>CM060603.1:38566740-39244240 GCA_030578255.1 Tiaroga cobitis
GTCATCTTCATTTATATAGCGCTTTTAACAATGTAGATTGTTTCAAAGCAGCTTTACAGTGATAAACATACAATTTACGGTAACAGAGACTGTTTTGGCTTTATAGCGATTTTTGAATAATGTTATTTCTAGCTAAAGTTAGTTTTGATTGATTAACTTCCAGCAAAATTATCATTTGTTACTACATTAGGGGCATCTAAGACGACGACGTTCTCTCATATATCACATCATTTTTACCTTTTATCTCATAATTAATTATTAACTGATAAATGACAGTAAAAATTATGAAATACTAAGCTAATACTAATACTAAGACTTTGTATCTCATAATTTCAAACTTTATTCCCATAATTAATTATTAACTAATAAATTATCAATGTAGGTCGAAAATGAAGTCATAACTATGAGATAAAGAGTCAAAATTATGACAAATAGTTGAAGAATTTGTATATTATAATTTCGTCATTTTATCTCATAATTAAATTACTAACAAATAATTGAAGTGATTCCAACGTTATCTTTCCTCTGTGCCGTTTTAGTTATGATGTGGACTCTGCTATTCTTTTACATTTAGAACTATATCTTTTATCATTATAGTTATTGTTCTTGGTGTGAACTGGTCTTTACTCAGAATGAAACCTGCTCTGGAGCGGATTAACCACGCAGCGCAAGTTACTGATCCCTTATCTTCAACTCCAAAAACCACAATTTGTTCATAGTATATCCTCTAAAACCGGCTTTATGAAATAGGCCACATATCATTGCTCCTTATTGTTATGGTATGGACTTCCCTATTCTCACAGGATTGGTATGATTATTAAAACTTGGTTATTCTTTTTGTTTGTTTTTTGCTTTTCACGTTACAAATAATTTTTATTGCCAATACATTCTTTTGAAACCGCTTTAAGAAACCTTGTGGAGACCATCTTGTCAAAGTTTAAATAACTGTATTTAGCATCTTGTATTGATATACACTAATTACAGATATTTTAAATATCCTGAAACTTCTTCCTCATAAATGTGCTTTATCTTGTAAATGTGGAATGAGCACCTCGGCTACGTCCTCACCTGCCCATCCAACCTCGGCACAGGCCTGCGTGCAGGAGTGCATGTCAAACTGCCTAATCTCAGCAAGTACCGCCAGTTTGAAGAGATCCTTAAGAGACTGAGGCTGCAGAAACGTGGAACAGGTAAGAACTGATTTCAGCTGGAGAACATTTAACCGCACATTACTGTTCCCACCGAGCATCGTGAACAAATGCATCATGTAAACTGATGGCAATGATAAAGTGGTGCCTCTGTTCATTAGGTGGTGTGGACACTGCAGCTGTGGGTGGTACTTTTGACATCTCCAACGCTGACCGCCTGGGCTTCTCTGAGGTGGAGCTGGTGCAGATGGTGGTGGATGGAGTCAAGCTGATGATAGAGATGGAGAAACGGCTGGAGAAAGGCCAGTCCATTGATGACCTTATGCCTGCCCAAAAGTAGACTGCATTTCAACCTCACTTCACACATTCTTCTCTCTCCACCTCCTCTCACCTTTGTTAACTGATTGATTAAATGTTTGTTGACTTGTTCTTGGAAGACATGTTTTATTTAAGGGTCCTTTGTATCTGCACTGGTCAGTTCTTGTTACACATAGATGTCACAGGGCAAAACATGGATGAGAATATCTGAAAATAAAATTGTGAAGACTTGCTATTTGTCTTTATTCCCTGTTCCATCCTGTTTACAATTTCAGGGTTCCCACATTAATTTATTAAGAAATTGTTTTATAGAAATCACAATCTGCAATTTCTACCTAATGCAAAGGTTCAGAACTGAATATGATTAAATATATACATCACATACACTGTTTGCGGATTTGTTGTTTAAGCAAAATTTCTTATTAATATTGAAGACATTTCTTTATAGATACAACTCTTCCACATTAATAATAAAAAATGTTGCTTAAACACTAAAACAGTTTTTTTTTTAATCATACCAACCCCAAACTCTTGAAACTCCTACCACTTTCTTTGATCTCCAAGTAGTGGACCTGCAGCTCATGTGATCCAGAGTCAAAAAAAAAAAAAAAGACGACTAAAAGATAAAAAAGAGGCAATACAAATATTGAGATCATTTTGTAGCTGTATTAGATCTCTGCTATGAACACCGTGACGAGTTACAGAGAGTTTAATGGAATCTGTGGTGAGTCTTTTAAGTGAAAGATTACAAGATGCCCTCTTGGTTTCAAAGAAATCCAACAAAACAGTATGAAAATGTGTAATTACCGCATTAAGTACAATATTTACACAAAAAAATACACTTGAGTGGGCAATAACGTGAAATAAATTATAAAACATCTAAATGTTGCTCTTAATAACATTCAAACAGTGAAACTGAGCTCAAATCAGGTTTACTGCAGCCGTTTTCACAGACGAGCACCCTCAATACACAGAGGTGCAGAGCAAATTTTCCAAAAGTCTTAAGTCAGGATTCGGGTGCACCCTTTACACAAGAGTCGCCCAAAACACGCAATACTTAAAACCACCACAGAATAGTGCCCGTTTAAAAGCTAAAATAAAACAAAACCCCACAAATCTCCATCTAGTGTCCATTTCCTGAATGATCAGTCTGAAGTGACGGTGATGGTAATGAGTTGGTTCATCGCTGAACATTCTCAGAGGTGCACACAAGCGTAACACTGAAAGGTTCAAACCTGTTCTTTTTACAGCATTTAACGACTTGCGCGATAATACGATAATTGTGACCAATGTTAAAGAAATTATTGCTTTAAGCAATGTTACAGTATATACATTTTTTCAAATACATGTTAAGTGGTTTATTTAAAAAAAAAAAAAAAAAAAAATTTTTGGGAACTGCTACTTAACGATTGTACAGCTTAATTTGTTTGTCTATATTGAACTGAACAATTTCATAAATTCCTCTATGTAGTAAGATTAAAGATATTCATAGCTTGAGTTCGCCTGACACTTTGGAAGCAATGTTTTTAAAAGCGATGGAGTTGCCAGATATCCTCTTAAAACGGACACCATTAAGTGAGAGCCGGGGCAGTTTGCAAACCTCCATCTCCCATTGGACGAGGCTGTCGGAGCGGCTGTCCCCATGGGTACAGAGAAGCAGAAAGCATTCTTGCTGCTGGTAACTGCAGCTGTTGGCGTCCAGAACTTTGCGGATCTCATTTATGATGTCGGCTGGCTCCAAGGTGCTGGTGGTGTTCATACTCCAGGTGAAACGGAGAGAACGGGGTTTCCCGTCTTTTCCATCTTTCCCTTCATCTTTCTGCTGATCCCCAGATACATGGCGACTGCGAGACGGAGCGGAACGGGAATGGAAAGAGAGAAAGGTAAGGTTAAGGCAATGGGTGAAGATTATTTTATATACTGAGGTTACTTATACACGAAAACTTAATCACAATGGTAGTGAAGAATCACTGCAGCGGATGCATGCATGGGTTAACAGCACACATGGGAATTAATGGCAATCAAATGCACAGCAAACTAAATCATGCATAGAAGCAGCACCTTTTTTTAATGCTATTTAACATGAATTAGGGCTGGGCAAGTCAGTATTTTCCAACATGTTAATATTTCAAAATACACCACCAAAGTCACACTGGCAATAATTGTAGAATTAGTCAAATGTATGTATCAAATGAACAGTTTGAACTGATTCGCAGAAACAAACTGAACTCAAACTCAACAAGATGAGTTTGCTATGGATATTATAATCAGAAATGATATTACCAAATTGTAACATTCGAAACTAGGGAATTATTACTAGTCTAATGATGATCTCTGGCCAAATAAAGTGCATTCAAATCATTGTGATACTCAGTAGCTATGTTTCCATAAAGTGTTGTGAATTTAAATTATGCGCAAAATTTGAATATCACATAAAACATTTGTGAATACACTAGCAATTTCATCCAGTGACCAGAACAAATCGTCACTTCCTGATAAACAGGCGCTAATATCATAAATAACAGTAGGACAAGCCACTGTATATAATCATTTTCAGCTATAATAATGACTTGCGTCTCAGAGCGGGCAGACGAAACATAATAAACACGTTATCTTACTTTCGGAGGCAGATGCTGTTGTTTAGGTAAGAGTTCTGGGAGGTAATTATACCGAACGTATACTTTGACGTATTCATCCAGCTGTTTTTTTTATGCGATATCCTAAAATGCGTGGTTGGAAACATAGCTAGTGTTAATTACTTTCAAATAACCAGCTGAATCAATGTGAAAGTACTGTGAATATTCAATAATAAACATCGCCCAGCCCTAATGTAAATGGAGGAACAAAAAAAAAAAGAAAGAAAAAAACACATCACTCAAACATTCATTATTAAAGCAGACTAATGGCCCTCGTGCTGTACACACTACACTAAAATACACTCGGATATCTCATACAGTGGGAAACAGAAAGTATACATCCACAACACACTAAAATAATGAGCCAGGAGAGGAAATAAGGGTTTCCAAAGTCACGACACCTCACCTTGAGCCCTCAAATCTCCCGCTTCTCTCAAACTCGGTTGAGACTCTTTTATTGTTAATTTGTCGAAAAGTTAGAGATCACAATGCAGCAAAAAGGAATGGATAGAGAGAAAAAGGAAAAGGAAATCATTTCGAGTCATTTTAGAGCAAATCACTACACACACAATGAGATAGATAGATAGAGTGTGAAAGAGACAGCAAAAAAAAGAAGAAGAGGTAAGCAGAAAAAGTGAACCTCCCACAAAGACTCCAGTGTCACCAGTACGCTGGATCAGACGAACACAAAAACAACTTATACAAGACTCTTACGCCTGAATATGTACGGTAGTTTTTCACCATGCACTCATTTGCACTGCCATGCTGCTTCCTTCAAAGAACAATATACATCTAGAAGTTCACTGAAAGAGTGCATGATGGGTAAAAGCCTATTCTGAGCGCTGGATGTGAGACATTGGCTGAGACCTGACATCAGACGCATATACAGATATAGAGGACATGTGCCTATACATATACTGTGCTCTTTGCATGCCAGAGGGTGCGTCGCAGTGTCCTACACCATCGTGTCGGACTAAAATCGACAGAGAAAACAGTCGTTCAGTTTCTCACTCTCACACACAGCCTTTCGCTCTCCATTAAACACAATGTGTGGTTGTAGCTGTTGTTTGTGCGTTTAAACGAGCCCTTACTCTAGACACTCTTCATCTGCGAATTCTTACAACTGCCTATAGCCAGAGCTGTTGAATCTGGAAGAAAAGAGCAGTTCAAAGCCCACAAAAAGAAAAAAAATTAAACTGGTGGACGGAGATAAAACAAAAAGCCAATACAGAGCCACATGTTTGGAGACAGGGTTCCCACTCATTCAAATTCACTACTGGAAACTGATTCGCTAATGGATCATTTAGACCCAATTTGTGAATTGGTTTGACTGATATATTGGCAAGATTCGTTTCAAATGTGTTCATATCCTGGACATCAGTATGGTGTGAAATATTTTGGAGCAAAGCATACCCTACTGGAAAAAATTATGAAAAACTAAAACAGAAAAACGAAATTGATTAATTTAGGAAAAAATATAATTACCATTATTTATCCATTCATCCATCTATCGAAAATGGTAATTATAATGGTCATTTTTATTAGACAAAGATCATGTGACACTGAAGACGGGAGTAATAACGCTAAAAATGCCTTGTCATCACAGGAATAAATTACATTTTAAATATATTACAACACAAACTAGTTCATGTAAGTTGTAATAATATTTCACAGTATCACTGTTTTACTGGATTATTGATCAAATAAATGCAGCCTTGGTGTGAATAAGAGACTGTTTTCAAAAACAATGTTTCCAAACTTTTGACAGGTAATTATATATTTTTATTATAAATGGTCATTTTTTTATGTATTTTGTTATATACATTTTTATTAAATATAATTTGTGTATGCATGCATGTATGTATGTATTTGTGGGCGCGCGGGTTCATTTTAATATTATACACACTTGTGTTTTATATACACTAAGTGTTTCCACAATAAAAATGATATTCACATTTCCACTCCTGGAAAACACAATTTTAAAATTTCCTGATATTTCCAGGTTTTCCATGCTGTGGGAACCCTGCGGTGTGGTGGAAAGGGCAGAGGCTGGAGGAGAGGGGGATGATAAAGAAAGAGGAAGAATGTAAACGAGTGGAGCGCAGACTTACTAAGAGTCTTTGCCGCAGGGTTGGAGGGGACTGTGAGGGTGGGGGGCACAGAGGGGGCAGCCGGCCCTGATTTGACGGCAGACTGCCGTTTGCTCGGGTCAAGAGTGACCCTGGGGGAGGAAGGCAGACAGAGAAAGAGAAAAAGGGAGGAAGGGAAGAAGGAAGGGAGGGAGGAAACACAGGGAAGAGAGGGATAGATAGAGACAGTTTCAACATTAGAGCATTTCGGATTGTCAGAAGTTTATTAGAAAGTGTGTGATCCGTTCAGTTATATTCTATAGCACAAATCTGATCATCTGAAGGTGACTCCTCAAGGTCATTCAACATGGAGTCGGCTGCAGCTTACAGTGCAGTTTCCTTACAATCCTCTCTATGAGCCAGAACAGGCTCCTCCCACCTGAACCTGCTTTAGGATGTGAACATATGCTCTTACAGACTTCTGTTTGCAGGGACACAGGCCTCCGGTGCGCATATATTACTGTTCAAAAGTTTGGGGTTAGTAAGGATGCATTAAATATATATATAGTTTTTTTTTTACATAAAAAAAAAAACACACATTAATAATGCTTTTAAAAATATATATTTAAATTAAATGGTATATGACCGTGTCCAGAAAAATATTAATCAGTACTGAACTGTACTAATTTAGCATAATAGAACAATTTCTGTAGGATCATGTGACACTGAGTAATGATGCTGAAAATTCAGCTTTACCATGACAACAACAAGTGACATTTTAAAATATATGTTAAAATTGAGTTTTCACTGTAATTCTGATCAAATAAGTGTGTCTTGGTAAGCATAAGAGACTTTTCAAAAACAAAACAAAAAAATCTTACAGACCCCAAACTTTTGATGTATATGTATTGATGTATCTGGTGAAGAACACCCATAAATCTGAAGAGATCCACCAATCCGAGATGAACCAAATCGCTATTGCGAGAGAAACTAATTTAACTCAGCAGCCATTTCCCATTTTTCTGTCTCCTTACACTCTCAACCTACTTGAACATTCAAATATTTTGCTACACCCTTCAAATATATTGTATTTTATACTCAGCATTATTGACTTACAAACCGCATTAGATCAATACTTCATAATAATTAAGTACACAGTCTTGTGCCGTTTATCTTTTTCAAGAAATCAAAAATCTAAGATTCTATATTGTGATTGGTGGTTGATTTTAGAACTCTTTATTAAGTAATTTATTGAAATGCCTATAAAAGGGAAAACGCCTCTAAATCCAAGGCCACTTAGGTGGTAACTGGTCATCACTAATATCTATAACCAGCACTGGCTTCTAACACCAGAAAACCTTCTTATGGACATTACCAATATTTTTGGTTGCAGGGACAAATGGTTCCTTTATAGAGAACCAAAATGTAAACCCAGTTTGTACTGTCTCTGGCCCTAAAAGCGGACTCAGATCTCAGTTCACACTATTCGAGCTCTTTTTTTTTACCTAATAATAATAATAAACATTGAATTTAATTGAATACATTTAATTGATAGTACAACCATCTCTGTTGTAATTTCTTCACTTTGCCACAGCATCAAAAGGCCTTACAATTCAATCGAATTTTCATTTTACAACATTTTAAAACTAAACAATGCAACTTTTAGCTCAAAATGAACAAAATTTAAATAAGTCAATGCAATCAATCTTTCTTCCAAAACGTGTTTTTGTCTGACCCCGATTCATTATGGTAAGCCTATTATGAGTGTTTATATTTTTTGCGGGGATTTGTGTACATACGTCACTCACCCGTGTGTGTCTCGTCATATCCGTAAATAGAGAAAAGTTGCTCAGGCTACTTTGTGTATGTCGTAGGTTAGTTGTTACAAAGAGCGAGAAAGGTTGACATGGAGCAGCTAAATCTCGAATCTCCGTCGGAATCACGCATTTTTAAAAAAACGACAAAGAGATAAAAAATCCTTTCTATCTATGGTTACATCTCTTAAGGCCAGTAGTGAATGTTTTATAAGCAGTAAGATCATCTTCTCTCTCTTTTGTTTTAGTTATGAGAAAGAACCATATTCATCCGCATAGTCACGCAGAGCTGAAGCACAACCATGCAGTTTTGCTGTTTAACCACAAGAGGGTCAAAAGTTACATAGTGTACCTTTAAGATGGTGTTTTGTCCACTTTAGAGGGGTCTGGGTGTGTTTGGCGAGTTCACATTAAGGCTTTTTTAACTACTCCTAACTACTAAATAATATATTAATTCCACAACAGGAATAAATTACATTTGAAAACATTTATATAATTTTGTTTTAAAACGTAATATTCCCATTGTGGCACAGCTGAATTTTTCAGCATCATTACACAAAAATACACAAGTAAATCTCACTGATCCCAACTTTTTTGAACATAAGTGCAAATCAATCCCTTTTCTACAAAAGAAAAAGAAAACTGAAAAAAAAGAAAGAAATCCTGTCTTTTTTGTCTAGGAATCACACAGAGCTACTGAATCTGATCTCTCAACACAACGTAAAGCTGAGAATGGACCAAAGCCTTTGTGGAATCAGTTGAATAATTCAAATGAAGTGTTTTTTTTTTTTTTATAATGTCAGATTAAGTTATACACATTGTTTTGCACATCAGCTTGTGTCATGCAAACATTTTGATTAGTAGCAATCAGTTAAAGAGCGGTAGATTGATTTGATTCGGCCACACTAGGATGCAGGCAGTGTTTTAAAGCATGCTGTAATCAACCACTGAGAGAGCATTAAACTCCAAATCACTGCAATCAAATTTCTATGGGTTAGTGTGTCAGCCCCTGGACTCTTCTCATTACGTTAAAGACAGATTTACACTCCGTGAACTCAATGGCCTACCTTTTGGAAAACCTGAATGACATATTTCTACAACACAAGAATAAAAAAAAATTTAAATAAAAAAAAAAGGATACACGTTACATAGATAGACAAAATTAAACCATTTCTAATGACCCCTTAGAAAAAAAATACAAATAAAGCAGAGGGATGTCAGGAAACGGGAAGGAAAAGTCAAGCCTAAATTGAAAGAATGGCATTGGCACTGTAAAAAACGATGCGTTTGTGAATGATCATTTACCTGCGTGTGAGTTTGGAGGTCAGCTTGGTGAGCAGGTTGTTAGCGTTTCCGCGGCTACGAGGCTGCGTAGGCGAGGCGGGTGGGCCGTTGTAGGTGGCCGTGCGACGATCTCTCAGCTGTCCGTGGAAGGTGCTGCGGCTTGCGGAGCCTCGAGGGAATCGGGTTTTATCGGCTGTGGCAGCAGTGCTGATGCTGTGAGTGGAGGCACCAGGGTCGCGTGAGCCAGGAGACAAAGACACACTACAGACAGAGACAAAATCAGGCTTAGTTTCACTAAATCTGATGTGTTCCTTGAACTCAATCGTTAGTGCGGGGCGCCAGCAACAGTTTGGGCAACAAAATGCAACAGTAACCGGACAGGTTTGAGTGTCATTAGCCGCGTTTCCACTGCTGGGCCAGAGCCGAGCCGTGCTAGTGCGTGCCAGGGCCAGTCGCGTTTCCACTGTCACTTCCGGGGCTTGATCGGGGCTTCCTCAGGGCCAACGGCCAGGATTTCTGGCCCGTCAAATACCTTGGGCCAAAGCGGGCCAGCTCGGGCTAGACGCGTGCTCAAGGTAAAAGGCGGAGTTTATCGGTGTTATGGAACGTTATGATCTGAAGCAAGATGCACATTTCACTTTTTTATATCGCGCAAAATAATCGCTGCAAAGCTCTTCTGAGCATTTGGGCAGAAGAAAGGGTACAACGTCAATTTGACGGCGTGTGAAGAAACGAGGAAGTTATTAAATACATCGATGCTGAACTTTCTAAGCTAAGCATGCGGCGATCAACGCTTCAAGTTCAGGAAAAAATAGAAAAGTTGCGGGCGCAGTATTGTTCAAGGCGATTAAAACGCACAACGGACAAAGCGGAGCTCAGAAAAGGATTTTTCCATGGTTCGACTTGATGGACGTGTGTTGGGTCACCGTCCCTCTGTTAGTGACAACTCGCGAGACAATCGGGACACTATTGCAGCCACGGCCGGTGAGTTAATATACATGTTATCTTCCTAACTTAAAAAATAAATAAATTCATAATATCCACTGAAATGGGTTGGGTTGTATGTATGACGTTTGATCCAGAAAGGCGTGTTAGGGGCGGGATTTAGGGCAGCGCTGCGGGGCTACTGGCCCAGCAGTGGAAACGCAAGCCCGGTGCTTAAGGCCCGAGACCACTGGCTCGGCTCGGCTCGGTTTGCTGTTAGCCCTGGCCCGGCCCTAGCCCGGCAGTGGAAACGCGGCTATTGTTTGTCTGGAGCTGGTGACTAACAACCAACTCTTGCTTGAATATACGTACTCTTGCGTACTGTATTTTTTTGCAAAGCATTATTTTTCTTCGCTTCAGCTATGATAAACAGACATCCACTCTTGCATTGCGTGTTTGTGCATTTTGGGGGCGGATCGATGAAGGGAGGAATGTGTTTGTTTGGGTTTATTTCAAATATTAACAGTGTTTCTCAGAAATCTCTTATTGCGCCTTTAAGTGGCTGTGGATAAAAGTAGCAAATTGCATATTTGTGTGTTAAATATTGGGTACTGTACATCACTCCGGACAAAGGAGGGGCAGCCTGTACCTGTTCTCTTTCCCGTTAGGAATGACAGAAAGGCGGTCTGTGTTGTTTCTCTCACTGCACATGTACGTGTTTCTCCTTGACATGCCTCCTGATCCAGAGTTATTCTGTGTGACATCAAAAAACACAGGTGTAATGCTCTATTACATCATGGGAAATTTTCACTACTGTTCAAAAGTTTGGGATAAGATTTTTTGGTAACACTATAAACTATTCATAATTATATGCAACTAACCCTAAACTAAACCTAATCCTAACCCTATATAGTAGGTACATGTAGCTAATTATTATTGTGACTTAAATGTATAATTAAACTGTAACAAGGACACCTTAAAATAAAGTGTAACCGATTTCTTAAAAAAATGAAGACATGTGAAACTACAGTAAAAACAGTAATATTATGAAATTAAATATTACAATTACAAATAATGTTTTCTATTTGAATATATTTTAAAATGTAATGTCTTTCTGTGATGGTAAAGCTAAATTCTCATCATAACTCCAGTAAACATTTATTTTTATTATCAATGTTGAGAAATTTTTTAATCAAATTTGTGAAAATCATTTTTTCTTTGATGAATAGAAAGTTAAAAAGAACAGAATTTATTTGAAAAATAAATCTTTTGTAAAAAAAAAAAGAATTTTTTATTTATTTTTTATATATATTATATATATATAAACGTCCTTATTGTCACTTTAGATCAATTTAATGCACCCTAACAGAATAAAAAAAATGACTTAATCTTACTGACCCCAAACTCTTGATGGTAGTTGGCTATTTGCACTGTACATAATGCCAGAATCAGCGAGGGTGAACTTACATTAGGTGTGATGGAGTTGCCTCTCTTCCGGTCAGGTACGTCTGTTTTGTTGGGATTGTTGGCGTTACCCTGGAGTGGGCTGGGGGGGCTGTGAGTGGGGGCCTTGCGTGCTGTGACTCCACCTTCCTGTTTGACGTCACCGTCGGCTGTGACAGGAACCGTCTTCTTGGAGTTACTCAACGCTGAGTTAGCGACCACACCAACTTTGAAGGAGAAAGACAGTAAATGAGGGAGAGAAACATTTGAAGGCTTTTCTCTGCAAATACTCAAGCATATTAATTAAAGCACCTCTATTACGCTATTTTAAAGGTTCCTGATTTTGTTTTGGAGGTCTCCTGCAATAGATTTATATGCATCCAAGGTCAAAAAACACTTACATTTTCTCATAATATACATTGCAGCATCACCTCCTTTCTCACAGTATCTGAATCGGTTCGATAAAGGATTCAGTCTCCTTTCCGAGAACTCGGACCAATCAGAGTCTACTCTGCTCTTTTTGGTCAGATGTCCCAGTCTGTTGCGATTGGTCTAATGTTTACAGCGCGTGTCGGAAACGAAATGCTCAATACCATATCTGATATTCACCCCTAGAGACTTTCTCAGCACTTGAAAAAGTGATACAGAAAGGATGGTGTCGGTTTTGGAAATTCATGCAAAATGGATTTGCTTTCACAGCGCAGAAAACAGCGTCTTCTTTTAGTCTGTGCTTATGCGTACAATTTGGATCTGATGTTTGACAGCATGTAAAGAGAAAGTCACCTTGGTCACTATGGCGTCTGGATTTTCTGGATTCACTGGAGGAGACGCTTCTCTGGACCTTCAGGTGAGATGGTGATTGGCCGTTCATCTCACTGGTTGGCCTGGTCTTGGCCACGGAGAGGTTACTATTGGAGCTGGAGTCACTGACCTCCTACACGCACACAAAAACAGCAAGTCACACTTGTACTATATAGACCATAAACTCAGTTATAAGTAGGGTTGTCACTTTTGTGAAAAAATCCTGTTCGATTTTTGAGACGTAAGTGTTCATTGAATCGATTGTAAATCTATTTTCCCTGTCTAAAGACGTTTCCATTTTCATCGCCAAATATAGGCAAATCCACGGACACTAACAGGCATTAGGACGAGCGTAAAGAGGGCGCTTGAGACGCGCACAAGTCAGCAATATTCCTGATGATTTATTGGCGTGAAGTTTCAGCACAATGACAAACAGGAGCGCAACATTCAGGGATTGAAATTAACACCCTCCGACCCTCCAAATGCGGCTAAAAATGAACTTTGGCGGAAAACGCTGTCAAATCACGAGCCAATCTGGCATGTTTCTATGTTTACTCACTTTCTTTGCTGTGGAAGTTCGTGTAAGAGAAATCTGTGCGGATTTAGCGCAAATACGCAACTCGTGATCCTCATGATATATTAAATACAGCGTATAGCAGAATCTGTGCATTTCTGGCTTACTTGAACACACACACACGACACTAAGCAACAAATAACGGCGCGCTTGTTCACTTGCATTGAAGTAGCCTAGCGAACATTAAAAAGCATTTGGTGAACAGAAAAGACATTGTTATTTTCCAACATCCTACATGTTCTGTGCACTGTATTGATCGGTCCACCTAAAACACATTTTTGGTAAAAGAAAAAAAAAAAGGCCGTTAAAATCGATTCCCTATTTTCGTTTTCGATACTTGTGTTGGTTGGTCCGATCGATTGTGCAATCGATTTTCGAACGTAAAGTGACAGCCCTAGTTATAAGTAACCACTCTTCATTAGCAGCTCACCTCATTGGTCTTCCTGCCCAGCAGTAAGTATATGGCTGTGACCTCGTCATAGTTCATTTTGGACAAAGACTCCTGGATCTTCTCTCTGGAGAAGCCCATGCCCACTATCACATCTGGAGAATGACACACAATAAATACAGACCAGCTTAATGCCAAATTTACACACAGAAGTGTTTCTGAAATGTGATTTAGCCATCTTTACAAAGACTGTTTAATGCTGCTCAGAGGTGGCATGAATGCATTTACAACAGCAAATATAACTGTACTAGGGGCTGAAGTGGGTCAGAGCAGGCATCATTTAAACAAAATTGAGCATACACAGAGCAGCCCAGCTCAGCTGTGTAAAGATGCCTTTAGAGTCTCCTTTTAGTTTTAGAACTTTACACAATCAAATTGTAGTGCTTTCTAAGGCAAGCATTAGCTATTAATAAATTATTCCTAAGTATGAGGAATAAATATAGTAGTTTAATAATACTTAACGTACACCCCAAAGTATAGAGTATTGAGTACACAAGTGATCCCACACCATTTGTGCTAAAACATGAAAGAGGGGTGATATCTACCAAAGGAGACTCTAATTGAAGACTACCATATTCAACTCTTTTAGAGATTAAGGATAATTAAATATTTGAAATTTTTGCATAATCGCATCACACATCACCCCCTCAGTTGTTATACACACTATAAACAAGTAGGTTGATATACAGAGATAAATCAAGTTTATTTGTAAGAATGTATGAGTCATCCGTTCCACCTACATGTGCTAACAATACACAGATCTGTGCTATAGCCAACCATTCACTGTTACTCAAAGAACAAGCTGTATCTCCTGTTTTAACTGAAAAATATATTTATTAGGTAACACTTTACAACAATGGTCTATGACTCCATGTTAACATTACAGCTAATGCAATGACTAACATGCACTGCACAACTGTAAGCACATCTACAGCAATTATTTATTTCCATTCTAATAATTGGGGGCAATAAGTCTATTTTTAAAGAAATTCATACTTCTATTCAGCAATGACACACTGAATTGACCTAAAGTAACAGACATTTAATGTTACACAAAATTTCAGTTTCCACACTACTATTTTTAACAATGCTAATATTTATAAATGTTTCTTGAGCAGCAAGACAGCATATTAAAATGATTCCTGAAGGATCATGTGACACTGAAGAATAAATTACGTTAAAATGTATTAATGAAAAGTTATTTTAAACTGTAACACTACATATATTACTAATATATATTAATGTTTTTTTATTTAATTTGATCAAATAAATGATTTGGTGGGCATTCGCATAAATATAAATCGTACTGGTGCCAAACTTTTGAACGGCAGGTATCTGCATGGTTTTTAAAATAAAATGTAAGGCTTTTTAAGACCTTTTTTAAGACTTCCACAAAAAAAATTAAGACCATAATACGGGAGGTTTAGGGCAATGTTTTTGGTAACATCCTAAATCGTAAAAAAATTAAAACCAGTCAAAGTTATAAATGATTATATTTATATTCCAATGGTTAACAACACTGCGTGTATGTTGCATACAAATATGGGTAAATTTTTGCTGAATCAAAATGCAAATTCACTCTCTGACAGTAGGTGGCACTTATGGAACAGCAAAAAAATACCAGATACCCTGTTAAACCCTGTAATACAAAGCAGCTGCGCTCATTAGAATGGAGAATTTATCTGAAACTACGAGTTTGCCAGTAATATATACACATTAAGACATATCATATCATGAATCTTGTTTTTCTGTCCCCAAATTGAAGACCTCTTAAGATGATAATTAAGACTTAAGGACCCACTGGCAGTGGCACTCTGGGTAGTGTATACTATTTTTTTTTAACATTTGAAGAAGAAAAAAACATTAACTAATGGACAAACAATTGGACGATAGTATATTTATGAATTAACATTTAACCTAGATTCATAAATGCTCAAATTAATAAAAAAAGGGCTGCTCATTGTCATGATACGTAATGCATTAACTTAAATGCGTAAATTTTACACTCCTGTTCTGCATGTACATTAGGGCTGTCACGATGTTAGATTTTTCACACCGCGGTTATTGTCGCCAAAATAATTCACGATATCGATATATTGCGATATCTATAGAATCTATAGGGGGGGGGGGGGGGGGGGGGGGGGGATTTATTATATATATCATATAATAATTATATATTATTATTTGATAATATAGCAAATATTTATTTGATATCAGTCAAATAAATTTTTACTTTGTTTATATAGTTTTTCTTTTTTACCCAACAAACAAAAAAAATCAAGAGCAAATACAAATACAAAAATAACATGGTTCTTAATAATCACCCTTTTTTCAATGTATGAACACAGAAACCCCCTGTTAACAGGTTAATGTCACGTTTCCCATTTCATGACTAGTAAAATAATCGCAATGTATTCTCTGTAAAATTGCGTAATCCGCAGGGTGATGGACACGGAGATGGGTAAAAAGGTTGGTGGCTACACATTCTGCAGCGTTGCGTGTAGGAGAACTCAAGGTGTCGCACACCGGACGCGCACTTTCTCAGTGTATGGCCAGCCAGCAGTATTCTTATGTTTAAGGAGATTATGAAATTAAGATAATGTCTGTACTATGTTATGATTGTACTGTACAATTAAATACAATAGTTGCTGAGTCTGTGATCTGAACACTTTACCTTAAGGATGCACCGAATATTCGGCCACCGAAAATTTTCGGCCGAAAATGGCCCAAAAGGGCATTTTCGATTTTCGGCCGAAAGACTTTGTCACCGAAACAATACGGCCGAAATGTTGTGATGACGCAAACAGAAACCGCGATCTGCACGTGCTTGTCTGAAGCAACGTGACTGCGGTGTGGACGTATTTCAGTATTCAGGGAACTACACTAACCTTTTCCACTGGTGGCACTTGCGCTACTAACTTTTTCAGTTGCTGGCGCAAAACATGATTTGGTCGCACAAATTATTTATAGTAAGCCGCTCTCTGGATAATAATGAACAATAATGAAACTGTACAGCATTAGGGGTGGAACGGTACACAGAAGTCACGGTTGGGTTCATTCATCACGGTTCGTTACGATTTCGGTACAATGGAGTGAAAATGCAGAAGGCATTTTTATAAATGTCTAAGCCTTGTATTTTTAAGTTGTATAAGTTTTATTAATAAAGGCATAGAACCAGTTTATTTGTAGTGCACTGACAATAGTTTTATATAATTAGTTTATTAATTAAATTAATAAAAAGACAAAATGACCTTGATATATGTTTGGTAATTGTACCTGAATGAATTTAAAATTAATTTTCTATATTTCAGATCAATATATATTGTTTTCCTTAATTTTAATTAACCCTAACTTTAATCTCATCTGAATTATAAATAAATGATTTCCGTATAAAATAATTACCATTAAAAACACATTTGATTTTCTTTTTTAATCAATGTAGAATGTGTAACTTAAAAATAAACAGATTACCGAGGACAAGAAATGAAAACCAATGCGATATGATGAATCTCCAAATGATGGAACACACAGACTGTTTTAAAATGGGGTTGGATAAATATGTTTTGCTTTTAAAACGGTGTGTGTGTGTGTGTGTGTGTGTGTGGTTGGGTTACAGTTGTAGGTTACAGTTTGACAAGAGTTTAGAGTGTGACAAAAGCACAATGTTGTGTTTTATTACGAGTGTACACAAATATAAGTAAACATTTTGCAGTTTGAATCATGTCCTGTATGAACAAAATGACGGAGTAGTTTTTATGTTTCCACTGTTCGATCGCGTCCGCGTTCTCTCTCACACACACACACACACACAGAGAGAGTTCGATCGCGCCCGCGGATCTCTCTCTCTCTCTCTCTCTCTCACACACACACACACACAGAGAGAGTTCGATCGCGCCCCGCGTTTCTCTCTCACACACACACATAGTTCGATCGCGCCCGCGCATCTCTCTCTCTCATACACACACACAGAGAGTTTGATCGCGCCCGCGTCTCTCTCACACACACACACACAGAGAGTTCGATCGCGCCCGCCTCTCTCTCACACACACACACACACACACACACACACACACACACACACACACACACACACACACACACAGAGAGAGAGAGTTCGATCGCGCCCGCGTTTCTCTCTCACACACACATACAGAGTTCTATCGCGCCTGCGCCCTTCTCTCTCTCTCGCGGGGCTGAAGCTAACTTGATGTGTTGAATGCTCAGAGCACGTTGTAAAAACGTATAGCCTACTTAAAATAGGCTACACATTTCTGTTTTAATAAATGCTCATAGTAAATCATAGCATATTGCCTAAAACATAAGGTAGGTACAAAAATAGTCAGTGATACATTTGCGACCCATTAAAAATTAGGGTCGCAATGACATTTCAAAAGGTCGCATATGCGATCATTTTGGTCGCAGTGTAGTTCCCTGGTATTATATATTGATCTGAACCCGCGAGGAAGCCTTGTTTATACTTTCGCCTGCCTCCGCAGCGCAAGTCAAAGTCAAAGTCATCTTCATTTATATAGCGCTTTTAACAATGGATTGTTTCAAAGCAGCTTTACAGAGATAAACGTATAATGTAATGTAACAGATTGTTTTGGCGTTATAGCGGTTCTTGAATAATGTTACTTCCAGCTAAAGTTAACTTTGATTGATTCACCTCCGTCGAAATGATCAACGCGAACCTGTGATTAACGCTGACGGCGTTCACATGCTCATTCAGAATTGATTCTATAGTTATGTGCTTTTTAAAATATGTGCGCAGGTGTGTAACTCATACAACCCAGCCTAAACAAACTACTTTTCTTGCCTATAAAGTCTCCACAGACAGCGCGCGCCTCTCCAAACGGTCGAGGCATTTATACTTGACGCGCTCGCCGTTGTACTATTCTTTGAAACGACAGTGAGCGACTCTCAAGTAACTGTCCTCTAACCATCAGGAATAGGTGAGAAGAAGAAAGATATCATAAACGCGTGACAATGTTTATTTTTTAGTATACCACCACCAATACAAAAATAATCTTGTAAACCCTGGGATTATTACTTGTGACATTACAAAAAAATATGTACATGGGAACATGTATGTATACAACTAAATTAACGCTCTCTTAATTATTTTCTAATTTCACTAAACATATTTCATTAAGTTTCGAGTCACATTTGTATTAAACATGGACCTTTGTTCATTAAAAATGCTTTTTATGCTATTGTATGCTCATTTTTAAAAATGTAAGCAACTAATTTAGACATGCAAACTGGGTGCTGGTGTGATGAGAAGTTCGTGCTCGGCTTTGTTTTAGAGAACATTTCATTTTAAAACCTTTCTGCAGGCCAGTAGATTATTATTTAATGTACACATGAGTGGGGTCAAGTTAAACATTTAAGTTTGAATTTTTATTTTATACTGTGCATTGTGCTAAATAAATAAATATTTGCATAATTTGTAATTGATTTATTCTTTGAAATTTTTATATTAATTTATGCAATTGCATTGCCTTGATTTTAGTAAAGTTTGTACACAGTCAGAGCCATAAATGCAATGGTACTAATAATTGGCATCATTTCTTTCAGTGTTTCGGTTTTCGGCCTTGGTTTCGGCCAAGAATTTTCATTTCAGGGCATCCCTACTTTACCTCAGAGCATCCATTAACTGAATGAATGGAGAATATCACCTGAAAATCCGATAACATCAGCAATTTTCTTTCAAGCAGCTGATTTCTGTAAATTAATGTAAAACTAAATGTACATTGCAGCACAGGGTGAAGTCATTTACGATGATTTGAGACAAATATAATGTAAACTTAATATATAACGGCATAAATATAATGTAAATTTAATATAAAAATTTTATATGTAAATGGCGTTCTGTGTCACGGCAGGATTTTGAACAAGAGCCATTGCTGGGCGCCGCAGACAGACGCCAAATGGCACAACCGGTGTGTGTAACGTTACACTCGAAGAGAAAATGTGTTCGAATTTTAAAGACGTGGCGCTGCGCTTCTCGTCCGGTGTGCGACCCCCTTTAAAGTGCTGTTTTCTTTTGAGCCGAAGAACTCCCATTCAGGCGAGCTTACTTTTTTCGGGTGTGGACAGAGTGTTTCACTCTCTCGCTCAGACGACACGTTCTTCTCAGAGTGGCTGCGCGGCGCGGGCTGCGTCTTCTTCTTTGATAGGCGTCAGCGGGTGCAATACAGCCACCTGAGAGGTCAACCAGGTACTCGAGCTGGAGTATTTACGTGTCATGTTATCATAACAGTCCTATTCATTTTAAACATCGTGGTTATCGCCAATACCGGTATATCGCCACACTCTAAACTAACACGATGTCGATATTTCATGCTTTGAATATCACGATTATCGTCAACACCGGTATATTGCGACAACCCTAATGTACATATGACAGCATCACTATATTAATTACAATAATTGAGGTATAACAAGAACTACCCTGAACCTTACCCTTGAACTAACCTAAATTTATAAACTGAATACTAATACTAATAAACTGAATCTTATTGTAAGGTGTCAATTATTTAAGCAAAAAACGGAAACCTAAAATGCTATGGCAGCTCAACTATACTGTATAAAAGACATTGAAAAAGTTATAACTTGTTCAGAGACCGAGAATTAAACACTATTTTAACTTGGTCTAATAGAACAGAACACAACAAGAACTGAAAGAAATGGTCAGGATGCTCAGGACTGAGTTTACAAAAGGGCATCCATATGTTGAGGCACTGGGTGTAGTGAATGAAGGGCCAGTCAGATATTGTGTGATGGAGAGCTCTCTCTATTAATGCATGTTCCAGATTGAAACAAGATGGAAATATATATTTCATGAGCCTGAATTAAGCCTCTTCCTCTCTCAGATTTGACTTTTAATGGGCTCATGGGAATCAATACGCTGGTTGACTTAAGGGCTTTCTTTCAAAGAACCAAAGCTTCCCGTTTCACCTCCTCTCCACACACACACACACACACACACAAAAGGACCGCTGAGGGCTGCCAAGCTCCAGCATGCTCCTCTCAACGTGAGGCTTCACTCAAAATGGGGGCGGAAGGCTAGAAAAGACCAGTCACCATCTAAGTCTGGCATCCACATTCAAGTGTTCTTGTTCCTGCAGTTTCCTCAGTAAGAAACCAGGTGTTTGCTCGTGTGTGTGTGTGTGTGTGTGTGTGTGTGTGTGTGTGTGTGTGGTTACACTGACAGGCGTATGTGCGAAACAGCAGATCGATTGCAGATAAGCATGCAAAGCGCTGGTGCACCGCACTGCCTCGTGCTCCTGCAAGCTAAACTCTAGTACTTGGAGTCATGTGATCATATCATGAGGAGATCCTTGCTGTGATGGAGCGGGAGAGGGAGGAGTAGACATCAGAGACGTCGATAGATGAGGGAGCCAGCTGCTGGGTATTACGCAATACCCCACATTAAAAAGTACGCTCCCTAAGCCCTCATATCACTGTCTCATATCATGTTTTCTCTCAAGTGTTGTGATAAGAGTGTGGATATAAATATAAATGTCCCTCAACCTGCTCTAATAGGGGGCAGCTCCAAAGTCGACTACGCAAAATGCTTTCCGCTGCCTTTCTTGCATGCAAATGAACACTGAAATGGTAGTGTCAGCCTCAGACGTCACGCCCACGGACCGTTAGCAGAACATCTCATGCATAAGGCACACAAAATGGGAAACACCTCAGGATGTTCAAAGTCGTCATCTGATTGGTTGAATTCTACAGGATTTCCAGGAGATGTGTCTGTTGTGTTCTTTAACTGTCTGCTTTGAAACCCCTCATGGATGAAGAAAACCGTCGTGTTTACAACTATGACAATGAGCGCTTATCAGGATCAACTAAACACAGAATTTTAAAAAAGTGTGAAATTCTGCAGTAAACTTGCACAACGTTCTTGAACGTGTAATTTATTTGATGCATGCCGTTCTGTTGCCGTAGGGACATCGACTTCACACTTTCACGACCCTAAATATGACGTGGCACAAAACAAACTGTGATTGGTTGCTTTGCATGTCGGTCAGACATTGGGTGGTCCTTCACCAAAGAAAGCTACGATGGAGTCCAGGCGAGACTATTGAAATGGTGGCAAAAAAACTAATTACAGTGAGGTTTCCTCTTACCTATTCTCTTCTGGTCGGAAATGTCGGCTTCTGGCTCAAGGAAGGGTTTGAGCTCATCATCCTCAAAGCAAGCATTGATCCAGCGTTCCTTCATGATTTGCTGAAGGAGAAAGTTCAGAAACAGTCATCTCCAGCTTGAGACTCACTGCAGTGACTGACAGTCACCATTACTAGGGCGGGCCAATAAAAATGTTTAACTCGCTATTTTTCAAACCTTGGTATTTCAGTATATCTAGATATGGGAAACACTTTACAATAAGGTTTCATTTGTTAACTACATTAATTAACATGGACTATGAATGAACAATACTTTTACAGCATTTATTAATCTTAGTTAAATGTTCATTTCAACATTTACTAATACATTATTAAAATCAAAAGTTGTATGTTACCATTAATGCACTGTGAAATAACATGAAGAAACAATGAACAGTTGTTTTTAACTAATGTTAACAAAGATGTATAAATACTGTACCAAATGTATTGCTCATTGTTATTTAATGTTAGTTAATACATTATCCTTATTGAGGCCTTATTGTAAAGTGTTACCTAGATATGAATATATTTGCTCTGAAATGCATTAAAAGGGTGTTTTTTTAACAGAGGAATGATCCTTGCGACCAAATCAGTTACATTACAAATGTTTAAAATCATCAGAATAATATTTATTTTAATTTACACTACTGTTCAAAAGTTTAGGGTTGGTAAGATTTTTTTTTTTTTAAAGTAGTCTCTAATTTTCTTTAAAAGTTATTTATAATATCATTATAAATGTCTTTACTGTCACCTTTGATGAATTGAATGCATCCTCGTTGAATAATTTCTTATTTTTTTCTTCAAAAAATTCTGAACAGTAATGTAAATATTAAAGAGTATTTTTTTTTATTTCGAGGAACCATCAGTTCAACCAAAACACAAAAGACATTGCAGTCAATTAGATTACAAATGTTTAAAACGACAAAGTAAAATACAGTAAAAATGTAATTAAAAAAAAAGAAGAAAAAAAAAATCAAAAGAACAGGAATATTTCAGCATTTAATTTCTATGCACCACTATAAGAATACACATTATTAACAGATAAATTCACTAAGACATATTTTTGAGCAATTATACAAATGATTTAAAGTTATGAATGCATGATGTTGCTTAAATATATATTAAATAGTCAATATATTGCTCAGCCCTCTCTTCAGTACAAATCAGGCATTAATTATGAAAAATGTCTAACATGCTATTAAGGATAAAAAAAGGAGGTACGGCCAACCAAGAAAAGATGGAAACCAAACTAACCTCTAACGTTCCTCTCTTGGCTGGGTTTAGAACCAAGAACCTCTTGAGAAGATTCTCACAATCAGTGGACATGTAAAAAGGGATCCGATATTTACCACGTAACACACGTTCACGCAGTTCCTGTGTAATAAACAGCAGTAAGTATACAGTGATGTACACACACACACACATATAGACATTGATAATGGGAGGTAAAAACCTTGAGATTCTGTCCATCGAAGGGCAGGGAGCCACTGACCAGCGTGTAGAGTATGACCCCCAAACTCCACACATCCACCTCCGGCCCGTCATACTTCTTACCCTGAAAGAGCTCGGGGGCAGCGTAGGGGGGGCTGCCACAGAACGTGTCCAGCTTATTTCCCACCATGAACTCGTTACTAAAGCCGAAGTCAGCTATCTTAATGTTCATATCAGCATCTAGCAGCAGGTTTTCAGCCTGGGGAAAAAACACAGAGGGGTAAGAAGGGAAAAAAAGAGAGACTCCAAAAGGCATTAGAAAATCTAAGAAACGTGAAATTAGTTTTGAGAACCGTTTTCTGAAGATGTTACTTGATATTTCATCTTCTAATGAAATGTCATTTCTAATTATTGTTTAAGTGTCCGGATACATTTTGGAGCCACTGTAGAATCCTTTTCGTCTTTTGTTTGTAAGTTCTTACACCTATACACACTTTAATACAATCACGTCATGTCCCTTTTCTAGTTTATGCACAAAAACATGAGAACAAACAACGACTGCTTACCTTCAAGTCTCGGTGCACAATGTGTTTTTGGTGACAATACTGCACAGCTGACACAATCTGTACAAAACAATAAATAAATCAGATCATCTGTCTGGAGTTTGGAGAAAAAAATCATCATTGGAAAAAAATTATCAGGATTAGGGTCATCAAATAGTCTATTCAATCAATTGTTTTGCCTTTAAATGGTATTTCATAACTTTATTAAAACATTATTTTTATTATTTTTGAGTTTCACGGTGTGCTTATTATAGCAATAAGCCCCACGAATTTACAGTGAGTTTAGAACAGCTAAGGGGCGTTGTTAGGAGCAAAGCGGCTTCAAGGGGCTTATTGCTTTTATAAAACGGTTACTCCATAAAAATATTAATTTTAATAATTATTTTATTCATAAAATAAACACCAGCAACAAAAAATATAACGTTATAACACATTTATTCCTCCGCCAAGCAACGTAGTTCCAAAGAGGTTGTCAAGCAACAGATGCAGCAAAAAATTTAAATTAAAATTCACAAACGGCAGTTGCGCAGTAATACTAATGTAATGCGGTCACAGGTGTAAGTTTGTTGAGTAATTTACAACGGCTTCGAATGCGGCTCAACCAATCAGAATCAAGGACTGGAACTATCCATTTTATGAAACGCGGTTTACAGTTTTTGTCCATTTTGTTATGTTTTTAAGTTTTTGCCCATCCACTTGCATTATATGGACTCACAGAGAAAATCTCTGTTTATGTTCCACAGCAGAAAGTCAGTCATAAACATCTGAGACAGCATAAGGGTGAATATTCTTTCTTTTTTTATATCCCTTTAAAGAAAGTGATTCGTCAGTATGATTTTCTGTCATGTGGGTCAATGAATGAGTGAATGACGAATGAGTGAATGATTCAACTATTACATATATTTTAATTTATTATAAAATACAGTTCAAAAGTTTGGGGTGATTAAGACTTCTTTTTAAAAATAAATTAATACTTTTATTCAGAAAGGGCATGTTAAATTGATCAAATGTGACACTCCAAAAGATTTCTATTTCAAATTAAAGCTGTTTTTTTTTACATTCGACAAAAAAGCATCACAGTTTCCACAAAAATATTAAGCAGCACAACTGTTCTGAACATTGATGATAATAAATGTTTTTTGAGCAGAAAATCAGCATCTTAGAATGATTTCTAAAGGATCATGTGACACTGAAGAAATTTCAGCTTTTACATCAAAGGAATACATTACATTTCAAAATGTATTTAAACAGAAGAGAAGTTTTTAATTGTAGTGATTTTTCACAGTATTACTGTTTTTTATTCAAATAAAAATAATTTTTATTCAAATAATTTATTCAAATAAACAAAATATTTATTATATATAATTTTCATTGAAAAATAAAACAATTTGAATTAACCTTCTCTGTGGGCAAATAAACTTTGATTTGTGCTAATGATAACACCCCCCGAAAAATAAGTGCACAGCCTGCACCTAGACCTAACTTTTGCACTGGCAAAACCGTAACTACTTTAGCTATCGATCACTTAATATTAAAAAAATTAGTGTGGAAACTTTGACGTTTGCATCCAATCAGACCGTATTCACGCATAGATATTTCTAAACAAATGTCAGGAAAAGAACATTGGTCCAGTCAATCAATATACAATGGGTTGTCTACTCGGATTAATAGCTTTTTCCAAAATTCAATGGTTTGCATTGATTGACTCTTATTTTTCACAGAATTGGCCACGCTCAACCATGCTGATAATGACTAACCGCTCTATCCCGAGTTAAAAGTACTATGCAACACACTGAAAAGCAACAAATACACTAAGTGCAGATAATGCGGCACAGTTGAGCGTAATATTACTTTAACTATGATGTCAGTGTCTTCAGTCCCTCCACATTTTAGTGCAGTGACATTGAGTAACCTCGCATTCTTCAACATACTTGTGTCAAAGGGCTCTTGTAAGATTTAATGTAATAACAGTCACGATAGGCATGTGCCCAGTGGGCTGATGAGACTCATTTAAACTCCAATCAGATGTGTTTGCCTAACATGTTGAAAGAAAACAGTAAGAGAACTGCACCTGTCTAAATTTAGCTCTGGCCTCTTTCTCTTTCATCCTCCCATGAGCCACCAGGTAGTCAAACACCTCACCTGCACAACACACAGAGCAGAGAGGTCAAAGCTAAGACCAAGAGTAGACAAGAACACAAAATTAAACACTCTCTCTCGCTCACACACACACACACACACACACACACGTACACTTACCTCCGCTGGCATACTCCATCACAAGAAACAGTGTCTTCTCAGTCTCTATCACCTCAAACAGTTTGACTATAAAGAAAGTTACGGAGAAGAGAGAACTTGATAACATAGAAAAAGGGGTTTCTTTCAGGTCAAATCAGGCACAAATCTTGATATCTCTAAGACTTGTTTAGAAGAACGACAGGTTCATCTGATCCCGAGCAGACATTTATTAGGGGGGTGTTCACATATTCACATTTAAAAACAACTTGGCTATGTCCACACTAGATCGTTTTCCCATTATGGTGTTTTAAAATGCAGTTTTTATCGTTTACACGGTCGTCGAGGCTGGTCTGTTATTGTCGTCTTCAGGTAGTGTGCTCAGGAAGAATACGCAATGATCCAGAAGACCCAATCAGGGAACGCATGTGGGCAGCCACACCTTCGTTTTCAAAAGTCTCTGTTTTGGTCCGTCTACACCGAAACTCAACCATGGTGTTTTCAAACTAAAATAGGGTCTGCAGCGTTTACAAAAGTCTCTGTTTAGGGTTTTCAAGGGTGGAAGTAGTGTGGACACCAGGCGTAACCGTAGCAAAAGTTATGCGTTTGAATAAAATGAAAATGTACTAGTGTATATAAGGCCTCAGTCTTAAATACAATTCTCAAAAAAAGTGTGTGTATTTGGCTGAATACAAAATGACTAAAACTGTAAATAAAAAACAGAAAATATAACCAAAAGAATTTAAAATATATAGTATATAAATAATACTAAAATACTGTGATGTAAAGAAGGCATATGAATATGGCAATCACTTGGTATACATCAAACTACTGTGATATTATCAACTGTTTTTGTAAGAGGTTTTACTGCCTCACTCTCGTGAGCTTTATTTTCCTATCTCTTTGGAAGTCATTTCTTATTTATAAATACTCCTCTGCACATTTAAAAGCAGGTTCCACTTCATCCCATTTTGTTTAACGTCTGTCGGTCGTGAAGCACCATGAAGCTCTCTCATGCTGTACCACCGAGAGTGTCTAAATATAGGCTAGTGAAACATAAAGCCCCTCTGTGTGAAGACATGACGATGTGTCTGGCTCTGCTAAACCTTATGCTGTTTGCAAACAGGAACTAACAACAAATGTGGAAGAATCAATTAAACTAAATGAGAGGAACAGTATCTAAGCCTCTACTTATGGTGGTGGGGGTGTGCATGTGCAAATAAACACACTTACCAATATTTGGGTGGTTTAAATTCTTCATGATTGTGACTTCTCTGGAAAGCTGTTGAAGAGAAGAACAATTAAATGTAATCAACATGTCACAGTGTATTGTTAAACAAAAGCTTTGTACCATCTTTCAGCATTAACATGGAACAGGAAGCTAAATACAGATGGACTGTGTCATTGTCATAGTGAACAGAGTGCTTGCTTTTCTGTGGAAACTAGCGTTAAGTGCTATTCATTATTGATCTCTAAAAAAAAAAAAGGCTGAATCCTCCCCTCTCAATGGAATGGAAGTGTCATGCATCTTTAATAGCGCTATAGTAGGGCAGCCTGTGTTCCTGAGCTGTTAGCATGTTCTGCTTTCCACGTCCTGCTCTCACAAGTGAAGCTGTGGCTTTGGAGAGAAGGTGCGAGAGACGCGGTGCGATTTTTGGACCAGAGGGAAACACTTTCGGTACTGCATAAACCCAATCCAATTCTCACTACACTACATTCTGAGTTATACCACTCATAATCGTTTTTTTTTTTAAAAATTTTAACTATGAAACACTGAGGCCACGGCAGAACTCATAAACAATAAAAACATGTTCATTTAGATACAAACTCAGAAAGAGATTACCTCCCTCAGATAATTGCTTGACTGGGATTTCTTTTAAGGCAAGAATCCACTGGTGAATACAGCTAATATTAATGAATAGTTATATATCACCATAATTCCCCAGTTGAGTACATAAAGGGGACCTATTATGCAAAATCCACTTTTACGTGGGGTTTGAACATTAAAGGGTTAGTTCACCCAAAAAAGAAAATTAAGTCATTAATTACTCACCCCCATGCTGTACCAACCCCGTAAGACCTTCGTTCGTCTTCGGAACACAAATGAAGATATTTTTGATTAAATGTGAGAGCTGGATCACTCCTCCATAGGCTCCCTAAGGGATTGAAACCTGACGACCCAGATAGTCAATGAAGAAAATGTTTAAATATTTCATGTCACAACAGTGGCTCAACTATAAGTTTATCAAGCGACGAGAATACTTTTTGTGCGAAAAAAACAAAAATAACGACTTTATTCGACTATTCCTTTTCTTCCTTGTAGGCCTGAAACGAGACTTCAAGAGATTTCCACGACGCGCACGCGCGAGAACTTCACTGAAGTAGTTGAAGGAGATCGCAATTCTCACGCATGCGTCGTGGAAATCTCTTGAAGTCTCGTTTCAGGCCTACAAGGAAGAAAAGGAATAGTCGAATAAAGTCGTTATTTTTGTTTGTTTTCCGCACAAAAAGTATTCTCGTCGTTTGATAAACTTATAGTTGAGCCACTGTTGTGACATGAAATATTTAAACATTTTCTTCATTGACTATCTGGGTCGTCAGGTTTCAATCCCTTAGGGAGCCTATGGAGGAGTGATCCAGCTCTCACATTTAATCAAAAATATCTTCATTTGTGTTCCGAAGACGAACGAAGGTCTTACGGGGTTGGTACAGCATGGGGGTGAGTAATTAATGACTTAATTTTCATTTTTGGGTGAACTAACACTTTAATGTGTCAGAAGTGTGTACACAACCACCATGTAATAATAAAAATCCACCCTTTCCCTTTTTTTTTTACATTCCCCTTAAATTATAAACAGCGTCCCAAAATAAGCCATTCACTTTTCCTATACATTGTGTTGTCACAATGTAACAAGCCCCATCCGCGACTGGTGATGGAATCTTAGATCCTCCCCTGAGTGAGCTGTACACACTCCACCATGGCTGCATCCGTAATCACATACTTCCTTACTATATAGTAGGTGAAAAACAGTGCGTGACAAAAGTAGTATGTCCGAATTCACAGTACTCATAAAAGAGTAGGCAAAAAGTACCCGGATGACCTACTACTTCTGGCATCCTTTAGTGTCTCACACAGGAAACGGCATTATGAAAACGCAGCATTCAAGTTAAAAGAAGTTTTAAAGAAACGCGTCTCGACACCTTGTGTTTTCCACTGTGTGTTGTGTTTTTAGACGCAAAGACGTGTTTTGTGAAAATGTCCCCAAATGGAAGGGAAACGAAACGCAAGATCCGTCTAATGTGTGTTCAGAAAATAATGGAAAGGCAGCACAGTGGAATGCAAAAACGCATTCTGTGGGATACATTTGCATTCTTGTTTCTCTTGTTTTGTTGTTGCCAGAGTATGGAAGGCACAAGCTGTAGGCTCCGCCCTCTGCTGAAAGGGGGCGGGGAGCAGCTGCAGCTTATTTGCATTTAAAGATACACACAAAAGAACCGCGTGTTTTTGCTTCCACCCAAATGGGGCATTTTGGGCAGGATATAATAAATGATCTGTGGGGTATTTTGAGCTGAAACGTTCTGGGACACCTAAGATTTTTTCCTAAGGACACCTAAGATATTTCATCTTGTAAAATGGGGCATAATAAAACCCTTTCATTTAATCGTTTTATAATACATATGTTCTACAATGTTATTTTTAAATATACAAATATGAGGCATTAAATAGGCATATGTTTGTATTTCCAGAACAGAATTCTGAACATTGGGTAAAGTCAGGATAAAATTCTTGTTTGGTTTACTTGGCATATTACAGTTAAAGGAATAGATCATCCAAAAATGAAAATTCTGTCAATTACTCATCCACATTTCATTCCAAACCCATAAGACTTTTGTTCATCTTCGAAAGACAGATTGAAGGTTTTTTTTTTAATGGAATCTGAGAGATTCCTGACTTTCAGCTAAAACTACGTTTTAAAACATATATAATGAGATCGTAAAATAAATAAATCTATGTGAATCAAACAGAAATTTGAAACACTTCTGAAAAGACAATTACTTAATTTGATTAACTGATTTAATTTAGGCTTTTATTTACATTAAACATTGATCAGCAAATGTACAGAAAACTATAATTTGGTAAATAGAAGTTGAAGCTTGCGTGATTGATGTGTGAAAAACCAATGAGGTTCATTCTCATGTGTTACACAGCATGTTTGAATCTCCTCAAGAATCAAATTAGGTTTGTTCTCGCACATCAAGCAAAGATGGTTGAGCTCTATGCATGCATGTTAGCTGATCAATGCTTATATGTAAATAAAATCTGTTCATCATAAAGCAATTGTGTCTCTTCAGAAGACTTGGATTAAACCGCTTGATTCATAAGGATTTCTTTCGTGATCTCTTTATGAATGTTATGAACCATCAAAGTTTTGAGTGAATAGACTTTCAATGGAGGGACAGAAATCCCTTAAAATTCATTAAAAATAACTTCATTTGTCTTTCGAAGATGAACGAAAGTCTTATGGGTTTGGATTTTAAAAAACAGGAGAGAGGAAATAACAGATTTTTCATTTTTGGGTGAACTAACCTTTTAAAGGTTTTTACAGTGATGATTTTTTATCTCTCTTTTTTATCACATAAATAAGAAACTAATCAACGGTCAGAAAAAAAAAGTTTAGGAATCAATTGTTATAAATCAGGTGAATTATATCTGAACAAGCCCCTCTCTAAAAATCTTCAGAATGCAGATAGGAACAAAAAAGATACATCAATAGAGAATTGTCTCAGTACTATTAGCCTAAGAGTAGGGTAAAACACAGAGGTCTGAGAAAAGATGGTCTGTTTCTTTCATCATTTACTGTTTCTCTATTGATTTATAACACATGACACAAATGATGCCATCCTGCTCTCTCTGTAGTTTGTCATTAGACAGTGGCACTTTCAAAATGTCTGAATCAATCAACTCCTTGACAAAAAGACATTCAGATCTGTGGTTTGTGATAAGAACAATGCTTTCTTAAATTTCAGATAAAATAATTATAACACTTTACAATAAGGTTTCATTGGTTAACTACTTTAGTTAGCATAACCTAAGAATGAACCTTCTTCTACAGCATTCATTAATCTTAGTTGTTAATTTCAACATTTACCAATTATTATTAAAATCAAGTTATTTTTGTTAACATTAGTTAATGCACTGTGAACCAACATGACACCAATGAACGGGAGTATTTTTATGTTAGTTAATACCTTAACTAATGAACCTTATTGTAAAATGTTACCAGAATTATGAAAAGCGGGATAAAAAGGACAATATCTAATCAGTTACACATTTCATTTAGTCATAACTTTGCTTTCACATCATTGCTGACAATTTATTCCAGGTTTAATTTATTTAATATCAGATTTATATTTTCCTCATGATTGTCTCTCTTTTTCTTAAGATTTTCTTTGGTCTCTCTCAGCTCTCACACTCTCCCTCCCTTTGGTGCACCATCTTAACGCCTCTGTGATGACTAAAAAACACCAGTCCACAGCAGAACATCTCACTTCAGTAGAGGAACCAGACTGAGTGTCGAGCTCAGACGCCCACGGGCAATTACACAACAACACACATGCGCAATCATGAGGACACGTGTTAGAGTAACACAACCAATTTCTAAAAACATCACCGCACGCTCCACTGCTTCAACGGCAAAAGAAATGAAGACAAACAGACCACAACAGAAATAAGGGACACATACTTTCATGCTATTCAGAAAAGTGTTGTTATTGTTAACTAATAGTGCATTCAAGTCCTCATGGGAAGTTCGTATTTACGAGTTGAGAAGTCGTGTTTGCGATATTAGGTGCGTTCAAGTTACTTTCGTCTGAGCAAGATGGTGGTGTACCTTCTCTTAATTAACTACACAAAAATACAGCAAGGTTTTTAAACTACTTCTAGAAAATGAAAAACAAAGCAGTGTTTCCCCTAGGATTTTTTTCAGGGGGGGGTGAAACTGCTAGTGTTGCGTAGCTGGCGTGTTACGGATACGTGGTGTACATTTTTTAGCAATCAAAAAGCATGTCTAATTAATTGAAATAATGTATTATGAATCATTAAACGTATACAACATTTAAAAAAAATATGAAAAAAATGTCACGTTAATTTTGTGTTGTGTATTTTCTGGTAATAAAATGAAGACATAAAACACAAATGTTATCATTTATCATCAATTTTAATCATATAAAATTACATTTTTGTCAAACAACGTGCTACACAATGAGCTTTACTGTTAAAATTAAAACATGGATTATTCCTTAAATTCAGTTTTGATGGTAATTTATTTGGATTAGTGTTAGTGTATTATTACATTGGGACATATCTAAATTCTACTGTACAACGGTGATATATTTCTGTCAAGTTAAACCAAACTCTTATTTTGACGGGTTGCCGTGAAGACCTTTTGAGTTTCTGTTTATGTCATGATGATAGTTTTTGTCAAATGAAGCGGTTAAATGATCACGAAGTGACTTTCGGAGTGGATCTAGAGCCTGGAGAGGAAGTTCATGCATTTGTGTCTTCATATAGGCCAAAAAACAGCGCAAGCGTCACACGTGCTTCAGTTTGTGTGTGTGTGTGTGTGGTTAATGAAACTGCGCGTCGGCTGCACCATTCATTACACAGAACAAGCAGGATTCGTATTTAAATTGTCTTTGTGGCTTAATATCCATACACACTACATCGCGATTTGATTTCAAGTGTACTGAACTGCTTTCTATTTATTCCTCAAAAGATTTACAAATTCCATGAAATTCCGCGTTATACGGTAAATTCCTTTTTTATGACTGGATTTCGTCAGCATTTTAGGCGGGGCGGGGGGGTCGTTTTGGGGTGGTTACCAAACAATGGTAGGGGAAACACTGCAAAGAATACGCATCAACTTTGTACACGCACACGCACAATAATTTAAATAGAAGAGAAATTGGACTTTTCTTCAACCATTTTCCAGTATGGTTAAGAGTTAATGCCATATTTCCAAATAAGTTTTTAGAAGCTAAACTACCAGAGTCACTAGGATTTTATGTTTTTAAAAGAAGTCTCTTATGCTCACAAAGGCTACATTTATTTGATTAAAGATAACTTTACATTTTAAAATATATTAAATTAGAAATGTATGCCTGTGATGCAAAGTTGAATTGTCAGCCTCATTACTCTAGTCTACGGTGTCACATGATCCTTCAGAAATCATTCATTAACCCTTTAACTGACTTCTCAACCAAACGGTTGAGCACATTTTGAGTCACTATATTTTATTGAGAGGAGTACCCAACTTAACTCAAACTGATTGAGCCATCTCTATCATCTGGTTGAGGTATATTATGCCAAAAAAATCCACTAGATGTCACAGTGTCAATCAACAGCACTTGTCACAACACTTCTTCTAACATGGATGTCAGAAACAAATAAATCACCCCAGCCATGTGAACTGTTTTTGGTGAAATTTTGCAAGCTAAGCAGAATTTTTTTACATATTACACTGTAAGAGCCTAAAGGGATACTCCACCGTTTTTTCATATTAAACTATGTTATTCCCTTAACTAAGACGAGTTGATACATACCTCTCTCGTCTCAGTGCGTGCACTCAATAGCTCTGGCGCGCGAGACACTTTGATAGCACTTAACTAGCCCAGTTAATTCAATATGGGCCAAGCAGAGAAGCGACCAAACACCTCCACGTTTTCCCTATTTAAATACAGTTACACGAGTAGTGTAACTCGACCTAGGACGGTGACACAAAATAAAACATTGCGCTTTTCTAAGCGTGTAAAGTGGATAACTATATTGTATGGTGGAATACCATAGCTAGTGCTTGGGAGCATAGAATATAGTTATCCATTTTACACGCTTAAAAAACCGCAACGTTTTATTTTGTGTCACCGTCCTAGGTCGAGTTACACTGCTCGAGTAACTGTATTTAAATAGGAAAAACGTGGAGGTGTTTGGTCGCTTCTCTGTTTGGCCCGTATATTGAATGAACTGTGCTATCAAAGTGTCTCGCGCGCCAGAGCTATTGAGTGCACGCACTGAGGCGACAGAGGTATGTATCAACTCGTCTTAGTTAAGTGAATAACATAGTTTAATATGAAAAAACGGTGGAGTATCCCTTTAACTTTACAAAATGATGTTACTTGGTGCTATGAAAAAACTTAAGTATATTTTTAATAATTTTTCAAAAACATGCTCAACCAAACGGTTGATTTGGCACATAACGGTTAATTGTCTCCCCCCTTTTTGAGAATGGACATTACAATGCACTATTAAAACTTGGTTGTAATTCAAGTATGGAATAAAGACCTAAGTTTAGTCTTGTTTTAAAGAAAACACTCCGCAGATTATTGCTGAAGTAAAAGCACTTCAAAAAATAAAAAGTATGAGAAAGTTATGGAAGTTTTAAATTGACATTAAATCAAATATACTGTACTAAATATTTTACTGTACTGTACTTCTTACTGTACTAATATATTCTTTTATATAAAATATATATTTGACAAAATATTTTTTCCTATAAAATTACTATAAAATCAAAGCCATATATCTAACCAAGTTGTGTTCCAAATTTGAAGTTGATATCACAAAAATTTAAGTTCTCATAAGATTTTGTTTAGGCGTAATACCAAAAATGACAAATTCCATTGAATTTAATTGTATGCATTCTGCTGTAACAAATTCATAAATTTCTGTCCAAACATCACTTCTGTTACAAAATATGGAACCTTGAGACTCAGACCTTTCTGAAAATGTGTTTTGTCAAGACTAGAAAAGGTTTTGATCATAAATTATGATGGGCAATGAAAAAGTATGGCAAAGTATGTGTATGAATTCTGGTACCATTTATTACCATTAAGTGACATCTCAACCATTTGGTAGAGGCCGATATTTTAAAAACTATGGGATGTGTTGAAAAAAAATACATTGAGTGTGGTTACTAGCGACATAAGAAGATAAGAAATGCAAACAAAAAAAATTTCCATCACTTTTTTCTTGGTGCGGACTTCAAAGGGTTGATGATTAACATTATCATCAATGTTGAAAACAGCTGTTCATTTTTTGTGAAAACCCTGATGCTTTTTTTTCAGGATTCTTTTATAAAAAAGGAATGCTTTGAAATTTGAAATCGTTTGTACCATTTTAAAAGTCAATTTTGTAATCACTTTAACGCATCCTTGTATTAATTTCTTTAAAAGAGAAAAATCTTACAGACACCAAACATTTGAACGGTAGTGTACCTTACTTCAAATTTCATATATATATATATATAAACCCACATCGTTACAACACGCAACATAGAGAGTTAGGAGGAAGAGAAAATCAAAGTGATGCTGATAATTAGAGCAAAAACATAAAAAGAGCCAAAGAGACGGCCTGGTTGTGTCGGTCTGTCATTATTGCGGTGCGTGAGTCACAGTCGTGAGTTGGCTGAGGACCAGCAGGCCACAGAGAGAGGATATACTCTGAATCCCAATCAATGGTCGCTGTGGAAAAACTAATGGTGGATGCGGCGAGCAGATTCCAGCTAAAATTAGAGACGCGGCCCGGCTTGTGCATCCCTGAGCGAGCACTGATTAGCATTATCATTTGAATTCTTCTGATCATCCTATTCCCACATCTCCCTCCAGCCTTTCATTTCACTTTTATCACTTATACTGTATGTACATCTTCTACTCCTCTCATTCAGACTGACATCAAGCTGTTTGTGTCTGTGCCTGTTTTCCAGTCTCTATCTTCCATCTCATACCCTTTTTTTGAGGTCCCTCAAGTCTGTCACTTCACTGTCAGCCCACCAAAATGTCCATCTGTCCTTCCCCCTCATATCCTCTTCCTCCTCCCTTCATGTTGGCTGTTGTGAAGACTGATTAGTTTTTCCATTTATACTACTATCCCAGAGTTCCTACTAAAGGAGCATCATTTAGGCACTGTCATATTTACCATTGCTCTGCAAATTTTCACAGACAAAATCCAGTAATTTCAATAAGAATCCACATGATTGGGAATTTCCAGAGTGGTTGAAAGATCCATGCAGATATGGCAACAGGTTCAGTTGGCCTTGCCAATTTGCTCCGTTGACAAACAGACCATAGTGACTTTTGTGTAAGCACTGAGCAGAGCCTCATACAATTGATTTAAGACATCATTGGCTATACATTCTTAGATTTTACTCGCTAGTGTGCGTGTTAGATGCCAGGTATAAGTTTAGCATAGATATATTTTCACTCGCTGAACACCGCTTGAGAGTTTCGCTCTCCGTCAAGCGATCTGTTTAATATTTAAAATTCAGCTCAGCATACCTGTATTTGACGCACCGTAAACTCTAGTGTGAAGGCGCACGAGTCGGAACTAACGGCAAAACGGCAATCTTATTGGATGGCACTCATACATGTTAATTTCAGCAAATCAGAGCGAACGAACGCTGACAAGGTGATTAACATTCATGAACCCAGCAGCTCATGTGTTGTAGGCCTATACTATATATTTTTTACATATGGTTGTATATTCTCATTATCAGTAGTAGGATTAACTTTAATAATAATTACTATTATCTTTTTTTTTTTCACAGGAACACTGAATGACCAACTATATCTTAAGCACCACCACCAGTCCTAAGTTCAGTTAAAATGACAAATATGCATTCATGCATGATTATCAAGTTTTATCTCTATTTACTAAAGTTCTACTAAATATAATGCTTGATTGACTGATTTTAAGAGTGTACATTTAGATATTTGAAAAGCTGTGCCATTTTACAATGATAAGCTGATTTGGTGGAATTATATACATCTAGATCAGTCTGGCGAGTAACCCAAAAAATTGACTGGCCAATGGCGATTCTATTGCCAAGGTGTGCGTAGAGGGTTGTTGAGCTTTTTAAAAATTTTACAAATGTGAACACACCTGTACTGAGACATATGAAATTGCAATCGTTTTCAGTTCCTTAATCAAAAATAATATTAATAATTATAATAAATTAGTTCATTCATTTTGAGTTTGACATGATGAAAGTAATGACTTGATTCAGAAAGTAAGTCAAGAGCCACTCCAAACTATTTAGTGAGTCAAACTGATTTAAACATCTCATGAGACTGATTCACTAGTCCTTTTGGTTTGTTAAAAATCATTAGTTTTATGAATCAGACTACAATGGTCGTGCTGTATGATTGTCGTTGCATGCAATCCACAAGAGCAATCCAAAATGCATTTATTTATAGTTTTTGTTGGAGTCCAATTTTTTACAACTTTAAAAAAAAACTGGCACTATAGATTTAGCAATACGGAATTAATCTATAACAGAGTCACAGTGCATTTTAAGATTGTGTCTGGGCCAAATAAGTGTAAGAATACAGATATTACAGGACTAGTTCACCAAAAAAAAAGTCAACATTTACTCACACACAAGAACCAATGAGGTTTCGCCAATCAAGTATGCTTGTCCATGCGCTTACCATATTTGATGTGCTCCGTATGTGCATTGATCAATGTTTTTATGTGAATAAAAAGTCTAAATTAGATCTGTTCATCATATCCATTTGAATGGAGTGGTTTAGTCCAAATTTTCTAAAGAGACTCGATCGCTTTATATGATGAACAGACTGAATTTAGGCTTTTAATCACATATAAACATTCACATCAGTTGTGGTAAATGGAAACTCAAGCATGTTTGCTTGACGTGTGAGAACCAATGAGGTTCATTCTCTTGCGTAAACCAAGTACGGTTGAGCTTCTGTTTATTTTCGCTAATCAATGTTTAAATGTGAATAAAGGCGTAAATTAAATCTGTTCATCATATAAAGCGATCGAGTCTCTTCAGAAATATTGGACTAAACCCCTCAATTCATATGGATTAGTTTTACGATCGCTTTATGAACTTTTTGACGCATTAAAGTGGTAGTTACGTAGCTGTGAATGGAGAGACAGAAAGCTCTCGGATTTCATAAAAAAAAAAAAAGATCTTCATTTGTGTTCCAAAGATGAACGAAAGTCTTACGAGTTTGGAACGACATAAAGGTGAGTAAATGATGGCAGAATCCTCATTTTTGGGTGAACTACCGCTTTAAGGGAACAAAATGTCTTAACATATAGAACACAAGTTGCCCATGCTATATTAATTGAATTACCAAATTACAGCATTTGCTTGCTCCACATTCCCGCACAGCTTTGTATATTTAGAAATAAACCTTTTCAAACACAAGGTTGCAAATGCACAAGTGTGGAAGAGTGTTTTCAGTCGAGAGCTTGAGTGGCGGCGCAGCCTGCAGTAGGTGGGCAGTGTATTGCAGCACAGCTGGTGTACTTCAGTATTTGTGCTCAAGAGTGCGAAGGTTACTGCTGGAGGAGCTTCTGTTTGAATAAACTCCTCATGATGATGGGTGACTGACAACACCAGCTGAAAGGATGTTCCATTTCCACTACACAAGCCTCTGATACACGCTCTGGATAGAAGATCAGCACTGCAATCTGCATTCAGTTTCAAATTTGAATTGAAAGCCAACATTAACTATGAATCCATATGGAACTGCTGCGCCACTACCAAACACAAAACTAACCAAGCAGCCAATACACAGTATCACACAGACAAAAACAATGTCCCAGAGTCATGAACAAACAGAGAACGGGAACTTCCTGAAGGTAAATTACACAACACTTGCAGCATTGAGGAAGAAAAAAAACCCTGAATCATGACGACACAGTTTTACATTTAATACATACAGTATGACACATGCACATTTTAATATCAAATGTGAAACTCACCTTTTGAAGGCTTGTTGGATTCAGTTGGGTTTTATCAATCATTTTTATAGCAACCTAAGGAGGAAAAGAGGAAAATGAGAACCTGAACTTTATACACTACCATTAAAAAGGAAATCATGTTTCTAAAATTCTATTGTGTTCACCAAGGCTGCATTTATTTCATCAAAAAATACATTCAAAACATTTATATTGTGAGACATTACTATTAAAAACATAAATGTAATTAATTCCTGCGATGCAAAGCTGAATTTTCAGCATCATTACTCCAGTCTTCAGTGTCACATGATCCTTCAGAAATATCCTGATATGGTGCTAATATTTCTTATCAAAGTTAAAAACAGATTTGCTGCTTAAAGGGATACTTCAGGATTTAGCAATAAGCTTTGTATTAGTAGAAAACCTGTAGCATTTTCAAATTACCGTGCTTTCCATCCTCATATCCCCCTGAGACGAGAGATTTATGTATTTTTTTGTCTGGAAAAAATCCTCCGATGACGCAAAAATCGTCATTTTGCGTCATCGGAGGATTTTTTGGCCAGAGGCTAAAGACTACAGCCAGTAGTAGGGGCTGTCCCGCATGTTTTCAACCCGCCAATAGAGGGTGGGATCTCACTCACAGAATGTACACATAGTCAAGACATCTTTTTTGGAAGCTAAGCTAGCAGGCTCTTGTTCTGTGGAGAAAGCTGGGTAACTTAGGAGGAAGCGGAGTAGTAGGGGTTACCATACATCCTCTTTATCCCGGACATGTCCGACCGTCGAGATCGTACAAAATGTCTGGGATTCAGCTTTTGCTTTCTGAAGTCGCCATTCATTGTTTGCATGCACACCTTTTGTTTCAATCTAACTGAATTAATTCCGATTGGTGAATCTGAATGTAGTGTTTACATGAACGCTAAACAAGTGATCGGTAGCATTGCTAAGAAAATTCCCGCTCCTCCGTGAGAGATACGAGACCGGTGCGTCTCACAGGTGCCGCTCATCGGTAATCACGCCACCGGCCTCGCGCCGTTCTCCCGCGGCCCTCACTCGTCCTGAGTCGCCACAGTAAACATGATGAATGGCGACTGCAGAACGCAAAAGCCGAATCCCGGACATTTTGTGCGATCTCGAAATCCCGGGCAGACTCATCACATAGACTCACTAGTAGCCTAGACTTGTTTAACTGCTGCGCTCTGTTACCGGAAGGCGTGGCCTCCTAGTCCAGCGAAGCAAGTGCATTCTGGGAGTTGTTGTCTTTTATCCACATAAGCCAAAAATACATTTTCTGGCTTTTCTCAGTCTAGAAAGCTCCAAATTCAAAAATAATTTCACATTTCTTCTAAATAAATTACCCATTTTAAATACACATTCATCTTTCCAGAGGTGAAGTATCCCTTTAATATTATTGTGAAAACAGTGAAACTTTTTTTTCAGGATTCTTTGATGAATAGAAAGTAGTACAACATAACAGCATTTATTTGAAACCGAAATCTTTTGTAACATTATTATAAATGTCTGTATACGTGTTGTAATTCCCAAAAATTCCAAAAGGAAACATGAGAGCAGAAAAGCTAACATGTCCGTCTCTGGAAAACTCCCATACCCCACAGATCAGGAAACACACTCATGACTTTTGACTCCTCACCTCGCTTCCTGTGAGGATGTGGCGAGCCAGTTTGACCTTGGCGAAGTTGCCCTTTCCAATGGTTTTTAGCAGCCGGTAATTGCCAACAAGAGGGTGCACATCATCCAATCCTGAGCCAGAATTCCGGTTTCGACCACTTGACCTCACAGATCGAGAGGTCACCTCCCCTCGGCCATGGCCATTCGTTGTATGCTGTTAGAATTCAAAACACATGTAAATTACAAACAACAACAACAAACATTTAAAACTTAATCCCTCCCAAAATTTCTAAATTATAATTTCAGTCTTGCTCATTACATTTTATTCCAGAATTTGCCCTCCAAGAATTTAGACAATTTCCGACAGACAGTCATACAAAGACCAGGTATTTGGCAACAGACACAAAGGTCCCAGTCAGAGCAGAAATCACTAATATTGACTCCACCCATGCAGTGTCCTCAGAGAGCTCTATTAGCACATTCATCATCACCCCAAGTGATCGTCACTGTCACAAAATTATATCAGGAGTCATCTGCATTTACCTTTACTACTTTCTCAAAGACGTCAAACATGTTTAACAAAAAGTGAATCGAAGTCTGAAATTAAAAACACAATACAAGTTAATTCCATTACTCTAACGTTTCTCAAGGTCTCTTGTAACCTTGTGACAGGACCTTTGTGCAACATACACCAGGCTACAAATAAACGAATTGTTCCATTCAGAGGTCACGAGTGCAACAGGATGATGTTTAGTAAGTCAGTGATTCTCATGTGGTACTAACACCTCTGTATGTAAGAGTACGCTGACACTGCGCTATACAATGTTCCCACTAAATCCTGCATATTGTCCCTGACGCCTGCCTTGACTGTTATCCACAAAGCTCTGCCTAATAGATTATAAATCCACCAACACTAACACTTGATAATAAACGTTATCTAACATAACCATTGAAATGATAGAACCCCCATGTAATAAAACGCACAACGATCTTGAATAAAGGTCACTTACACTTATGCTTGCACGATGCTTCATATTAGATTGCGATCCTCTCATTTTTTTGTTAGCAAGTTAAATAGCATTGAACCAAACAGCCCTGTCTTTCCTATTAGAAGATCTCATCAATATTCTCCCAACCAGCAACACTGATACTGACGAGCTGCATCACTGCTGGAGTCTTTTTGACACTGTGTGTGTGTGCGTGTGTTAGAGATTTTGGGGCAGATGGAGCTGAGTGGAATGGATGGGTGATTGAAACCTCATTTGACTTTCAAAAGTGAGCAAGAGTTGTATACTAAAATATGTACATTCTGGTAAGACATTATAAATATTAATAAATGTCAATACATAATCCATAAAGAATGACATTCACTCAGACACACCAAAGTATCCACAGAATCCTTTAACTTAATATATGAACAGTGTGCACACAACATTCTCATTTCATAAAACGAGCAATTCATACATATTTAGATAACTCGAACAACAGACTGACAGAGAATTAAAATAACACATCGATAAGAGTGATAGACAGACACCGACAGACAGACAGAACAACAGGCTGAGAGATGGAGACAGAACAACAAACTGAACGACAGACATATAGAAAAAAAAAATTGAATGGCAATGACAAAAAGATTGATAGAACAGTAGAAAGACAGAATGATTGAATCTGACAGACAGACAGACAGACAGCATAGAATATGCAGTGGAAAAGTCAAAGACCGTAACTTAATGCTCATTATTCACAGGCATCTTTAAGGGGGACCTGCATAAGCGCGCGTGCTCATGTCACCTTCCCTCACTGCTGACGTACGAGCAGTAACCTATAGGACAGACTGACGCCAATGCGCAATATCTGCATCCTATTGGCGCATTAAACATGCAAACCCACGCACGATCACTCACTAGTGTGCAGGACTTTAACTAATCAAGCATATGTTGAACTCATGCATAAAAGCAGCCAAAGTACCGATGCCCCGGACCCCATGCGTCACTTCAGCCTGGTGCCCCATCTGTCCAAAGACTGGCACGATACTGCTAATCCACTTAAAGCACACAAAAGACGGTATGGAATGCGACACTCACTGCCCTTAATTCTGGAGGAAATGAGCTGAATGGCTTTAGAAGGCAGCATCGGTTTGATTAAAATCGCTGTCTACGTAACGTTAACTTAGGCTGCTCACTAGATGTTGAGGCAGCCATACATTGCGACAAGATCAAATAATACACTAATAAGTGAATAATCAACACATAATTGGGTCAGTTCACAACAGTTATCATTTGCTATCAACCAGTTACTAGAACATAAACAGGCTACTTACGTTTTCAGCCTTCCGTTCGTTGACGGTTGGCAGGGGGGCTCTTGTTGTTGACATTGTGTTGATGGAAAGCAGCTTTCCCGGAATTACAATTTAAGCAGCAGGTTTTGCAGTGTAACGAATAGGAAATATATTTGACCGCTTGGTCAATATCATTGAATTGCTTCTATAACTGGTAACAAAGTTGTTAAAAGTTTGGGAGAAATATTCCGGACGTCACTGCGTTTTATTACCGAGTGTACGCCATCTAAAATATCCCTGAAAAGCGAACGAGACCGGTTAACTTGTGCACTGCTAAATACATAATACTTTCAGGCCTGGCGTCGCTGTCTGCTTCATATTTCGAATGTCCGGTTCAGGTAACGTTAAGAAAAGAGAAAATTGCACTTCACGGCCTCCTCTGCGATCTCCCCCCAAAGACAATCTGCTCATCGAACGGTCCTTCAAACGGACTGTCCGGTATATTCAGTGGTAACGGCAGCAGCGGGGTGAAGCGGGTGATCACAGGCGTCGGGGCCGCGGGGAAGTCACGCTCGTTGACGGTTCCATTCCACCCGAACAGCCGCGTCTGTCGCCTCTGGTTCAAAGGGAGATCCAAGATGGCTGCTCAACAGCGCAGGAGTTTCGAGCCGAGCCCTGAGCGAGACAGAGGAAGTGAGGAAACAGACGGATCCCTGTGCTCATTGGAGAGCGCCGCATCCCTCAGGGAGCTGTAGGTGTTCATATGGAAAAAGGGGGAAAACTTAGTCATACCATAACAACTGTGACACACCCTGTTCAATTGAATTGTAATTTCATCATATATGGTTTGACCGGTTTGGCAAATTAAGACAAAGGTTTTCAATTAATTGGTCAGTGTGCTTTACTCAAAGATGCACGTTTGAGAAATGTCATTCAAAGTGTTGTATACCGACGTCAGATGGAAACTAGATTTATTAGTTTTTGTTAAACAGCTGTTTTGTTCTACATGGAACGGGTCGCCCCCTTGTGGGCGCCGCCATGTTGAGATCTTATGACCAAACAATGTAACAAAAACAAAAAACATGTGTCTTCAATTGTTTGTCTCAGGGAATATATTCCTTGTGATATTAACCTTTTAAGGTTATAACGTTATTTAAAAGGATATTGGCTAGCTTAGGAAACATTATAGAGGATGCTGTGTGAATATGTTCTTCCACCTGAGTCATGAGTTTACAGCAGGTTCTCCATACATTAGGGAACCATACAGCTTCCAAGAGGGCTTCAAGATCATTTAAAAAACACTATAAATTATATATATTTTTAAAAGTTATATCAGAATAAATAACAAATAAAGTAAACAGAATTTATAAATGCCTAAAGCAGTTACATCTCCATGTCTGTGACCAGCATCATGACACCGGTTTACCAAACTTTGATGACTGATGATCCCCAAAATAAGTGGACTATTGAAAAGAACAGCTGAACATCAATATACAAATAAAATATAGCATTTAATACTACCTTCCTATTGTTATTTTGGATAAAAATAAAAACACTTGAGAAATATACTTAGTTTTAATCAATAGAGCAATCATTGAATCAATCAACAAAAATGCAAAATATATTTTTTTATAGTGCAAGTAATGCTTATCTATTTAGCCTAAAAATGTCGACATGTAACTGGAACATGAATCTACATTGAAAAACAAGCAATAAACAAAAACATTTAAGTAAAAAAAAGAAAGGTTCGAGAACCACCCATTTACAGTCTTTCACCCGTCAGTTCAGAGATGAATCATCAGTTTTGCCCTGGTGTATTCCGCCATCTAGTGGTCATTTTAGAATTGGCATTCAACAATAAGTATTATTTCCACAATAGACAATGGCAGCAATTTCAGATGTTCCTATTACACATCTCAATAGATGTTCTAAGAACAGCCAGACTGAGTCTGGGGAGCAGCCCATGTTATTTTTAACCAATCAGAAATACTCTTTGACTAAGTTATGCATATTCTGGATATTCTTTTTTTTTGGAGGGTAGAGTTTTGGTGAGAAGGCATGTGGTTGAGGGGAGTGATAAATCAAGTGATGCCATTTAGTTAAGAAATCAAAATAGTCCATATAATGTACAGCAAAAACCTTTATTTTATGATTTCAAGAAAAAAAAATCAGATGTACGTATAAGCAAATCCATTAATCAAAGTCAAGCTCACAATACAACAAAATTGCTCAATACAGACAAAGCTCAAAAGTTCTTATTACTTTTAGCAGCAAGTTTTAAAACCACTCTTGAAAATCAAATATAACCAAGGAGAAAGTGAGACAAAACAAGACTGGGGCTAAACAGGAGGCAACTGTGATCCATTTGATTATTACAACAGGAAGCAGCAAGGTTCCAGGATGGCAGCTGCAGTTTCACTTATTTCTTTAAATGGCATCTATATCAAGGTCATCATCTTCTTCTGCTTTCCCTGGCTGAACGGTCTCCACCTTCAGCTCTCGTGCAGAGTGAGAGTACTCAACCTGAAGACCAAAGAGAGTTCAAATGAGAAAGACGAAGAATCAGAATATTACACAAGCCTCTCTCAACCTTTCTCTAATTGTAGCCCAGAGAAGACTAATGTAATTACACTAATTACGGTCCCAAGGCTCCTGCTGACAGTTAAAATATAACACTGTTTCTCCAATTTACTACAAATTAAGAGTTTGTGTTTGTGATAAAATGCCACGTATATGTGATTATATAATAGCAGAACAGGATTGAATTTTTTTTTCTTCCCATGGTGGGAATCTTGAGAAATGGCTGAAGCCTGAGAAACAATTAATTCTCCCAAAGACTGAGATAAAATAATGCAGCTATAGCTGGATAAAAGGACTTTTGTCCAATCTGCTCATAAATCAATTGAGCTAATCTAAGGGTTTCAAACTGGAAAAAAAAGTATATATATATATATATATATAATATATAGGGGATGATATTACCTCAACATTTTCATCATCATCTTCCTCCTCTGCTTCACTCCCCTCACTCTCCTCCTCTGCCTCCTTCAGCCATTTGACAAAGGGAGCCGCCTTGGCATGGATCTCCTTAGCCAGCTCCTTGGAAACATACTTCTTCGATACCTTAAAACAAAGGCATATTAATCAAGATTCATAGTTCAAAGAACTTGATCTTATAAAATGCTCTATCAATCTAAGTTGTATGTAAAATTGGGAAATGCACACCTTCTCTGCCCATGCGAGAATGACATCCTCCTCCAGTAGGTCGGCATCATAGAGATCTTTGAGAATGACGGCCACTCGTGGCAGAAGCTGAGTTTGATAAAGTTTCACCAGACACTCAAAACCTCCCAGCAGATACTTCTGAGCTTTCTTATCGTTGAGGCAGAACTGCAAGAAAGGAGAATCTGTCACTTTCAGCACTGTGATTGTGGTAAAACTATGTACATTTATCAAACATAAGCACTTCGTTCGTAATCTTTCGCAGACACATGCATGTTGAACTAGATAAACTGTTTTGCACCAGTAGATAGTTTTAAACAGCTTCATCTTTATTTATCTCAGCAGCAAGTGAAAATTGGTAGAGATCAAAGCTGCTGATTTAAAAGTGTCATTTAAATTGTTAGCCAAGACTTATTTTTAGCATGGCTTTACACCATCACCTCAGCTTGTAGGCAGGTCTCAGTGTCCTGGTATAAATATTCATCTATCACTAGACCAAGATGATTTTAGGTGCTAATTTTGGGGCAAAATCCATCAAATTCTCGGTGTAAAATGTATTAAAATGGAGCTGAGTGTAATGGAGCTCAGCTTAAGGCAAAAATTAAATAAGTTACAGGGGTGTTCCAATTAGTCTTGTAAATGCAGATCCTGTGCGTCCCATCTATCAGATTTAAAATTAGAACTGGTGTTCTGAAAAAGTACCCGCAGGAAGTGACGTTTGTATTTCTTGATTTGGTCTCTAATGTTCTCGTCAAAGAGCAGTTCACTCAAGATGAGCGGTCCCATGGCTCTCACATCCAGCCTTTCTGCTTCAGCCAGAATCTCCTTATCGGCAGAGCCAATTGCTCCACTCTCTTTCTTTTGCTGAGTAGAAAAGGAGAGAGATATTTGAGTCCTAGTAGCATTAATAGATGTCTGGTTATTTAAACCTTCATTTAAATCTAATTTACAGACCTATGGTAAACTACCACTCCAAGTTTGGAGTCGGTAAAATGTTTTGTACAAGAAATTACAAAAATACAAACACTTATTCAACAAGGACTCAATACACTGATCTAAAGTGACAGTAAGAAGATTTATAATGATACAAAAGATTTCTATTTCAAATAAATGCTGTTCGTGTGTACTTTCTATTCATGAAAGAATGCTGAATGCACACTTTAATTAAAAATATTAAACAGCAGAACTGTTTTCAGCATTAATGAGAAATGTCTCTTGAGCAGCAAATCAGGATATTTGAATGATTTCTGAAGGATCATGTGACACTGAAGACTGGAGTAATGATGCTGAAAATTCAGCTTTACTATCACAGGAATATATTAAAGTTTAAAATATATTCAAATAGAAAATATCTATTTTAAATTGTAATAATATTTAACAATATTGCGATTTTTACTGTATTTTAAATCAAGTACGTGCAGCCTTAGTGAGCATCTTTTTAAAAACATACCGACCCCAAACTTTAGAACAGTAGTGTAACTTCACCAGGTGCAAGGGCATCATAAGAAAAATGTTTTTACACTGAAACCAAGAGTGGGATTATTTACTTTGACAAAGTTGTAGAACATGTTGACCCTCTCCTCCAGGGGTTTTTCTAGGTCCTCGCTGAGGGTCAGGTTCTTAGCATGGTCACTGATCTCCTCCATACGCCGACGCTGGGCCTCCTCTGTGGTTTCCTCTGCCCAGTCATCGTCATCTTCCTCACCATCCTACACGATCCCCACAAACATACACTTCAATGTACTGGTTACAAATTACAGTAAAAAATGTTCATGGGCATCTCTTACCACAGCATCTGGAGCATCTATGTCGTTATGGTTCCCAGCCTCACCACTCCCAGAGCCATTCTCCTTATCCTTCTTTCTGTTTTTCTTCTCTTTCTCCTTCTTCTCTTTCACACAACTGCTATCACTCTCTGCATTTTGAAACAGATTAGCTCTTAAAAATTGTGTTTATAACACTTACATAAAAAGCTAAAATTAGAAATTTAAACCGCAAACATAAAGCATACGTTTCTGATACTAAATATAGTAAATAACAGAAGTAGAAGCATTTTAACAGTCCACAACTCACCAGGTGGGTTTTTGAGGATGAATGTGCACAGTTTGTGCCGAGTGTCCAGCATTCCCTGATTACCGCAAGCCTTGCAAGAGCTTCCAATGGTCTGCTTCTTTGGGTTAACATGCTGCAAATTAAACATCAGATACTATGAGGACCGTTTCTGAAAATAAAAGGATTTCTGAATTGTTGACAACAAAGGTTTCCATTTTAAAAAACTATGTGAGGATTGGATTGCAGTGTTTTTAAATAATAGCAGAAAAGGTGGAAGTATGGAAGAAACTTGCTATTACAAGGTATTGCAATGGTTTAAAGTGTTCACTGACATTAGATAAATCACCAGTTTCTCTTAGGCTTCTAAAAAAAAAAAAATACATATAGTTTTAACGCTGATAATTGTGTAAATTAAAATGTGATTAGAGCTAAGTTTGCTAAAACTGCCATAATCATATTAAGAACAATTTATACCACTCCCATATACAGTAGACATTTGCAGACTTTGAGCTTATTGAAATAATGTTGCAATAAAATATATTAGATGAAAAACTTAAACCTTATATTTCTTTTTTTTGTTTGTTTGTTTTAAGTAAAAATAAATAAAACATTAAAGTACTAAAATAATAAGAAAAATAAATTGGAGCTTAAAATGATAAATTACTATAGAAGTACACAAATATATATATATATATATATATATATATATATATATATATATATATATATATATATATATATATAGAGAGAGAGAGAGAGAGAGAGAGAGAGAGAGAGAGAGAGAGAGAGAGAGAGAGAGAGAGAGAGAGAGAGAGAGAGCACAGCAAATAACTAATGCTTTCACAACCGTGGATATCTTATCTTTTTTTGTGTAGGCGTTATGAAAGTCAAAGGACAAAGTTAAGTGTACAGAACACCACAAATCGACTGCCCTTGCCAAAAAAGGCAAAAAACAAGTTTAAGTACACCGCTAAATGTTCTCCAAACACTATCTGACCGACAGCAAAACGAAAAAGTAAACAGAATCTTTAAATTTTAACCATGAGTGGACAAACCTCTTTTCAGCAGGCAAAAACCCTGATTGTCAACTTACCAGGTCAGTCTCAGGATTGTCACATTCGGAGCACAGCACAAACTTGCGGATAAATCCATCCAGCATGTCCTGCAGTTTGTTGGCTTCATGGGATCCGTTTACGATGAAGCGGTCATTCTTAGCATCAAACTGAGTCTGCGCCCCCAACTCACAGCCAAAAAACTTAGTTGGATCTGATGAAAAAACAAACAAATAAATAAAGTTTCATAATGAAACACTACTGAAAGAATAATGTCTATGTTATAACTAATTGTAAAAACAAACTTACAGGTTGGAGGTCTGTTCAGTGCCTTTGCAACATCAACCATGTTGACAATGACCGTCTTGATTCCATTCCCTTTGCCTTCCACCTATTAAATGAAATTGACAATGGTGAAAAAATGTGGGAATGTAATGTGTTTGGAAAAAACTGAATATCAGATTGCCACTGTATACACCAATAAGAAATTATTATTACTCTACACAGAAATAATTAGTGAAACTATCATATTTATACAGCATTCAGACCAAAACAAGTCTCTTGTGTACCTTGGCAATCAAACGGGGCATCTTGTAGCGGTAGAATTGGTCCGACACATTGCGGTTGACGTTGACAGACATTTTGAGTGAGCTGAGGCACTATCAGCAAGATAAGAAGATCTTGAATGGGATTTTTTGGGTATCTTCTGTCTGGAGAAGAGGGGATGACATAAACAACTGCAAGTGTGCTCGGTCTCTGACATGAAAAAGATCTTGCCACAGTGGCTGCAAACTCCGTGCTCGTGGACTAGGTTTCCTCCGCTTGCTTTCCAACAGCTGCGCAACAGCTCTGAAAAGCAAAGTGAAATACACTATTATACCACAGTTATTTACACTCCTTTAATTAATTAGATAAGTTACTTGGCATTCCACTTGATTCATTGGATTGTTCTGGAAGCCATTTTGTAGGCAGAAGAGATATACAAACTAACTGGCCAATTTTTGTAAACGGAAAAATTGCAGCTGTGCAGATATTAGTATCTGTGCAGATATTTAGCACTATTTATCTTCTGTGCAACATTTGAATAATATAACCAATTCAGGACTTGAATCAAGACTGTGAGCATTCATTTTTATGACTATTTAGTGACTCATTTTTAGGTATTTAGGAAATAGTTTCAAAAATATATAATTTATTGTGTAGCAATCTATTTTAATTGTTCGCAAACAATACTTATATTAAAAAAACACACATTCACTAATGACCTTAATATGAAGGGAAAAAAAGGCTGTTAATGTTTCTTGTCTTGTCACATTCAATAATTAATTACACGGGTCAAAGAGCGTAAACGTAAAAGTCTGTCAGTCATAAAACATATCTGATTATTGGAAAAAGGCATGTCAATGGTGGTTAGGCCACATATAATTAACTTTACAATAAATATAACAAATTATTTTTAAATGTTCTCTCTGCCATCCATTATTACAGGAAAACATACTAAATTAATTTAATAGAGGTAATAGAGTCCTTGATCAAGAACCCAGCTACCTACGTCATAGACTGCGTCAGCAGGTTTTAGAATGACTCAAGCCAAATGAACACGTGGTGAGGAAAATTTTACAGCTGTAAGTTACGTGACAGAACAAGGTTTCCAAAAACCACAATTACGATCACGTAGTATTATGCGCGTGTCCATCGGTTAGTCTCATTGAAAGAACATTAACATTAAGAGAATAAGAAATATTCAGAGCTCACGTCAGTGTATAAGGATGTTTTAGCATGCGTTTATAAATTGTGCAAGCTACCGAGTCACACGTAACGTTATTGCACCCAAGGTCGATATACACACATGGTTACCCGCTCAAGCTAAACCTACTAAGTTACGCTATTTTTACATCGAAATAAACACGTTGAATATCGACGACTGCCAATAGATCACCCTAATTGATTTAAACACAGCAAAGACGCGTTTGCTTTGACAAACCTCAGAAAGAGTCGTAAAGTTGTGTGATCGTCGCGGTGGTGCAGAGTGCGTCACGGTTAGCGCGCAGCGGAGTGCGCAAAAGCACCATGACGCCATTTTGTTCCCCTCCGTCAAGCTAGTTCACACCCATTAGCTAGTTATAAAAACCACCAAAACACTCGTTTCCAAGTCATGTGTACCCAACACGCATTTACAAATGTGTAATAGATATTGGCAAAGCAGTTTGTGCAAATGATCGGCCGTATACTCACCGTTTCCGTAAAATAAAGACATAAACACAACGCTAGTCGTCCACCGACGGAGTGAAGGGTTGACAGTGGAAAGCCTGGATATGTTGGGTCGTGATCCAAAAAATGTAACACGACACAACGGTACAGCGAGATAAAACCTGGAAAGTGCTGAGCGATGCAGCCGATCAGTCGAGGAGTATCGGATTTCCGGAGAGAAGCTGAAAAAAAAAACTAACGTTAGATTTGTCAAATGTAACTTGGCAACACACTGTGCTGTGTGATACTTATAAAGCTAAGCAGCTCCCCGCTTCGTCATAACAAGAAAACAAACGTTTTTTCAAACGACCTCTTTGGCATTTATTAGACTCAAACACTACGGATATATGTATTAGACGTGTTAAATTACCAGCATGTAGTAATACAATTGGTTAATGTCACGTCTTACCTTTCCAGAACCTTCTTTGCTCCACGCAAAGGCAGAATGAGTTGTGAGTGCTGATGATGGGTGTGTACCTCGCGTGCAAGCCACATAGCCCCGCCTACCGTGGCCATTCATTGGCTAAAATCCTTTTCTGTATTAAATTTCCTAACGCTGACTTGCTCCTTTTGACGTCAATCATCACTGAATCACATAATCAGTATTTATTTTGGTTTACGTTCTTCTCATGCAACTCATATCCCACAATAGAGCATTATATAGGTTATGTAAGTTAGCCTAGTTGAGGCTTTTTGCATCAAAGAAAATGCAACGTCCTTTTAAAAGAGAATTTTGAATTAAAAAAAGAATAGTAAGGGTAGTTCAGGTTGTAGCAGTTAGGCTACTGTACCCAAATAGTCATTGCGAAACTTAAAGGGTTAGTTCACCCAAAAATGAAAATTAAGTCATTAATTACTCACCCCCATGCTGTACCAACCCCGTAAGGCCTTCGTTCGTCTTCGGAACACAAATGAAGATATTTATGATTAAATCTGAGAGGTTGATCACTCCTCCATAGGCTCCCTAAGGGAATGACACCGGACGGCCCAGAAAGTCATTAAAGAAAATGTTTAAATATTCCATGTCACAACAGTGGCTCAACTATAAGTTTATCAAGCGACGAGAATACTTTTTGTGTGAAAAAACAAACAAGACAGTTAACATCCTCTTAAAAGCGACCAATGGGACCAGTTTATTAAGTTTCATGGATTTCTGTAACTTGTTTCATGTAGAGGGAGCAGCGAACTTAAACACCTTTTCCCAGCTCAGTTCTAACCTTTGGAACAGACAGAAGGAAAACGAAGATTGTAAGTCCCGATATTATTACGGTGATAGGTCAGATGGAAGTAGACCTAAAATAGCCTTATATGAAGATATACCAGTGTCTCTATGTTGATAGAGAAGACCACCCAGCACGTTCATACACAAATGGTGAGTGAGGACTTTAAAACCAATGATGAACCTCAGAGCTCCATGTGTCCAGTGCATGTAAACTTTGAGACGAAGCATGCATGTATAAAACATCGCCATATTTTCAAGTATAGACACAATGACAGAATGACTCAAGCCAAATGAACATGTGAGGACATTTTTACAGCTGTAAGTTACATGACAGAACAAGGTTTCCTAACCGCACCTAACATAATTTTTTAAAAATATAAATTTTGATACATAATGTCATAGTAATAATAACAGGCTCCAGTCTTCCTGTGACCTTACAGATGTTGAGCAGTATAGAGAATGGATGGATGAGAAATAATAATTGTAGTTGATCACAATAGAGAATCATTTATATCCAGCTTCTGACTGGTACCATATGGCATATATCATGTGCAAACTTTCTGCTCAACATACATCTGATACTTCAAAGAAATTAACCACAATCATATCCTGTGTGTAAGAGCAAAACAGCAACAACATACAGTAGTTGAATTTTACCATTTACTATTGAGCACCTGTACTACAGCTGACGTTTTTTACGGATCTAAATCCAACAGATTGCAGAATCTAAAAGCCCTTAATGTACAGAAAAATTACACCTACAAAAATGTTTAAAGCGTTAAAGTTTTTTTGGGGGGGAAAAACAGCCAAGAATAAAGAGGATCAGTTTCCTCTTGTGATGCCAATGCAACATGCAGAAACCTCCGATGGTAAGATAATGCTTTTTCATTTTTAAATAATTGAGTAAAGTCAGCCATTTTTGGAGGGTAAAATAAAATGGTAAGCATCTTTGAGAAAAAAATGCATTCACACAGTTAAAAAAAAACATTTACTCACCCTCAAGTTGTATTAAACCTGTATGAGTTTCTTTTGTCTGCTGAACAAAGGGAAGATATTTGGAAGAATGTCAGTAACCAGAGTTGATGGACCACTTTGACTTCCATAGTAGGAAAAAAATACTGGAAGTCAATGGGGTCCATCAACTGTGTTTACTGACATTCTCCCCAATATCCCTTTGTGTTCAGCAGACGAAAGAAATTCATACAAGTTTGAAACAACTTGAGGGTGAGTAAATGATGACAGAATTTTCATTTTTAAGTGAACTATTTCTTTAAGCTGAGCATTAATATTACATAATAGTGTCATTTTGTTAAGCAAACTGATAAAATTATTTCCTTTATACACCAAAACAAGTTATACTTATTTAAATGGAAGAAACTTTGCCAAACACTTATCACTAATGGTGACTTGAAACATCATACTGTCACTTCCACCGTCTGTCTTCCTCATCTGTCTCTGCACTACACTTCCCAGAATCCTATCATCATCACCTGCACTTGCTTCTCATCACCCTCATCATCATCATCATCATCATCACCTGTTGTCCTAGTCATTATCTGTGTATCTAAGTTCCCCTCTCACTCCTTGTCATTGCTGTGTTTAAGCACACGCTCACTGTTTGGTGATCTTCTTGATCTTTAAATAAAAACCTTGTTATTTAGTATCTTCACCTGATCTTGGTCTTCATCCACCCATGGTCGTGACAGGATAACCAGCCAACCAAAACAATTGAGGAGGACGCCATGGACGCATTTCTGTTTGATCAGAATGGGGTTTCATTGGAATTTGTTGAAATTTACCTGCATCTGCATCAGGATGTTTACTGGGAGGAGGAGTTTTTAAAGCAACAGTTCTGGAGAGGACTTGACGATCCACTAGCCCAGATACTGCTGCTCAAGGACTTAAATCGACCTTTTAGTGAGTTAAGGAACAGAGCTCTTTGGGTTTGTGGTTCCTCCCTCACTGTAACACCAGCCGATCCAGAGTCAGCTGATCAGCAGCCAGTGCCTGTTGCCTACCCAGTCGACCTAGTTCCGGTGGTCCCGAGTCCGGTGGTCCCGAGTCCGGTGGTCCCAGTTCCGGTGGTCCAGTCCAGAGATTCCTTCGCCGCTGGTTCCGTCCAGCCCAGAGATTCCTTCGCCGCTGGTCCCGTCCAGCTCAGAGCTCCCTTCGCCGCTGGTCCCGCCCAGCTCAAAGCTTTCTTCGCCGCTGGTCCCATCCAGCCCAGAGCTTTCTTCGCTGCTGGTTCCGTCCAGCCCAGCCAAGCCCTCACCGCTGATTCCGTCCAGCCGAGCCTGCGCCGCTGGTTCCGTCCAGCCAAGCCGAGCCAGAGCTTCATGTCACGCATGCCGAGCCAGAGCTTCACGCCTGCCGAGCCAGCGCTTCACGTCAGCCATGTCGAGCCTGCGCTTCACATCAGGCTATACGCCTTCGCCACGGCCACCCGAAGGGTCTTCACCGCCACGGCCACCCGAAGGGTCCTCACAGCCACCCGAAGGGTCTTCACGGCCACCCGAAGGGTCCTCACAGCCACGGGGTGGTGTGAGGTTACACATTATACACCTTATACACATTATAATGTGTATTTAAGTTACACATTATCTGTGTAACTTAAATACACAGATAATGACTAGGACAACAGGTGATGATGATGATGATGATGATGAGGGTGATGAGAAGCAAGTGCAGGTGATGATGATAGGATTCTGGGAAGTATAGCCGAGGGGTGGTCTCCTACCCCGCCATGGCCCCCTGACCATTCTGCTCTGCCATGGCCGCCTGGAACATCCACCCGTGGTCGTGACACAACTTTTACAGCAAAATATAATCAAAAACACAACATAAATCTAAAACATCAATTATTTCTGAATAAAAAACATTTGTCATAAGTCCACATGATTTGACTAAAAACAAATGATTTAAGTGCATCATCAGTGATCAAACTGAGCATGATCAGCAGCTTGTTAGTTCACCCTCACCACCAAACTTGACAATCAAGGTTTTGCTTTTTAATATTTGAAGTTGCTCATACAAAACCTTTTTGATAGTTCATCCAGCTTTTAAAATAGAGTTTGTCTAAAAATGAAACTTGGATTTTTTTTACAGTGCAGAATGCAGCCCTCTCAATGTGGACACAGGTGTTGTCCTTTTGCATGTTGTTGTTACATATATAAGTTTGAAATTTCAAAAGCAGTTAATGCACAGAAATTCACATGCATTCAACAGGAGAACAGGAAAGCACAGTTGACTTAAGGATGACATCTGGTTCAGGAGTTGAAGTGAGTGGCAAGCAAGAATACATGGAACGTTCAGATCAGTCTGGACGAGTGTATCTGGATCGAATAGGTCCAGATGTGAAGTGAGTGGCAAGAAAGAGCTTGATATTCTCAGAAAGATTCTGAGTGAACAATCAAACCCTAAGGACCTTGACAAGGCAGCTGAGGTGTTGAAAAGATGGAGCAAACTGAACGGTGTTACCATAGACAAGAAAGAAGGCAGCTTCCCTCAAAACTAGCTCTGTGAATATCTTCAAGAAATAGATCAGTTTGTGGAAAACCACATTCCCACGCTGCCAGTAGAGGGACCACAAGGATCTCAGTTAGAGCAGTTACGGGACTTTCTAAAGTGCACACACAGCATGATATGCCATGAGGTGTTTCGATTAACACCTGTACTGGAAGATACTGGGCTGCTAGATCGTCTGATTGACAGTTACAGCCGTCACATCTTTCCCAAGTTGGACCTGCTCCTAAACAGAGATCTGTCTGTGAAAGAGACCTTCTGCCTTTTACAGTGGGGGAAAGATGCTTTCTTCAGGTATGCACTGCAAATTTGTTGTAAATGTAAAATTTGTATAACAAACAAACAAGTTAATTTTGAACTGTTGAAATGCACACTATCATTCAAACGTTTGGAGACACTTTTTAAAAAATAAATTTATACTTTTATTCAGCAAGGATGCATTAATTTGATCAAAAATTACACTAAAGACACTTATTTTATTTTAAATATATGCTTTTCCATCACAGGATGAAATTACATTTAAAATATATTACAATAAACAGTTCTTTTAAATTGTAATATTATTTCACAATATTCCTCTTTTTACTGTGTTTTTGAACAAAAAAATGCAGCTTTGAAGAGCATAAGAGAAAAACCTTTTAAAAATCTTACCAACCTTTTGAACATTGATGTGTACTATATTATGTACTTATGTATGTTTCAGTTCAGACTCAAAACTAATAGTGTACGACCCGCTGCTGTTGACAGGATGGTTTGAGAGAGCAAAGCAGAAACTGCTTCAAAAACTTCAGGTATGACTTCACAGTTTATGACTGTTTGTGTGTTATTTTAATTACTGTATTTCACTCTCTAAAATTGTAATGACTAATATCTCAGTAATACATGAATGGACCCAAAACAAGAGAGATGTAACACACGTCTCTGTCCAACTTTAATTGCAACAGAATGACATCTCTAGGACTTTACAGAACATCCTGCACTATGATGAACAACATGGACATAATGAGGATTCAATGGATGAGGAAACGTTCATAAGACTTCACATAGATGTCACTCAGGTAGCTCTTGGAGAGAGAAAGTAAAGCAAGACTTATTTTTATTTTCTCATGTAAAAAGGTACAGGGGATTTATATGATATATTGCTCACATATTTTATGTTTTGCTTTCACAGTGTCTGAATTGTGCTATTTTAGATGCAAAAAAGGTTGGTCTAACCTTGATGCATGCAGTACAAATACTCTGTAGTGAAGAGCTGCATGGTTTTGCTCAGAAGTAGGTTTCTCCTCATCTTATATTACCACCCCTTGCCCAAGGTTTACATATTTTAAACTCTCATTTAATGAGTATCCAGTGATTATCTATTTTGTGCTGGAGAAGGGAGGTTTGTGATCCTGTACTTAACATAAATATGTGTTTTCTTAGGTATGTGGATACTGAGAATAAACGTCTAAAAAAACTAAAGTTTACTGAGAAGAACTCTGTGTATCTGTTTCGGATTATCAACACTTGTATGCAACTCAGGTATTTACTAATGATCATTAAGTATACATGGCTCAGAAACTGTAACGTTGTATTAACTCTGCATTATGAAAATGCCAAGACATATTTGTCACCCTTGACTGATTTATTCAAAGTGTTAAATTATAATTGTGGGAATATTTGTAATGATTTGGTCCAGAGGATAATGGTGAAAAGTTCAAAAGTTTAAGGTATATGAAATCAAACAAAGTATCCACATGAAGAAAAGCTACGTGACAGTGTAGAAGTCAATAACAGCGAACAGACGAACAATACCGGACAACTGAAAGGAGCACAAAGAGGAACTTAAATTCACATTGATAATGATAACAAAATGTGTGATGATTAAATGAGTGTCCATGACAACTGATGACTGGCGGGAAACTAGGAACAAAGTAAAAACAGGAGACACGTAACTGATGAATGCAAACTAAAAGTCCACGTAAACAAAACTAAACGCACAGATCATGACAGAACGCCCCCTCCCATGAAGGCGCGGCCTTGAACCGTGATGGTTAGATTAAGGAAATCTGCTCCCATAGGGGGGCACATGGGAGGAACCTGGGCAGAGCAGATGGCCCAAAGATGACATGTGGAGGAGATGACGGTGGAAGGACCCATGGAAGAGTGGATGGTGGCAGGGTACAGGGAGGAGTGGACATCCGACAAGATTTCAGAGCGACCCAGGAGACGGCAGTGATGGAGGCGCTCCACGGCAACACTGATGGAGGGAGGAGCCAAATTGGTAATTTGACCATGACCGACTGAGGTGACACAGGGAGATGAGGCCCAGGTGAAGTCCATTGGATCGAGAAACCCGACACCATCGCTGGACCTGGCAATAAAGGCGGAGCCCTGGCTCCGAGCAGCTGAGGTGGAGCCAGTGGGCCTGAGGACTGAGGCGGTGTGAGTGAGGACCCTGGTGGAGCCTGAGAGATGGAGCGCAGCCGACAGCCTGGAAGTGCCAGGTGATGGTGGAGCAACGACTGACCAGAACAGAGCTGGTGGGACGAGGGAGCCCGGTGGAACTGAAGGGATGACGGTCCCAGTTGGAGCCGAGGGGAACAAGGAGCCAGGGCGAAGCCGGCTGGTCGACGGTCCGAGGTGGAGCCAGGGAATCCCCATGCCTCTGCGGAGTCCCAAGGCGGATCTGGGTTGCATGGTGGATCCGAAGGACTGACAGAATCCAGTGGAGGCAGGGCAAAGGGAATGGCTGGGTTAGGTGGACCGAACAGGGGAGGAAAGTTGGGTGCAGAGACAGACTTGGTGATAGACAAGGATGATGGCGACGAAAACATTGTGTTGGACAGAACCAGTCGTGACGAAGACAACTCTGTTCTGGTCGGGACCAGCGGCGATGAAAACAACACTGTGCTGAATAGAACTTGGAGCAATGACGAAGACAGCTGTGCTGGACGGGACCAGTGGTGATGAAGAGACATTAGTGCAGGAGGGGGCCAGTGACAGAGAAGGTTTGTGGGTGGACAGGGTGGGAAGCACTACCTCTGTATTCCATTATTAGCTGTTCTTCCTCTCTCAGCTCCACTTAAACTCCCACAGGCATGGATCTAATGGCCGGTTCACACACCTGATCAGACGGGACCTCTGGCATCTCTTCCGACAGACTCTTCCTGACAGACTTTGCAGCGAAGATTGATTTAGATGGCATAGTTCTAAAATAGGACCCAACCCCCCATGCTTCTTTGGGACGATGAAATACCAGCTGTAAAACCAGGACTATCTCAGGTGGAGGAACACATTCTATAGCCTACTTGGTCAAGAGAGTCTTCATCTCTTGTTCCATAACCAGAGCCTGTTCAGGGGCCGACATAGTGGGCAGAATCCTGTTGAAACAGGGAGGACGGGAACCGAACGGAATTCTGTATCTTTTTTCTAATGTGAGCAGGACCCAGTGTGACATGTTTGGCAGAAGCTTCCATGCTGCCAGATAGTCTACTAAGAGAACCAGTCTCTTGAGACTGGCCTCTGGTGTACTTAGTCTCTGGTACCCTGAAACAGTTGACCGACAGGGAACAACCGAACTGACTGCTCTAAGAACCTCCTCAGAGGTTGCGAGTCTCCTAGTGCTGCTACGTACACTCACCTAAAGGATTATTAGGAACACCTGTTCAATTTCTCATTAATGCAATTATCTAATCACCAATCACATGGCAGTTGCTTCAATGCATTTAGGGGTGTGGTCCTGGTCAAGACAATCTCCTGAACTCCAAAATGAATGTCAGAATGGGAAAGAAAGGTGATTTAAGCAATTTTGAGCGTGGCATGGTTGTTGGTGCCAGACGGGCCGGTCTGAGTATTTCACAATCTGCTCAGTTACTGGGATTTTCACGCACAACCATTTCTAGGCTTTACAAAGAATGGTGTGAAAAGGGAAAAACATCCAGTATGCGGTAGTCCTGTGGGCGAAAATGCCTTGTTGATGCTAGAGGTCAGAGGAGAATGGGCCGAGTGATTCAAGCTGATCGAAGAGCAACTTTGACTGAAATAACCACTCGTTACAACCGAGGTATGCAGCAAAGCATTTGTGAAGCCACACCGCTCACAACCTTGAGGCGGATGGGCTACAACAGCAGAAGACCCCACCGGGTATCACTTATCTCCACTACAAATAGGAAAAAGAGGCTACAATTTGCAAGAGCTCACCAAAATTGGACAGTTGAAGACTGGAAAAATGTTGCCTGGTCTGATGAGTCTCGATTTCTGTTGAAACATTCAGATGGTAGAGTCAGATTTTGGCATAAACAGAATGAGAACATGGATCCATCATGCCTTGTTACCACTGTGCAGGCTGGTGGTGTAATGGTGTGGGGGATGTTTTCTTGGCACACTTTAGGCCCCTTAGTGCCAATTGGGCATCGTTTAAATGCCACGGCCTACCTGAGCATTGTTTCTGACCATGTCCATCCCTTTATGGCCACCATGTACCCATCCTCTGATGGCTACTTCCAGCAGGATATTGCACCATGTCACAAAGCTCGAATCATTTCAAATTGGTTTCTTGAACATGACAATGAGTTCACTGTACTACAATGGCCCCCACAGTCACCAGATCTCAACCCAATAGAGCATCTTTGGGATGTGGTGGAACGGGAGCTTCGTGCCCTGGATGTGCATCCCACAAATCTCCATCAACTGCAAGATGCTATCCTATCAATATGGGCCAACATTTCTAAAGAATGCTTTCAGCACCTTGTTGAATCAATGCCACGTAGAATTACGGCAGTTCTGAAGGCGAAAGGGGATCAAACACAGTATTAGTATGGTGTTCCAAATAATCCTTTAGGTGAGTGTATACGGACTGGCACTGGGATATAGACTCGTTTGGAAACTGCTGCACCCTGAAGCACCTGAGGTGGCGGTGTTGGCACAGTATGATGAGGTGGACACCACTTTCCCCCGGAGAGGCCTGCCCTCAGAGGCCTGGCACTGATGGTGTCAGGACCTCTTAGCTGAATCCTTCCTAGCTAGAATGGTGTTCCTCAGATACGTCTTACCTGTGTCAGACTTTGACTTCAAGCACTTCCCCAACCCCAAATCAAGAGGTAACGCTCTGCTTTTGTTGCGCCCGATGTGAGGAGCTGCTCCTGAGACCTCCGGCCAGGGAGATACTGCTGGAACACCCCCTGCTTTTTGGCCTCCTGAAACCTCTCAACAACCGTGTTGATGCTGTCCAACAGAAAGGACTTGTCCTTCTCTTTTATATTAGAGAAGTTCAACCACAGGTGCCTCTCCTAACCTACCAGGGCTGTCATAGCTCGACCAATAGCTCTGGCCATCTGCTTGATAGCCTGAAGAGACAGGTCTGTGGCCCGACGCAGTTCTCAACTGTGTCAGGATTAACTCCCTCGCCATCATCTAGGTCTTTTAGCAGGTTAGCCTAGAATGCTTCCAATATACCCATTGCACTGGCCTGACCTGCTGCTATACATATAAGCCTAAAAGTCCATGAAAACTAAACTAAGCACACAGATTGTGACTAATATTTGACTGCCATATTTGTCTAAAACATTGTGTCAACCATTAAAGACAGCCCTTGTGTAAAATAAAATGGCTAGGTTATTACTAGTGTTATTATATCCTGTGAGTGTATCATTTTAAAAGATATTAGTGCAAATATTAATTTCTTTGTATCAACAACTTTTTAAGTTAACTTTTTGGTGCACTTTTAATAGGCCTTTTTCCTAAAATGTATTGATTCACATGCTTACAGAGTTAACCCTACAATCTTTAATTGACAGAATTTTCTGCAGTTTTTTCATAAAATCAGTGTTATTTTACTACAGATGTTGCGCTACACAAATCAGTCCAGATAAAAACAACAGCGATGATGTCTCAAGAACTATAAGCATGCTACAGAAACTGGAAGATAAGGCTTCATCCATTGTACAAAAGATCATGACATGCTTAACATAGGTATGTCTCGATTTTTTCAACATACAGTATGTGTTAATGATCATCTGTTCAGAAGAAAAGATTGTTATCATGGACTTGAAATTAACTCTATCCATCTCATTGGGATTATTTCTGCTGCATAAATTCATATCAGATTTATCCAAGGATACTGATACCTTTCCTAACACATTTTATATCAATCTTGCAATCCTGTTTGTCTTTAAATGTTCATTTGTAGGCCAATTTAAAAAGTTATTTCAAGAAAAAGAATGTGCATGTTGATATCCTGATGGAGGCAATCCATGGGCAATGTGCATCTCTGCCTCCGACCGCCTTAGAGATCTAAATGGTACGCACTGTATATGAACTTAAAACCATTCAAAAAGATTCAAGCTCCATACGTCACCCCTCATTCTCTCCAATACTTCCTTTATTTCCGACAGATCATTGTGAAAATAGCTTACAACTGTGTTTCCAAAGTGTACCTGGAATGCCTGATGAAGACAAAGTTCAGAAAGCTAGTGAAGCTTTGGGGAAATGCTGAGGAAAAGATAAAAGAGGATGTTCAACGTTTTCACGCAACATTCTCTGAACTGGTGAAAAAAATTAACGCTTTAATTTCCATTTGTATTTAAGGGCTGATTTCCTGATGCACTCGACCAATGGAAATCAGGGTCAAATTATATTTAAAGGACACCTATTATGCCCTTTTTCTTGATTTTGGTTTTGGAGTCTACTAGAATAGCCTTTCATGCTTGGATGTTCAAAAAACACCTTCTTTTTCACATATTTTACATTGTTGCAGCACCTCTCCTCCCAGTCTGTCTGTAACGCTCTATGAAGCCCCTCCTTCCCGAAAAGTGCAATGTGCTCTGATTGGTCAGCTGGATCAGTGTGTTTTGATTTGGTGCATTGAAGTCCTGAAAGATTTACGAGCTGAACGCACATTAACAGTGTCATAAAATGAGAGTGGTAAGCTTGGGATTTTTTTAAATAAGCTAATTGCCTGCACAAAATATAATAGCACTGTAATATAACAATATAATATGTCAAGTTTACAGTGGCTTCATAAATGAATTAAAAACATAAAAAAGCAAAATACACCTGATGCAAATTCTTAGTTCTTAATTTTCCAGAAGTAGAGTTTAAAAATCTTGCAGAATTTTTAAATTAGAGAAGATACACCTGGTCCTACTCACCCTGCTCTCTACGAGCCTCGAACCAGGGTTGCTGTCATGGGAGGCAGGTGCGCTAACAAGGACACTAAAGACCTCAGTCTATAGCATCAGCTGCTAGTGTGCCTCTTGAGGTCATAGTAGGGAGGTTTATCTGCACAGCTCTTACTAGCTGGCCTCCGTTACACCATCTTACTTCAACGAAAGTGACTTGAACATCTGACATCTCGTAATACTAACCTTCCCACGAGGGCTTGAATACACCAATTGGTCAGCCGCTTTGAGCTTGTTTCAGAGATGTCATGCCCCTTACCATGTGAGTTTTAACACACTATAAACGCAACTCAACCAGGGCTCGCTCCTTTTTTTTGTGTATGCCTTGGGCGGGAATTATTTAAACGACGAATATTGTGACGTGTTCGTTCCCAGAAGAAAACTCAAGACTTCAATGGAGGCGTTTCTGGGAGTTCAAAAACAGTGAGCACTAATATAGAGAATAACCCCCTTTGGAGTGAGTTTGTGCTTTGTAACTTTGCAGACCTTTTTCATGCTCAAACAGCAACATTACATGCTAAAGAAAGTTGAACATGTAAAAAAGCATAATAGGACCCCTTTAACATAATTGTTCCACATTGACTGTTGAAATAAGAGAACAGTTTGCTTTTACATTCATTATATAAATAAAAAGCTCATGATTTGAGTTTTCTGCTTGCAGAATGGCAGTGTTGCCCAGCAAAACCAGCTCCTTCAGAGAATGAGTGAAGTTTTGCTTTGCAGTGATGTAGATGCACTGAAGATTACCTGTTGTGTTTTGTTCGAAGATTTCCCACATGAGAGGTAAACCCAGACCAGTCATCAACACTTCACTACAGTTTCAAACATGTATTTACAGGTCTTTAAATGTATCTCTTTTGAGTGTGTGAGAGTTTTCAAACAGTGAAGTCTTCTGAATGTTTTGCAGTGAGCAGTATGTACCTGGTCTGCTGCGCTGGAAAGGGGTGTTATCAGAGCGACAGGTGAGGGAAGTACTGGATGTGACCCAGGACCTGTATCCAAATCATAGAAGTCACAGCACCTGTTCTTTGGGCTTTTCCTTATTTTCTGGTAAATAGCTTGCTCAAAATAGATGCCTCTGAACCTATCAACATCATTGGCTTGAATCAGTTTTGTAAAGTTCCCCCAAGCCAACTTGCAGATCTGAATTGTTATTGCTGCTCAAAGAGGTCAGATGCTGAAAACGAAGGTTGATATTTTTTTCAAGTAAAGATATTTGGTAACACTTTACATTGATGGTACCCCACAATACATTATATTAATTGACTTTAAGTAACTTTGCAAATACATATCAACTTTTTCAGTAAACCTTTACCCTTGTTTATGACAACCTACCAAACGCTACAGTTGGTAATAGTAAGATATGGAGAATCTTCTCCAAACATTGTGCTATTTCTGCCTTCTAGCATTCAAAACTGATCTGATGTAAATTTTTTAACACGGTTCTAGTTAATTTCTTTCACACCTACACATAATGCAGGCATCAGAGCTACTCCAGTGACTTCATCTCCCAGTTTGTCTGAAATCTGTCCGTCTAATTTGGCATTCTCATCCTTTTTTACCAAAAATGTGTTTTAGGTGGACAGATCAATACAGTAAAAAGAACATGTAGGATGTTGTAAAATAGCAATGTCTTTTCTGTTAACCAAATGCTTTTTAATCTTCGATATTGCTTCAATGCAAATGAACAAGCGCGCTGTTATTTGTTGTGTAGTGACGTGCATGTTCAAGTAGCTTAAGCCAGATATGTGCAAATTCTGCGCAATACGCTGTATTTAATAGATCACGATGACTCACAAGTTGAGTATTTGCACTAAATACGCGCAGATTTGGCTTACACGAGCTTCCCCAGCAAAATGCGTAAAGTAACACGTCAAATTGGCTAGTGATTTGACAGTGTACCCCGCCACATTTAATTTTTACCCGCATGGCTGGTGTTCATTTCAAACCCTCATATAAGGTATACGTTTTTTTAAATGGAACAGTTTATTGAGTATCATATTTGATACATCAGGATTTTATTACTTATAAATAAGATAATATAGAGCTCATACTCAATTAGGTAAAAAAAAATATTTGCTTTTATTCAGAGGCCCAAACTGAGGGAAATGTATGCATTTTGGTGCAGTTGCTGATATTTATATGGCCAAAAAGTAAGATAAAATTCTGATAGCTTGTAATGTAGAAACTCCGCCAAGGACGGTCCCAAGCCCGGCTGCAAAAGGAGGAGGGTTGGGCGTGGGGCTAGCTACCCCACCCTATAAAAAAAAACGCTAGCTACAGAAACGCCAACAGGAGATCAGGACATTTTAGCCCTGGGAGGAGATGGGACTTCGCCAAGAAGAAGTATGACGCCATGTAGTGAAAGCCGGAAGTCTCTGGAAGCTGCACGGCCGACAACCCTTCTTAATACCAGGACAATAAACATCGGAACATGGAACGTACGAACTATGTATGAGACAGGGAAGACTTTTGAGGTAGCAGCAGAAATGAAGAACTTCAAGCTCACCCTGCTTGGAGTCAGCGAGACTAGATGGACACAGTCAGGACAGAGGCGACTATCGTCGGGAGAGATGATGCTGTACTCTGGACATGAAGAGGAAAATGCCCCCCACACCCAAGGAGTAGCACTGATGCTGTCAAAGGAAGCACAGAGAGCATTGATAGGATGGGAAGCCCATGGATCAAGAACTATCACAGCATCCTTCCGAACCAAGGAAAAGAAGATAAAGATGAACGTAATACAATGCTACGCTCCCACAAATGACAGCGATGAAGATGCAAAGGACCGGTTCTATAACAGACTACAGTCTATAGTGGAGAAGTACCCAGAGAGAGACGTCACAATACTGATGGGGGACCTAAACGCCAAGATTGGGAGGGACAACACGGGGTATGAAGGCATCATGGGGTGCCATGGACTTGGGGACATGAACGAAAACGGTGAGAGATTAGCAGACCTGTGTGCATTAAACAACTTAGTCATTGGTGGCAGTGTATTCCCCCACAAGAACATTCACAAAGCCACCTGGATGTCGCCGGACCACAAAACGGAGAATCAGATTGACCACATCTGCATAAACAAGAAGTTTAGAAGGTCCTTGCAGGATGTGCGAGTGAAGAGAGGAGCAGACGTGGCTTCGGACCACCACTTGGTGGTGGCCAGGCTGAAGCTAAAGTTAAAGAAAAACTGGATGGCGGCGAAATCACCAAGACAAAAGTTCAACACAGCTCTCCTGAGAGATGCAAGTAAGCAATACGAGTTTAAAGTGACCCTCAGCAACAAATTCCAAGCTCTGCAAGACATGTTGGAAGAAGATGACAGTAGTCTTGAAAAGAGGTGGGACACGTTAAAAGAAGCAGTGATAGGGACATGCCAGGAAGTGCTTGGCACAAAAAAACACCAGCATAAAGAGTGGATCTCTGCAGACAGTCTGAAAAAGATCAAGGAGAGGAAGGAAAATAAGATGGCTGTAAACAACAGTCGCACGCGAGCAGAGAAGGCCAAGGCACAAGCAGAGTATACAGAAGCAAACAAGCAGACGAAGAAGAGCATTAGAGCAGACAAGAGGAAGTACATTGATGACCTGGCAACATCAGCAGAGGAAGCAGCGAGAGAGAACAACATGAAAGAACTGTATGACACCACCAAGAAGTTAGCAGGGAAGTACAGCAGACCGGAAAGACCAGTGAAGGATAAGAACGGAAGGCCAATTATGGGAGATGAGCAGCAAAGGAACAGATGGGTAGAGCACTTCGAGGAACTTTTGAACAGGCCAACACCACAAAACCCACCTGACATAAAACCAGCGAACGCAGACCTGCCGGTAGACTGTGAAGTACCAACTAAAGAAGAAATAAGGAAGGCCATCAAACAGCTTAGAAATGGAAAAGCAGCGGGTCCAGATAACATCCCAGCAGAGGCGCTGAAAGCAGACATAGAAACAACGGTTGAGATGCTCTACCCACTTTTTGAGAAAATTTGGGAGGAAGAACAAGTGCCTGCAGAATGGAAAGAGGGATACCTCGTAAAGCTTCCAAAGAAAGGTGACCTTAGCAACTGCACGAACTACAGAGGAATCACACTGTTATCAGTACCAGGCAAAGTCTTCAACAGAGTCCTGCTGAACAGGATGAAGGACCCCGTCGACGCCCAACTCCGTGACCAGTAGGCCGGCTTTCGCAAGGATAGATCCTGCATTGATCAGATCGCGACGCTGCGTATTATAGTTGAGCAGTCGATAGAATGGAACTCACCCCTGTGCATCAACTTTGTTGATTACGAAAAAGCCTTCGACAGTGTGGACCGCGAAATCCTCTGGAAGCTCCTCCGGCATTATGGTGTGCCTGCAAAGATCGTCAGCATCATCAGAAACTCATACGAGGGACTGACCTGCAAGGTCATCCATGGAGGACAGCTCACAGAAGCATTCCAAGTGCGGACCGGCGTCAGGCAAGGCTGTTTGCTGTCACCGTTTCTCTTCCTTCTAGCGATCGACTGGATCATGAAGACCTCAACAGCCCACAGAAAGCACGGGATCCAGTGGACGCTCTGGAATCAGCTGGATGACCTGGACTTTGCCGACGACTTGGCCCTATTGTCACACACCCAACAGCAGATGCAGGAGAAGACGAACAACGTAGCAGCTGCCTCAGTGAGAGTAGGCCTCAGCATACACAAGGAAAAGAGCAAGATCCTCAAGATAAATGCGAACAGCAACACCCCAGTTACACTTGATGGAGAAGCCCTGGAAGAGGTCGAGGCCTTTATATACCTAGGCAGTGTCATCAACAAACAGGGGGGCACTGACGTGGATGTTAAGGCTCGTATCGGAAAGGCGCGCGCAGCATTCATACAACTCCGGAACATCTGGAGCTCTAAGGAACTGTCCGTCAAGACCAAAATAAATTTTTTTAATTCAAATGTCAAGGCAGTTCTCCTCTATGGAGCAGAAACATGGAGGACCATGGTAACCATCACCAAGAAAGTACAGGTGTTCATCAATAGCTGCCTGCGAAAGATACTCCGCATCCACTGGCCAGAGACCATCAGCAATAGCGAACTCTGGCAGAAAACAAACCAGCTACCCGCAGAAGAGGAAATCAAGAAGCGACGTTGGGGATGGATTGGACACACCTTACGTAAGCCAGCGACAAACACCACCAGACAAGCCTTAAAATGGAATCCGCAAGGAAAGCGAAACAGAGGTCGACCGAGAAATACCTGGCGCCGAGACTTGGAGGCAGACACAAAGAGCATGGGAAAGACCTGGAGTCAGCTGGAAAAAATGGCCCAGGACAGAGATGCCTGGAGATCCCTTGTTGGCGGCCTATGCCCCAGGAGGGGTAGTAGGCGAAAGTAAGTAAAGTAAGTTGTAATGTAGAGGTCTTAATAATAATATAGCAGACTACATAAATAGATAGATTTTACTCAAAACATATAATGCAAATGCAATACAATGACAATTGAGAGATAACCGTTCCTCAAAAGCCTGATGCATTATATTTAATTCTTGCATTATAAATGTAATGATTATGCTCAGTTTTGTTTTTGTTTTCTCTGTGTTCTGTTTCTGTTTGCCTGTGTTCCCTTTGCTAGTTTGTCTTCATGGTGTTTGATTGAGTTCTCATGTGTTCCTATTTACGTTATTTATTCCAGTATGTATTTAGGCCTTTGTTTCCTTCATTCTAATGTCTCATATTCTCAATGTTAATGTGGTTGTATTTGATTTATTCTCCTGCGATCTCCTGAGTGTTATTGTTATTGTTTATTGTTATTGCTATTGCTATTTTCTCCTCCTTTATTTTATTAAAGACGTTTTGTTATCTAACTCCTCCGTCATGTGCGTTCACTACAGCCATTCCCTGACATTAACACGATTCTTCTAAAAAATGTTATTAATCAATAAAGCTAAGTTGCTTCAGTCAAGTGTTCATCTTGAAATATTACTGACATAAAAGTTATTCTTATGTGTACTTTATAAAAGTCAGTAAAGATTTCATGGTCAAAAGACATATGTACAACAACCTGAAGGGGGATGAATTTAAATTAATGGATGAATAATAAAAGCCCTTTAAAAAATTTTTAAACAATCAATCAGATGACAGATGGCATGTAGATTTTGTATAACAGGGTTTTCAGCAACAGTTTTTATCATTTTGATATTTAGAGGTCTTAACATAAAATATGATACAGTAGGGTAGGCTTTAAAGCACTTATCATATTTAAGACTCCAATGTCTGTTGGTTTGTCACCATGCCATAATAACCACATATATAGTAACAGGGGTAATATGTGTTCAGTCTTACCTCACTTCCATACAATCTACCATGTGTTGGCTCAATACTACCATGGCACTTCTAAGGACTGCATGTTTTTAATTTCATTTTCACTTTCCCTGTTATAAGATTTGTCTTCTTGCCACTATATTTGGTCTTTAAAATTGTAATTGTATGTGTAGTAAATGGCACAGTGTAGTAAAATGTGCTGGTTTTGTGTCCTGGTTTTAATTTAGGATGGCACAACCAAAGAGCTGGGTTCACTTTTATTTACTCTTAGTGTCAGAGCCTCCAGTTGGCCCAAGGCTGAGATATCTGTAATGTGTGAGGACAGTATGAGACTGGGTTTCACTTTTATTTCCTCTTACATAGTGTCAGAAAATCCTGGTAGTCCAAGGACGAGGAATCTGTGAGGTGTGAGGAAAGTACCAAACAACCAATGGCTAAGCTGTAAATCCATTGGCTGGAATTTTTTCAATTCCAGGGGAAACTTCCATAAGTGTACCTGTTTTGAGCACTGTAATCTCACCATTTACTCGGATGTATACTGCAGAACTAGCAAGCTCTTTATTTCTCTCAGTCAAGTATGGCATTGAAGCAAACAAAAATGGGGCTACTTTACAATAAATTGAAGGGGAAAAAACAGGATGGGAATGAAGAGAAACCTTTAATGAAAAACATAAAGCAGACAGATGGTAAGACACTCTCTTCTTCATTTATAATAGCCATTGATTTGAAACGTAATCTTTGCATCTTTGCACTTGTCAGAAAAGCCAACATGTTTCCGTGGGAATACTATGCAAGCATAATGTTTTATGTTTTGTATATTTGCATGGTTTGATGAATCACATTTAACAATATTTCAAAGGGAATACATTTTCACTTGCTTTTTTGATCAGATGACACTATTTTTTTGCATATTTAATTTATTTTAAAAAATGCATCAAAATGTGATTCCCTTATATGGCTGAGATTATTTTTAAATTAATTTTAAAAATGTAATTACATTTTTTTAGGGGTTATAATTGATTCAGCTTTCATAAAAGGCCTCTCATAACAGGCCTCTTTCATAAAGGGACTTTATTAAAATAAATGAATGTGGTGCAACCAATATGCAGGATAACAAACAGGAAATGACATCATAGAGAGGGCCCCTGCAGACCCTCATGTGTCAGACAGGGTCAACAAGTCTCTTAAAATATCAGACCCAAAATATCTCGTAAAATATATAACCTTTTATGATAAGACACGGTTAGTTTAGCTTGTAAAATGTTATGTGGTGACTCCCCAAAAACTAAATGCTAATTATAACTGAATAATTCATGATCTTTGAAATAATGTTCAATCTGTGTTGCTTCACAAGTGTAAGGAAGACTTTTTATTTGATGATTTACACTTTTCTTGAAAATAGCATTTAAATGTTCCCTTTTGTAGTCACTCCGAGTTACGTCGGATGACGGAGAATGGGGGTTTCGCCAGAAAGCCAATCCTCTTCGAGTATTAAAAAACGAGCCTATGGCAATGAAATGCCATGGGTCTGCGGAATTTGCATAATGTATCTCCGCCTCACTGCGTGAGTATTTAAGGAGAGACACCTGCAACAGCAGATCATGTTTTCGCTTCGGAGCCAAGAGAATCTCTTCACTCCACAAGCCAAATCCTGAGTATTCTCAGAGACTACATCTCTTCGAGACGAGCGAACTCTCTGATGTTGGTGTGACGGCGGTATCCAGTGAGTTTCATATAGCCTGCGATCTGAGCAGTGGTCTGCCGGTCTGTGTGTCTCTCCCTGGTCGCTTCAGCATCCGCAGAGTTTTTTTTCCTCTCACTAAAAGAGCGTGCACGCGGCACGTCTTTTTAAAGACGCGTCTTTCTAAAGACGATCTGCCCGTGTATTTCTGAGTGCGGTATTCTGATAGATTCAGCTGTTGGGCGCGAGCGCTGTTTGGCGTGTTTGGGCTTTGATCACGCTCGGACAGCGCTCGTGGGTGTGTCACGTTCTCTCAGTGGGAACGTGACCATCGCAATGTATACGGTCGAGACTCTGTGAGCTCATTTGAGTGAGAGTCCCCTCATCCATCACCCGATCTATTTTTCTCCACGTGAGATAATACTTCGGCTGGTGGCCAGGGTGACTAAGACGTCAGGTCTGGAACTAACCGACGAAAATTCCTCGGTCCACACCCCGTCTTTCACGTTGCAACCCACGTGGTCCCGAGTGGATTCGCCGGCCCGCCCGCGGGCCCGCGTTCTCATTCGGTCCACCAGCTGATGAAATCATGTTTATCGCCGCATCACAAGGTGAGCTGGAGTCCTCTGGAGATGGCTCGTCTGTGCTGCTGTCCTCGGATGTGCTAGCATAGCGAGCTTGATTCAGAATTCACAGCTATGCTTTCCCGGGCTGCCACGAGTATCGGGTTTGTGTGGAAAATTCTGCCATATCCCGAGCACTTGAGGCTGATGATTGGTTTTTGGGGGTGGCGAACCCAAATCCTTTCTACCCGGATGTGCATGAAGAGGCCATGAGATCGTGGAAGTCTCCTTCTCTGCGGCCTCTTCCGCCTTCTCTGCCCTCGTAGAGGCCGCAGTCTACGGTACACTGGGGTTCCCCCCTGTGGAGTGTTCTGTGGCAACACTTAGGTGTCCCCACAGCGCCTCCACCTGGTGTGGCAACCCTAAGCACCCCCCCAATGCCTGTAGGTTCTTGTCTACTCCGGTGGCGGGGACCTATAGAGCTGCGGGGCAGGCTGCCACCTCACTGTGTGTTATTGCCATCCTTCTGGGTGTTCAGTGACATGCACGAGGGTAGGGCTGATTCCGGGCTCATCCTTGAGCTGCCTGCCGTCACCGACCTTGCTCTACGAGCGACGAAGGTGACCGCACGCTCCCTGAGTCAGGTGATGTCCACATGTGTGGTCAGACATTTCTGGCTTAACCTGGTTGATGTGCGCGAGGCTGAGTGAACCAGTTTCCTCAACTTCCCCATATCCCAGGCTGGCCTCTTCGGCGGCGCGGTCGAGAACTCTGCCCAACAGTTCTCGGCCGCCCAGAAGTGGACTGTGGCTTTTTTCTGACCCTGCGGCTTCTGCTGCCAATCAGCCGGCGGCTCAGACGCTTCAGTCCGCTTGCCGTCGAATGCGCCCTCCTGCGACTTCCGCCCCCTCCCGCCCGGCCCCAGCAGCACCGGGCCGGGCCGTGGAGGTGGTCGCAGGGAGGTGCCCCTGCCCGTACCAGCCCCGCAGCCCCGCTGTACGCCAGGCTATGCGGCGCTCCCGTTACGGGCAGCTCAGTTATGGCTTGCAGTTCTCAGGGAGTGGTTGCAGGCCCACTCCTTCCCCCGGTGGAGGGCTGGGGGAGAATCTTTTAAAAAAGAGCTGCATCCCATCTCTGAGCACGCAGAGCTGGACGGCAGTGCGCGACGCCCCCGAGCCTCGCCACTCTCGTCCCCCTCTATCGCCAGACCCCTGGCAGAGCAGACCCCCGCGGAACGCTGGTCCTTCCCTGGTCTCCTCTGTCAGGACGCGGAGCATGACTGTGCACGCGTGCTGGGCCGCTATGCCACCCTCACCTGTGCCAGTCACTCCGCTCCGCTGCCCCTCCGGGGGGACGCCTGTGGCTCGGATGATTCCACTGGATCAGTGTTTGGTGGCTTGGTTAGAGCTCCCCAATCTGTCCTGTTGGGTCGCCCGAATGATCAGGCTCGGCTATGCGATTCAGTTCGCATGGTCTCCTCCCCGCTTACTGTGGTCGGTGGCTATGCCCCGATCATGAGAGCGGAGGTTGCCACCCTGCTGGCGAAGGGTGCAATCGAGGCTGTCCCTCCAGCCGAGGTGGAGTTACGGGTTTACACCCCGTACTTCATTGTCCCCAAGAAAACCGGTGGGTTACGGCCAATCCTGGACTTGCGCGTCTTGAACCGCTCCCTTCACAGGCTGCCGTTCAAGATGCTCACGGCCAAACGCATTTTCGAATGCGTGCGGCCACAGGATTGGTTTGCAGCGATAGACCTGAAGGACGCCTACTTTCATGTCTCCATTTTACCTCGACACAGACCGTTTCTTCGGTTTGCTTTCGAGGGGCAGGCATACCAGTACGCGGTTCTCCCATTCGGGTTGGCTCTGTCTCCTCGCGTCTTTACGAAGGTCGTCGAGGCAGCCCTTGTTCCCCTACGCGAACACGGGGTTCGCATCCTGAATTATCTCGACGACTGGCTAATATTAGCTCACTCTCGAGATCAGGTTTGCGAACACAGAGATCTAGTGCTCCGGCACCTAGCCCGTCTGGGCCTTCGGGTCAACTGGGAGAAGAGCAAACTTTGCCCCGTGCAGAGGATCTCTTTTCTCGGTATGGAGATAGACTCGGTCGCCATGTCCGCGCAGCTTACGAGCGAGCGCGCACACTCACTGCTGACTTGTCTTCGACAGTTCGAGGGCAAGAGTGCGGTCCCACTGAAACTTTTTCAGAGGCTCCTGGGGCATATGGCATCCGCAGCCGCAGCAACGCCACTCGTATTGCTTCATATGAGACCGCTTCAGCTGTGGCTTCGCGATCGGGTCCCGAGGTGGGCATGGCATCGCGGTACGCTCAGAGTTCTAATAACTCCGACCTGCCGTCAGACCTTCACCCCGTGGCGGAACCTCAGCTTTCTACGGGCCGGAGTTCCCCTAGAACGAGTTTCCAGGCATGTTGTCGTCTCCACAGATGCCTCTGCCACGGGCTGGGGCGCCATGTGCAATGGACATGCAGCCGCGGGCTCCTGGACAGGACCCCAGCGCCTCATGCATGTCAATTGCCTCGAGTTGCTGGCAGTACGCCTTGCCCTGCACCGCTTCCGTGCGTTGCTCCTGGGTCAACACGTACTTGTCCGCTCGGACAATACCGCGACTGTAGCGTACATCAACCGTCAGGGTGGTCTACGCTCTCGCTGTATGTCGCAACTCGCACGCCACCTCCTCTTATGGAGTCAGAAGCACCTGAGGTCCCTTCGTGCTATTTACATTCCTGGAGTGCGGAACCGTGCAGCCGACGAGCTGTCTCGGCTCCGGCCAACCTCTGGCGAATGGAGACTCCATCCCCAGTCGGTCCAGCTGATATGGGACCAGTTCGGGGACGCACAGATAGATCTGTTTGCCTCCCACGACTCATCCCATTGCGCCCTGTATTACTCCCTGACCGAGGGCACGCTCGGCACGGATGCACTGGCGCACAGCTGGCCGCAGGGCCTACGCAAGTATGCGTTTCCCCCAGTGAGCCTTCTCGCACGGACTCTGTGCAAGATCAAGGAGGACGAGGAGCAGGTCTTATTGGTCGCCCCATACTGGCCCACCAAGACCTGGTTCTCCGAACTGATACTCCTCGCGACAGCACCTCCTTGGCCAATTCCTCTGAGGAAGGACCTCCTTTCTCAGAGACGGGGCACCCTCGTCCCGATCTTTGGAGACTCCACGTGTGGCTCCTGGACGGGACGAGGCAGGTTTGAGTACCCTGCCACCAGCGGTGGCGGCTACCATCACTTCCGCTAGAGCATCGTCCACGAGACATGTCTATGCGTTGAAGTGGAACCTCTTCGTTAACTGGTGCTCTTCTCGCCGAGAAGACCCCAGGAGATGCTCGATCAGCGTTGTGCTTTCCTTCCTGCAAGACGGGTTGGAGCGAAGGCTGTCTCCCTCCACCCTGAAGGTGAATGTGGCCGCTATCGCCGCATATCACGAAGCAGTTGAAGGTAAGTCTCTTGGAAAACATGACCTGATCCTCAGGTTCCTGAGAGGAGCGAGGAGACTGAATCCTCCTCGCCCTCCTCTCGTTCCCTCTTGGGACCTCTCAGTGGTCTTAAGTGCCCTGCAGAGGGCTCCCTTTGAGCCTCTGCAATCAGCTGAGCTTAAGATCCTGTCAATGAGACAGCGCTCCTGGTTGCGTTGGCCTCCATCAAGAGGGTAGGGGACCTGCACGCATTCTCCGTTGACGAAGCCTGCCTGGAGTTCGGGCCCGGTCACTCTCACGTGATCCTGAGACCCCGGCCTGGATATGTGCCCAAGGTTCCCACCACTCCCTTCCGGGACCAGGTGGTGAACCTGCAAGCGCTGCCCCGGGAGGAGGCAGACCCAGCCTTGGCACTGCTCTGTCCAGTACGCGCCCTCCGTGCTTACGTAGACAGGACGCAGTGTTTCAGGACCTCAGACCAGCTCTTTGTCTGTTATGGTGGGAAGCTGAAGGGAAAGGCTCTCTCCAAACAAAGGTTGTCTCACTGGATAGTGGACGCCATTGCTTTGGCATACCAGCAGCAAGGTCGACCATGCCCCCTTGGTGTGACCGCCCACTCCACCCGGAGTGTGGCGTCCTCTTGGGCTTTAGCGCGTGGCGCCTCGCTAACAGACGTCTACAGAGCTGCAGGCTGGGCGACACCTAACACATTCGCCAGATTTTACAATCTCCGAGTGGAGCCAGTCTCCGCCCATGTACTGTCTTTTTCAAGCTAACATGGGAGCTGTTAAGTGTCTCGCTTGCTCGCCATTCCACTCCACGGACTGGATACGTGCGATATTTCCTCAGGTGAGCCTTCCTCTCTGAAGCCCTGAGTTCCTCCAGCACTGTTGACGCTGGCGCCAGTGTCTATTGCCTGTGCGTCGGCTAGGTGCCTCCGTGTGCATGGTTCCTCCTCTGAGTAACCCCCACATGTGTATTTCCACTGTAAGCCTCTTTGAGCATGTGTCTTTCCCTCGGCAAGTCACCTGCCACTCCTGGAGTTGAAAGTAGATGCCACCCTACGGGCTGGTCACTCCAGTGTTCCTCCCTTGGGCCATATGTGTATTCTTAAGTCCTCCCTATGGGTAGGCATGCTGCGGCATATCTCCCATGAGATATGCTTCCCAGTGTACCTTGGTATTCCTGTGTTAAGTAGGACTCCTTCGTCCGTGCCTATATCACGACAGGAAGGTCAGACTTCGCAGGGCACTGGAAGACAGCTGTGAAGGTGGCGTGATTACACGGGGACCCCCATTCTCTGTCATCCGACATAACTCGGAGTGACTACGAAAGGGAACGTCTCGGTTACGGATGTAACCCTCGTTCCCTGAGTAGGGAACGGAGACGTTACGTCTCCCTGCCACTTCCGCTGTACCGCTGGGTAGACGCCTGAGTTCAGTCTCGGCTCCTCAGCGAAGACATGATCTGCTGTTGCAGGTGTCTCTCCTTAAATACTCACGCAGTGAGGCGGAGATACATTATGCAAATTCCGCAGACCCATGGCATTTCATTGCCATAGGCTCGTTTTTTAATACTCGAAGAGGATTGGCTTTCTGGCGAAACCCCCATTCTCCGTCATCCGACGTAACGTCTCCGTTCCCTACTCAGGGAACGAGGGTTACATCCGTAACCGAGACGTTTTCAAAACATATGAAACCAAAATGAATGCAAAAAATATATTTCTAAGATCTTGGAACATTTTTATATCTTACATAGCTTTATACATTTTTCTTTATCATGCACACTCTTAGTTATTTGTCACTGCTTTTAACAGGAGAACAGACGTTTGAATACATGGAACGTTCAGATCAGTCTGGACGAGTGTATCTGGATCGAATAGGTCCAGATGTTGAAGTGAGTGGCAAGAAAGAGCTTGATATTCTCAGAAGGATTCTGAGTGAACAATCAAACCCTAAGGACCTTGACAAGGCAGCTGAGGTGTTGAAAAGATGGAGCAAACTGAACGGTGTTACCATAGACAAGAAAGAAGGCAGCTTCCCTCAAAACTGGCTTTGTGAGTATCTTCAAGAAATAGATCAGTTTGTGGAAAACCACATTCCCACGCTGCCAGTAGAGGGACCACAAGGATCTCAGTTAGAGCAGTTACAGGACTTTCTAAAGAGCACACACAGCATGATATGCCATGAGGTGTTTCGATTAACACCTGTACTGGAAGATACTGGGCTGCTAGATCGTCTGATTGACAGTTACAGCCGTCACATCTTTCCCAAGTTGGACCTGCTCCTAAACAGAGATCTGTCTGTGAAAGAGACCTTCTGCCTTTTACAGTGGGGGAAAGATGTTTTCTTCAGGTATGATGTTAATTGTTGTTTACTTTTCCGTAAATCTGCTTGTAATAAACAAATGAAGCATGAGCTGTTGATGAACATATGAACTAATTTGTTACAGTCCAGATTCGCAGCATGTCGTCAGAGTGTATGACCCTCTGCTGTTGACGGGATGGTTTGAGAAAGCAATAAGGAAACTACTGCCAATACTAAAGGTCATAATATGCTCCACCTTTAATTGTTAAAAGCATTATCAATGTATTAGGCTAACAAGGAGGAAGCTAAATATTTAGGAAGGACATAAAACATGTGTCTCTGTCCCATTTTAAATGCCACAGAATGACATCTCTAAGACTCTACAGAACATCCTGCGCCATGATGAGCAACATGGACAAAATGAGCAATCGATGGACGAAGAAAGTTTCATCAGAGTGCACATAGATGTCACTCAGGTAGAGAAAACAATGCACAATCCTTCAAAAATTGATTTTTAATGGTTTCTATGCATTGCACACTTATTTTATGTTGTTATGTCTTTTCAGTGTTTGAATGCTGTTCTTGCTAATTCTGAAGCATTTAGTAAGACCCTTATGTGTACGGCACAAAAGCTCTGTCTCAAAGAGCTTCATCGTTTTGTTCGGAAGTAAGTGCATAAAATGTGTTTGTCTTCTTATTATCAAAGTATTTATTTTTTATACATGTTTGTTTATTGATTTCTTCGTACCAACATACCGAAATAATATGAACATTAATATGAACTTTTACTTGTTCATATGTTTTCTAGGTATGTGGGTGCTGAGAAAAAACACCTAACAAATTGGCAACCCTTGAAAACAAACTCTGTGTACCTGTTTCGGGTCATCAGCACCTGTAGGCAACTCAGGTGAGTTTTATTTATAATGATTAATACAATAATAACTTTATATATCACTCAAAACCTGTCCAGTGCTAACTGGCTTTATATGCATAATGTTCTGATTCATTCTGTATACCTGCACTATGTTCATACACAGGCAACCACAGAACTGTAGTTCTTTCGTAAAACCCGTTTTATTCTTATATTTATTTTGCTGTTTAGATTTTTTGCTCCCCAACTCAACAAACCAGATATAAACAACGATATCTTAAACATCATCTGCTGCATATTAAAGGAGATGGAAGATCACGTTTTGTCTATTGTACAAAAGATGATGAAACACTTAGCACAGGTATGTCATTATTTCATCATCAACAGTTTATGCATGGAAGGAAAGTTGGGGGATTTCCCAAATGAACAGAATTCCTAAAATGGAATGTCCCAGAAATTCTGAAATATATATATTTTTTGCTTACATAGTTTGCTTACATTTCATTGCTTACATTGCTTACACTTCATTGCTCAACAATGAAGCAGTTAAATTTGTTTACTTAGTGTGCATTAGACATCATGAACTAACAATGAACAATGCTTTTCAAGCATTTCAACCATGATTTTACCGTAAACAATAGTGTATATTTATAAATTGAAATTAACCTAGAGTAATAATTATGGAAATAATTAGGAAATTACTATATTTTTTCTGTAAATATACATTTCCAGGACAGTTTGAGACGTTATTTCAAAAAGGGATGTGAGCAAATTCATACCCTGACAGAGGCAATCCAAAAGCAGTGTGCATCTCTGCCTCAGAATGACGTGGGAAAGGAGATTCAAGAGGTTGGTTCTGTACTCATAAACCCACTCAAACTTAATTCTTCAACAACAGAACTTTAACTTTACATAACTCTTTCACACTTATTTTCTGCTCTTCTGCCCCACTTTCTGTCTGATAGATCTTTGTGGATGTCGCCTACGACTGTGTTTCACGTGTGTATCTGGATTGCCTGATGAAGAGCAAGATCAAGCGGCTTGAAAAGAGATGGGGAAATGTCGGAGAAAGGATGAGAGAGGATGCTCTCAATTTTCACAACACATTCACTGAACTGGTAAAAAAACTTTTTTCCTATTGGCTATTTTCCTGTTGCATTAAAGGTACAATATGCAGGATTTTTTCGCCACCAGGGGTCGGTACCTCTTACAATAACAAAGGCGTATATTGATGACGTACACTCACCTAAAGGATTATTAGGAACACATGTTCAATTTCTCATTAATGCAATTATCTAATCAACCAATCACATGGCAGTTGCTTCAATGCATTTAGGTGTGTGGTCCTGGTCAAGACAATCTCCTGAACTTCTAACTGAATGTCAGAATGGGAAAGAAAGGTGATTTAAGCAATTTTGAGCGTGGCATGGTTGTTGGTGCCAGACAGGCTGGTCTGAGTATTTCACAATCTGCTCAGTTACTGGGATTTTCACGCACAACCATTTCTAGGGTTTACAAAGAATGGTGTGAAAAGGGAAAAACATCCAGTATGCGGCAGTCCTGTGGGCGAAAATGCCTTGTTGATGCTAGAGGTCAGAGGAGAATGGGCCGACTGATTCAAGCTGATAGAAGAGCAACTTTGACTGAAATAACCACTCGTTACAACCGAGGTATGCAGCAAAGCATTTGTGAAGCCACAACACGGACAACCTTGAGGCGGATGAGCTACAACAGCAGAAGACCCCACCGGGTACCACTCATCTCCACTACAAATAGGAAAAAGAGGCTACAATTTGCAAGAGCTCACCAAAATTGGACAGTTGAAGACTGGAAAAATGTTGCCTGGTCTGATGAGTCTCGATTTCTGTTGAGACATTCAGATGGTAGAGTCAGAATTTGGCGTAAACAGAATGAGAACATGGATCCATCATGCCTTGTTACCACTGTGCAGGCTGGTGGTGGTTGTGTAATGGTGTGGGGGATGTTTTCTTGGCACACTTTAGGCCCCTTAGTGCCAATTGGGCATCGTTTAAATGCCACGGCCTACCTGAGCATTGTTTCTGACCATGTCCATCCCTTTATGGCCACCATGTACCCATCCTCTGATGGCTACTTCCAGCAGGATAATGCACCATGTCACAAAGCTCGAATCATTTCAAATTGGTTTCTTGAACATGACAATGAGTTCACTGTTCTAAAATGGCCCCCACAGTCACCAGATCTCAACCCAATAGAGCATCTTTGGGATGTGGTGGAACGGGAGCTTTGTGCCCTGGATGTGCATCCCACAAATCTCCATCAACTGCAAGATGCCATCCTATCAATATGGGCCAACATTTCTAAAGAATGCTTTCAGCACCTTGTTGAATCAATGCCACGTAGAATTAAGGCAGTTCTTAAGGCGAAAGGGGGTCAAACACAGTATTAGTATGGTGTTCCTAATAATCCTTTAGGTGAGTGTATATTCCGCATTAAGTGTAATTATGGATCTTGTTATCAAGCTGATGGATCTTTTATGGATGAGTGAATACATTGATGTTTTTAACATGACTGTGGTATGAAGCGGGGCGCGATTGCTAGACGAATAGCTGCTACCAGCGCCACACGCAACGTCCCGAGTCCCGCGGATATAAAAGAATAAGGACATTTCATTCTACCGAACTACCCGCAAGTGCTGAATTAATACTCACACAGGTCAGTTTATTAGATGAATTAAACTTGAGATAACGCAGTGCTGTTTCACTTGCTCTAACAGTTACACTATCACACTAAACGGCATTTGAGTGTGTTGAATGTTGTTAGTTAGGTTGTTTGTTGGCTGTATGAGACTAAGTAACGTTAAGCTAGATCAACATTAGAATAACATACAGATCATATTCTAACATTTCATCATGTTGAACTAAATAACATTGATTAGTTTTATGTACATTTGCTCACCTGTCTAATAAAGTAACATGCAACACTTGCGTCTCTGTCAAGTCGAAGTTAGTCGCGGACGTGGAGCTCTCGGCATCTCGAAAGATGTTGATCTTCGTTTTAGTTCTCCTTTTGTCTCAAAGTCTGCTTGCCATGGTCCATAATGTTTGAACAAAACAACAACAGCGTGAGCATCCTACAAGGCATAACGGGCATAACCCAGTTGTCAACGTCTGTCGCCATGGTTACTATTGCAGTACGAGGTCAAACCTGGCGGAAACCGGGGGTAACGCGGATATGACATTGACTGGCGACTCCTCACCCCTGCTCACTCGCCCCGTTTCCTTGGTTAAAATCGCAATTTTCTCACCATTTAAAAAAAGTTGGAAACATTTGGGATATTGTAAGTAATCAACTAAACAAAATATATAACATTGGCCTAGTGGTTTTTGGATATTTTACTGCAAAAATCCTGCATATTGTACCTTAAGTTCTTATCTCATCAGAAATGTACTTATACTCATAGTGGTGGTACAAAGGCCCAGTTATTGCATGTTCAGGTTACATTTGGTACATGAGTAAAAACAACATAGGGAACTGATATCAACCATTGCTTATTGAAGCAAATGATGCAATTCAAACTAAATGATCCAGTAGTTCACAAGTTCCTTTGCTCATAATCTTTAAGCTAATAAGGTTAAGCGTATTTGGCTTGCTGTCCGCAGTGGAGGGGCTCGAGGAAGCAGCTTCAACTCGAGCTTGGATATACCCCCCAGTGGGACTACTAATGCTTGTATGATGAGTATGGTAGCAAGATGCCTAAATTATATAGGTAGAGTTGGGTAGGTGGAGGAATGCCAAAACAGAGCAAGGTGAGCGGCTGCTTATATGGTCCGGCAGTTAATTGAAAGATTAGATGGGTTCAGTCCTCTCGAAATTATGTTGTGAACTTCACTAATATTTCCACAAACACTTTTTGTTATACCGGTTGAAACTCTCTTCATCCTGATAGCAATCAATAATAGAAGTGGTCTAAATATTGTACAAATATTCATCATGAAACTCTAGATGGCGCAGGCTGATAGGTCTATAACTCAATCTGCTTGCAATCACATCATTCTCTATAGGACACAGCTGATTGGTTCCTGCTGTATCAGTAGCTAATGAGCTCGCTTCTCAACCTTCAAAGACTTGGTCAGCATTTGCTGTAGCAGTTGCAGCGTGCTTTCAGAAACCCTCCACCTTCGCCAGCTCCACCTGTATAGATCTGCTATGGGTATTTCATACATGCTATATTGTACAGCACCAGCATATCTTACTTGCTCACAGCAGCGTGTCATATATTTATTGGCAGTAGCAAGTCCTGTACTTGCTCTGTAGCAGCAGCGTCAGCAATAACAAGCATAGCAGATCTATTCTGTCAAACATATTAACAGTATCATACCCATTACCAGGGTGCGATTTGTGAAAAAAACAGAGGGGGGGGGGATGTTTTGAAAGTTTTATTCATAAAAATAAATCATGAGAACATGAACTTCATCACCGCATTTGCCAGAATTGTAAAATCTTTTTTCTTATTAACTCATGAAGTAGCCTAACGCAATATTTTTACTCTAATTGCTTATTTGAACTGTGATCACGCACAACGAAAAAACACGCAATAATTAAATCCCCCTCCCAGTCCCATGGATAGTGCCACTCGGCTTGACATGTCAAAACACTTATTTATGAATGGCAAAATTAAATGGCACAACGTTGTGTCAACTTAAACATAAATAGGCTATAGTGTAGGCCTTTGCATCATACTAGGAAAACAGTCTTTTTCTGCTTTCCTGTGGGAAAATCTGCAGCTTTCCAGTGGGTGGTCCATTTCGGATTTTATTGTTCTATGGCACTGACAGTTCACATTACAGCGCTTTATAGTTTAGGCTAGGCTACTTCTACCAGTCTGCTGAACCATGGATTGATTGCAAAGTTAAACCATCACAGTAGAAACAGTTATACTGCTGTTAAAGTAACAGCGTTAACGTTACATCGCGATGCATTATCTGTGTCAATTCGCATCTGCCACGCTAAACGCCTCCGACACACATGCTGCGTCCCAATTCGCCTACTTATACTACGCCCTAAAATTATGTACTCTTTTTGTGAAGAAAAAGTACATATGCTGCGTCCCAATTCGCATACTAAATAGTATGATACTATTTAGTATGCAAATTGGGACGCAGCATATGTACTTTTTCTTCACAAAAAGAGTACATAGTATGTGTATGTAGTATCCGACCTAAATAGTATTCGAAAATAGAATTAGTACGTCCCAAATCGTAGTATGTTGAAATGAGTGTCCAAAAAAGAGACCAGGATGGTCTACTATATCCGGTCAGAATCCGAAGTGCAGATCGTTTCAGACTCTAACGGCTGATATTGCCCACAACCCATCGCGCGTTGGACGAGGATTCGGTTAGAACTACAAGCACGACTGAAAAGTGTTCAAAAACTACAGAAGAGGACGCGCGAGTCCGACGGTTATGTAGAGAGGTTTAGATAAAGGGTTTAGACATTAATTCTCTCCGAAATGGTAAGAAGTTATATTAGATTGAATGGAGGATTTTAACTGTGACGAGATGATTGACAGGGCAGTTTACGGTGACAGGATGCACGCGACAGATCTGTCCGTTAAAGATGACGAAGTAGTATGTCCCAAAGCTTGCCTACTCTTTTGCTACACACTCAACAGTATGTACTTTTTCTTCACAAAAAGAGTACATACTTTTAGGCCGTAGCATAAGTAGGCGAATTGGGACGCAGCATTACTTTTGAATGTGTAGCAAAAGAGTAGGCAAGCTTTGGGAGTATTTTCATCGACAATGTATCTGTTTCCTGCAGAGTGGCAGTGATGACCAGAGGAACCAGCTCCTTCAGAGACTGAGTGAAGTTGTGCTTTGCATTGATGTAGATGCACTGAAGGTTATCTGTTGTAATTTTTACCAAAGTTTCCCAAAGGACAGGTAAACTCAGCCAATAACACTCGACTGTCTTTGTATAACATTACTATTCAAACATGTAATTACAGGTCTGGAAATGTTGGTTTTATTGATATTTGAAAGAGTATTTGTGTGTAAATTGCTACTTTTGTTTTCATCAGAAAGTGCAGTGAAGTCTTCTGAATGTTTTGCAGTGAGCAGTATGTACCTGGTCTGCTGCGCTGGAAGGGGGTGTTATCAGAGCGACAGGTGAGGGAAGTACTGGATGTGGTGAGGGAAGCACTGGATGTGATCCGGGACCTTCACCTGGATCCAAAGCCAAGATGTGTCACCCGTCATTCCCTGAAGGGCTTTTGCTGTTGTCTTTGATATGAATGAGCACACCATGAGCCAGACTCATAAAACCTTTGTTTACAAGTGTTTACATGGCATGACTGTTTCTTTTTTTCAATGTTTCTAATTTTTTAAATATATTTGTGTCAAATGACCTTTTTGTTTTTACTTGAAATAGGAAATAATATTTAAAGACCATTTAGGTGTTTGCAAACAGCGATGGTGTGTTTTGTTGGCAGAAAAGGACAGTTCTGCAGTAGCAGTCTGTGGAAGCCATGGAATAAAAGTGGTAATTTCGAGTTTATGTCTTTTTAATTCTGAGAAGAAAAATCAGAATTGTGAGATATAAATTCTTTTTTCATTTAATTCATTCTAAAGTCTATTTTCCTCGGAATTGTGATATAAACTCGCAATTGTGAGTTATAAAGTCAGAATTTGGAGATAAAATTATTATAGGTTTAAATGCTATCTATGTAAACTGCATATATAGGATGTAAAGCTATTGTTTACATCAAATTGGTTTAATAGTAGACTAATCATCGCAGGTTTCATCAGTTCAGTTTGTGGCTTGTAACCATAAATGACTCCGTTTACCTTCAATGGGCATCTTTTGACAATGATATTTTTTTGCATTCCAGTTCATTCAAAATCCAAAAGCACAAGATATTTTTTCTCTTATTTTGTGGATTTTGTCCGTTTCCCTCCACTTGTTACCGCTGTTTTTCTGCCATCACAATGTGCGCACAACTGCAGGTGACGTAACATACCTGCTGGTCTTTTGGACCACTGGGGAAAAAAAATTAGCTTTTTTTGATACTCAGTGTTTTTTTATGATAATTCTTTGTTAATTAAAAAATATGTATATTTAAAAATGTTATTGTAAAATTGTTTAATATTTATATTGGTTGAATTTTGGTATTCTAATATAAATGTCATTTCATTTGAAAATAGGATGCATTTTTTTTATTCATTTGGGAGATGTTTTTATCCAATGTGACTTATAAATGTGGTACATCATAAGCAATTTATCATACAAAAGTCAGCAGTACTGTACAAGTATACAATAAATGCATTTGACACCTCAATAAAGACATAAATGACCCTTTTTTTATTCTTTAATGTCTTTTTTTCCGATAAAATAATTTTCACAGAGTATTGATGTTGTCTCATATCTTCGTGGTTAAATGCATTTGCATTGTATGTGTATGGCTGATTGACAGTTTGTTTCCAAGGATAGGAAGCAGGAGGTAAAAATAAGTACACTAAAACCACATCCTGTGTTCCTATAGAGAATATGGTTTGTCGGGAAATCTTCAGTCTGTCAGGAACTACACATCCACTGTGACAGCAGATGTGTTTCCTAACTGCACCGGTAACTTAGAATAGTTTACTACTTGACACTTTCACACCATATCCTGTTTGTAGATGTGGGCATTCTCATAATCAGTAATTATCATACATAGCGGCAAAGAAACAATTAGGATGTGTGTACTGGAATTATTTGATACTGATATTAAGACAATTACCAAAAATTCTCTTAGGTTTATTTTTCATAAACCATATTAGTGAAATTCTCGTATATCCTGGTAGGTACAAAATCTACTCTGCCAAAATCTGATAGCTTCTCTGTGACTATTGACCAGTCCAGTTTTTCTATCCACGCAGGTTAAAGTAGCCTATAAATAAAATGTATTTTTCATAAAACCAAATTACAATGAGAAACTGGAGACGAGGGTATTGTTAAGAAGAACAAAGATGAATTTTAAAGTTTAAAATTAGATCCAACTAATTTTGACAATTTTCATCCTATTTCTAACTGTTTATTTCTAAAATAGTAAAAAGAGTGTAGCAGCTGCAGGTCTCTCAATAATTTGTTAAAAAAAATTAAATCTTGATTCCGTCCATTTCATAGCACAGAAACTGCACTTGCCAAAGTTACTATCTGCTTATGGCAGTGCATTCTGGTCAGCTGCATGACTTTACTTATTTTGCTCGATCTGAGTGTGACCTGGGCCCTGTTTCAATAAGGAGGTTCAACCAACTCTGAGTTAAAAGTTGAACTCTGAGTTGATTTACCCTGAGATGGTATAAGTTAGTTTGATCAACTCTGAGTAGGTTGACTCTTGAGTTAAGCACGTGCACCACGACTATGAAAAGCCATGATCAATGGATCTCCGAAATTCCGATTCACCATAATCGAGCTCGATTGCTTACAGAGAGGCTTTAAAAGCTGCTAGATCTGCTTATTTTTCAACCCTATTAGAAGAAAATAAACATAATCCAAGGTATTTATTTGAAACAGTGGCTAAACTAACGAAAAAGAAAGCTTCAAGCTCAGAAGTGTCCAAGCAACACAGCAGTGATGACTTTATGAACTTCTTCACTTATAAGATTGATAATATCAGGGACAAAATTATAACTATGCAACCGTCTACCACAGTATCGCATCAGGGAGTGCATTGTAGTCTCCCTGAGGAAAAATTTGATGCATTTGTTGCTATAGGAGAGGAAGAATTCTGCAAACTCGTTAATTCATCTAAATCGACAACTTGTTTGTTAGATCCTATACCGACTAAGCTACTGAAAGAGATGTTTCCAGAGGTCATATATCCTCTTCTTAATATCATTAATTCATCTTTGTCTCTAGGATACGTACCAAAAACCTTTAAACTGGCTATGATAAAACCGCTTGTTAAAAAACCACAACTTGATCCTACAGAATTATTACAGGCTGATCTCGAATCTGCCTTTTCTGTCAAAGATATTAGAAAAAAGCAGTATCTTCACAACTATGTTCCTTTCTAGAAAGAAATGATATCTGCAAGGATTTTCAGTCCGGATTTAGACCGTACCATAGTACTGAGACTGCTCTCATTAGAGTCACAAATGATTTGCTCTTATCATCCGATCGTGGTTGTATCTCTCTATTAGTGTTACTCGATCTTAGTGCTGCATTTGACACCATTGACCACAACATTCTTTTAAATAGACTAGAAAACTATGTTGGCATTAGTGGAATTGCACTAGCATGGTTTAAATCATACTTAACTGACCGTTGTCAGTTTGTAGCAGTAAATGAAGAGATGTCTTATCGATCACAAGTTCAGTATGGCGTACCACAAGGCTCAGTACTAGGACCGCTGCTGTTCACTCTGTACATGCTACCATTAGGAGATATCATTAGGAAACATGGAGTTAGCTTTCACTGTTATGCCGATGATACTGTATATTTCTTCAAAACCCAACGAAACTTACCAATTCACAAAATTAACAAAATGCATAGCTGATATAAAAAATTGGATGACTAGTAATTTCCTACTACTAAATTCTGAAAAGACAGAGATTCTAATTATTGGACAAAAAACTTCCACACGTAATAACCTAGAATACTGTCTAACACTTGATGGCTGCTCTGTCAAGTCTTCGTCGTAGGTTAGGAACCTTGGTGTGCTCTTTGATACCAACCTTTCTTTTGAAAGCCACGTGTCTGTAAAACTGCATTTTTCCATCTTAAAAATATATCTAAAATACGCCATATGCTCTCATTGGGAAATGCGGAATTAGTTCAATTAGTTCATGCGTTCATGACCTCAAGGCTAGACTATTGTAATGCTCTACTGGGTGGTTGCCCTGCACGCTTAATAAATAAACTACAGCTAGTTCAAAACGCCACAGCTCGAGTTCTTACCAGAACCAGGAAATATGACCATATTAGCCCGGTTCTGTCAACACTGCATCGTATAAATTTTAAAATATTGTTGATTACTTACAAAGCACTAAATGGTTTAGCTCCGCAGTACTTGAGCGAGCTCTTAACGCATTCTAGTCCTTCACGTCTATTGCGATCTCAAAATTCCGGCCAGTTGATAATACCTAGAATATCTAAATCGACTGCAGGCGGTAGATCCTTTTCCTATTTAGCACCAAAACTTTGGAACAGTCTTCCTACCATTGTCCGGGAAGCAGACACACTCTGTCAGTTCAAAGTTAGACTAAAAACACATCTCTTTGACCTAGCATACACATAATACTTTATAGACTTCTATAATTCAATGTTAGGCTGCATAGATTAGGTCAGCCGGAACTGGGAACACTTCCCTTAAATCTTGATGTACTCGTTACATCATAAGAAGAATGGCATCTACGCTAATATTAGTGTCTTTGTTTATCCAGAGGTTTTCCCGCAGCCTGCCGGATCTAGGCCGTATCCAGATCTGACGAAGGAGATCCGCCTGGACCCGATGACAATGCAGTGCTGAAGTGCCAACTATCCTCTCCCTATGGAGGATCCCTTTCCCACTCTACAGATAAAGCGTTGTGAATTTCGGTTCGCGTACCCCGAAGTGATAAAATAAAACAAAATTCTGTATCAAAATTTATAGGCAAGACAAGTAGTTTGTTTAGGCATGGGTTTTATGGAATTACAAACCTGCGCACATATTTTCAAAAGCACATAACTATAGAATCAATTCTGAATAAGCATGTGAACGCCGTCAGCGTTAATCACAGGTTCGCGTTTAAAGTCTGATCATTTCGACGGAGGTGAATCAATCAAAATTGACTTTAGCTGGAAATAACATTATTCAAGAACCGCTATAAAGCCAAAACAATCTCTGTTACCTTAAATTATATGTTTATCTCTGTAAAGCTGCTTTGAAACAATCCATTGTTAAAAGCGCTATATAAATGAAGATGACTTGACTTGACCATGGCAACCATAGACAGGAAAAGAAATGGACACAGCGACCCCATTGATTTCAACAGAGAAGACTGAAGCCAGATTATTGCACTTCCTGCCTGATGTCTGAGCGAGTGCAGGCTCAAACTGAGCTTGACGACAGTCTGACATTTGTAAATCTTCTAGTAGCTGTGCCAAGACAAATCTGAATCACCTAATTCCTCAAAAACGTTGTTGAAATATTTTGTCCCGTTGCTTTTGTGGACTCTCTATCTATGGGCTTCTCCCTTGACTTTATGCCTCCATGTCCCCCCAATTGCCTCATCCATCCATCCACCCATCCATCTTCTTCCGCTTATCCGGGGCCGGGTCGCGGGGGCAGCAGTCTAAGCAGAGATGCCCAGACTTCCCTCTCCCTAGACACTTCCTCCAGCTCTTCCGAGGGGACACCGAGGCGTTCCCAGGCCAGCCGGGAGACATAGTCCCTCCAGCGTGTCCTAGGTCTTCCCCGGGGTCTCCTCGCAGTGGGACGTGCCCGGAACAACTTCCCGGGAAGGCGTCCAGGAGGCATCCGGAACAGATGCCCGAGCCACCTCAGCTGACCCCTCTCGATGTGGAGGAGCAGCGGCTCTACACTGAGCTCCTTCCGAGTGACCGAGCTTCTCACCCTATCTCTAAGGGATCGCCCAGCCACGTTGCGGAGAAAGCTCAGTTTGGCCGCCTGTATCCGGGATCTTGTCCTTTCGGTCATGACCCAAAGCTCATGACCATAAGTGAGAGTAGGAACGTAGAATGACCGGCAAATCGAGAGCTTCGCCTTGCAGCTCAGCTCTTTCTTCACCACGACAGACCGGTACATCGACCGCATTACTGCAGAAGCTGCACCGATCCGTCTGTCAATCTCCCGTTCCATCCTTCCCTGACTCGTGAACAAAACCCCAAAATACTTAAACTCTTCCACTTGAGGCAGGAACTCTCCACCAACCTGAAGTGGGCAAGCCACCCTTTTCCGACTGAGGACCATGGCCTTGGATTTGGAGGTGCTGATTCTCATCCCAGCCGCTTCACACTCGGCTGCAAACCGTCCCAGTGCATGCTGAAGGTCCTGGTCTGAAGGGGCCAACACGACAACATCATCCGTGAAGAGCAGAGACGATATCGTGTGGTCCCCAAACCTGACACCCTCCAGCCCCTGGCTGCGCCCAGAAATTCTGTCCATAAAAATTATGAACAGAACCGGCAACAAAGGGCAGCCCTGCCGGAGTCCAACATGCACCGGGAAGAAGTCTGACTTACTGCCGCCAATGCGAACCAAGCTCCTGCTTCGGTTGTACAGGGACCGGACAGCCCTTAGCAAAGGACCCCGGACCCCATACTCCCGGAGCACCCTCCACTGGCCAACGCGAGGGACACAGTTGAATGCCTTCTCCAAAACCACAAAGCACATGTGGATTGGTTGGGCAAACTCCCATGAACCCTCCAGCACCCTGTAGAGGGTATAGAGCTGGTCCAGTGTTCCACGACCTGGACGAAGACCGCACTGTTCCTCCTGAATCCGAGGTTCCACTATCGGCCGTATTCTCCTCTCCAGTACCCTGGCATTGACTTTCCCAGGGAGGCTGAGAAGTGTGATCCCCCTGTAGTTGGAACACACCCTCCGGTCCCCTTTCTTAAAAAGAGGGACCACCACCCCGGTCTGCCATCCCAGAGGCAGTGTCCCCGACCGCCATGCGATGCTGCAGAGGTGTGTCAGCCAAGACAGCCCCACAACATCCAGAGACTTGAGGTACTCAGGGCGGATCTCATCCACCCCCGGTGCCTTGCCACCGAGGAGTTTCTTGACTACCTCGGTGACTTCCGCTAGGGTGATGGACGAGTCCACCTCTGAGCCCTCAGCCTCTGCTTCCTCAATGGAAAATGAATGGGAGTCAATGGAATGCTAACAGCAGGTGAAGTTCTGCTACAATGGCGGCTCCCGCGAGGCTTCAATTTCCGGCTGATGGATTACCCCCTTGATGGCAACAGCACCCGACAAAAAGACGTCCACATACTTCCGAGTCAATACACAAGTATAATTCTTAATCACTGTTATATTATCAGGTGAAAACTGACAGATAGGCAAGTCATTTTCATGGTAGGCCTATCCCACAGGCAAAAAAAAAAAAGTGGCAGCAACTAAAAATGAACAATAAATTCATAATTCAATCAGTTAAATCTTTAAGCATAAAAGGTTCATGGCTGTAGGCTACATGACTTGACAAACATTTGATATGTTAAATAAATATAATTCAGTGTCTATTTCAATGTGCAGCAGCTGATTCCACATAGTATAATGCTCTTTTCACATAGGCAAGGCAAGGTAAGTTTATTTATATAGCACATTTCATACACAATGATAGGCCTAATTCAAAGTTCTTTACATAGAAAAAATTTAAATAATCAAAAGAAATAAGAATAATTTAAAACAGTTTAGAATAAAAAGAGAAAATAAAATACAGCACAGTCTGACGCACAGTGGCACAGTGCTCATGCAGTAAATGCACAGCTAAACAGATGTGTTTTGAGTCTGGATTTAAATGTGATTACTGTATAGGAGCACATCTGATTGTCACACTCATCGTCTGCACCATTCTGTCTTCGTCTTCACTACACTTCCCAGAATCCTTCGTGTCTTCACACCTGAACTCACTACCTCATCTCCTCTGGAAGCTGGTTCCAGCATAGTAGCTAAAAGCGGACTCACCATGCTTAGAGTGAACCCTTGGTATTTCTAGCTGATGTGATCCTAATGATCTGAGTGATCTGTTGGGTTTATATTCAGTGAGCATATCTGCAATATATTGAGGTCCTAGGCCATTGAATGATTCATATACCAGTAATAATACTTTAAAATCAATCCTAAATGTAACTGGTGAACTGGTTTCAATTGTTCTGTAAAATAACTTCGCTGAGATCTTTGATGCCAGAAATAATTAGACTTTATTTTCGAACGCCGCTCCGTTCCATAGAACGGCGCTCTAACAAAGCCGAGTGACTCCTGCAGGGCAATCACTCCAGAAGAGTCCTTAGCTCCTCACATATATGCCATTGATCCCTTCCAAAAATGGTCATACACTTATAGATGGTTTTGGGTGAAGGTCTTGTACCATGTGACATACTGAAATAGCACTCTCTGTTGTCTCAGCTTTCTGGCAGGCTTCCAAAGTCAATCATAAAGTCACACATACACACAGAGGAAAATAATAGTATCCTAATATATAGCTAAATTACTTATTTCCTAAATAATAAAATCTTCAACACTGGGAGCTAGTGTAAAGACCTGAGGACTGGCGTGATATGTTCATATTTTCTGGTTCTGATCAGAATCCTGGCAGGAGTGTTCTGTATGAGCTGCAACTGTCTTATGGTCTTTTGGGGATGGCCAGTGGGGAGTCCATTGCACAAGTTTCTTTAAGTCTTGACTGGAAACAAAGCATCTAATTCTTGCAGTATTTTTGAGATGATAGTATGCTGATTTAGTTATTCCTTTGACATGATTACTGAAACTAAGGTCTGACTCTAGAGACACACCTGACTTGATTTTTAGTTGTTTGACCCCTAGAGTGAAGGTATGCATTCACCTTGAGAACTTCATCTTTGTTTCCAAACGCAATGACTTCAGTTTTGTCTTTGTTTAACTGAAGAACTTTTTGACACATCCAACTGTTGACTTCATCAATGCATTGGCACAGGGAGTCAATGGAGCTGTAATCGTTAGGCGACATAATTAAATGTTCTCTAATCCAACCTTTTTTTTAATATGCTAATGAAATTAACATTTGACTTCTACTGGGCCAACAGCAAGAAGGCACAGGCTGGACCTGCACCACCACTGATAGATGAAAAGGAGAAACACAATATTGGAAGGATATTAAAATCCAACAGGAAAAAGAATAACCGTTCCTTTTGTATTTTAGGAAATAAAGATGACCAAATAAAATTTTAAATAATTAGTGTGTATTTAACAGCTGTGGTCGGGGTTACGGCATATCTCTACCCTTCCATCTGGCATCTTTCCATTCCATACAGTAATTTCATTTTTGGATGTGTGTCATCCAACCACATTGGAAATCCTAAAGGATATTCTAATCATTAGGTTAGTTCCAGAGGTCACAGCAAGATGTTATCAAATGAACGTCATTTATCAGATTAGTCTAATTTAAACCGATTTCTCCACCACTGTCCTGCAATCCTGTGAAATTTCTCTTTGATGGATCCCACGGGTTTGTGTCCAAAAAACAACATAAAAACTCGCCGAAAGAGCATGACAGCGAGTGACACTTTCCTTCCCGCTCTGATACAGTGGCCTAATACTAATGTGCTCTCTGATACTAATGTGCTCTCTCCGTTGTTATATAGAAAAATGTGCAATGAATGAATGTACTGCCCTGCAAAAAATGCTTTTCTTACTTAGCATTTTTGTCTTGTTGTTTCCAGTCAAAATACCTAAAGATTCTTATATCAAGATGCATTTATTAAAAGAAAAACTCTGGGTTTACATGAGAAAACCTGCTCCCGACCAGGTTAGGTTCATAGAGTAAGTTACCATGTTAACTGACTCTGAGTATAAGTTACCTCTCTTTCAGAAACGGGCTTGACTGCCTCTGCTTCCTCTGGGTTTGACACACCTCACATTCTAAAACGGAAAACCCAGAGTTTCCCTCATTTCAGGGTTAACATACTCAAAGAGTTTTAACTTAACCTCCTTTCTGAAACAGGCCCCTGGTGTTCCCCAAGGCTCAGTCTTGGGCCCTCTTTTATTTATGATTTATTTACTGCCCCTTGGACATATTTTTAGGAAGTACGGTATCAATGTCCACTGCTATGCTGGGATAAAAATCTACTCCGCCAGAATCTGATAGCTTCTCTGTGACTATTGACCAGTCAATAGTTTTTCTATCCAATCAAGTTAAAGTGGCCTATAAATAAAATCTATTATTATTATTAAAGGAATAACACAAAATATAAAAAGGGTGATTTGCCATTTTATTTCACAAAGAATTTCAGTATGTACAAAATGATTGCATGATGCCTGAGCACAAGCAATTCTACAAAAGCAAGCAAATCTACATAAGCAATGTTCAAATGTTATGAAGCAAAATTCATTTAATCCTCACTATAGAAAAGAAGCTCCTGCTAAACTGGAGCGAATCGCTCTTTTCTTTGATTTGATCATGGCTGCAAGTGACGCTCTCCCGGATGTTCCTGACGTCTAATGTAGAAAGATTTCCCTTGAGTCTCAGCCAAGAAGAAATATGACGGTCACTGTAAAAACAAAGAGACATGAGGAAAGTGCAACGGTCGTTCTTGCCAGAATAACTCCACAGCAGAATCAATCCACTATACCTGAGATCAGGGTAAACACTCATCAGGTTTACAAGCTCTAACTTTATACTGTCTGGATCCTGTAATTTCAGAAGTTCTGCTAATCTGGGAAGAATGTCTTTCAACCAATCCATGTTTGATCCCTGGAAATAATGAATGAATGAGGATGAGGAAAATTAGACAATGCCATGTTACAAAAGGGATCATTATATTTGTTTATAAGGAAATAGGTTCTGCGGTTTCTGCAAATTAAACTTGTATTTTAACAAAAAGACAAAAAATACAAATTTATTTATGATGTGGTTTTTTGTTTGTGTGTACTTACAGCTGCAGTCAGGCATGTATGTATGCGTTCACTGTTTAAGCAAAGTTCTGATGCTGCCATCTGTTGCTGATCTTTATTTGAAAGTATGATCTTTTGCTTCATCATTTTCCGTACATATTCAGCAAGAAACTCCTTATGCATCCCACCCAGTAGCTCCTAATCATCACATCAATCAATCAATCAACCAACCAATCATGACCAATTAAATATACAGCAAATAAAGAAGTCAATATTTTGGTTGATCTATATGTTTATACCTGGCAACACATTTTGTCCAAGTTGTTGAATTTCTGAATATGTCTGTCCAGCTTTGCAAGTATCTCATCACATACACCGCGACTATCCTTGAGCCACTGGTAGGAACCCACCTTCCTGTACAAATCCTGCAGGAACAGATATATTGACACATATTTATTTTAATGCATATAGAAACTAACATGCAGGATCTGGTCATGATGTAGGCTTGCTTGAGTAATTATTTATGTAGTCCTCTCATATGAACTAGACAAGCAGTTAATAAAAGGTAAAACTCCGGCTTGTTATATAACTGAATAATGAGGACCCGACAGCCAACTGCTCACATTAATGTATTCACTGCCAAGATAAACCACCTCAATGGGTTTTTGAAAACAATGAAAGTCTGTTGTGTCGGTCTAGTAGTCTGAGGTCTGGGTCATTTATAAGCCATTATTCAATTTAGAATTTTAATACATGCACATACTTTGGTGTGAAAATATGAAGTTCAGCAGTTACTTTTTTTGGGTAAAATGTTTAGGGTCATAATTTCTTTTTACAATGATGTGTTAAATTTATCAAAAGTGGGAGTAAATGTATTTACATTTATACTGTTTTCAAATATTTCTATTACAAATAAATGCTGTTCTATTAATCACAGAATCCTGAAAAAAAAAAAAATGTAAGCAGCAAAACTGTTTTCAACATTGACATAATGATTCTTGAGCAGCAAATCAACATATTAGAATGATTTCTGAAGGATCATGTGACTGAAGACTAGAGTAATGATGCTGGATATTCAGCTTTACCATCACAGGACTAAATTACATTAAAATATAGTCAAATTTAATATTTCACAGTATTACTGTTTTACTGTATTTTTTTTTTTTTTTTTTAAATGCAGCCTTGGTGAGCAGAGAGACTTTCAAAAACATTTTACAAATCTGAATGACCCCAAAAGTTTGATCAGTTGTGTATATATTTTTCTATATTATAGACATAATACAAAAAAAAGTACATTTCTAGCAAAAATGCCACAATTTTCTAAAAATGACCCAGATGCCATTTACCCAAACTTGCCTTTTAAATGAATTTTATACATTCCAATGCATTAAAATTTCTATTAATCATATAATATTACTATTATTTACATTACTTAAAAACTTACTTAAACCATTTATAAGAGTTAATTTAGTTTCTTTTACACTCTGTTGTGATGATTTAAACTCTGGATACAGTAGATTATAAGCAAATAATGTCCTGCTAAGTTGTTGTTGTAGGATATACTGCATTAATGTTGAAAAGTTTGACAGAGCATTAGAAAAAACAGGGCCATTTTTTTCATTACATAACAGTGAAAGAAACAAAATGGGGCTTTTACCTTAAGTTCCTTATGCATATTAGAAGTAAAGTAATGTTGGCTGCTTTCTGTCATGGTAGTCAATAAAGACAGACAAATTGTTTTGACATCTTCAGGGAACAGATGTGCATTCTTTGTAATATAGTCCCTACGGGGAAAAAAGAAACTCAACACAAATTCAAAAAAGTTAAATATGATATTTCAGCTGAATATAAGCGACACCCACCTGCACTGTATGAGAAATGATAGGTTGACCATCAAAACGGCCTCAGTGTTGGTCTGCCTGCTTTTGATGACTTTTGCATGAAATCTTTCATAGCTGTAGGGATGGAAAATTAGTTAATACTTCATCTGTGTAAAATATATAGTACACACTTAAATACAAGAGCAGGAATGCTCAAAAAGAATGTAGTTTCAGAAATGAATATAAAACAAATGATTCAGCTTATTCACTCACTCTTTCAGAAAATTGCTCATCTGGCATGTGATATTCCTCGCTTTTGTCTCATCGCCTAGCATCTTTTGAGTATTCTCAACATGTCCATGAAAGCACTATAAAGGGAAGGGGAAAAGAAAAAAATATGTTCCTCCAAAAATCCATTATTTGATGAAGGGAAAGAATTGCTAGTTACTTTTCCTCTTTTTCATTACCTGGATCACATCAATGGCCTGAAGACAGCAGTACACCTGGTCCCTCAGTTGTGGAAGTGCTCCGTCCTTCCAGGCTGTTTCTTCTCTGTCCAGAATTTTGCGGAGGTGTGTGCTCACTTCCCTCTAGTGAACAATAATGTGATCAAATTAAAACTTAATCGTTGAGTTGGAAGCACATTTAAGGCATGATGAGATGTTGGGCTATTTTGCTTACATATCATGCCTTCTTTCAGACTAGTAGAAAGAAAACATCCAAAACGCACACTTAAATGTCTATTTTATTACACTTCTATATTTAGAGTTAAATTACAATACAAGCTTTAAAGGCGGCTATACTTTTTCTCATGCACTGATTTCCCATTTGGTAGCACTTATCCACCGAACAGTTTTTATTATATATTTTAATGAGGGGTTTGGTCATATGACATTCGCCTGATTTATATATTTTTTTTACAAATCCTGAAAACATGGGGATTTTTCTAATTTATGGACTGATAAAAAGAGATTTCCAAAAAATCCCCTCTTTAAAAACATTGGAACAATTTTGAACCTGGCTTTATCCAAAGGAATTGTATGCAAATGTGAGCATTTTTCATTAGAGAATGCCTTGTTTGAGGATAACGTAATGTATCATAAAGCATCAAACCTTCTCGCTGGTCAAAAACTGCTGTTCCAGTGGTGTAATCATGTCTTCAGGAAGCAGTGGATCAAGCTTTGTGTGGTCGATCACCTCTTTTATCTTTCTGACATTTAAAATACTGCGAACAAAGAAAGACCACATATAAGTTTGCCTCAAAAGCCAGAAAAACAAAACAAAAAGGGATAGACATTTGGTCATCATTTACTCACCTGACTTACCTGTCGTTCCAGACCTGTATGTCTTTCTTTCAACTGTTTTTGGCCATACAATGAAAGTCAATGAGAGTAAAAAAAATAAAATAAATCCCTGACCCCATTGAATTTCATTATGAAGAAAAAAATAGGCATTTTTTAAAATATCTTCTGAGATTTGAAATAATCGACATGACAGTGAGTAAATGATGACAGAACATTACATTTTGGGTGAGCTATCCCTTTAAATCTCTTTAATATCTAATGACGACAGACAGACAGACTAGACAGACTAGACAGACAGACAGACAGACAGACAGACAGACAGACAGACAGATAGACAGATAGATAGATAGATAGATAGATAGATAGATAGATAGATAGATAGATAGATAGATAGATAGATAGATAGATAGATAACGTGTAGATATTATAGGAAAAAAACCAGTCTAGTGTCATTTGTCTTACTTGGGGTAATGCTGGTTAACCCACTGCAATAACAGAACGCAATCCTCGTCACACAGTGTGTACTCTGCGACTTCTCTCAACTTGGCACTGAAGGTGTTATGGTACAGTGTGGCATAAAACTGGCACACATTCTCTTGTTCTGGGTAGCAGCTGTGCACCCACGTCGCAACTTCCAGCAAGTCTTCTTTCAGGCGTTTTGCTTTGCTAATGATCGACTGCTGCATGGAGGATTGTATCTCAACACTGGAGTCTAACTCTGCTTCTTCCATCCGCCTGTGAACAAGTCGCTCAAGCAGAGCCTCGTGGTTCTGTTTACACCGCCTCGGCCTCCATGGTGGGCGTCCCTTTTCTTGAAACCCTTCCCAGCGTATGTCTTGCTCCTCCTCCTGCAGAACAGCCTGGACTGCATCTTTCAGTACCTCCTGCTTTTCGGCAGTCTGGATGTCGAGGGAGTGTTCCAGTGTCCGCATCACCAACTCAAGCAGGTCCTCATAGTCTTTTGCTAGTCTAGCCTCTGAATCTTCCTCTTCCTCCACCAGCTTCCTCTTGGATCCGATACCTTCCTGCTTCAAAGCAAACAGACGGTCTTCTCGGATGATCAGTTGTTTCCCTGCGTCCACAAAGCGACATTCTTGTAGATTCTGCTTAAAAGTGGGGACCTCTGTAGAGCACAGAAAAAGGAAGCTTGAGAAGGACTGTTCTTTGAAGCAATGTTGCGTTTTATCCTTTTAAAAAGATTCAAATGCATGATGTATAGGAAAAATGCAAGATTTCTGTAAATGTATATCTACAGAACACCATAGTTTTGAGATATGATCTTATTTGTGATGCACTTTAATACTGTAAAAAACTTAATTTAATCTTTGTTTCCATCCTTTGAACTTCACACAATAATTTCATCACAATAATTGATATCACAAGTGATTTTTTTAAACTAGTAATTTATGCAACACTTTATTTTACAATGTCCTTGTTACACATGTAGGTACTATAATAACTATAAATTCTGCTTTTCATGCAACTAGTATAAACCACACCCTAACCCTATATGGTAAATATATTATTATTACTCATTATCATTATTAAATGTATAATTACACTGTAACTCGGACAACTTAAAATAAAGTGAAAACGTAATTTAATTAAACTAGTAACTACAACTAACCTAACTACAACAGCACAATAATTTTACTTAAATATATATTTATTTTTTTTACCAATAACATGCATTTAAAATATAATTACACTTAAGTTTTTCCTTTTAGTGGTTTTAAATGATTTCCTACTGCTGAATTCATAATAAAATATCGGACAAAAATTCATAACAAAATCTTTCGTTATTTTTTTTTTCTGTAAAATGTAGAATGTCAATGCAGATCTTTATGAACAAGATGACTCTGCGAATAACTCTGCAAAATAAGATGGAATTTTGTATATCCAATTACAAAATGCTAAAATATGATTGTTAAGGCTATAGCTTACAGGAGCCCTAATGAGCATCTATACCTCTTACCTGTATCGTTCTTTTTGTAATTCCGTTTAAAAATGTTTAGCTTTCCGAGCTTTTTTGCCATCTCTTCAGATGAAGAAAAAACAAATCGTGATATCAGGAGCGCAAAAAGAAAAAAACCTGAATGTCAATTATATCTTTGTGCATTCATCTAGAACTGTTTGTGGATATAGTTAAGATAAACTTGCGGACAGTTTTATAGTCTCCATCCGCCCAGCGCCGGTTGGGCGGAGCACATCTTACAACATCACACAGTTTTTCCCGAATGGAGCGCTTAACTGATCTAAAGCGGGTTAAACAAGTTTATTTATAGTAGGCTACAGTAAGAAAAATCAACAGAAAAGCAAGATAGAAATAAACAAAACATTATTGAGCTCGGTGTAAAAAAATCCCTACCTTAATTCCTGAGTGAATGTCCGTTTTTCTTCTTGATTTAGGTTAAATCGTGATTTCAAATAGTTTATAATTATCTATAACAATAAATAAAGTAACATGGACATTCTGCTATAGGACCACGATATCGTGCTGTAAAAATATCCTGTTACATTATACGTCTAAAATCCAGCATTTATTTATTTATTTATTTATTTTGCAAGAGAATCACTGTCAAAATGTTTCAGGTTGGCAACGGAATGTTATATTGGTACCTGATTATTATACAACTTATAACTGTTTATTTATTTAAATGAAGTTATATCCTAGGCTACTCGAACTCAAATGTAGCCTACTGATAATCACCATAACAGTATGATAAAGAGTTCACGCTAATAACAGCACGCGTGTATAAACGGTGAACACCATGTTGATGACCATTATCAACATTGACACAACATCATCATGTGAGATTTTAACCATAGAACGTTTCATATTTCAGCAATTAGACTGTCAAAGTTCATGTATGGAATGTTGCTTTACTGATGAATGAATGAAAATAAAAAGACATTTTAGGATCAGCGAGCCTCATTATTGAACACATCCACACATTTCCCTTGACATTTCATGTCTTTATCCATGAAATCCACCAGATTTCATGGCCCTGCCCTTTCCTTCTGGTAATCGGGAATATCTGGAAGTGGTACTGGAAGTCTGGAGCAGTATAGGAAAATCCCAATGAAGGGAAAGTACACTTCTGACACTGTTCGCTTGCCAAAGCCAAAACAATGAGTAATTTTGGACTGGAAAAGGTATTAATTAAATTCTTGACGTGTTATCTCTTATAGCATGACTTTTACCTGGCTCGGACAGCTAAAAAAAAAACAATAACAATCTATCACCTAGAATTGTGAAAAGGTGTTAGGGAGGACATATAATGGGCTGATATTGAGTAAAGAGATTTGCCATGTCCAAATGATGTTCATTGGGGTTTTTGTGCTACAGTAGTAGGCTACTAGAGATGAGTGTTTCTAAACACCAACATTTTCATTCTCACATGCATCAGACAATATATGTTACAATTTCCTGATTGGTCTCTAGGGGAGAAAAGCCACAGCCAAAATGGATGGTGGTGAAATTAATGTGCAACACCATGAAGCCACCCCATCTCCAGACCCAGAATTGCTTCACAACAACCGAAAAATAACCACATAATATTTCATGAAAGAATGTAGTTTTCATTTTCAAATTAAGCAAAAAAAGAAAAGAAAAGAAAAAAAAGGAGGGGTATCGGATTCAGAAGGGGGTATTGCCAAAACAACAAACATAATCAGTCAAACTCTTTGTTAACCAAACTACTTAAACTAAAAGAAAAGACAACAAGAGTACAGCAACATTACATAACTCCCTTGCTAACATAAACAGGAGAAAAAGTCAAGTTCAAAATAAATGGCACCCACCTCCCTACTAACCCCACAAATAAAGAAATAAATGATTAACTAGCAAACTTAGCAGTATTGTACTTTATTGTTCAGCCTGAAAATTGGTATTTCGTCTCGCCATACATTCACCAAACAATACACAATACACATCAAGATTAAAATTAAACAAGATTAAACTTCAAGTAAACCAAGAGAAAAAACAGATGAATTGAACCATACAATGAATAATCATTGAGGTTAACACTCACTTCTGCCTTTTAATTCTCAATCATAGAGTGTAATCAAAAGAGACTAAGGAGAGAAAACTCTACTTCAATAAGTAGAACACAAATGAGGTAAAGATACACAACACCACCAACTACTTGCTTCAACACCACATCAAGTCTGGGGTTGAAGATGAGACCTCAAAGCTGTTGCAAAGTTGTGAATGATAGAAACATTTGATGTAATGGGTATTTTCAACATTAAATGTACAGAGAAATGCAGACTGAGGATGCTCAGGTCAAAGGCCATATATACTTAACCAAAAAGTGCTTAACACAGTGCTTAACACATTGAAATGGTGCACTTAACAGTCATATGATTAGCTTAGATCATTACAAACCAATCACCAGAACAAATCACAGTGAAGAAGACCTGAGTGATATTGATTTTATGATATAAATGTACATGTATCTTATTATTCAGGAGACTCACTTGGTTGTTGTGGCCAGTGATCTACCTGCCGTGAATACAACTTAATTTCTACAAAGAGCAACTTGGGGAGTCGTGCCAGGTATATGCCGCGCAACTGAGAAACAGATTCTATGGTCAAAAGACAACAAAAGAACATCTACAGTATGTGTGATTGAGGCAGTAATAGAAGTACTAAAGATTATATGCTCAGAAGACCACCACAGAGACAGTGATAGTGGAAGACTATAGAGCTGCCCTCGGGGTGAGGCTGTAATACTCCTGTCGGACCAGCGTACACCTGCGGACGGTGGAGTGTATAGAATTCGGGGAATTACCTCGAGATACTGTAGTTATTATTTTTAACAACTGCAAGTTGTTTAAATTGTCCGTGGTGAAGAAGTCAGATTAAGTAGGTTGTATTCGTATTAAGAATTTCCGTGACAGCCAAGCACACCACCAACACTCTTCTTCTTCTGCACAGCTTGGGCACACACAAACAAAACCTTATGGCTCTGGACTTAACAAATGTGTGTTGCAAAACCTTTTAGTATGTTTCAGGAATGACTTTTATGTGTTGCATGAAACATATCTTTTCTGTAACTAGTGAAAGCTACGGTGGCCGAGAGAGCTCACATGCAAATAGAAAAAACACCGGCAAATTAAGAAAACATCTTCATCAGTTTTACAACACACGTGCGCTCCAAATACTCACAACACAACCAAATACAGAAAGGCGCTGCAAAAGTTCATAACACAACCAAATACAAAAAGGCGCTGCAAATAGCCTACGGACCGGAATGGAAATGTTTCCAGTGGGAAAGTCCTAGTTCCCAGTAGGAACTTTTAACTGGAATACCCCCTCAAGTCAGAGTTGTGCAACACTCCACCCACGACTTCAGAATCCAATGTGGCTGCTCAGCGCATTCCCCATAGTGATACAGTGGCACTGGTAATATATTGTTTATTATTCCTTCTGTTTGTCTGTCTCAATAAACCTACTACCCAACCTTTATTTGTGGACATGAAACTTCACCATTATCTGTGCAAAATACCGCTTTTAAAAGTGTTTGTATTCTGAAAGAGCAAGCAAAACAAAGGTTTGCCTGGATGCGTTCATGTTAGTTTTCTTAACTGTGTACAGGAATGTGGTCAACCCCAACACTGAACAATTGACCAGTTGAACAGTTGATCTTGATCAACATACAAAAAAAAGCACACATGATGACGTATGAATCCTAAATGTAATCATAATAAAAACATAAACACTACTAGGGAATATACTTGATAAATGTGTATATTTATGCCTTGATGTTGAGTTTTTATGAAATATGAAGAATTTAGTTAATAAGTATATACATTTTAGAAATATATAATAGGGGAAGCGGGGCACAACCTAACCTGGGGCTAGTTGTAACACCCTTGTTTTAAATACCTCCACAAATGCTAGCATGACGAAACTTAGTGCATTTACTAGTTTTTTTAATTTACCATTAATACTATATAGAGTAAAAATTGCACCAAAATTCAGAAATCTTTGGAAGATGTCACTGAACATTTATTTAATAGCAAAAGTAAAAACAATTATGTTAATTTTTATCTCATTCATCTCTATTTTCGGTGTTTATTTTAAATGAGACAAATCTGATATTATTTTAAATCACGAATATGTTATTCAACAGTTGATATGGTTTTTTAATGCTTCACTAACTAGCAGAAGACACTAGCAGGGTTTAAATCCTAGGTGTGCAGGTGGAAAACGGTTACAATGTGCCCCTATTAGAACTATGCTATTCTATTCTATACTTTTATTAATTCTATTGAGAAAACATGAGAAAAAGGTGAATAAAGACTGAGAGTTAATGTTCAGAAATGATTAATTATTATGTTTTGAACAATGTTGTATAGCTGTGTTTTCCGGTTTGTTCATTGTCAAACTCTTATAACTTATTTTATTTTTAATTATAAAAAAAATGCCATTATTTTATATGAAAAAACTAATAATTGTATTTTATTGAGAAAATATTTTAGTTTGTCTTGTATATTTTTTTTATTAGATCATATAACATTAACATAAGCTGTCATATGGTCATGTTACAATGTGCCCCTCAACTATAGGGCATGTTGTCACATTTCACTTCCATTCTTTCAGGATAGATCAAGAAAAAAGTATACACTGTAACAAAACAACATAATTGTACATGTGGGAAATTAATGTGGGAAAAAATAAATACTCTGAACCCTAAGTAGATTTACACAAACTGAGAAAGTCAAAAAGCGTGTTGTGTTGTTACTATTCATTCAGTATTGCACATCTGCAAATGACGTAGAAAAAAGGGAAGTAAAATAAGGAACATGATATCTAAAAATTTAGTAAAGCCACAACATTTTAATATGGACACTGGGCCAGCTCTAGCCCTTTGGTTGCCCTAGGCGAGATTGATTTTTACCACCCCCAATTAAAATGATGAGTATTTATTAAACTAAACAAAAATGCTGTTATAATCACTCCAAAACTTCAACAAGTTGAAGGATCATTTGTAATAAATTGTTCATACAAATGCTACAAATAACGTTCAAGGATATTTCTATCATCCTACTTGCATTGTACAAATACATTTTATCTGATGTAACTTGTAGTAGATAAATTACAATTACTACCACCACTACTATTATTACTAATCTATTAGGCTGCTACAAGGCTAAGGGGGTTTCGGTGCCCCCGTAAGAAAATGTTGTGCATTTTAATGTTTAATTCATGTTTAAATCAAATTTAAATGTTAAATTCATCAATCTTGTGCAAATCAGTGTGCAAATTGAACAAAGAAAAATTCAAACCTCTTTTAGTTACAGTGTCTGCCTACATTACACTACTACATAATGTAGTAGTGTACTACTACAACCTGTATATGCTCCCAATGAGCCAAATAATGAGAAAGAACCGAATCTCTTACCACAGCTATGCATACGACACACAGCTCTACTTAGCCCTATCGCCTAACAACTACAGCCCCATTGACTCCCTGTGCCAATGCATTGATGAAGTAAACAGTTGGATGTGCCGAAACTTTCTTCAGTTAAACAAAGACAAAAGAAAGAAGAAAATGAAATTTATATGTTTGATTGGTTCCAATTTATTTCTATTAACATTTGTTGGGTTGTATTCTTATATTGTTTGTTTGTTACTCTATTTACTTTGATTATTTAACCCGTAACTAATTTGTTGATTTATAAATTGTTGATTGTATGCTTTCCCCTGTCTTGTTTATCACTCGTCTGTGATAAATACTTGTTTGTTGTCTCATTTAGGGGGTAATTTTGTTCTCTTCAGTTCTCCTTAGTTTTCGTTATATTGCGTTAAAGCTTGTTTTGTTTATTTTAGTTTAAGTCTAGCTAGATTATTTGTTAGAACAACTTGATTTATTTTGTATCCTTTAATCGGGACCTTTTGTTATTTTTGGGTAAAATAAAACCCATTTTTTGTTGGAAATCCTGTGTCCTTGTGCCTTACTACTTGGCTATATCTGACATGGTCATTCAATAATTTACCATTTACTCGCCCTTGTGTTGTTCCAAACCCATGACATCCTTTCTTCTGTGGAGACATTTGGATTCTCATTGCTGTTTTTCTGTACAATGAAAGTAGATGGTGATCAGGTACAGATCTGGTCTTCATTCAATTTCACTGTATGAAAAAAAGATTCTTGGATATTCCTCTGTATGATTTATGGCAGCTTGTAGAATATTTCAAAACACCCTTTCTCTTTTTCCAAGGGGATGGAAAAAATACATCATGGTCTATTGAAAGACACCGGATGGTTATGCACCTGCCTGAAAAAAATATAATACAAGTTCCACAAGACTGGTCAAGCATAAGCATTCAACATCTGTGTCTGTCTTTGACTATGTGTCAAGCTTCAATAAAATATTCAAATGTTCGTTGGCTACAAAATAAAGTAGTTTATCAACGTGCACGGCACATGATAGAAAACAGAACGACCCGCGTATATATATTGTTTTTTTTATTAATTCGGTGCTATATTAATGCACAGCTGAGTGAACAACACAGGTTTACTGCGTGTGTGTCACATAAGGTGGCCCTCTGCTGCTTGCAAACGGACTCTTTTGAGGAGACAGTGGATTTCCAAATTTGTTGCCCTGTTTCCACACGCTATTCGCGAATACACTGCAAGCTCACTCTCACTCGTATCCAAGGTAAATCAACAACACTATCATCACTTACATGTTTTATTCAAGTTAACTAAATACATCATAATCAGCTAAAACGCGAACCGTGCCCCGTTCAGAACAAAACTGCCCGTGTGAAAGTTCGGAACGGGGCACGGTTCGCGTGAAAAATCGCTAAGGTGAACGCTGTCTGACCCGGTTGAGGTGGTCGGAGTTCGGTTGCACTCGAACCGTGCCGCAGTCCGCGTGAATGTGAAAGCAACACGGACTCGGGTGCGCACTTGTTCAGGAAGTAGTGACCTGCGCATGCGTATTAGTTGATTCTGATGTATTCAATAAAACACATGTAGGCCTAAGGGATGAGTGTTGGATGATAGCGTGCAGGCAACAAAATCAGGGCTCACTCTTGTTCGTAAATCATCAACACTATCATCCCTTACATGTGTTTTATTTAACTAACTACATCATAATCAGCTAAAACGCATGCGCATGTCACTTTACTTCCTAAAAAAGTGCGCACCAGAGTCCGTGTTGCCTTCACATTCACGCGAACCGCGGAACGATTTCGGGAGTAACCGAACTCACACCTCCTCCAGGTAGTCTTGGCTTCGGTACCCCAGTGTGCACCTGGGTCCGCATGACAGCGCTCACATTAGCAATTTTTCATGCGAACCGTGCCCCGTTCTGAACTAAACTGCCAATGTGAAAGCACCCTTAGACTTTATGAATCTACTTACCTGTTTACTGTCACCTTTGGCTTGCTTAGTTGGGATTTAAAGGACACTTAATATAATGTAATATTATTAATTTGACTGCACTGACACCACTGAATGAGAACAAAACTTGAACCGAATTGAGCCAGATCAGGGATGTGTAACTTTGGCCCTGTAGGGCCACTGTCCTGCAAAGTTTAGCTCCAACCCTAATTAAACACACTTGAACATGCTAATAAAAGTCTTCAGGGTCACTAGAAAGCTACAGGCAGGTGAGATTTTATCAGGGTTGGAGCTAAACTCTGCAGGACAGCGGCCCTCCAGGACCGAAGTTGCCTGTCACTGAGCTAGATGATGACTCACTGCTTCCTGCAGAGCTGTTTTATAGCTTCATTTAATAATGTTATTGAACTGAATAGAATCAACATTGAATTGACTTATTTGAAACTTATTTGAAAACTTATTTGAAAACTACAGGTTTGTGTGTTGGAGCAGGGTTGAAACTAAACTCTGCAGGGTTGTGGCCCTACAGGAACTAAGTTTTGCACCCCTGCCATCAGGTGACCCAGAGTAGACACATGCTTAAAACATGTTTTTTGGGAAGAAGTGGATGATTCTCTGTACCTTTTCCTAGATCTGAGAAGGAACAGCACCACACTAGCCCAATACATCAACAATATTCTCTGGCTGGGTGGTTCCTTTTCTTTCTGGAGATGGAAGGGAACCACTCCACAGCTCCACGATTGGCTCCAACGTAGTTTGTCATCCCTCTGTCTCCACCGAGGGATCTCATCCCTTTTGGGCTCCACCTAGGTCTGTCATCATCTTGGCTCCACCACATACTTCCAGGCCTTTGGCAGCGCCAAGGTTCGGATCAACCTTGGTCCTTTGGTCCAGCATTGCACCGTTTCTTCATCCCTCCTGCTTTGTCTTGGTCTCCACCTTTCCCCGCTCCACCTTGGTCCACCATCTGGGACCTTATAAAAACCCAGCATGCTCACTCACTCAAGATCTGATCTCGTCTATGTTGCCTTGTTGTCGTTTTCCTCTCCTCATGGCTCTCCTTAATCTCATCGTTATGCTCCTTATTCCTGGTTACTTCCATTGTACTTCTGAAAGAACAAAGAACTTTCAAGTCTCTTCAATTATCCTCTGTATCTCTTACATTGTTGTTCACTTACCTGGATTATCTGTGATTCACCATTACCTCAACCCTGCTGATGAGTTCATCCCCATCTGCATCTGCTTTCTCTATGACAGTAGTTCAATTAAAGTAGAAATCTACAACTTATCTCTAAACTTCATGTGTAAATTAATGGAAAGTACACAGAGTGTACATTTGGTGCTAATATGGAAGTAAATAAAATAATGTATGTGGATTTTGCATATGAAATTAAACTAAAAGATGTTAATGAAACCAATTTTGTTTAGTTACACTAATGCCATAGCCTGGGAAAACCCAGACAACTTCCGGCAAAGATTTGCTCTGAAAGTTAGTCTGGCAAAGAGCTCATTCAAGCCCATTTCCAATCCGTCGAAATCGAGGCACCAATCAGAAACGTTGGGGCGGGCTTTACACGATGACGACAGCGCTGGGATTTTGAAGCAGATTATTTTGTAGCCTACATTACAAAGATGGATGCCACCGTCGAATCAGCTATCGCGTCTGTTTTAAGCGATTTGAACGTTTCCTTTTTGTTAAAAACCGAGCAAAGAACAGAGATGTTTCTCCGTCGCTCTGCATACGTCATCTCCTTCATGGCTCTGATTGGTTTTAGGTCTACCCGCGACGTCCATTGGTGACGCCCCTCTGGAAATGATTTGTCTATGACGCTTTGCCAGACCATAACCCAGTTACAACTGAGAATGGTCTGGTTTTAACCAGGTTACTAATGCCATAGAAATTGCACACTTTTCAGCTTTTACATGATTTTTCATGATACATGCAAACATTTAACCCTGCATTATTTGTACAGTTAGAGCAGTGGTTCAGCACATGTTCCTGCACACCAAAGCTTTTACCACTGAGGAAACCCACATGTGGTTTTTTCTTGTACTCCCACAAGAAGTGCATGCCAAGCTCTCTACATCAAATGACAGTTCCAATGATTCCTTAAACTTTTAAACACTGTAGAACGAAAATGTGCATTTTTGGTAATATTGTTATGTTTGTGTTTGTTAGTGTTAATGCAATTGTTAATGTACTCAGGGCCGGCGCTCCGCACACGCACATCACGCGCTGCGCGTAGGGCACCAAGTGCTTGGGGGGGCACCAAAAAATCTGGGTCGTGAAAAATCATCACAATAGGCTACTAGTATAAATAACAAATAAAATATGTCTAAAGCATGTTAATATACAAAAGCAATACAAAAGTAATATAGGCCTAGACCAAATTAGTCGAGAAAAAGGTGAATCTCCTTTTTCGTCTCCCTCTGGTGCCCCCCCTTCCCCACCTCCCAGTGGTCTGTTCGATTATGCCTCAATCAATGTCAAATTTGGCAGACACCGACCTCAGACATGGCCTCGAAAAGGCACCAAGAGTCGGGGGCGAAAAAAGGAAAAAGAATAGACAGCGGGATGATACTCGCGCGTCGCTTTGCAGGTAAGACAATGTTTTAAATAAAAATGTTAGTTTTGTAGCGCGGGCGCCCTTGCGTCGTGTATGCATGTCCAGGGGGGGCGTCGCTAGTAGTGCAAATGAAATGATCCGGGGCTTTTTTAGCCCTGCATGTTGAATCTTTTATTTTAACGGGGGTCCGGGGCTTTCTCCCCCGGAAAATTTTGAAACTTGGCCTGTTTAAGATGCAGTTAGTTTGTTTGGGGAGAAAAGGAAGACCGCTTAGATACGTTTTTTCGTTGTTGTTTTATGCGGATAATGCGGTCATTTTCAAGAGGTTCATAGGCCAAGGCCCAAGGGCGACATCTGTTGGTGAAACTGCAATTAGAAAAAAAAAAAAAAAAACACAATCTCAGTGTTTGTATATTTTCATATTCACAGAGTTGTCAAATTATTAGGGCTGGGAAAAGATTAATCGCATCCAAAATAAAAGTTTGTGTCTACATGATATATGTGTGTGTACTGTGTATAATTATTTTGTATATATAAATACACACACATATGCACGTATATATTTAAGAAATATTTGCATGTATATACTCTATATATTTATATATAATTTATATTATATATAAATTTAAATATTTTATATATAAATAACAAATATCTCTTAAATACATAAATGCAAATGTGTATTTATATATATACAAAATAATTATACACAGTACACACACATATATCAATTATGTACAGAATTATTATATTGTGCTTCATCAGACTAAGAAATTCTGAATGGTTGTTATTCCTTGGGTGAGTGGGTGGGTGAGGGGGTGAGGGGGTGAGGGGGTGAGGGGGTGAGTGGGTGGGGGGTGGGGGGGCACCACCAAGCATTTGTGCTTAGGGCACCCAAATGGCTAGCGCCGGCCCTGAATGTACTAGCTTAACTGAGATAATTATAAGCCTATATAAGGATTACCTTATTTAGGCTATAATATTTAATCTTAGTTTTTCTTGAGGACAAACACATATAAATCATATACACGTCTGTGGTACTGCAACTGCACTATGTTTAGTTTACATTGACATTTAGATTCCTCTCATGTGACCTAGATTCAGGGGCTTTCCCTGTCAGCTCCATGGTGTAGTCCTTATGGTATTCCTTTAAATCACATGATTTTTTTGTTGTAGTGTTCATATAGAGAATTATGCGGTGGCCGGGAGAGCTCAACGCGCTGCAACTGAAGAAAACACATGCAAACAAAAAAACCGTCACAGCTTCATCAGTTTTACAACACACGAGCGCTCCAAATACTCACAACACAACGAAATACAGAAGAGCTGTAAATAAAATAAGAGCTGAAAACAAACAAACAAAAAATGGAGAAAAAGACCGTGAGTGTAAGATATTAATCTATACATCAGTTACATTGTACTGTACACATTTTTGTCATGTTATGTTTAAATAAGTTTCATAAGAAATGTTAGGTAGGTCTAATGCAGGGTTCAAAGAGACAGCAGGTTTTAAAGTTGAGACACACATACACAGTTATACAACGCATATTTTAAAACATTTTTTGTAGAAAATGTATATTTATTTTTAGAAGTTGTGCTAACAGCAATAATAAGAATTTTTTAACAGCTATTCAGCTGCTGGACACGTGCTGCGTTGTCATGGGAACTTCCCAGGTGAAAATAATGCAGCTTTTGCAGAGCGTTTCTGTATTTTGTTGTGTTGTGAACTTTTGCAGTGCGTTTCTGTATTTGGTTGTGTTGTCAAGTCAAGTCAGGTCATCTTCATTTATTTAGCGCTTTTAACAATGGATTGTTTCAAAGCAGCTTTACAGAGATAAACATATAATTTAAGGTAGCAGATTGTTTTGGCGTTATAGCGGTTCTTGAATAATGTTATTTCCAGCTAAAGTTAACTTTGATTGATTCACCTCCGTCGAAATGATGAGACTTTAAACGCGAACCTGTGATTAACGCTGACGGCGTTCATGCCATAGACAGTAAAAGAAATGGACACAGCGACCCCATTGATTTCAACGGAGAAGACTTGAAGCCCGATTATTGCACTTCCTGTCTGATGTCTGAGAGAGTGCACAGGCTCAAACTGAGCGTGACGACAGTCTGATTGTTGAAAATCTTCTAGTAGCTGTGCCAAGACAAATCTGAATCACCTAATTCCTCAAAAACGTTGTTGAAATATTTTGTCCCGTTGCTTTTATGGACTCTCTATTTTATGGGCTTCTCCCTTGACTTTGTGCCTTCATGTCCCCCCTATTGCCTCATAGACAGTAAAAGATTGCTGCGAGCTTCTCCTCCTGTCTATACGGTAATGTCTCTATTGTGCGACAGAAAGTCCCGTGGTTATGACGCAATCTTTAGCCTATTTTTACAAAAACGGCTTCTACGGGGTCGTAACGTAAGATACAAAGTAATGGAGCATTTTATACATTGTCGTGTTTCTTTAGAAATAAATAATCGACAAATTAAGCCTTTGGACGCCTCAGATGGAAAGTTATTCGCTGTAAAAGTGACCCCAAAATGAATGGGAGTCAATGGGATGCTAACAGCAGGTGAAGTTCTGCTACAATGGCGGCTCCCGCGAGGCTTCAACTTCCGGCTGATGGATTACCCCCTTGGTTCATGCTCATTCAGCTCATTGTGAGTATTTGGAGCGCACGTGTGCTGTAAAACTGATGAAGATGTTTTCTTAATTTGCCGGTGTTTTTTCTATTTGCATGTGTTTTATTCAGTTGCAGCGCTTTGAGCTCTCTCGGCCACCGTATCATTAAATACAATTAAACGAAGTTAAATTACCTTAAAATCCATCAAATCATTTAGTCCATGTAACCATCATCAGATCTTATCACTGTAAATCAACATTTCGAAATTTCTGTGAAATGAAAGTAAAACTCGGTCATTGAATTGAAAGGCCTCTTGATTCATTAACCATGCTGCAAGACTTTGCCAAGGACAATTGAAGTTTCTAAACAGATTTTTATTGTTGTTTTGTTTTTAAATGTTTGTGAAACTTATCAACAGATTAGACAAGAAACAGACAGATAGAAACTAACTGAAGTGTTTTTTGAAAATAGAACTACTCTGAACTGCCTGAACTGAATTTTGAAGTTTCTTCTGTCTATTACATTTATGAACTCAGTTGGAATACAGAAGCCTTTAGAGGCCAAAGCCACAAGAAAAAGTAATAGAAGGGACTTCCCTTTTCAAATAAAAAGGGTTTACCATATTACTGACTGGAGAAACTGATCCGTTCAGTGGTCCATGTCAATATGTGAGCTGTAGAGTCCCTGACGTCTTGTCATTGACATATCCTCTTTTTTCAAAGCAGTGTTTTTAAAAAAAATTTTTTTTAAAGATATTTAAAAAGTATATCAGGGCCTTTTATCATTTAGCGCCACCCACCACAGACATTTCATTTTCGAACTGTCATGATTCATACAATAACCAACGTTTTTAGATTACTGGTTTAAAGCCATAGTCCCGATTTACAACGTGACATCTCATCTCGATAGCTTACACTCTAAGGTTGTCTTTTTGCAGGAGACACATCTCTTATCAGTTGAGGATAAAAAGAGAGTCTCGCAATCTTTTCATACTGGGCGGACAGTAATGGATACCTCATAGTATCTGGGTTACTGTTTAACACCCCTGTGGTATTGGTCAATATCTATGCACCAAATTTTGACGACGATACTTTTTTGATTAAGTTTCTCTCTGCTTTTCCAAACCTACATTCTAGCTATTGAATTATTGGTGTGGATTTCAACCCCTGCCTAAAGGGGCCTCGCACTACACTTTTCGTTCCATTGACTTCCATTCATACGCATGCAAATACGTCAGACTGAAAATGCAGGCTCATGCGAAGAGTTTCGTATTTCGCTGCATTCCAAAGTTCAAGTTGGATGAACTCTGACCTGCGAAAACGCATCATGTGAAGACATGTGACCTGTAGAAGATCGATACGTGCACGGCATGACCTCTTGGCTGAATTAACATTTACATTTTCAATTTATAACAATTTGTTATATGTTGAATTCATGTTCATAAAAGCGACGCATTACAGAGACTTCTGTAGAGTGTGACGTCATATCATGATGACCATTGCAGTGTCAGAAGAAATTTTGTGTGCTCAAAGTCTAGTGTGACCATGGCATGTTTACCATCTTCTGGTAAATGGCATGTCCAAAATAACTTCCCCTCCCTTTTACTGCGGCATCTCTTCTCTAATGATGTGTTTACTGGCACGAGGGCGGGGCAACCTGTCACTCACATGACATTACAGAAATAGCAAACCACAACCATTCAATCAATTCCGATGGACAAAATCAAGTCCCGCCCTACATTTTTTCTTGTTTGAGAAGCTGTTTCACTCAGATATACGTCACAACAGGGAAGAAAAGACGATCGCAACTTCCCTTTCATGCTGACTTAAACCCGCATCTGCAATGGAGAAAAAATAATTAAATCGCTTGTAGCTCTCTGTGTGTGTCACAATCTCAGTCACCTCAGCACACTACACTTCCCATACTCCTCTCTGACCATCACCTGCACTCTATCCTCTATCAATCACACCTGCTATCATTCACCTTCATCAACTCCACTCCATATAATCCTGCTTCACACACTGGTCTTGGCATTCTACACTGAACACGTACCTGACTACTTACTTACCTGTGCAGTCCTTTGTATTCTGTGTGTCATTGTCTGCCAGTCTTCAGTCCACCAGCCACTTCTCATCTCTACATGCTACAGATAAGACTTTCATTCACATGCCAGTATCACAATCACGTTCTGCAATCCAGAGACTCGCCTGCTAACTTCCTGTGTTATTTAATAAACTCAATTTTTTACCTTTGTCTGCATTCTTCTGTTCCATGACAGTGTGGATGTGTCACCTGAACAGTGCAGTGAAATATAGCAGGAGCAGCATATTTCAGGTTTTGCAGAAATGTAAGCAGGGTAAAAATCTAATCTTTTTTTAAAAATGCTTATCTTTTTAATCCTTAAGAAGAACAATTAGGTCCAAGCAATTTACAAATAATCTCTTCAAATATTAGATGTAATCAATTTCAAAACACTTGAAATCTATCCAGGCCAGATCCTCTGCATAGATCCAGCCATAGAGTATCAAGAACATTCCAGGAAACCCTGCCTCAGTCCCTAAAACTCATGAGTCAGCTATCCAGGAAAATAGGCAGTAGGTGTCAAAGAGAGGAAGGAAGATCAAGCCCATTTGAGTGAATGTTTTTAGACTGTATGGATGTACATACCCCCCCAAACAACTTGTATTCTTGCTTCTGGGTAAACTCTGATCTCTGTTGTTCTGCCAGTAACTGAGTCCAGGATCTGCTCTGATTGTAATATAACGGGAAATCCCCCTCAAGAGGAAGAGCTCTCTGATCTACTATCTTCATTTCTAGGAGAGGTTTCCTGCTATCTTCCTAAAAAATACGCTAAAAAATTTGTCTCTGAGTAATCATAACACTAATTTCAAGTCATACAAAGTGTTTCAACAATATATATTACAACAATCTTAAAAAAAAAAAGGATGCTTAAATTTTGTACATTTTCTCAGTAAGCAAGACCCACAGCAAACATCTGCAGCACCCATTGCATAAGACTTATGGGAGACTGAAATAATGTTAATAACTCCAGAGAGCCACAATGAAGCAGTATTTCTAATGTACAGTTGTAAGGCCCGGCTGAATCGAGGGCATTAGATCTCTGTCTCTGCGCATTACTGTCTTTCCACGTGACAAAGTAATTTGATTCAATTAAATACATTTTCTCATATGTATTGACTCGTTAATTCATCTCGACTCCATAAATGAAAAGGGTTTTAATGATATCTGGGCATCATTAAAAGTGAGCGAATGTTTGATTATTCTTTTTTAACTCTTTAATTATGTTTTACCCACTCAGGAAGCTATATCACTTAGAGGTCTTCCGCAGGTCTCACGACACAATCTCGCCAGTTTTGTTAATCAAACAGAGGTAAATATCTTATCAATATCAATATCTTGGCTAATATCTTAGACCAGGGATAGGCAACTTCGTCCTGGAGGGCCAATGTCCTGCAGAGTTTAGCTGCAGCCCTGATAAAAACTCTACTGCCTGTATCTATCAAGTAATCCTGAAAACCTTGATTGCCTCGTTCAGGTGTGTTTAATTAGGGTTATACATACGAATCCGATAATCTACTTGGGAAACCAATCTTAGAGTCAGTCAGAATAAAATCAAATGTTTACAATTTATTGACCAGGTACTGAAGCAATAATTCAAAATCCAATTCATAAGAATAAAATCATTAAAGAAATATTTACCTGGCAACTAAATACTACACACAGCGATCGTGTGGGAAATCTAGTTACACCCCGAACCTTTTTGCCCCTTTTCCTTATAAACCCATAATTCAGTATTCTTACCAAATGGTGGTGTCTGTCGTTATAATTAGACTTTGGTCCCCTATTGAGGGGCTTACAGCTGTGAGATCAGAATTTGTACTTGAATGGGTTCTTGTTTTACATACAGGAGAGGATCTGTGGGAGGGAACACTTGCCTTACACAGTTTTTCTAATGCATTTCTAATTTTCTAATATATCAGGTGCCTCAGGCTCTTGATTAAAGTGAAATTTTGAAAACACAAACAGTATAAAAAAAAAAAACTCAACAAGAATGAATGTAAGAGCAGTGTATAATGCGTGACATTTTTGGAAAATGCAACCAGAATCTTTCTGACATGTAGTTTTGAAAGCAGAAGTATATCTATACAGACACACACACACACATTTGTTTAATCTGGGTTTAATAAATCATAAGCACATTTAAAAAAATAAATAAATCAACTAACAAATTCAATTTGATTGTGCCACCAGAGTCAACTAATATAAGCAAATGTCTTGTTCCATTACACTTTATTCTGGATTTCCCCCAAAAAATGATTAAAAAATATACTGTATTTAATTTGAAGTTTATTGTTTTTTGCTCAATCATGCTCAAGCATGTTTGCTTGACGTACAAGAACCAATGAGGTTCATTCTCGCACATCAAGTAGGTTCGGTTGTTCGCTGATCAATGTTTAAGTGGGGAATAAAAGCCTAAATTCAATCTGCTAATCATATAAAGCGATCGTGTCTCTTCAGAAAATTTGAACTAATCTGCTCAATTCCTCTCTTTAAGAACTTTTTGAAGCATCAAAGTGGCAGTTGCGTAGCTGTCAATGGAGGGACATACATCTCTAAGATTTCATCAATAAAGATCTTGATGTTCTGAAGATGAACAAAAGTCCTATGGGTTTGGTATGACATGAGGGTGAGTAATTAATGACAGAATTTTTTTTTTTGGGTGAACTATCCCTTTAAGGAAGAACTGTGTAATATAAGGTAACTACATTTAGGTTCAGGGGTAGGTTCAGGATTAGTACTGGATTTTGAATGGCCATTGGGCTAGTATTGCTGCACAGACCTGGCAGTGGCAACCCTGGTCATGACAGTCAAACTGGCATAGACTGTAAGGCAACAGCCCTGCTGCAGCACATTAAAAATGTGACCAATTTAAAAATGTGACCAGTTTATGTGACCAATATGACCTTGGCCAGGTAAATGACTCTTCACCCTGTTTACTAAACTTAGCTCCCCTTAAAAAACAGGAAAATAATAACCAGTTTTTTAGTTTTAAATTATTCACAGAGAGAGAGGTCCTAGCTGCTATCAGTGCCTTAGATACAAAAAAATCCCTCGGTGCTGATAACTTAGATCCTTACTTACTAAAGTCTGCTGCACATATCATTGCTGGCTCTGTGACTCATATCTTTAATCTATCATTAACAGGAATTATCCTAAAGGTGTGGAAAGCAGCTTTTGTTTTGCCTTTACATAAGGGAGGTGACTGTAACAATCTGGATAATTACCAACCTATATCTAGGCTACCCTGTCTTGCAAAAATATTTGAGTCTTTAATTAAAAAACAGTTACAATCATTTCTCTCCGAAAATAATTTGCTTAGTATCAATCAGTCCGGTTTTAGACCTAAACACAGCACCACCACAGCCACAATGCTTGTTGTGAATGATATTGCTAATGCATTAGATGAAGGAAAGCACTGTGCTGCATTGTTTAGATCTGTCAAAAGCTTTTGTCACTCTAGACCATGATATACTTGAGTAATCTCTCATTTATCGGGCTGGGTCCTGATGCCTGCAGATGGTTCTTTAACTACCTGACAGATAGAACTCAAGCCGTCTTGGTTGATGGGGTGAAGTCAGAGCCATTAGCATTACTAAAAGGGGTGCCTCAAGGTTCAATAATTGGTCCATTGTTGTTTTCGTTGTATATAAACAATATTGGTGATGGTATTAGAAAATGTCAAATTCATTTTTATGCAGATGATACTGTGTTGTACGCTACTGCCCCATCAGCAGAGCAAGCTTTAACAATGTTGGAGTCTGATTTTAAGATTTCACAGAGATCTCTTTTAAAACTTAAATTGGTTTTAAATGCTAAGAAAACAAATTTTATGTTTTGTTCTAAGACAAAACTTTCCTTAAGAAATACTTTTGTACTTACTAGCCTGGATGGTACTCCAAATGAACAGGTCTCCGAATATAAATATCTAGGTGTATGGTTAGATGATAGGCTTTCTTTTAAAAAGCATATTGCTGAACTTAGTAAAAAGCTAAAAATCTAAATTAGAAACAGGGCTTGTTTGTCATCTCTTCATAGAAGACAAATGGATGAGTTTTTGGAACGGTTTACCTCAGTTTGTGCAGATATTTTGGATAATGTTGCTCCCCTTAGAGCTAAAAGGGGTAAAATTATACACTTGCCATGGGATAATAAACCCCTACGGGCACTTAGACAACATGCTCGACAAGCTGAGAGTGGGTGGAAAAAACATAAATTGCAGGTCCATTACGAGATTTTTAGAGAAACGCTACAATCATTTCAGAAGGCCTCTAGAGATGCTAAACACAAGTATTACTCAGATGTTATCACTCAACATGTGAATGAACCTAAAATGTTATTTGAGATAATAAATTCAGTTATTAATCCTAGGCAAACTAGGTATCCAGATCCTTCAATCTTAAACTGTGAAGATTTTTTGAAAATTTTTAATGATAAAATTGTTGGTATACACTCTACAATACAAAAAGTACAGATGACTCCGATTTTTGACCTGGCTGTGCCTTGTAGCACGGAATGGAGTGAATTCCATCTTATTAACCTTCCAGCTTTGGTGGATATTGTTGTACATCTTAAGCCTTCTTCACCTAAAGATGATGTTATGTCACCTCGTTTTTTTAAAGAGATTTTTGCTAGCGTAGGAACCACAGTGCTGAACCTTATTAACAAGTGCCTCAGTCAGGGCATTTGCCCAGCAGTTTTTAAGTATGCTACAGTTCGTCCATTATTAAAGAGGCCTAATTTGGCAATAGAGGATCCTAATAATTTTAGACCGATCTCAAATCTTCCTTTTTTAGCCAAGGTTTTAGAAAAAGTGATATTCAAGCAGCTACAAGCACACATCACGGCAAATTCAATTAGTGAGCCCTTCCAGTCGGGCTTTAAGTCCTGCCATAGCACCGAGACAGTGTTGGTCAAAGTGCTAAATGACATCTTTGTTTCACTGGATAATGGTGAAAGTGTTATTTTAATTTTGCTTGACCTTAGTGCAGCGTTTGATATGGTGGACCATGAGATTTTAATCAATTGCTTAGAATATTGGGTTGGCCTAAAAGGTAATGTTCTCAAATGGTTTAAATCATATCTTGCAGACAGATTCTTTTCTGTTAGCTTTGGGGGCTGTGATTCTTTGAGATTACCTCTTCCTTGGGGAGTCCCACAAGGATCGATTCTTGCCCCAATTCTTTTTTTCCCTTTATATGCTACCATTGGGGGCAATCTTTCGGAAACATAAAGTGTCATTCCACTGCTACGCTGATGATCTGCAGATTTATATGCCCGTGAGAGAACTAAATTCAAATTCACTTGATACTTTATTAGCATGCTTACTGGATGGCTAGTGGTTAGTGGATGGCTGCAAACTTTTTGAAGCTTAATGAAAATAAAACTGATGTCATCGTGTTTGGCCCTAAAAAACATGACGTGCTGCAGTGCTTAAATACAACTTCTTTGAATGGTTTTGTTCAATCTAGTGTAAAAAATTGGGGATTTGTTCTGGATAGTGATTTAAAGTTGGACAGGCAAATTAGCTCTGTGGTGCGATCCTGTTTTCTTAGCATACGTCTGTTAGCTAAGACTAAACCATTTCTATCTATTTCAGATTTTGAGAAAGCCATTACGTCCATTGTCTTTTCTAGAATGGATTATTGTAACTCCCTTTTTTATGGTGTTGATGCCGGAGCAATTGTGCGTTAACAGAAAATCCAAAATGCTGCAGCTAAAATGATAAAGTCGGCAAAGAAATATGATTCTGTGACTCCACTATTAATTTCACTAAAGTGGCTGCCAGTAAGATGTAGAATTATTTATAAGATCCTCATACTAGTTTTTAAGGCCTTGCACAAATTAGCTCAAGTGTATTTATCCAGCCTGGTGGAAATGTACACCCCTTCTAGATCCTTGAGATCTGAAAATAAACAGCTGCTTCGTACTACCAGGACTAAATATAAACATAGGGGTGATAGAGCATTTTCTCGAGCAGGATCAAAACTATGGAATGACCTCCCTCAATCGATTAGATCTGCCAAAACACTATCCATGTTCAAAGCTATGCTAAAACAACATCTTTTAAATTCTAATGGAGTTATCTTAACTGGGTTACTGTCTATGCGTCTCTTTTTATTTATTCTATTATTCTGTGTTTTTTTATTTTTCTTATTGTGAAGCACTTTGGGCAACACCAGTTGTATTAAATTGTGCTATATAAATTAATAAAAACAAAACAAAACAAAACAAACAAATTATTCAGGCCACTTTTATGTCTGTTTTAGATTATGATATAATTTATATGCACGCTTCTACCGCTACATTAAAACCTTTGGATGCTATATATCACTGTGCAATTAGGTTTATCACTGGTGATAACTACAAAACTCATCACTATATTTTATACCAACATGTGGGATGGACCTCTCTTGCTGTGAGACGTGAGAAACATGCTCTCCTTTTTATTTACAAAGCTCTTCTTTTACAATTACCTCCTTACATATCTTCTTTGCTTTTTATTAGACATACAAATATTTTAACAAGATCCCAAAGGTGGATTACATTAAAGACCCTATCAATCTTAACAAAACTGGGTAGGTCTGCATTTAGTTATTTTGCCCCATATATATATGGAATAAATTGCAGATCAAACTTCAGATAAACCATCTTATGTCCCTGGCCCAATTTAAAAATGTATTGGAGGATTTATATGATGTCTTATGTGTTTGTGATTGTTTTTGTTGATTTGGATGTCTTCATTGTGTATGTATTTTTAGTGTATGATATTGTATATGTTTACATGTTTCACAGGGCTCAGCTGAAAAAGAGATCTCGGTCTCAGTCTGGTTCCCCTTTTAAAATAAAGTTAAAAAAAAAAAGGAGAAGCACCTTAACCAGACACCATTTGAACCACTAGAGGTTATGGCTTATCCAGCAAAGAAAATACAGTATTAGATTGCAGTCAGGGTGTCGGATGTCAAGTACCCTGCCAGAGATTCCGTCAGTGCTTTTGTTGGGTTAGAGAGGATGAGCCACTCACCTAAATGCCATGTGGAAAATCCCTTCATTTCAAGGTGACAGACGGGGAACAACATTTCCTTTTCATTGTGAGCCTTCAAAAACAATTAGGCATAAGTAAAAAAGTTAACTATAATATAATGCAATATTACCAATACATATATGTACATATAACAATACATACATATAAACGTGTACAATACAGAACCTTTTGTTTTAGAGTTTTCTACAATACCTTTACATGCATCTAGGGCTGCCCTCGACAAAATATTTTTCTAGTCGACTAGTTGTTCATTTAGGACAATACAACAACAATATTTGTTAAATATTGTTCATTTAACATCAATACATATGTACAATACATATAACTTTTCTTTTGATAGGCTGTCAATGAAGAAAGATGTTTTGTAGATCCAGAGTGTGTAGATACCAGCAGTGGGAACCATGAACCAGCCACAACCTGACCTCGTGGGGGTTTTATATGTTTCATCATTTGGTTATTTCTGTTGTTTCATCATAGCAGAATAGTTTCACATATCATTTTCTGCTGTATACTTTTCTTGGGGACATGTCTCTCTAGAGTTTAAAAAGTTGCCTATGTTACTTTGTGTTTGTAATAGATCAGCATAATAGCATGTGGGTTATTTTCTTTAAGTTGACATGGTATCTGACTTTGGTCTGTTTATTCTAAGAGTGCAGAGAGACTGTGAGCAGTTGAAGAAACTGCTGGAACAGATGATAAAACTGAAATAATATTATGCCCTGCTAGATTTCAGTCACTAACGGATGGGGTGTGGAGCTGCTTTAATCAAAAAACAACATATAAATCAACAGATAAGAGATGCTTCCAAAAATGTAAAAGGAAACTGTCTTCAATATTTGATGGTGTTGATACATGTCTACTTGTGAGGATTAGATAAACAACCTTCAGGTTGCCAGCCATGAGCCATGAGCTGCATACATCATACCATACCATAGGGGAATGTATGCTTTAGTAGGCTAGTGAACATTTTTATAGAAATTAACCAATTAACGAGCGAGTGATCTTCCAAAACGTATTTTTTCCCCTTACCCTTAATCACTACGGTAATCAGTGCAGTTAGGCCTATTTATATTCAAGAGCTGTCTGGATTTCGTTGCTTTTCATAAATACGTTTAGTTCGCACAACATCACATTTACTGTCCATTGGTTTCACAAAGTAATGTTTATATTGGTAGCAATACCAATCGCTGTAAACCAGTCACTACTTTGCTATATTTGCATATAGACCTAAATAGTCCTCTAGCAAAGTTATAATAGTGTTCTGTTTTACCTTATCCGATATAACTAGCAACCGTAGCAACAGTGGTTAAAAATGGTTAAGAAGAAATACAAAACATCAGTTTACCCTGATCTGGTTGTGAGCTTTTAATTGTTTGTGTAGAACTATTAAAAACACTACCGGCATGCACTTATGAGAAAGTTTCTCAACTAAGATGTGAATTATAGAAATATCACATTATCATTGCCAATGCCCTTTTTTTTTTCTTTTTTTTTTTTTTACAATGCATATAATATGGTCTGATTAGATTTAAAGTGTCATCCACAACGATTTCACAAAATTCCACATGATAATAGTGAAACACATTTACCAAATCATCTTGTTAGAATACAAGACTATAAATTATTCACAAAGGCAGGAAAACATTGCTTATCGCTCATATTTTAAGGCATACTGTCGCTATCAAACAGTGCAATCATTATTCCCACTTCAAATCAAATGAAGTGTGTTTCTTTGGATTAGCTGTTTGGCATGATGAAGGACAGACAGGAGAAGGTTGTACCAGGCAGGCAGTCTGTGTTAACTGCTGCTTGAATCTGATTAAAGAGAGCATGCTCTTTATTCCCAGCATTCCCAATGCTCTCTTTCAGCTCGGACAGTCGCTGTAGTATAATATGCCTTTCCCTGCCTCTTATAATTCCTCGGAAGTACAGCACAGCTGAGAGATGGCTCCTTCTGGAATGGGCGAAACATTCGTTGAATCAAAGTAAAATTATTGTTTGTTAAACTGTAAACATTATCTGCAGCACATAATATGACTCGCACCTGATGTCTGGATAGTTTTCAACCAGTGGCTGTAGGTTATGTTTTACATCACTTTTTCTGCACCCAATGATCTTGCTCAGCTGGTCCCCGACTGGATGGAGCCATTCTGAGGTAGAATTCTATGCAGAGAATGATGCAGTAAGGAATATGTTAGCATGGTTTAAAGACCCTTTGTAGCGAAAATCAAGTTTTTAATGTTGTTTTTAAATGTCTATGTGGTGTTTTTTTTTTTTAAGACAAACCATGGTCAGATTTATCAGTCAAAACCATTGCTGAGTTTTGCTGAGTAAAACAGCGGTTTAGCAAATACAGTTTAAAAAACAGTTTGGTGTTCTTTAAGTCACAAAAATGTTGTAAACAATTCCATTAATGTGCAGGCGGGCTTTAACATATCATTTACAATGCTGCTAAACACAAAAGTCTCAAGAGAAGCCATGTTATCCTGGTATATTTTTCTGATGATATGAAAAATGTTATGTTGTATATTACGATGTTATGATGAACTAAATGCCTTTTTCCACTGACGTTCTGAGTTGTTCAAAGCGTTTCTAATGATACAGATGTTTAGAAGGCAGCCGTCTGAAACATGGTTTGTGTAACATTAGCAACACATTATTAGCTGTTTGAAAACATAGTCAAGCCAAAAGCTAATCATATCAATTACCGTTATGTCCGACGAAGAGAGCAATACATAAAATGCATTACCATTCTGAAACATCGACTTGTAGACGACCCTGTATAATTCACCCTTCCACTTCTTCTTCTGAATCAGTTTCTGGTTCAAACATATATGGCTGAATTAAACCAGTATTTCCACCTGACTTGCCACCATGAAGCGTTTACTACAGTAAAGTTGACCGAGTGGATCAGGTAGTCAGAGCTGGGATTGAGTGGAGGCGGGGATCATTTGCATATTCACGGATCCGCGTATGAAGCAACGGTGTAGAGTTATATTCTAGCTATTTTAAGGCATGAAGAAATTATTTTAAGGGATACAGTTATTGAATATTTATTGGACTTTAATAAAAAAGCACTGGTTTTTAAAGTTGCATTATGGGGGATTGTACCATTTCTTGAAAAATCTCCTTCAGTTCCTCCCACTGATTTGCGATCTTAGTGGCAGCCGTCTCATTTTTCCTGTTTTTGCACGAGTAGTTATTCTTCATCAGCTGAGAAATATATCCTTTCACCACAAAAATGTGAGCTTCATTCACAAAGACCTTAAGTTGCATAAACAGGAAAAAGCAGAGAAAAGAGAGATTTTACAATAAATACATGAGGATGTGTATTTTGTTGACAGGCAGTGTAAACAGTTCACTAATGTGACACGAGAGCTGTGGCACAGTGGTTAGGATACTTGCATCCTGCTCTAAGCGGTCGAGTGTGTAGTGTTTGTGTATATACTTGAAAAAAACTGGTCGAAGTCTCACCTGTTTAGGTTTTGGGCTCATGTATTTGGTCTTTTCAGAAAGATTCTTGGTTCTTTCGATCAGCTGTGAAAAGTCTTCATCAAGTGAAAACCATTTTCCTGTCATTTGTCTCCTGAGGAAAGGCTACAAACAGAAGCTCTTAATATTCACTCACCCTACTATCAAAAATAGACATTCAATTCATTATTAAATTCCAGATGCATATTCACAGACACTATGACTGGATTCAGTGATTTACCTACTTTTAGAATTCTGCACAATATAGTGTTTTATATTTATTTTTGTATTAAAATAAACAAGTAGTTCATAGAAGGTCTACATCAAGTCAGCTAGCCTATTGTCTGAATGGTTCTTAAATTTATCTGGTGTGTATCTCAAACTATTGCCATTGTTTAACAAGTATTGTTAACGATGTGTGGTTCAGAAGCTCACACCTTGACATCCGTTTTGAAGTGCTCCAGCAAAGATTGACTCAATTTGGTGGTCAGTCCATCTATTTCGCTTCGAACCAGCTCTAGCGGAATCGGAATCGGGCAGCTGTCCTTAAAGCTCTCCATGTGCTCTCTGGGGAAAAAAAACATTTAAATTATAGTTGCTTTTCAGCACTTGTAATGTCAGCTGTCCAAAAGAGAACAATCTAAAAAGTTGATAAAATGTGGGTTTTGTCTGTATGCAGTTTGTATTTTGCTCTTTACGCCCACATAAGAACATTTTCTAATCTATCTTGCTACATTAGTTATGTTTCCATCCAAAGTTGTGAATTTAACTTGTGCACAAAATTGGAATATTGCATAAAACACTTGTGAATAAAGCAGCGTTTCCATCCCATGTGTTCAAGAGAACAAAATCCTGACTTCCTGGGGAATTGGCGCAAAATATCTGTAATAAAAATAGAAGCTGCAGAAATCGAGGAAGCCACTCATTTTTCCTGCCTCATAAACGAATGAGACCGTTCTGGGAGGTCATTATACCAAATCATTCTGATGGCAAACTTTGGCTCAGGCATTTCGGAATGATCAATCCAATATTTGAGATGCTGTGCGATGAAACTAATCCGCCGGTTAGTCCAGTTATCCAATCACATCCACTGTTGAGGCAAAGTCACATGAGTTTTTTGTTGGACATAAAGGGATTTATTCAGTAAATGTGTTTCCATTGTAGTTCATGCGCATGCTTTCTTATCAGATAAAAAATGAATCCGCCTAAATAGAGCGCATAAGTATTTTATTTTATTTATTCACATCTTGGCGTTCACATGTTGTGTGTTTACGTGATATCCCATAATGCGCATAAAAATAGGTGGATGGAAACTTAGCTAGTGATTTAGGCACTCAGAAACCTTTTTTAGTGCAGAAAAATCACAATAGTTTAATAGTAAGACCAATGCTTACCTTTGAGATAATTTAGTTCACATACATTAAATATATAAAAAATACATCTGATCAGAAATAAATTATTGACAACTCGTGGGTGTACGCTGATATACACTATTGCTCAAAAGATTGGGATCTGTGAGATTTTGTAGTTTTTGAAGTCTCTTATGCTCATCAAGGCTACATTTAAAATACAGTAATATTGTGAATTTTTATTAGAACTTCAAATAACTATTTTAAATTGTAATTTATTCCTGTGTTGGCAAAGCTGAATTTTCAACATCATTACTCCAGTCACATGATCCTTCAGAACTAATTATGTTATTTTTTCAGGATTATCTGCTGGATACAAAGTTCAATAGAACAACATGTATGTTTTGGTAATAATTTTTTTTTTTAAAAGTGGTAAAAAAAAAAAAGTATTTAAATTTGGTAAAAAAGTCTTTACTTTCACTTTAGATCAATTTCATGCATCCTTGCTAAATACAAGTATTTATTTATAAAAATCAATTAAAAAAAACTTACTGACCCCAAACTTTTGAATGGTGGAGTATCACATTTGACAAACGGATTGGGTTACAGCTAATAAGCTTAAGGGATTCTGGTTGCCTTTTTAGCTAACAACAAAGCACACAAGAGGATGAATAATAATTAGGTCATAATAATGAACACCTTGATACAGTATTTTCTGCTTTGTAATATTTAAGAAATCATCAATAACTCATTCATATCTAAAATTGTATTTCCTTTTTTAGTTAGACTTTTAGTGGTTTAAGTTGTAGCGACACACATCTAGGGGTTTACATCGCAATTAACATTCCCCAGTGTCAGGGACTTCCCCTGCCAGCTGCCTGACTGCCTCTATGTGGCATGAATTCCTGGAAATCACGTGACGGGTTGTTTGTTTTATGTTTTTTTTTTTTTTTTTCATGGCTTCATGGCATATAAGGTGATTGGCTTAAAAACAGTTGCTTTCTGAACTGAGTGATGACAGGCAAAGATCAGAAGCTGGAATGAACATTCTGCCATTGAGATGAATGTGAAAGTAAACGAATAGCTTTCTTCACCCCTTGGCTTTGTATTCACATAATGTTTCTGAAGAGATAATATTGAATTTGAAACTAGACTTATAAAGTTATATATTATTTCTACTCCTCTCAAACACGTGTGTAAAAATTGTTTCAATGAAAATTACAATTTACTTTTGGGCCGTATGTTGTGTAAATGACCTACTTTAGGGCACTAAAGCTGTTGATGTAGCTGATGTGATACTCTGTCCAGAGAGATGAGTTAGACAGAGGACTGCTCCACTCAACAAACGCTGACTCAAACCTTCAGAGACAAATAACAACAGTCAGTGATACAGAGAAATAAAAAGAAATATGTTTTTCTAAGATCACATGATTTTTCAGTTATCGTTGAGGGGAATGTGTTAAATATGGGAATACATTTAATGGGATGTGGTTTTTATCAAGTCTATGAGAAAGATCTGCCACATGAAGAGAAAGAGAATCTGGAGATTTGGAGCCAGATTACAGGGGGGTAAAAATGACTATACAAAGGTGACAGCATCATTATTTTTATTTTTACACAGAGATTGGTAGGTCTATTAGTTAAATATGTTGACTTTAGCAATCTTTGTTTTTATTTATATGCCAATGGTGAAAGTTCAAAATTAGGAAAAGACACTTTTCCAAAGCACAACAAGTGCTGTTTCCCAATTAAACTAATAGACCTACCGATGCTGCCATCTTTCTATAGTCCCATCTTTCTATAGTCCCATCTTTCTATAGTCCTTTTAACCCCCTGTATTCTGGCTCATTTTTTATTTATTTTTTATCTACATTTCAGTCAGGGACTTCTGGTTGAGTTGACAAAGAATTACACTATCGTAACCTTTTTTGAAATTTTTTAAAAATCAGTTTCTCTGCACATAAAAAATATACTACAGAAGCTTTCGGAGCTTACTTTGAGAAGTTAGCATGTTAGTTCTTTATCACAAACCTTTTCGGAAAGGTCTTCAGTTCCTCCAAACAGGATCGGACAACCTTCTGCTCAAGGTTCACATCAATTCTTTTCGATCCTTGTACATACCCTTTAATATTCTGGAAAAGAAAAAATAAATGTGTTTTTGTTCCCTTGTGCTGTTTTATAATAACAGTGAGCCAAAACACATTTGGACATGTTTGAACATGTCTGAATGTCAGAGACTAGAATTAAACCAAGTGGCATTTGCAAACAAATGATGCTAGAATTTATAATTATAGAATTTATAATTATAGAACAATATTATAACATTTACTATCTAGCATAGTTTAGCACATTAAAGGATAGTTCACTCAAAAATGCAAAATGCTGACATTATTTACTCCCCCTCATTTTTTATAAGTTTATAAGTTTAATGTTTTTCTGTCCCTCCACTGAAAGTACAGGTAACCAAAACTTAGAAGATCCAAAAAGGTTAAAAAAGCACCATATGAATTGAGCAGTTTAAGCCAAGACACGTAAAGAGATTTGCTTGCTTAACACATGAACAAATTTTATTTAAATTAACAGAATTTTCATTTTTGGATTAACTATCCCTTTAACTATGAACTTGTTTCACAAACATTTAACATTTAAGTGTCAAAATGATTTTTTTTCATAACTATACCTATTTTTATCACTTAAAACTGAACAGAGTTCTTTGTGTGAAATTACTTACTAGCAAAGTGTGATTGTGTTATCTTTCTTTAAAATAAACGCCACTTGTTGTGCAATATCACTCATACATTTTTAAGTGTCACTCAACTGTTTGAATTAGTTTCGGGGCCACTATAAGTTGAGAAAAAGGTCCTATACTGCCCTCTACTGGGAAACAAATTCCATTGTGACTGTGGCCATTTAAACTTTCTATTAATCATTATTTTACTTCCATTTAGATCTGAAGGAAGGCGAGCTAATTATGAAAGTGCAGGCTCACCGTCCAGATGTCCATGTCAATGTGTGAGCTGTAGATTCCCTCATCAATGTTTGGTTTCCTCTTTTCTGTCCACATTTCCTCATGCTCCAACTGAATAATTCTGTCAAGTGATGTTCTCATGTCAGCCTGTTAAAAGCACAGGAGTGGACACTGAATTCAGACTGTTAGCTACTAGCGGTATCTCAGATGACAGATGTGCTTGTATGCTACCTGTAAACGACTGCAGTATTTAACTTTAATCAGGTTAAGGAAGTCTTTGTCCAGCGGAAGCACTCTCTGATCTTCCTTCAGCTCTGGCTGCAGAGAGCAGCTTCCCATTATCTTCTCACTGTGGAAACAGCAGTTAAATACAGTTTATTATTATTTTATTTAAAGTCATATCATAACCCTTGAAGTAATAGTACAGTCACATCTATAATCAAAACTCTCATATGTCATAGTAAACGTGACTATCAACTCTAAAGGTGCATCCTTTAAATGTATGGTTCTGTGCTTTATTGTGAAACCAATTTTACAATGAATCTCAGCAACTGGTACACACATGAGTATCCATATAAGGTCCGAAGAGGACTGGAATAAATCACAAAGAGCTATTTATCAAACTGAAGTTTGGGGTCATTAAAAACACATTGATACCACTAGACCTTTAGCGATTTGTGAAGTGGATGTTTGGAGCATATCAGTCTTTTGATTGGCTTATTATGTGAATCCACATCAGGTTTGACATCAATGACATCACGATTTTTTGATTAAATGCCACTGATGTCAATTCGAATATGGTTTTCCAATGAACAATGACTAAAGATTATCATAAAAATCTATTGCACAGCCTCAGAATGTGACCTTTGACCTACAGACCTTGAATATACACTACTGTTCAAAGGTTTTATTATCAGTAAGGTTTTCTTTTCTGAAAGAAATTAATCATCAGCAAGCAAGGACCCAAATGTGACAAAAAAAGACATTTATAATGTTACAAAAGATATCTATATCAAATAAATGCTGTTATTTTGAACAGCACATCTGTTCATCATTGATAATAAGAAGAAATGTTTTTAAGCAGCAAATCAGCATGATTTCTGTGACACTGAAGACTGGAGTAAGGATGATAAAAAATAATCATCTTTTTCATCACAAGGAAAAATTACATTTTAAAATATATTAGAATAAAAAAGTTGTTTTATATTGTAATATTTCATAATATTACATAAATGCACAGCCTTGTTGAGCTTAAGAGACTTCTTTCAAAAACATAAAAAAATGCTACTGACCCCAAAGTTTTATAATGGTAGTGTACTGTACGTCATATGAATGACTTTTATGATACATACTGTATAGTGCATTTTTGTCCTTCCCAAACTTGAGTTCCCATTCACTTTCATTATATGGAACAAATGGCCAAGATATTCATCAAAGAAATTAAATTTTTGTGTATCAAAAGTGGGTGACGCTTTAGATTACAGCCCGGAAAGTACTGCGTAATTAAAGCAATTTTACAGCGTAACCTTCGGTAATTATAGTATACCTATAACCTACTTACAGTATAAGTATAAGGGAACAATATTTTAAGTTTGGGGAATAAAGGGGTAACAACCATGAGAATTGAAAAATTATTTATATTGTAAGTATTATAGAACTAAGGGGTACTTATTCTACTATTATGATATAACAATCTTACATTTGTGATCAATTTAGCAAGAACATACACTGCGTACCTTTTTTAAATAATGGTGAACCAGTACATACTATATAGGCTTTATAAATGCATAGATATGTACCCTGTCATTTTTTAAATGTAATCTTTTTAACAAAAGTGCACTGAAAACGAAAACTATTTCAACTTTTGCTTAAATATTGTGGAAAGATACTCTTGTTTCATGTAGCTGTTACCCCCTTGTTCCATGTAGTTACAGGGTAAGTGTGACATTGCGGGCTGTACATTAAAGTGGTGCTTGTTACCCTCTTGTTCCATGTAGTTACAGGGTAAGTGTGACATTGCGGGCTGTAAATTAAAGTGGTGCTTGTTACCCTCTTGTTCCATGTAGTTACAGGGTAAGTACAATAAAAATGCATACACACAACCTTATATCACTGACTCGGAAACCTTTATTTATCATACAAGCACCACTTACCCTTTAACCACATGAAACAAGATATATTTCTCAGTATTTAAAAGTTCTATAATACTTACAATATAAATATTTTTTTAAATCTCCTGGTTGTTACCCATTTATTCCCCAAACTTTACATATTGTTCCCTTATACTTACATGCAAGTACTTTATAGGTACACTATAATTACCGAAAGTTACTCTGTAAATTCCTCCTAATTACACAGTACTTTCCGGGCTGTAATCTAAAGCGTTACCCAAAAGTGTAATTAATACAGGATTGGGACAGCGTGACTTAGTTAAATAACAATAACAGCACACAAAAAAAAAAGATTTGTAAGTGATATTGACCAGCTGTATTTACCAAAACAAAATCTAAAGGTAGGAATACCTACCTTGGGTAGCGATGAATAATGAAATCTAGAAGAGCGTGGTAATCTTTAAGCTCTGTCACCTTTTCCAGAAGTCTCTTCAAATGCTCTCCTACAACCTCATGATGGCAGGACACATAGGTTTCAAACACTTTAAAGTCTGCTGGATATGAGCTCAGAAGTTCAGTCTTCACTCTCTCCAAATCCTCCACCACAGCTTTACCCAGAAGCCCCAGATGCACTGCCAACCAGGAAGTGTTCTGCTCGCGGCTGTCCAGCTGAACTTTCTTCAGAGCATCTCGAACCCCGTCTCGTACCGCATCCCTCCATGCTTCCCTCCATCCCGGCATCGCTCCTGGTTCTCCCTGTCTCTTCTCTTCCTCCAGGATGATTTGTGCAACATACACCAGTAGCTCTTTATTGCGCAAGGGCAGAGTACTGGAGTTGCGTACAATGACAGACATTTTGTTTCTTAGTGTTCCATAGAGCAAACTGAGGTCTTTCTCTTTATGGACTAGTTCGATGGGACAGTCTTCTTGATCTAGAGCTTGATGCTCACGCTGTAGCTCCAAACTTAGAGACAGTAGATTCACATGGGCCTCCTCTAAAGCTTCCATCTCTATCAGTTTGTTAATCTCCATTACTGCAGCAAATAACACAGTACAGAGGGAGAGTAGAGGAGGGGAAAAGCAAAATATTAGTAAACGGACGACTGCATGAGTTGTGTCATAATACAGGAGCTATCACACTTCCATCAACAGCTATTATATTTCAATCAGAAATGATCATGCTCCGTTTACCATAGACTAGCAATTGAAGGGATTCTGATTATAATCTTATGATGTGGTCCGGGTAATGTTGCCATATGTGAAGTTCTGTACAGATAAATATATACTAACATTTATTGAGCCCTCTGTAAGACAAGTTTACAAATGAACAGATGTGCTAAAAACCAGGAATAAAACATCTAGTCATAGCACACACCTGTGCCATATACTACTGTTTTTGTTTTTCATTTAAATGACAAACAAGTATACACTACAATTCAAAAGCTTGTGGTAAGATTTTTTAATGTCTTTGAAAGAAGTCTCTTATGCTTAGGCTGAATTTATTTGAACAAAAATACATTAAAAACAATAAAATTGTGAAATATTTTTGAATATATTTTAAAATGTAATTTATTCCTGTGATGATCCTTCCTTACTTCAGTCTCCAGTGTCACATGATCCTTCAGAAAGCATTCTAATATGCTGATTTGCTGCTCAGGAAACATTTTGTATTGTAATCAATGTTGAAAACAGTTGTGCTGCTTTATATTTTTGTGGAAACCATGATAAAAAAAAATTTGTTCAAAAGAACATTTTTTTCAAATAAAAAACTTTTGTAACATTACAAATGTTATGGTCACTTTGGATCAATTTAATGTGTCCATGCCGAATTAAAGTATTTTCTCAAAAAAGTATCCCAAACTTTTCAACAGTAGTGTACAGTGTGGGTAGTTGTTGTGCAGTGTGACAGGCAATTCACCATATAAGATTATTTTAAAATGCTTTTCAAAATGCTTTTTTGTTGTTGTTGTTGACACTTCTTATCAGTTCAAGATTCATGACTGAACATGAACTGAACTCTTATCAATGAAGATTAATTGCTTGAATTCACAGGAACCCAGACAAAATGATAAGGGTAGCCCCCAACCCCCATACAGGGTAAAGAACAATTTTGTTTTGACCTACTATATTCTATCAAACTAAATACACATTTAGTAAAACAAGACCTAAAAGTTAATGGTGTAACAAACATGCAAACCAGTCACAATGTCTAAAATGTCTAAACCATGATGTTGAAAAATTCTTTGTCAACTACATAGAGATGGGACACACAATACTTGTGTGATAAACACTCACCCGACAAAGGGAAAGGTGGTATCTCAGGCAGAGTATAGGTGTCTCTGAGCTCCAACACTCTGTCTGTGCTCTTCACACTATCCGATCTCTGCTCTTCAGATAAAAACGTGTCCTCTGTGACAGGCGGAAGTGGTTCCTGTTTGTGTTTTTTAGAACTCAGACCCAAACTTTGCCTGAACGATGTGCCTCTCTTTGTAATTCCAACAGTTACTGGAAATGAATCATGTCATTATGTGTAAAATTCAATTGAGCAAATGTTCTCAAACAAACAAAAAAAACATGACCATGTAACATGAAAGATGATTTTACCCTAAATTTGACCCTTTTAATGAATAAAAATGTATAGTTCAAAGAAAACATATGATCATCTAATAATTCAAATGTACACTTACACATTGTGTACCTTATGTATCTTTAAAAACCTTAATGATAGAACAGACAGGATATAAAGATCAGGAGGACATATTTTTTGTTCATGTGACTATTCTATTAATTTTAGGAATAAACATAATTGTAAAGGCTAGATCTCCCAAAAGGTCTAACGTAATAAGCCTTTCTGCATTGGTTGCTACATTTACTATCAACACATCCTGTAATGACATATTTGTCTAGAGGTGAATCTAGTGACGTGCAAAGACCAGTCACCTGACTTAGTTCTGGTAAGAGAAGCTTTTTCTGCCATGGGACTCTGAATTGAAGATTGTGAGGGAGATCCTCTGCTCAAGCCTGAAAAAGAGATACATGCAAGGAGTTTTAGCAAATCCAAAGTAAATAAAAAAGCCTTATGCAACTATCTGTTACAAGCTAACAGGCTAACATGGTTCCTTATGAATAGGATCTACTACTAGACAATGCTGCTTTTGTCTACCAGAAGTTAAGTTAAACCAGCACTGTTCACAGTACTCTATAAGTACCATATATTCTGCTTTACCTGTTATAACTTTAACCTTGGGAAGACATTGTCACTAAAAAACACTTTTTCATCACATTATGGATACACTTACTTGGAGAGGACGGCGGTCGTAACTGAGAATTTGAGATTGGGCTTTGGTCGCTGTCTGTGTTCTCTGACCTTTTGTTTTTCAATGTCATAGGACTGACTGCTTTGAAACTCTCTCTGAACATCTTCATAAGTCCAAGACTCTTTTCCTTGACCGGACTTTCCATCTGTTTTCCACCATTTTTCATACCATTTGTTGCGTCCTCACCCCATTCTGGTGGGTCATTAACCTCATTTCCCCCGTCTACTTCTTTTTTTCCAGTGTCTGCCATTTTGCCATGCGTCAGTCGGATCAAGCTTGAGGAAAATATATCAAGAACTTTAAAGAAATGTTGAAATATTGTGCCAAAAAACAATACAAGGTTTGATAGTGTTGACCACTGGAGCCGAGTGTGAGAATGAAATGTTGAATCTATCAGCAGGTACATCATGAATTTTTTTTTTTTTTTTTTTTTTTTTGTTTACTGACAACATTACTTTTTTTTCACTGGATTGGAATCATGTAGAAGGCATACATGTTGTCATAACAACAGAAAGACATGAGTTTGTATATAAACTCGTTTCAAATAATCACAATACAGGTTCCAAAGTTAAAAAATGAACCACACATAGGGTGAATAATAGGACACCCTTAACCTGACATTTCACCTTTATGGAAAGCTTAGTATCTTACCTTAGTTAAAAGCAAAAACAAGCAATACACAAATATTAGGAAGAAAGAACATTCAAAGACCAGATTTTTTAAGGCAATGCTGGTTAAGTGCGTAACATTATTGTCTAATTGGGAGACTTCATTTTCCTGTCCATGTTCATTTTTTAAAACATACAATTGTGATCGACATAAAACGTCACTAAACTAGTGTGTTTTTTTAAATAGCCCTAGACAATATTTAAAATGCCTTTCATCTTCATTCCTGCCTTCATTTTCGACATTAGATTCTGAAGTAGCCTATTTCATTACACTGCACTACTGTAAAAACACTGTATTATCAATGATTTGATATGCTGCCCAATTTAACAGTATGACCCTGTCCAACTTTAAGTTATTACGCTATAAGGCTAACATTTCTCAATGTAGCTAAACGTGCGCATTTCGTATGTTTCTTACACCAAAAGAAGACAGGCTCTTGGAAATCATCTCTGAGTTAGGGAGAAATGTCTCCTTTATAAAACCAAAAGCAACACCATGTTTGTAAGTGATTTAGAGAGCGAAAATACAGACCGCTCTTGCGGCGCTTTCTTTCTAAACTTATCGACCGTTTGTGTATATTTCACGGACCACAGCTCGGCATTATCGCAATGGAATCTCGTTAAAATTACTCATTACATTAATGTAACATCAGTTTTAATCTTTTATGACACCTAACTCTCTGACACATGTCTGTTATTGGCACAGCTACAGGTACGTAGCATCTCAGCGATTAAAGGTCGCGGAAGATAGATGTATTTTTAAGATCAGTCAGTACTAAAACACGCATAAATACAAATGTGGCCGTTATTACAATATATGAATGTATAAGTATTTTTGTAAACATCCCACTGTGAAACGAACTCACCTTAGATCCGAGTTTCTGTCAGTGTGCCACTTCCACTTCCAATGATCTTTTAAATATTGTAGCCTAAAAAAAAAAAAAAAACAGCTGGCAAACGCACTGCACCGACAGGTTCAACAGCAAGACTTAACTAATACATTTCCCGTAAATAGGCCACGAGTACAGCTGCGAAAACCCCTGGTAGCCTACTCACAACAGATTTCTAGCTGGGATTCACCTTGAAACGTCACTGAATAGGTGCATTGTTAATTATTGAGAGCCCGCGTGAGCTGATACAGGAACTAGCGTCAGATTCAAAAGAGCTCAGATAAAACGATTTTGTAGTCACTGTATTCACTGACTTTAGAGTTTTTGAAAAATCATTACACATCACTTTTAGATTCCCATAATCTAGGGAAATACAATTGTGCCTACCACTGAAGAAAAATAATATAGTGGTTATGCAAAGCATCGAGTGTTTCCTTTATTAACAAAATATAGCATAGCCTATTCACAATACAACAAGGCATGTTCCATTTTGCTTTTTATAAACCCTAGTGAAAAAAAATTATTCACTAAATATTAAACTAAACCCAAATATTTATTATATTTGAAATATATTAAATACATATTGCAAATATACTAACAAAAAATGTACTATCTTTAAATATAAAAGAGAATTAGCATCATGCTTTTACCTATTTTCACAATATAACTTTTAACACTTAAATAATTGTACTTTAGTATATTTTTCTAAAAATATATTTCAAAAATATATACTTGAAGTGAAAATTCTGTTTATTTTTTAAAAGTGTATTTATTTGCACTTTATTAAAAATATTTTAGGTATACTTTAACTGTGTGCTGGACTTTGATCGTTGTTACAATGCATTGAAAGTAAACTTTCAAAACACATACTATAGCCTACATCAGGGATGGGCAACTTCAGTCCATTGTCAGAGTTTAGCTTCAACCAAACACCTGAACAAGCTAATCGAGGTCTTCAGGATTACTAGAAAGTTACAGGCAGGTGATTTTTCAGGGTTGGAGCTACATCGACGTTGCCCATCCCTGCTATACACACTATACACTCTAAAAAATGCTGGGTTGTTTCAACCCATGTTTGGGTCAAATACGGACAAACCCAACCGTTGGGTTTCAAAATCTAATTAAAAAATGTAAAGCGATTGTTGGGTTTGTCCATATTTGACCCAAACATGGGTTGAAACATGGGTTTTTTTAGTGTGTAGAAGCTTAAAGGGTTCCGTCATTAAATCAATTTATTTTTAATTTCGTAAACATACTTTATCACAAGAATAAAAATGTAATGCATTACGCAATAATTTACACTCTAAAAAATGCTGGGTTGTTTCAACCCAAATTTGGGTCAAATATGGACAAACCCACATGTTGGATTAAAAATGTAATTAAAAAATGTACAGTTGAAAGTGAAAGTTGGGTTAAAATTTTAAAATACATTTTTAACCCAACATTTGGGGTTGTCCATATTTGACCCAAATTTGGGTTAAAACAACCCAGCATTGTTTAGAGTGTAGCTTTTATTTATCTAACGTACATTTGTTATTGAAGACAAAGTATGCAACTTGTAGCCTAGTATTTAGAATAAGCCTTGTATCTAGAATAAGGTGTTAATGAGCCTATAGTTTTTACTCAAATATATCACACCACGATAGCCTCGTGTGCCAGTGCCCCTGGCTCGTGGATCTTTACTGGTCCGATCCATCCCGTTTCTCAATATGTGTTCTTGGGTTCTTGTCTGTACTTGTGTTGTTCCAAATCAATATAGCCAAATCCTGTTCAAATCCCCGAATGTGTTCTTGATCCGCCCCTTTTACCGAGTATGCATCGAGAGGTGACCGGAGGTGACTTGTGCGGACTTGATACCATACATGCTTGAGACAGCCAGATCTGTCTCAGATCTGTCTCACGGACACTGAGACAGCCCCCAGTGTCCGTGAGCGCTGAGCCCCCAGTCGATATACCAGAATGCATCTCGCACCAACCAGCAAGCGTCAATAGCAGATTAGAAAACCCACGTAATTTAAAAATGCTATTCACAAAATGTAGTTTTAAGAGTTTTTCAGGCGAGAATGTAGTTGTTTAAAGGTCAAAACTTTGGTTTATTTATATAGCGCCTATTTGAAAATTTGATCTGACGTTTTCGGAGTTGTGAGATCCAGGCGATCACTGGGGGCTCAGCGCTCACGGACCCCGCCGAGAACAGCCTTTCGGCTAGTCCTTCTGACGTTTGCCGCTGGCTCGGATGTCTCTAGTGGTTAAACATGAGATATAAATCGGCTTGTGTATATCTAACTGGCGATTTTTTTGTCTCATTAATCTATCATTTGTTCCTTGGCAAAACGTTTTGTATAGCTTCTTATAGGCTAGCCTATCTATAAGAATTGATCATTAAAACTGACATTTAACAAAAAGGGTCGTGTCATTTTATTTTATATATTTAAAACATATAAAATATTTTATATATGTATTTTTTTATTATACATGTTGCCTACATTCTCTTCACTGTATGGGCCTACATATATAATAAAATAAAATGACACCGTGTCTCTTTTTGCTAATTGTCCGTTATAATGTAGCCTATCATATTTTTAAAATGAAAACAAAAGAGTCAGGGTTGTGTTTTATATTTTGTGTTGTTATGCAAGATAATCAATTGCGTTGCCTGGACCACATTTGTGTGGCCATTAATATATTTAATATTTTTGAAAATGAAAGTTGCACACGGCAGAGTGGTGTTTTATAACACATTTTCTTTTATTGTAGCCTATAAATATACATAAAGAGATAACCGGGGTAGCCAGAGCGAGCTGAGTGACGCTATTAAGAACGCCACTGTTCCATTTAGAGAATTATCGGACTTGCGTCCTCCCGTCCTCGGGAGTTCGTTGTCAAGTCAACCAGGACTCGAGACCTCGAGTCCTTGAGTACACCGAAGTTTGCGTACTTGGTAGTGAGAAACGGCTAGCTACTGTCCGATCCTATGGCGAAAACGCCCAAAATATATATTTTTCAAATAAAATAAAAAATATATATAAATACACTTAGTCGCTATATTGCTTGTATGTTTCGAATACACTCAAAATGAATATGTAATGTACTTGTAACACAAATAAAGTACTCTTGAATATCAATCAAGCATGTAATTAGTCAATATTTAAAGAATAATATACTTGAAGTTGTTCCAATTTAGCACACAAAAGTAGGCTACACTAAATACACTTAAGGTTATGCTTTACTACAATTTAATTACAACTAAAATATACTTAGTATAAAATTAGTTGTTTCAAAATAGCACACTTCAATAACTAATCATTAACACGCTTGAAGTATACTGATAATTAGTCTGGCTGCAAGTATACTTAGCATATTATATTTTTCACCAGGGAATGATTGGTTGTTTATATATTCTAGTAAGTTGCTATGGAACAAAAATAAATGATCGGCTTTATCTTGAACTGGGAAGTTGTATTGACCAATCATGATGTAGGCTATTGTTGACCAATTGATGTAGGCTACTTGTAACATCATTAGAAGGATGGGGTCTACGCTAATATTAGTCTCTCTGTTTATCCCGAGGTTTACCGCAGTCCGCCAGATCCAGGCCGTATCCGGATCTGATGAAGGACCTGCGCCTGGACACGACGACAACGCAGCCCTGAAGTGTCAACTATAGTCTCTCCCCTGTGGAGGCCTCCTTCCCTTCCCTTTACCTCTGTCTGTACAGATAAAACGTTGTCTGCATAATTCCGGTTCACGTGGCTACGCAGAAGCAATAAAAAATTCTGTATTATGAATTTTTCAAGGCTTGTACCTTGAAACTTATTTCATGGTTTGCGTTCTCGGGCCACCAGGCACTGTTTTGTGCAAATGAGCGGACGGATCGCATTAAGGGTTTTCGGTTAGAACGGTGTCGTGTTAGTGGCCCCTAAGTTAATAACTAATGATCGTTGCGATGGAAGTGAATCAATCAAAACTAACTTTAGCTAGGCAATAACTTTATTTTAGAACGGCTGTAAAGCCCAAACAATCTCTGTTACTTTAATTTCCTATTATCACTGTAAAGCTGCTTTGAAACAATCTATATTGTTAAAAGCGCTATATAAATGAAGGTGACTTGACTTGACTTGACAGAAGCCAATCAGTTGTGAATTGCATCTACATGGAAACTTTGTGTATGTCTCTTTCTGTTAATTTGTAACTAAATGGATATGTAAACAATGTTTGATTTATTTCAGCTGCATGTTTTTGCTTGAACCATTGCCTTTTACTCCCTCTGAATTAGAGCAAATGCAAATGCTATTCAAAGAACCTATTCTTCCACTGATAAAAGCCTTACAGTGGTTTTTATAGGTGTACACGTGTCTGTTCAAGTATACGTGAAAGTGAAAGTAAGTTCCCTGGCTTGTAAAGCTCCTCTGAGAAGAAAGGGAGGGACACTCCCTGAAAAGGTTTCAGGTAAGAGCTACACATTATTTACTTGTTATTAACATGTTTTGTGCTTTTTTTTAGAGACGACACTAAAATGACTTTGATCATTTGTCGGTGAGATTAAGAGCATTTGATTTCTGCATTAAAAATAACTGACAACCCTTACTTATTTTTCATTCATGGTTTTCATGTTTACTGTAGGCTATCATAATTCTTCTATTCACAACTGTATATTTTTTTATAATTCGTCTTTTGAAAGTTTAGTTACTCATTGGGTTAGTAACGAGGAAGAGTGTTTGTTTTTTTGCAGGTGAAAAATTCTTGTTGTTTTCCTATGAGTGAATGACTTCCCAGTATTAAAAAAATCACTATCTGCATGATCATAGTAGCTTATAAGATAAAGCACCATATTAAAATGCCTTGAACTGAAATCCTGAGAAATCCTTTATGAAATCCATAAAGAAATCCTGAGCCTCGTATTTCTTTATGTTTTGAGCCATCATTTACTATCTAGTTGTTTATACTACTAAATACAGCTTACCCAACATCTCAAATTAACCTTACATCTCTAGCTTCCGTTATTGTTAACACAGCACGCTAGTAACTCGCTAACGTTAGCCTGCTAACGCGCCACCCGTGCGCTCATTTATATATTTATTTTCTCTCGCGCGCCCGCGCCTTTGAGTTCATAAAGTCCAGGTAAGTAAGAAATCAGTCAACAAACACGGTGAGTAATGTCTTCTTGTCCTGTTATTGTCACCTGTGTCACATGTCATATGTTTAGTATAGCCTTCTCCGATGGCAATATAGGATTTATATGCGATAAATGCAAGGAGACAGTCAGGCTGACGGAGAAGATTTCAGAACTAGAGACACGCATCCAAACTTTAATTGAGGATGGTAAGAATGCTAGATCTTTAGATCGTGTTTTGGATGCGCCTAGCATAGTGAACTCTTTACATGATTCGGTTCCGGCTGAAGTAGAGCCCGGGCAGATGGGTGACCGTGAGAGATCGTTCTAGTCGCGGATCAAAGAACCACTCTTCCGTTCCGATTCCCATAACAAACCGATTTGCCCCACTCAGTGAAACACCCACTGAGAATTCTGTTGATTGTGCCCTGGTAATTGGTGATTCGATCACACGGAACGTGAAAATAGAGACACCAGCCACCATAGTCACATGTTTGCCGGGAGCCAGAGCGCCTGACATCAAAGCAAATTTAAAAGTGCTGGCTAATGCTAATCGTAAATTCTCTAAGATCATTATTCATGTCGGCACTAATGATGTTCGACTCCGCCAGTCGGAGATCACCAAAATTAATATTAAAGAGGTGTGTGAACTCGCAAGTACGATGTCAGGCACTGTAATTTACTCTGGCCCCCTTCCTGTACGCAGGAGTGATGAGATAGTTAGCCGATTGGCCTCACTGAACGGTTGGCTGTCGAAGTGGTGTCCGCAGAATAATATAAAATTCATAGACAATTGGAAAAGTTTTTGGGGCAAGCCTGATCTGTTGAAAAGAGATGGTATCCATCCCTCCTGGGCTAGTGCTGCTCTTCTCTCTAGTAATTTAGCTCATAGTCTTAGAGATAAAACATGACAATCTGGGGCTCAGGTCAGGAAGCAGACAGACTGGCTAAACCGACCGTCTGCTAGCGGCCTCACGTCACCAAGGTCAGATAAATCCCATCACATAGAGTCTCTTTCACCTAGATGTCATCATATAGAGACTGTGTCTGTTCCCCGAATTTGGAAATCCAAAAAACGTCAGGTTAAAAATTTAATTGATGTTCAACAAATAAAAAACAGATATAATACAGATGAGCAAATGATAAAGCTTGGGTTGCTGAATATTCGATCCCTTACTTCAAAATCTCTCATAGTTAATGATATGATTTCAGATTATAATCTTGATATGCTGTGTTTGACAGAAACCTGGCTAAAACCAAACGATTACATTATTTTAAATGAGTCAACCCCACAAGATTACAGTTATAAACATGAACCTCGTCTGAAAGGCAAAGGGGGAGGTGTTGCTGTAATTTATAGTAATATTTTCAAAACCACTAAGAAATCTAGCTTTAAATATACTTCTTTTGAAGTATTGGTGCTTAATGTAAAAATATATAGTGTAAACGATAAATCACATTTGAGAATTATGCTGGCTACTGTATACAGGCCACCAGGGCACCATAAAGATTTTATCAAAGAATTTGCGGACTTTCTATCAGAATTAGTATTGGCTGCAGATAAAGTACTAATTGTTGGCGATTTTAATATACATGTAGATAATGAAAAAGATGCATTGGGATTGGCATTTAAAGACATTGTAAACTCAATTGGAGTTAGACAACACGTGTCAGGACCTACTCATTGTCGTAATCATACTCTAGATCTAATATTATCACATGGAATAGATGTTGATGCCGTTGAAATTCTGCAGCAGAGCGATGACATCTCAGATCATTATCTAGTCTCATGTAAATTACATTTAGCCAAGGCTGCAAAGCCGACTCCGTGTTATAAATACGTTAGACCTATAACTTCTGCCACTAAAGATTGCTTTATCAATAATCTTCCTAATCAGTTTCATCATCTCAGCATCCCGGATAGCTTAGAAGAACTTGATATTGCAACAGAAACGTTTAACTCTCTCTTTTCCAGCACTTTAGACGCAGTTGCTCCGTTGCGCTTAAAGAAGATTAAAGAAAATAGCCCAACGCCGTGGTACAGCGAGCACACCCGGGCCCTTAAGAGAGCAGCCAGAAAAATGGAGCGCAACTGGAAGAAAACTAAACTAGAGGTATTTCGGATTTCATGGAAAGAGAGCTCGATTGCTTACAGAGAGGCTTTAAAAGCTGCTAGATCTGCTTATTTTTCAAACCTATTAGAAGAAAATAAACATAATCCAAGGTATTTATTTGAAACAGTGGCTAAACTAACGAAAAAGAAAGCTTCAAGCTCAGAAGTGTCCTAGCAACACAGCAGTGATGACTTTATGAACTTCTTCACTTATAAGATTGATAATATCAGGGACAAAATTATAACTATGCAACCGTCTACCACAGTATCGCATCAGGAAGTGCATTGTAGTCTCCCTGAGGAAAAATTTGATTCATTTGTTGCTATAGAAGAGGAAGAATTCTGCAAACTCGTTAATTCATCTAAATCGACAACTTGTATGTTAGATCCTATACCGACTAAGCTACTGAAAGAGATGTTTCCAGAGGTCATATATCCTCTTCTTAATATCATTAATTCATCTTTGTCTCTAGGATACGTACCAAAAACCTTTAAACTGGCTATGATAAAACCGCTTGTTAAAAAACCACAACTTGATCCTACAGAATTAGTCAATTACAGGCCGATCTCGAATCTGCCTTTTCTGTCAAAGATATTAGAAAAAGCAGTATCTTCACAACTGTGTTCCTTTCTAGAAAGAAATGATATCTGCGAGGATTTTCAGTCCGGATTTAGACCGTACCATAGTACTGAGACCGCTCTCATTAGAGTCACAAATGATTTGCTCTTATCATCCGATCGTGGTTGTATCTCTCTATTAGTGTTACTCGATCTTAGTGCTCCATTTGACACAATTGACCACAACATTCTTTTAAATAGACTAGAAAACTATCTGGGCATTAGTGGAATTGCACTAGCATGGTTTAAATCATACTTAACTGACCGTTATCAGTTTGTAGCAGTAAATGAAGAGATGTCTTATCGATCACAAGTTTAGTATGGCGTACCACAAGGCTCAGTACTAGGACCGGTGCTGTTCACTCTGTACATGCTACCATTAGGAGATATCATTAGGAAACATGGAGTTAGCTTTCACTGTTATGCCGATGATACTCAGCTGTATATTTCTTCAAAACCCAACGAAACTTACCAATTCACAAAATTAACGGAATGCATAGCTGATATAAAAAATTGGATGACTAGTAATTTCCTACTACTAAATTCTGAAAAGACAGAGATTCTAATTATTGGACAAAAAACTTCCACACGTAATAACCCAGAATACTGTCTAACACTTGATGGTTGCTCTGTCAAGTCTTCGTCGTCGGTTAGGAACCTGGGTGTGCTCTTTGATACCAACCTTTCTTTTGAAAGCCACGTGTCTAGTATCTGTAAAACTGCATTTTTCCATCTTAAAAATATATCTAAAATACGCCATATGCTCTCATTGGGAAATGCGGAACAATTAGTCCATGCGTTCATGACCTCAAGGCTAGATCATTGTAATGCTCTACTGGGTGGTTGCCCTGCACGCTTAATAAATAAACTACAGCTAGTTCAAAACGCCGCAGCTCGAGTTCTTACCAGAACCAGGAAATATGACCATATTAGCCCGGTTCTGTCAACACTGCATTGGCTCCCTATTAAACATCGTATAAATTTTAAAATATTGTTGATTACCTACAAAGCACTAAATGGTTTAGCTCCGCAGTACTTGAGCGAGCTCTTAACGTATTATAGTCCTTCACGTCTATTGCGATCTCAAAATTCCGGCCAGTTGATAATACCTAGAATATCTAAATCGACTGCAGGCGGTAGATCCTTTTCCTATTTAGCACCAAAACTTTGGAACAGTCTTCCTACCATTGTCCGGGAAGCAGACACACTCTGTCAGTTCAAAGTTAGACTAAAAACACATCTCTTTGACCTAGCATACACATAACACACTATAGACTTCTATAAATTCAATGTTAGGCTGCATAGATTAGGTCAGCCGGAACTGGGAACACTTCCCTTAAATCTTGATGTACTCGCTACATCATAAGAAGAATGGCATCTACGCTAATATTAGTGTCTTTGTTTATCCCGAGGTTTTCCCGCAGCCTGCCGGATCTAGGCCGTGTCCAGATCTGACGAAGGAGATCCGCCTGGACCCGATGACAATGCAGTGCTGAAGTGTCCACTATCCTCTCCCTATGGAGGATCCCTTTCCCACTCTACAGATGAAGCGTTGTGAATTCTGGCTCGCGTACCCCGAAGTGATAAAATAAAACAAAATTCTGTATCAAAATTTATAGGCAAGAAAAGTAGTTTGTTTAGGCTAGGTTGTATGAATTATAAACCTGCGCACATATTTTAAAAAAACATAACTATAGAATCAATTCTGAATGAGCATGTGAACGCCGTCAGCGTTAATCACAGGTTCGCGTTTAAAAGTCTGATCATTTCGACGGAGGTGAATCAATCAAAGTTAACTTTAGCTGGAAGTAACATTATTCAAGAACCGCTATAATGCCAAAACAATCTGTTACCTTAAATTATATGTTTATCTCTGTAAAGCTGCTTTGAAACAATCCATTGTTAAAAGAGCTATATAAATGAAGATGACTTGACTTGACTTGAACGGCATGTAGCATAATATATTACTTTGATAAGATATTCTGACTTTTCTTTTCTTATGTATTGTACAGAGTTGTTTAATAGCCGCTTGGATTAACAATGGCAAAATCTCCCACTTCTGGCAAGTAGCCTATATCAATGTCATTTACATGAAATTGTAATACAATTGAATAAATACAGTAGCAGAAAATGTTTTATTGCCACATGGCTGGGCCAGTGGACATTGCTGTGGTGGGTACTATGCAAAATACAAGTAACAATTTGTAAAAGTGCAGGTGTGTGATTGTACAATTCTTCTAAAGCTGAGAAATACAACAGTCATGTCAAAATGAGGGAAAGCACTTTAAAATATCAATTATTAACACATCCATAATATTGGTGCTAAATGATTCATCTGAGCTTTTGGGGTTATGCATTGTCTGCTGCATTGTCTTTACCCTTTTAAGTTTCCTTTTGATATTCAATGTTTGAGAAGGGAGGAGAATAATGCTGTGTTATTTTAATACATCTCTCATTTTTAGAAGGAAAAAACGATTGTAGATTTTGTGCAGTATAGATTTTATAATATTTTCTATGTTTGCACAGTGAAAGACATCTTTCGCAGGTTTTCCTCGATCAGAAAAAGGAAAAAGAAGACATTTGAAATCAACGACACAAAGATCCCTCTAAAGCCATGCACAGGTAAATATCATTTGTTGTGGTGGTAATGAAGGCACAAGTAATGCATAGTGCTCTGATATTATTCATAGCAACACTCTTTCTCATTGCCGCTTTTTTTTTTTTACAACAGTTTTGCAGATCACAGATTATATACAAAAAGATATTCTGAAGGAGGCCTATCTGAACCTACTCTCCATGCGCCTCGAGCTCCAGAAAGAATTGAAAGCTGTGGGCGAAGGAGCTCCTCCCACAAATCAAGTTACTAAAGAGACAGATGTCAATAATCTATTTGTGACTCTAAGGAACAAAATGTCTGTCATTATACGCAACTCCAGTACTCTGCCCTTGCGTAATAAAGAGCTGCTGGTGTATGTTGCACAAATCATCCTGGAGGAAGAGAAGAGACAGGGAGAGCCAGGAGCGATGCCGGGATGGAGGGAAGCATGGAGGGATGCGGTACGAGACGGGGTTCGAGATGCTCTGAAGAAAGTTCAGCTGGACAGCCGCGAGCAGAACGCTTCCTGGTTGGCAGTGCATCTGGGGCTTCTGGGTAAAGCTGTGGTGGAGGATTTAGAGAGAGTGAAGACTGAACTTCTGAGCTCATATCCAGCAGACTTTAAAGTGTTTGAAACCTATGTGTCCTGCCATCATGAGGTTCTAGGAGAGCATTTAAAGAGACTTCTGGAAAAGGTGACAGAGCTTAAAGATTACCACGCTCTTCTAGATTTCATTATTCATCGCTACCCAAGGTGAGCTTTTTAAAACACATCACACAAATATCTAAATGGCACTTAATTGCATAATTCAGTTTAAATGAAATGATATCTCATTGGTGTTCCACAGTGATCTGAGAGACAAGCAGAGAATTCTTATAGTGGAAGAAGACTTGCTAAATAATATAAAGACCTCTTGCCGTCATTTCCTAATGGTGAGCTACTGCAAGTAAAGAGTTTTAGCATTCTAGGTTAAAGGTACACTATGTAACATTAGGGCCAGTTAAAAAAATAGCAAGCATTTAGCGAAACAACATTGTTCTGGTTGTGCTTCGGCTCTGCATGACTGTGCGGATGAATATGTTTCTTTCTCATAACAAAAAAAAGAAGGAGATTATCCTACTGCTCATAAAACACTGTCAGGCTTAAGAGAACCAGTTTAGATTGAAAGGATCTCAAGCTGACTAGCTGAGGACATTACTGTAGCTTTAACAGACACGTCACCCTCAGTTCTCGCCATATCCAAAAGCCAAGCCAATGTTGATTATAGTTTTATTCCAAGCACTGTCGCGTTCTCTTTTTGCCACAAGACTTTCATAAAAAAAAATTTTTAAACAGGTGATTCCCTATTTTAAACACTTATTATAGGCTTACCATAGTGGGGTGGTGATGGCGCAGTGGATAAGACACATGCCTACCCCTAGTTGCTCCAGAGGTGTGCGACCTCTGACATATATAGCAATTGTAAGTCGCTTTGGATAAAAGCGTCAGCTAAATGAATAAATGTAAATGAACCAGGGTAAGATAAAAACATGTTTTGGAAGAAGGATTTAAATTTTGTATATTTTGAATGAAAAAAGTTACATAGTGTACCTTTTAGCAAATACATCAAATAGGCTATTTAGAATTTGTTTGTTTTATCAGTTTGTTTTACTGTGATACCATATTTGATATCAGGATGACTTTAAATCTGCACTGGAGAATATTATCATAACTGAAAAAGAAGTGTGGACAATGAAGAATTCTCCTGATAGAACAGATGATGGATTCCTCACTTCAAAAAACTACATGGCCATCTTCCAGGTCAGGACTTAAACTTGTCACTATAGAGGGAGATCAAAGACTTTTATCATTATTATTATCATTTATTAAATTTTTATTTATTTAATTTTCACCTCTGGATTTGTCCTGTTAGCTGATAGCGAGTTATGCTGAGAATCTTGAGAAAATTTATGAGAATCTGGGGAAGTCAGTGGTACGCTTTTGCTTAGAGGAGCTAAATCCATTTCATACAAGGTTTGTGTCACAGTATTATTATAGATTAACTTGAGATCACTTCTGCATCTTTCCTTCTCTGACAGTTTCCTTCTCTTTTAGATTCGAAGAAGAGTTTTTGCAACACAACCGCTCTCTGTTGACCTCTGACCTGCTGGACTGCTGTCTATGGGTAGAATATCACATCAGCTACATCAACTGTTTTAATTCACTCAAGTAAGTCCATCATGAAAGGGACACTGCCCTTGTGAAAAAGAGTACTTATTATGGAAATAATATTTTTAAAAGAATATACTTCAGCCACTCCATTGCATGTTAATGGCAATTAAATGCAAATCTATCATAGTTTAAATAGATATTCAACTTTTGAACTTTAGAGTGTTTTTGACCCACTTAAGTATGGGTCTAAAGTACATCTTAATATGCAATTTCAGAATTATTATTTTAATATTGAATAACTCACTACTCTTAAAATTATAGTCAAGTATTTTAAATGTGCTTTAGTATGTTAGTCAACTTATCAATAATACGTGTACTTAGCATTACAAAATTAAAACATGATTATTAAACACAATGATCTAAGATACACTTTGAAATAAAACTGTCATTATTTCAAAGTGCACTTTTTTGTGTTAAGAAACAATCATGAAAGTGTACTCACTGTACAGTGGTCTTTTATTTTATTAATATATTATCTGCTTGTATGTTTTTTTAAATATACTTTTAAGATATATATATATATATAAGTTCATCACAACATAATCCTTTTTACAAACTGATTTAAAGATAAACAAAGTTCTGTCATGAAATTCTAGATGACGCAGGCTGATAGGTCCTTAACTCAATCTGTTTGCAATCACATCATTCTCTATAGTGCTCAGCTGATTGGTTCCTGCTGTATCAGTAGCCAATGAGCTCAAATGCTCAACCTTCAAAGACTTTGGGCCCCATTTAACGATCTAAGCGCATGGTCTAAAGCTCAGGGCGCAATAGAGGGAATGCATTAACGTCACTTCCCCGCCGGAACACGCCCCCCTCAGCCGGACTGAGTGGCAGAAGAGCTGCTGCGTGGCTGGAGTTAATAGGGGAAACTGCTAAAACGCGAGTAAAACAAACTATTATCAGTTTAAACTAAAAGTTGGACTCGATATAGTGTTCCTTACAACTTATCAAAGATCCAGTGATCCATGGATATTGACATGCAGCCAGGAATCGTGCTTCCTGACATTTATATGTGCCTGATTTCGACGCCGGGGAAATAAATTAAGAAAATTTGCCTGTAAACGTTTTATATAAATACAATATAGATATGTCTAAATCCGAGTGATCACTTACATTAATGTTATACTGTATATCATCATATCGTCCCCGTATAGTTTTTGGTCAGTGTTTATTTAAAAACATCCAATTATGCAGAATATAGTCTGTTCTGTAGCTTTTTGTAGTCTGTAAAAATATACAGTACCTCAGATTTCTGGTCAAATCTAGTTGTACAGTCAATCGCAAAGCTCTTTCCCGTTTTAGATGTGTTTTGTGTGTTTTTCACGGCATTCACGCTGAAAACAAATGCTGCCGCTCAGTCTTTTTGCCACTTGTGGGCGTGACCGCATTCACTCCGGCCGACGGTGACGTCATGCACATACCCTCTATTGACCTATGGCTCAGCCACGCCCCCAAACGCGATGAGCCAATCACAGTGCGCATAGCTAACCCAATACACTCGGACATTCTCTGCTTTCACGTCCATTGAAATGCATTGCAGTTAGTCAGTTTTCATTCGTTTTTTATATGTTTTTTCTTGTCATTTTAAGTTTAAAATGGTCAAACGGTGTGCATGCAACTCCGACACTAGGTATCCCGAGAGGCAGGGCAACGGTGTGTATTTATTTTACCCTTTCCCAAGCCACATCTCAACCGAGATAAGTATCTGCTCTGGATAAAGTTATGCGGTAGACCAAAACACCAACTAAACGTGGATAAATTAAACAAGAATTAAACAAGGATGTCTACATCTGTTCTAAGTCAACAATGTATTTGAACGTTATCTTTAACATCTCTAACGTAACGTTAGGCTAATGTTAGCCTAACATTAGAAAACGTTGACGTTAGCTTCTAGCTGCGTTGTACATCATGTCACTTAGCTTCATTAACGTATTTTTAAATAACCGAGATAACAAATGTTCATGTAAAGATTAATGTAAATACTGCAGTGCATGAACAATGCTTATCCTCTATCTTGTTGTCTTAGATGGTGATGACAACGAGATGCGGTTTATCACGTTTACACTGTGACCTGTACATTTTTGCCTGGAGCTGAAGCTTTTCATCGACCTTCTCAACAATAAAATTATTAATATAACCCTCGAATGAATAGTTAAGGCCCTTTTGGTGACTTCGAGATGATATATAATCTTTCGGTCTCCAAAAATCGTCAATTGCCTCCTGTGAAATGTCTCCTACTGTGACAGCGCCTGTCACCGAATGTTGACCGTTTGTCCGAGTGAGTGGAGGGGGCGTGGCTTAGCCATAGGTCAATTGCACTTAGGGCGTGTCCGAATCCACTTTTGCTAGTTTAACGATGGGTAAAATGGTCGGCGCGCGCGGCGCATGGTCTAAAAGGCTTGTCCCTATTCTCTTAATGAGTAATGGGTTTGTTTTGGGCGTAACGTGAAATAAACCAACAAGAGTCTCATCTCCCATTCCGAAAACTCTGACCAAAAACAGGAACACGAATATAGACTTAGGAGACTACCGGAGACTGGACATGGAACAAACAATACTCGACAAGGACACAGGGCAAACATGAGGGCTTAAAGGGATACTTCACCTCTGGAAAGATGAATGTGTAGGCCTATTTAAAATGGGTCATTTATGTAGAAGAAATGTGAAATTATTTTTGAATTTGGAGCTTTCTAGACTGAGAAAAGCCAGAAAATGTATTTTTGGCTTCTGTGGATGAAAGACAACAACTCCCAGAATGCACTTGCTTCGCTGCCCTAGAAGGCCACGCCTACGGGTAACAGAGCGCATGTAGTTAAACAACAAGTCTAGGCTACTAGTGAGTCTCCGTGATGAGTCTGCCCGGGATTTCGAGATCGCCCAAAATGTCCGGGATTCGGCTTTTGCATTCTACATTCGTCATTCATCATGTTTACTGTGGCGACTCAGGACAAGACTGAGGGCCGTGGGAGACGGCGCAAGGCCGGTGGCATGATTACCGACCTGTGAGACGCACCGCGCAGGAACGTATCTCTCACGGAGGAGCGGGAATTTTCTCAGCAATGTTAAAACGCACATCAACCGATCACTTGTTTAGCGCTCATGTAAACACTACATTCGGATTCACCAATCGGAATGAATTCAGTTAGATTGAAACAAAAGGTATGCATGTAAACAATGAATGGCGACTGCATAAAAGCAAAAGCTGAATCCCAGACATTTTGTACGATCTCGACGGCCGGACATGTCCGGGAAAAAGAGGATGTATGGTAATCCCTACTACTCAGCTTCCTCCTTAGTTACTCAGCTTTCTCCACAGAACAAGAGCCTACTAGCTTAGCTTCCAAAAAAGATGTCTGACTATGTGAACATTCTGTGAGTGAGATCCCACCCTCTATGGGCGGGTTGAAAACATGCGGAACAGCTCCTTCTTCTGGCTGTAGTCCTTAGCCTCTGGCCAAAAAATCCTCCGATGACGCAAAATGACGATTTTTGCGTCATCGGAGGATTTTTTCCAGACAAGAAATACATAAATCTCTCGTCTCAGGGGGTTATGAGGGTGGAAAGCACAGAAATGTGAAAATACTACAGGTTTTCTACTAATACAAAGCTTAATGCTAAATCCTGAAGTATCCCTTTAAAAACATATATGACTAACGACGAGACAAGGGACACCTGTGAACATTTAAACAATCAACCAATGACAACATCCTGACACAGACAACCCTTACGAAAAAGAAGTATACTTCAAGTTAATTTTATTAAGTATACTTAAGTAATGTTCAATTATAATTTTCAAGTATAATTATGTAGTAAGTATACTAATGTGAATATGTACTAGTAGTAAACTTGTAAGTGTACTATTTTAATACTATTTTACGACCGCTTGGGACTAAATCGGCCCACTTGCAGTATATAAAAGTATATGTTTAAGTGTACTATAAGTTTAACATTAGTACTTTAAGTGCACAACTAGTTCATAATTACGTTTCTCATTTGTAACCTACTGCAAGTGAACTTATGGGTATACTAGTAGTTTACTATTTTAATACTTGTAGCAAATTTTTACTTTATAAAAGTACACTTTGAAGTATACTCTCAGTAAACTACCAGTTTGGTAGTTTTATACTGCAAAACTTGCACGGTTTATTTTAGTTTACTCTCAGTAAACTACTAGTTTGGCAAGTATACTTGCACAGTTTCTTTTAATGTACTCTCAGTAAACTTGTCACGGAATGGGTGGATTCAAGGTGCGAGGACTCAAGTGCATAACAAATGGGTATATTTATTAGGTAAAAAACAAACAAAACTCCCTCGTAGGGGAAAACAAGAACAATAACAGGCAGGATTCGGCAACACAAGGAACATGGACAACGAACCAGCACAGGACTGCAAACATAGGGAGATTAAATAGGGGAACAAACATAAGAGGGTAACAAGGCAGGCAGGTGGGGACAATTAAACAATAACGAGATAACAAGATGGGCGGGGTTTGACAATTGACAGGAGAGCACATGACACAAAGAAATAACATGACAGCCATGTGCTCACAAAAGACCAGACTAAACACAAACGCATGACAAACCACACTCTTAACCCGAATTAGTTGACTTTACTCGCAAATCGCGTGGAAACCCGTTGCCCTATACCACTTTAGTTTTTACACAAGCTGAAACTAAACATGTTGAGTTGTATTAACATAACCCTAACTTTTTACACAAGCTGAAACTAAACATGTTGAGTTGTATTAACATAATCTTATGTAGGTGCAGTAGCAAACAAGTTTATATTAGTAGTCTTTACTGAGAATCATTAGTTCACATTCTAAAACTTTTAGAGTTCAGGTGTACTATTAGGTACCCAGCATGCATAGCATCACAGAGCTTTTCATTTTTCATGACTTTTCATCTCTATTGATGACAATATCAATGTGCAGTCATCACTGGATAACTTTACTATAGCTTTTTAGCTATAACAATTGTGCCTTTTTAGACACACAGGTAGAGCAACCAGATAATAACTCATTTTCAAATGTCAAGGGCAAGAGCCCAACTAAAGCCAACACTCATCACCATTATGGTGAATATTTTTAAATTAAATTAAAGGGTTAGTTCACCCAAAAATGAAAATTAAGTCATTAATTACTCACCCCCATGCTGTACCAACCCCGTAAGGCCTTCGTTCGTCTTCGGAACACAAATGAAGATATTTATGATTAAAGGCACACTGTGGAACTTTTTGGCCACTAGTGGCGCTCGACCTGTAATTTTCCCCTAGAGGCCACAAGCGCCGCCGCAAAAGTCAACAAACAGTCAACCGGTCAGCCTCCCGTGTCTTTAGATTATGTGTGTGCAGACAGTACATTTACATTTACATTTAGCAGACGCTTTTATCCAAAGCGACTTACAATTGAGGACTAAACCAAGCGAGTCATCGTGAAGAGGCAAAAACAACGCAAGAAGTGCTCAAAATACAAAGTTCAGACATTGCTCGGAGTAGCATAAGCCAGGCAAGCGAGGATTTAAAGGAAAGGATTTTTTTATATTTTTTTTTATGTTAAGTGCTCCCGGAAGAGACGAGTTTTCAGTTGCCTTTTGAATGCTGTCAGGGATTCTGCATTCCGGATGACGGTGGGGAGATCATTCCACCAGCATGGAACCGTGAATGAGAATGTTCTGGAGAGTGATTTTGTGCCCCGCTGTGATGGTACCACGAGCAGTCGCTCATTGACCGATCGTAGGCTTCTGGTAGGGATGTACACTTGTAGTAGTGAGTGGAAGTAGGAGGGAGCTGAACCTGTGGTCAATCTGTAAGCAAGCGTCAAAGCCTTGAACTTGATGCGAGCAGAGAGTGGTAGCCAGTGCAGAGAGATGAACAGAGGAGTGACGTGGGCCCTTTTGGGCTCATTGAAGACAAGACGAGCTGCAGCATTCTGGATCATTTGTAGAGGTTTAGTTGCACATGATGGAAGTCCAGCCAGAAGAGCATTGCAGTAATCAAGCCTAGAAATGACCAGGGCCTGGACGAGAAGTTGCGTTGCATGATCAGTTAGGAAAGGCCTGATCTTCCTGATGTTGTGCATAGCAAACCTGCATAATCGAGTTGTCTTTGTAATGTGGTCAGTGAAGGTCAGCTGATCATCAAAGATTACTCCAAGATTTTTGACCGACCTTGATGGGGTGATTGAGGATGAATCTAGCTTGATAGTGAGGTCGTGCTGTAGAGACGGATTGGCAGGGAGGACAAGAAGCTCAGTCTTTGCCAGGTTGAGCTGCAGGTGATGTTCCTTCATCCATGCCGAGATGTCCGCCAGACAGCTTGAGATCCGTACAGCTACTGTGGGATCATCTGGTTGAAATGAGAGGTAGAGTTGGGTGTCATCAGCATAGCAATGGTAAGAGAAACCATGTGCCTGTATGATGGGTCCCAGTGATGTGGTGTAAATGGAGAAGAGGAGCGGTCAAAGAACTGAACCCTGGGGAACCCCTGTGGTCAGCTGATGTGCTTTGGATACCTCACCTCTCCATGCAACCTTGAAGGACCTACCTGTGAGATAGGACTCAAACCAGTTGAGGGAGGTTCCAGTGATGCCCAGTGATGAGAGGGCGGACAAGAGGATCTGATGATTCACTGTGTCGAAAGCAGCAGACAGGTCCAGTAGAATGAGAACTGATGATTTGGAAGCAGCTTTTGCGATCCGCAGGGCTTCCGTGACTGACAGCAATGCAGTCTCAGTTGAATGTCCTTTCTTGAAGCCAGATTGGTTGACATCCAGCTGGTTGTTCAGAGACAGGAAAGATGATACTTGGTTAAAAGCAACACGTTCAAGTGTAACCAGGGGTTAGATAACCAGGGGTTAGAGGGAGTAGTGCGTGTTGGCCTGGAGGAGAGAGGGCAGATGTTGTCTAAAGAGGAGGTTAGGATGGAGCATAAAGTATCCGTTGCAGTATTCACATCCAGAAATGAGAAATGTGAGGGTGAGAGAAGAGAAGATGACACAGCAGAGGAAAGATGGGACGGAGAAAGTGAGCGCAGGTTTCGTCTGAAAGTAAATGGTGGGGAGGTTGGTGGAGCATGGGTAGTGAGTTGTAGATTGAAAGTAATGAGGAAATGATCTGAAACTTGGAGAGGTTTCACCAAAATGTTGTCTGTGATACAGTTGCGTGTGTAAACCAGGTCCAGTTGGTTGCCTGACTTGTGAGTACCGGTGGTGATGAGGCGTTTGAGATCGAAAGAGGCTAGGAGAGAGATGAAGTCTGTTGCATACGGTTTCGCTAGGTGGATGTTGAAATCGCCAAAGACTACGAGTGGGATGCCATCTTCAGGGAAAGAGGACAGTAACACATCCAGCTCCTCTACAAAACTTCCCAGTTGACCTGGGGGGCGATAAATAACTACAATATGGATCTTCATGGGAGTTGTAAGTGTAATAGCATGATATTCAAATGAGTTGTTATTGCATAGAGAAGAGAGAGTTGAAAATTTCCAAGTGTTAGAAATGAGAAGACCAGTGCCCCCACCCCTCCCCAACTGGCGAGGGGTGTGAGAGAAAGAGAAGTTGTTAGAGAGAGCAGCAGGGGTTGCTGAGTCTTCTGGGCGGATCCAGGTCTCAGTCAAGCCCAATATATTAAGAGTAGAATGAGATGCAAAGGCTGGAATGAAGTCAGCTTTATTGACTGCTGATTGACAATTCCATAGACCCATAGAAAGAGTGAGAGGTGAGTGAGAGGATGAGAGAATAGGGCGCAGATTAGCAGTATTGCGCTGCCTTCTGTGCTTGGTGAGAGAGCGTTGTCGAGAGACAACAGGAATGTGTTGAAAGCACATAATGATAATGGGAAATAAGATAAAGGTAGGAAGGGAAAGGGTTAAGAAGATACTTTAAGTGCCTTGCAGGTGTCCTTGCTCGGTGGAGTCGCGCAGGTAGAGTCGCAGGTCTTTACCCGAGTCGGTCTTAACACGAGGAGGTTCAACACGAGCGCTGACTGCTTCCGCTGACGCTTCGGCGACAGCGCGCACACTACATAGATATAATGCTATCAATCGCCTGAGTGAGGACAGCTGTGGTAGCCCTTGCAATTAGCACAGCGAAAGCAAATATCCTGAGAATGGCCGAAATCGAAACTAGCTGTTATGAACAGCAATACTTAAGTGCTACAATAACAGACTACAACCCTTAAGACGGCAGATATTCAAAATAGGTACGTGTCTAATTAAATTAAAGATATTTAGTGAAGATAAAAATTACAAATAAGCAAAGAATCGAAAATAGCCCTACTTACTTGACAAATGGTAAACAGAGCAACAGGAGAACTGGATATTAAGAAAAAACAACTTACGCGCTCTAGCCGTTCTCGCAGAGTGACTGCTTGTCCTGGCTTTCTCCTGAATTTACTTCTAAAGTTGACTTGTTGTTGATAAGTCTTGTTGTTGACAAGTTGACTTGTTGTTGACAAGTCAACAGTAGTTGACTTGTTGGTTGAAGAAAGATAATCGATTCACTATTGAACAAAATAATGATATAAATATAAGATTAATAATATAAATTATACAAAGAAAATAAATTGAACAAAAATACACAGAAAACATGTCTGATCAGGTAAGTCGCATAGACAAGGGTTGCCTAATCCTGCTCCTGCCGATAGTCTGTCCTGCACAGGTAATCTCCTAATCAAACACACCTGAAGCAAACAATTAACGTCTTCAGGATCTCTTTAAAATTAAAGTCAGGTGTGTTTGATCAGGGTTGGAGATGAAATCGTGTCGGGGAAATCGTGTAACAAAACTGATATAACTCACAACATACTGCCGTTATTTGTAGGCTTCAGTTTGTTTGTCCTTTTACACGCATACAAATATGAGGCAAACAAAATAACGGCAGTATGTTGTGACTTATATCACTTATAGCATCCTACTAGCTACCAGATTGATAATTCGCTACTCTACTAGCATTCCTTGATACATGAAGTTAAATGGAGGACAAGATAGATTCCGTAACATGGCCAGACAGACAACAAATTCTAAAAAATAGAGATATTGTGCAAGCAATATATTTAACTTACTAAGTTAGTCCAAGCAATTATTTAACTTACTAAGTTAGTCCAAAAGCATGACGGCCAGGTCAGCATCGGTTGGGCACCCCTCCTCCTCCTTTAGCCAGTGAGCGAACGCTGGACCAATGTTGATCCTCGTCCTGGCTTTTAGTTTATCACTCTCCCTTTTTCTTTTTTTTGTGTCCTCTTACAAAATCTTTGCTGTCTTCCGAGTAGCTGTTGGTTCAGCCATGACGACAACATACAGACGGCAATCAAATGCGAGTTGAGCTCTCACGTTAGAATTTGGGGAAGTGGCGTATGCCTTAAAGCTGTCGAATTTTGTAGTTCTTTTTGTGCTCGGGTTCCTACCCGAAACCCGAAGTTACATAGTGTTAGTAAAAGCGATACAGACACCTTCAGGCTACGGCAGACGTGTCATTCAACCTATTGTAAGTCGATGTACCATCTCAATGGGTTTTGGTCATATATTATAAAGGTTGAACACAGTGTGCCTTTAAATCTGAGAGGTTTATGACTGCTACATAGGCTCCCTAAGGGAATGAATCCTGACGTCCCAGAAAGTCAATAAAGAAAATGTTTAAATATTCCATGTCACAACAGTGGCTCAACTATAAGTTTATCAAGCGACGAGAATACTTTTTGTGCGAAAAAAACAAACAAAAATAACGACTTTATTCGACTATTCCTTTTCTTCCTTGTAGGCCTGAAACGAGACTTCAAGAGATTTCCACGACGCGCACGCGCGAGAACTTAACTGAAGTAGTTGAAGGAGATCGCAATTCTCGGGCATGCGTCGTGGAAATCTCTTGAAGTCTCGTTCAAGAGATCATTTCATTTTTGTTAAAGACTATACGCCTTGGTCAGATTCAGAACGATGATCAAAACACAGATGGAGTAGATCGAGTCCAACACCCCAAAAGCTTCACAGTCCTTTTCTCTTCATGTGTAACGCTTCTTTTCATTTGGTAACATTAAGCAGTTTTGATTTACACACTGTTTAATGTTTGATGATCATGTTATTTTACATTTGCTTGAGCAAACTTCTATCACTGGTTTCAGCTTCTTCTCCTGAGTTTTGATACGCAGATTCTAGAAGATCATAACGCACCCACCGTATAACAGTGAAAACATGGATAGCTGGAAAATCCAGTCAATGGCGGGGAAAGTGTAAAGTAGAATTAAAGTAAATTCCTATGTACACTACCAGTGGACTAGCCTACACAAAAATTCAGATACTCAGAATTAGAAAAGTGTTTTATATCAATATTTTAATAAATATTTTCAAACTATGTAAGTTTCATAAGACTGTATATGAAAAACTATGTAAAAAAGTATATTTAATAGGTGACTCGATCAAAAGTATCACAACTTCAAGACAAGTGTACTTTGAATACTTAATTATACTTTTAAGTATATTTCGATCAAAAGATTGAGTACAAGTACAGGCCAAATATACCTTTCTCTCAGTATAAGTCAAGTACACTTAAGTGTAATTTTAAGTATATTTCTGAGAAGTAGGGCCTACATAAAGTATATTTCTGAGAAGTATATAAAATGCAGACTGAAAGTATGCTTTCTTATTTTTAGTTGAAAAGAAGTATACTAATAGGCCTATAACACTTGAATAAACTTATTTTTCGTAATGGATTATTATTGCTGTGTAGTGTACAAGATCAGGTTCAGTTCCATGCTTATTTTATTTACTCTATAAGCTATTCCACCTGAAAGCTTGAACATGTTAGCTTATAAGACAGTGTGTAATGTTATGTTAATTATTTTTTTTTAATAAGCTAGCCTACTTAATCAAAATAGTAAACACAAGTACAAGCCAAGAATACTTAATTATACTTTTAAGTAGCCTATATCTCGATCAACGAGTATAGGCCAAAATACTTAGACTTTTCTGTCAGTATAAGTCAAGTAGGCCTATAGGCCTACTTAAGTGCAATTTGAAGTAGGCTATATTTCTGAGGAAGTACATAAAGTATATTTCTGAGAAGTAGGCTACATAAAAAGTAGACTGAAAGTATACTTTCTTATTTTTAGTTTAACCCTATAAAACCACACGTATCATATTTGATACACGAGTTTCTAAGACATATATTGAATCAGTGAGAGCACTTTCTATGAAAACCTGTTGTATCTATTTTGATACGTGTATTCTGCCATCTTGTGAAATTTCACTGTACTGCAGGCAGTAGAGGGGTGATTTTTTAGCTTTTCAAAATGGCGGCTGCGATTGGATCAAGGCAGACGCTTTCGGCAGGAAAATAAAGGCTAATTTCAAGTTGTTATGGTAAAAAAATAATATTGGATTGCGCCTGATATAACTAATTTAACACTTTTTGAATTGAAATAATGCATAATTACTTAATAATTTAATCGTTAAATTACAAGTAAATCGTGTTGGAAATTGTGTATCAAATTTGATACTGCAGGTATTAATGGTGCTTTATGTCTAAACAGTAATGTCAAATTGTAGTAATGTTATCTACTTTATGACTAGGCTACCACAAAGTAAAATAAAAGGACTGGAAAAAAATGTTTTCAAACTGTTAAAGGCATAATAGATTTTTTTTTGTATCTCACTGTTGAAAGCAACATGTTCCCAAAAAGCCTGATGTATCAAATGTGATACAAAAAAATAAATCAATATTTTTTTTTGATTCAAGGCTTAATAAAAATCTAATTTCCAAAAATATATAATTTTCTGCAATTTTTTTAATGTGTCAGGCTTTAAAGGGTTAAAAGAAGTATACTAATAGCACACTTGAATAAACTTCTTTTTCGTAAGGGAAGGGAACACAAGGCAGGATCACATGACTAAAACCGGGGTTCACATGACAGACCAGAACTCAGGAACAAGAAACAAACACCCAAAACATGACAGCTGCACATGTGTGTAATAAGCAGAGTGTACGCGCGTCGTGGACCCGCCTATAGGCGCACATTACTAACATGCTTTTTAAATAACAAAAAAAATATTGCGCCATTGACTTTAGACCAGGTTTTTGTTGGTCAATGGCGCAGTCTATTTCAGTTGCCTCAAAATAGCAACATGCCAACAATGTGCCTCAACACACCTCGTTTTCAGACCTGCTGGCACATGGGCACATAAATAGGTGCAAATGCATTTGCTATTTTAACAACGTGGGGCAGGACGTGAAAAGGATAACTGCGTCAGGCTGAAACTAGAAAAAAAAAACCACTTGCATCGCGCCTGGCGCTGCATTGCACCGGGTGTATTGATAGGACCTTTGGTCAGCAATTGCTTTAGCTGTTGCAGCGTGCTTTCAGAAACCCTCCACCTTCCCCAGCTCCACCTGTATCTATTTGCTACAGGTATTTCTTATATGCCATATTGTACAGCAGCAGCATGTCTTAGTTGCTCACAGCAGTGTGTCATTTATGTATTGGCAGTAGCAAGTCCTGTATTTGCTCTGTCGCAGCAGCAGCGTAGCAGATCTATTCCGCTTAGACCAAACATATCAACACTGTCATATCCATTACCAATGCAAACACTCTGAGTTGTCATGACAGAAATCTGTTTAATCTCAATATTCTGTGAGTCCCTGTCTCTTTGTCAGTCCTTTGTCAGCATGTCAAAGTTTTTTTTTTATGTCACTGCTTTTGTTACAGAGAGAATATGCAGTTTTATAGGGAGAACTTCTCAGCTCAGGTGGAGCAGCTGGAGAAAGATGTGGATGGACTGATTCAAAGACTTACCCAGACCCTGATAAGACATTTCAAAACTGATATCAAGGTGGGCCTTACCGCAGATATATACATATAATTATACCAACTTGTCATTTTAAATTCCTCATCAATCTAAAATTATACCTAGTCAAGAGCATATTACACATTATTTTTTTATAGTTGAAGATTACAATATTACTAACTACAATGCAATTTTCCCCAAAGCCTCACATGGATGGTATGATGACAAAAAAATGGCTGAAAACAAATAGAGATTTTAAAGAAGTTACTTGTAGAATAGAGAATTATCGTGGGCTCTGTAAATCTATGAGAGCTCCATCAGCTCAAGTGAGTCCTGTCATCTACTCAGAGATTCTCTCTAATGGCTACAGAGCACCACTTTTAACACAGTGTCTGTATTTGCAGGTTTTTATAAATGATGTGCACTATTATGTAGCCAGAGAATATGTATCCCAGCTGATGAAGAAAAAATATTCATGCAAAAAAACCAAGAGCGAAGATGCTGCTGTAAAACTGAGAGAACAATGGAATGAACTCAAGAAACTATTTGAGGACATGGTAGGATTCAGTCTAGCATTAAATAGTGTGGAATATACAAATGGATTTTTCATGCACTGACAATATTATTCTGTACACAGGGATCATCCTTAAACTGGCTTTATCCGTTGGGAGATTACCTTAGTGACATTATTGGAATGGAAAATGAGAGAAAGATAAAAAATCTGTTAATTCCATTAGTTAGTAATTACCCAGACATCAGGTAAGTGTTATAATAACTTTGAATATGCTACTATTTTAAAACAATACATTGTTTTGTTCACTTGTTTGATTACATGTAAGGAACCACTCACTTAATTCTCCCTTACTGTCCATTCTCGTCTTTAGCAAGAAGCAGTTGTCAGCTGTTCTGTACTTCCGAGACAACGGTTTTAGCTTGGAGAGGCACAATGTTATTAATCAGTTTACTGTGCTTAAACGGGATGCTGGGAACACAAATCATGATCGCTCCTTCTTCACTGACACTGAAGTACTTTCCTGAAATACAATATTTGTAGATGTGCAATACATTATTTGATGCACTAAATTATCAGATAACAGAATATAACTAAATATTTTGTGTTTAATTTGAATTAATTAATAAAGCAATAAAATGTATAAAGATGACAAACGTGTATTTTCACGAAGAAACACTTTTATCTTTTACAGTGAGATTACTTTTGGCCGTTCTGGACCTTCAATTGCATTACTTTTGATAATTTTGTTCAAAACCTGTACAGTACATTTTATTGTTAATACAGCAGGTATTGTTAGTTTATCTGGCGAAGGGCTGCACATGCGCTTTGCGCTCTCTCTGAACTGCTAAAAAAAAAAACACTCATGATCTGAAAACACAGAAAAACCAATATGTTAGAGTGTATTAATCTCCATTACCATATTCTGCTGAAATTAAATTGTATAGTACATCCAGTCTGTGTTCCTTTACAAGGCTGCATTTGCTGTTTGCTGCAATGCTAAATCTGCATGCTAACTTTATCGGGAATGAATTGTAATAAATCCAAACATGAATCTCAACTATGTGGTTTGCGTTTGCTGAATATATTATAACCTCTGTGCTTTTTTGTTCAATGTTTAAAAACTTGAACATGATCTGGAATTACAGAATCAGGAAACTATGAGGTAAAATAAACTCTGCATATGAGTTGACATTCTCTTGATTTGTATTTACAGGAAAGTGCAATAATTCTGCCGAAATGTATAAAGAAATGTCTCAAATTAGACCAATTATTTTGGTAATGGATTTGAGCAAAATTATTGTGATTAGCAGTTTTTTGTTCAGCCTGAATTTGGTGTATGTTTAGGTTGTTTGTCCTTATACTTGCCAATAGAGGGAGACATTAAACTATAGACAAACGATTAGCATTTTCTCCATATTGTGTAATCATTCAAAAAGAGACTTGATGGACTCTGGTTATGTTTATCTACTGTGATATCAATCATGAAAATGTGATGTGTAAAACATATACTGTCGGACAAAACCGATTGTGTGCTGCTGCACAATATTTACTCCAGGTGGACCCAGCTCTTGGGGAAAAAAATGCTATTGGTTGGTCAATTAATGCTAATTTTAAACCTATTTTTAGCCTAAGCCTAATATTTTCTGTTCAGTGAACAAAACATGAAGATAAAAAATAAATTCCCCCTCTAACTAGGCTACAGTGTTATTGAAAGGATTTTTTTTCAATTGCTGTCTGTACTTTTATAATGACCAGGTAAATGTATAATATATCTTTCCACATGCAAATAGTATATTTGTGTGCCTGCATGAGAGAGTGTGTTATGTCAGGACAGGCTGGCTTGTGTCCAGATGTCCTGAGGATTACAATCTTATCTACAGTCTGTAGAGTTAGATGTGATGAAATGGGAGGGGATTGTAAAGATATTTGTAGTTCAGAGATTGAATGCCAGGTCTCTGGCTCATCCATAAGTCCTTTTCATCATAAATGACACTTTGCTCACATTCTCTCACCTCCACATTAGCATCTCTTCACTTCCTACAAATCCATAATCCCTATTTTTAACGTGGCCCTATTAACGTGTTCACAGGTCTGAATATTTACTTTTTTCTACAGCTTATTACAGCAGATACAGCTTATTCAAATTTCTTCTGACTGATTTGTATACAGAAACCAGAGGCAGCAGATGACACCCTGGGTGTCATGTCATTGTGAAGGTGTGTGTGTGTGTGTGTGTGTGTGTGTGTGAATACATTTTAGCGTTGCATGGTCTCTGGTGCTCAGTAAGTATTATATTTAGCTCATCACAGCATTCCCCTATGTCAGAAGTTTTCTAGCACTCTCTCTTACCCTGCCTCACCTTATCGTTCGGGGGAGTTCTCAGGCTAAGATACAGCGCAAACCAGTGTTGCCAGATCTCGCGAGACAAATAAGCAACCAGGCCCGTGAAAACAAGCCCTAAACAAGCGACTTTTTCTCATAGACAGTAAAATCGCCTTTTCTACGGAGCCCCCCTAGGTTCCGGGAAGAGAAAAATAAATAAACTGTGTGCACAACTGTGTGTAACTGTTTTACAATCCGTGGGGACGGATAGTTTTAAACTGTGGGTAGGCCTACATCCATGTGGACAGATTGGTAAACTGTGCGCAGTTGTGTAAAACTGTGCACACGGTACAGTTTATTTTTCTTCAGTAATGAAGCGTGGCTGTCCATCTAGTGAAAAATGTTGGTACTGCGCCCAAATAAAATCTCACTGAAAGCTAATTTTTTGAGATCAACCCTAAAATTTGTAACAAAACTTCTTCAGATTTTTGGCTTATATTTTCTTGCAGTTTTAGAGTAAAATATATTTTGTAATATATATATAGCCTATATATATATATATTTTTTTAGGCTACATTGTTCATTTTCATAAACTCAAACTTGTAGGCCTATAACTTTTTTTCTGTTTCACTTTCATAATTCCATAATACTTCACTTTAACAATAAAATGCCAACCATCTATATTCCAAAGCATTCTTGAATTACAACCATTTAAGTTTGGATAGTGATTTCATGTCTATCTATATGAAAAAAGTGACAGTTAAAGGGTTAAACAATATTTAACTATAATATCTATATCTATAATATCTAAATTATAATTAATATATAAAAACTCTCCTACAGTCCAGTCACCATCAGTCGCGACTCGCACATATTTTCATTTAAACGTCACTCACAGATGTTTTCCTAACCAGAAAAAAAATCGATTGCCCTGCTCTGCCTCTGATTGGCTAGTACTCGTTGCCATCTGTGTCAGAGCCAATTAACCCTTCGCTAAGCCACGCCCAAAAACCGCCACTGGCCAATCGTGTCTTAGCAACCGTAACTAGGCGCGGGAGGTCTGGCAAGCTTTCGAGCGAGGGAAACATGCCGAAGCGTTGTGCGTATGGATTGTGCAAATCTGATACCCGGTATCCTAAAAGTTTGGACGGTGGGGTGGAATTTTTTTCCTTCCCGAAAATCTAAAAGCCGAGGGGAGAAATGCCGGGCGTGGATCAAGCAATGTGTGAGACCCCATTCACAACTACATGTCCACAGGATTAACAAAAACACCTATTACTTGGAAGTTGGAAATAATGACGGTTCTTTGTTCATAATGCATATATTTTAACGTAAAATAAGACGATTAAAGGCAAGATGGAGGCTCACTGACATACTTTAAAATATACTTCAGCATTTTGTTAATCGACGGCCTACTACCCCTGACTGAGTAACGTTAACTTTAACCCAATCCGACCGCGGCTCTCCCGGTGTTATTCCACAAGATTTATTTCCTGTTTGATTCATAATTATTCGATTATTTTCACATCACTTACCCTGCTGTGCACGGACATAGCTGTTCCTCAATTTGTGTGTTTCCCATTTGAATGGTCAGCGTATGAGGCCTTGCGCTGGGACTATAGGCTTTAGCTTCAATTTTTATGAAATTATTCTCTAATCGGTGGCATATTATGTCGTGGACATATCCCTCGAATGCATACTGCAGTCCCTTTTGTCTTGCTCTCTCAGATATTTCACATGTTCGTCAAAAATGACTAATTATCTCATTGGGAATGTCTGACACCGGTGCATACACACTGTAATAGACGTGCCAGGCACGAAAGCTTGACAGGCGTAGCAACAGTAACTAGGGAGGGCGGGGCTTAGCGAAGGGTCAATTAGAAGCAGAATGTGGGTGGGAAAAAACTCTACTGTCTCCTGTGTGTATGGGGAAAGGGGAGGGACAGAGGGAACAGGCAAGACAAACTCCTACGTTTAAATAACATATAGAAAATATCTGCTTGACAACGAGCTGGGAACAAGCCCAAATAAACTACCAATATTTGAAAGCGACTTTACAGAAAAACAAGCCCAAAGTCGCTTATAATAAGCGGACTTGGCAACACTGGCTGAAACATGCATGTAATCGGATCAACACATCAGTCATGATAAATGCTATCGGGTTTAATGAAAGCCTCATGAGGTTGCCCAGACCCACTTTATATCACTCTTGATCATTGGAGGGTTAACGAGGCTAACATTAAAGTTGCAGGATATTGAGGACATTGAGTGGAAAAGACTGTTACACTTTATTTTAAAAGGCCCACTGAAGTGGCTTGGAACATGCAGCATTATTCAATGTGTTGACGTAATTTCCACCGAAACAGGTAGACAGGGCGGAACATTTCAAACAGCTCCTCCCCTTTTTAAAATAGCCAATAGCGGTAAAGCCACAGTTTCCTCCTAATCTCTAACCGTTTCTCCTCCTAATCTCCTCCATTATCACTTTATAATACAGCATTCTGTGCAGAATTCAAATGGGTTCGATATGTTTTGTGGTCTATCCTCTATCGTGCTATCGTGTCTCTGGACTGCAGCAGACTGTATGCGCGCTGCGGCGGTTCGCGTGATACTAACGTGAAACCAGACTTCATTTACCCCAATGGAAAGCATATTTACACTCTCTGAATCATTTCCTATGCCCTATAGTGAACTATGTGCCATTCACCATGTAGAAAATAGTAAATGTGTGAACAAGTGACCGACTTTAGCAGCAGCTTGAGCTTCTATTTAGAGGGCGGGATGCTTTACATTCTAGCATTTGATTAGACAGAAAATTTGATCTGAAAGCTGAAGCGCAGCATGATGTCATCAAAATCACAGATCCATATTGGCAGTGAGAGATGTACATTTTGAATGGTTATTATCTTCTAAATAACAATTTTGTCATTTATTTGGAGCACACACTAAACAAAATTATAAACGCAACACTTTTGTTTTTGCCCCCATTTTTCATGAGCTGAACTCAAAGATCTAAGACTTTTTCTATATACACAAAAGGCATATCTCTCTCAAATATTCTTCACAAATCTGTCTAAATCTGTGTTAGTGAGCACTTCTCCTTTGCCGAGGTAATCCATTCTCCTCACAGCTGTGGCATATGAGGATGCTTACACCAGCCATCCGGACAGCTGCCGCAACAATCGGTTTGCAGAACCAAAGAATTTCTGCACAAACTGTCAGAAACCGTCTCAGGGAAGCTCATCTGCATGCTCGTCGTCCTCATCGGGATCTCGACCTGACTGGAGTTGGTCGTCATAACCGACTTGAGAGGGCAAATGCTCATGCACATTCGATGGCGTCTGGCACTTTGGAGAGGTGTTCTCTTCACTGATGAATCCCGGTTTTCACTGTACAGGGCAGATAGCAGACAGGGTGTGTGGCGTCGTCTGGGTGAGCAGTTTGCTGATGTCAACGTTGTGGATCGAGTGGCCCATGGTGGCGGTGGGGTTATGGTATGGGTAGGCGTATGTTATGGACAACGAACACAGGTGCATTTTATTGATGGCATTTTGAATGCACAGAGATACCGTGACGAGATCCTGGGGCCCATTGTTGTGCCATTCATCCACGACCATCACCTCATGTTGCAGCATGATAATGCATGGCCTCATGTTGCAAGGATCTGTACACAATTCCTGGAAGCTGAAAACATCCCAGTTCCAGCATACTCACCAGACATGTCACACATTGAGGATGTTTGGGATGCTCTAGATCGGCGTATACGACAGCGGGTTCCAGGTCCTGCCAATATCCAGCAACTTCGCACAGCCGTTGAAGAGGAGTGGACCAACATTCCACAGGCCACAATCAACAACCTGATCAACTCTATGCGAAGGAGATGTGTTGCACTGCGTGAGGCAAATGGTGGTCACACCAGATACTGACTGGTTTTCTGACAATATTTGAGAGAAATAGGCCTTTTGTGTACATAGAAAAAGTCTTCAAGTTCAGCTCATGAAAAATGGGTGCAAAAACAAAAGTGTTGCGTTTTTAATTTTGTTCAGTGTATATATCTAGCTTAACGACTTTAAGGTGATGTAGTTACATTGTACTTATTCAAATAAGTAATATTAATTAACTACGTGTACTTATAGAGTTACGGTTAGGGTTTGGTTTAGGATTAGTTTAGTTGGTTCTCTACAATTATGCATAATTTACTGTTATTACTATAGTAAGTACATGTAGTAATGTGTAACTACGTCACCTTAAAATAAAGTGTTACCAAAAAGACGCATGCAAACCTAAAGCCAGAACAGTTTTGTGAAAGGTGGACATATATTTGGAAAGAGATGTAAAGTTCTCTCCTTCTCTCAGTTACTCTTTATATATATTTCTCACACATATGTTGGTTGTTCTCAGACAAAGAGTTTTGAATACTATTAAACTGCACAGAATCAGGGATTTTTCAGGGATCTCAAACTATCCCCTATACTTTTCTGCATAACTCGCACCATGCATAACATTCACCATAGCAACTACCCCAGAACACCCTAGCAACCACTTTTACACAGGTAAGCACCACTCAGATCTTCTCCAAATACATGTAAAAATCTAATTTGTCTTAAAAAAATTTATTTCAACATTTAATGGGTGACTATGAGGGCCGAGTACTGGTCTGAATGCTGATTATTGCTTCACTAAGAATAAGAGAGGACTGCCCTAGTTTTCTAGTCATGTTTCTAGAAACAGCAACTTCAAAAGAAATCTGTATTTTGCTGTAACACTGCCAATCATCTGTTCATCTGTTCATCAGTTCGTAGTTTCAGAAACTTTTGGAACTAGAGTGTGCTTTGTATCCTGAGCATATCACATAAAATAACATAAATTTCAGATTTCCTAGAGGTTTTTTTATATATATCTTTTGCTCAGGGATGTCTATACACATATAGATTGTATTTTCTTTCCCACTATTACGCTTCTTCATTTAAGCAAACAACCTTCTGCTTTAACCTGTTTCCCAGACAGCAACATATTGTCGGCCCAGATTCGGCACCGCATCTGGTACATGTGGATTCCACATGGCCCAGATGCGAGCCCAATCTGGGCCGACACTATGTTGCTGTCTGGGTAATTTTTTGCACAATATTTGTGCAGTATCTAGACACTAATTGTATTTATTATCTCTGTAAAAATATACCTTTATTACCTCTCAACTCATGTATTTCCATACCTCTGCGCACCCTGCTTGTGCAGACATCACACGTCATCAGTGTGTTCCATGAGGCATAGACCATAGATACTGTATGTATATGTAGATGTCACGTTCTACCACTCCAGACACTGCAGAGGTTTAAAAATGTTGTGAAACTGCAGAGGTTTAAATTCCCAAAGAAATGGGATAACTTTTCACAGGTGAGAATGTGTTGGTAAAAACACAGGTGTTTTTATATGTATTAAGTCAATATTACACATTTTTACTATGGTGCTTTTAATGTTTTTACTTTTACTATGGTAACTAATTTATGTTGTGTTAGTAGACGGATTCGTCTTGTTGCATTCAGAATCATCTGCTGAAGTCTATTGCAGATATAGATATTCATAAATGCGTCTAACTCCGGTTGCAGACGCTCAGCTAACTTGCTCTCGAATATTCACGGACCGACTTTGACCGTTCCAATATGGCGGACGGCTTACGCAGTATAGTGGCTTATTGAAACTGCCAATAGTGAGGCATCTACTGTATGTATATACATCTACTGTATATGGCGTAGACAGCCAGTCTCAACCGCCGCAAACAAACAGCAACTACCTTTTACAGTTCCTCCTGAACTGAAACAACAAGCTTATGCTGCGTTCACGCCATGTCGCAACCGTATTTATGAGATGGCAACCCGTGATGTACCCGGAGCTGTTCACATCCTCAGACAAATTTTTTTGCGTTTCTATATAAACACTATCAACTCTGAAATGAATCTGCAGCAGTCAGGTGGTACAAGTCAGAGCTCTGAAAGTTGTTTACACTCATTATTATTGTAATGTAATGTGCTTTGAGACATGAGGTAATTGACGCTGTCTCTTGTGGCTCCTACCTTGAAGTTTTGGATTTATAGCCTTTATAGCGTGTTTTGTCCGTTAATTGTTGACCATGTCAAATATTAAACACTGTCTGCATTGTGGCTGCGGAGACACTGTATTTTGCTTCTTTCTCTGGCACGCAGAAGAGAAATGTCATGATGACTAACTTAACCAACAAACTTCTGTCTCAGACACACAGGGAAACTTGCGAGAAGCTAATTTTGTTGATGCAAATGCACAGCTTTGCATACATATTAGGTCAACAGCCAGACGCAAAACAAAGGACTAAAGGGAAATGAGCACAATTTCACGAACAGCCATGGCTGACATGAACAGGGATGAATGAAATTATTTTCTTGCATGCAATCCTGCATTTGTTGACCATGAAACAACCTTTTTCTCTTTCTTTCTCCCTCCATTACAGGCGTGCTGTCTCGCTTAAGTGTGCTCTTGTCTAGGGATGAAATCAAGAACGAGCTTGTGTCACTCAATGTGCTGTCAGTTTCTGAGAGAGAAAGAGCGTGACTGAGAGTCACCACTGAGAGCTGAACAGCATTATGGGTAAGAACAAACAGATTCGGCAACAAAGTAAAAAATGTAGCCCTCAAATCCCAGTGCGTCTCATTTGATTCTGTTTTATCTTGATGGTGTAGTTTTAAAAATCAATAATAAACACATAAGATGTGTTGATCCAAACCAGGCAGATTCACACTTCATGACTTACTTTCATTTGAGATACCCAGGGGCGGTATATACTGAGTTGAGTTTTTATGTGCTGTCTGGCTGGATCCCTTTCATGTAGAAGTATAAATAACTTAGAGAATGTTGTTTGGATGTTGAATATGCCTATATTCTCCCAAAAAAAAAAAAAAAAAAAAAAAAGGAGGCGCCAAATGGACTAACACTGCTGATCTTTTTGTCATTGTGTAAGCTGACCTAAGCCTCACCCTCAGTTCACTGAAGGGCTTATAATAGAGTTCTCATGAAAGCTGTCTTCACAAACAAGCACTGACAGACAAGTGACAAGCTCTTCATGATCCATCTGTCACCTGAGCCAAACCTGCCTGAGTAGGTGTAACAGACTACACAAATAAGCATAAGCAGACACACACTGTCACACTGCAATAGAACTGTAGTGAGGTCACGAGATCATCAAAAGGATGACGTTTAGGAAACTTTCTCTTCAGTGATCTACAGAAAAGAGAAAGACCAAACAGAGTTCTGTTAGATCAATTCTTAGATTTCTTGTGGCGGCACACCCTTATAGGAACGCCGGCTGGAGGTCAAAACAAGGCTTCCCTCCGTTCCCCACTATAGCTATTATAAACAGGTACTAAGTACTAAGAAGGTAATATTAAAACACCACATATACGTGTACATATAAAATGATATGCACAGGCAAGCAGCTGAACCCAGAATATTTAGATATTCTAGATATCACCTAAGCGGTGATCTAAATATTCATGGCTTGAAACATATTATTAACTGAAAGGCCTGTGCTGCAGTTCTATGGATGTTTTGGCCTTCAGGTCTCCACGCTAGTCATGCGACAATAAACTGTGAATATAGAGGAAGGAAAACTCCTGATCGAAAAAAATATTTCCTTTTCAATGCATAAATAAATCTATTCAATGCTATATGTATGAGTCTAATAAAGTAGATTTAGACACCTTTACTTATTAAACATATACTACTACATGCACACACATACTTGAATGAAAATCACTGTTAATGCTAGCAAGAAAAAAAATATGCACACACATACACACACAAGTACAAACACACACAATCATCTTTAATAGCATGTGTCCACAATTAATGGATGACTTTAGTGGGAATTTGACTGAGATGACATTTAGCAGGACGGCCAAGTTAATGGTGGAGGAAAAAAACCTTTAGTATTAATCTAAGAAAGAAAGAGATGCACAAATAGAAAATAAAATAAAACAATATAATTGTTATCTTTGGGTTAATTATACAATAAGTAAAAACGCATGCACATAGGCTTATAGCATTGACTCACTATTCAACTCTCATAACAGGGTGTTAAATGAAAACCAATCAAAGATGATATGAATGCTCATTACTGAGTTTTATTTTTAGCAATATAAATGTGACACATTGACCTATTAAAAGTGTATTTAAAGGGATAGTTCACCCAAAAATTGAAATATTGATGTCTGCTCTAGATCTCTTTCATGAGAGATGTAGAAATATCCAATTTGTGAACAAATGAGTCAGATCTTTTTACTTCAATTCAATGACTCGATGATCCAATGACAGCGGTTTTCAGGCTAGAGAGTACTATTATTAGTGAATAACCAATTAAATTTTAATCTGCTCGTAAATTCACCATAAAACATGGCATATTGGTGCCTGTATGTTTTACTTAACTTATAGCCATATATTTCATTAAGTGATATTATGTTATTACTGATCTATATGAAGTACCCAAACCTGCTTTGTAACTAAAAATCCGCTAATAACCACCATATTAATACTGGAGGTAAAGCAGAAAATGATATGATGAATCCGAATTCATCTAATACTCGTAAATAGATGGTGAATGAGCATACAGTCCTAAAACAATGCAATAAACATTAACTAAATAACAGAAAATGAAACACAAAACACCCTAATGAACATTATACTGAGAAAATGATGACATTATTTTTATTTTTGGGTGACTTGCTCCTTTAATTCTGTTGACTGCAACATGTAAAAATTATATCTGTGTGTGTGTGTGTACTCTAGTATTCCCTAGGTTATGGGGACCAAATATCCCCAAAAGAATAGTAGTTTACTACATTTTGACCTTGTGGGGAAATCTTGTTGGTCCCCGTGAGAAAAACAGCTTATAAATCATACAAAATTAAGTTTTTTGAACATCTAAAAATGCAGAAAGCTTCCTGTGATGGGTAGGTTTATGGGTAGGGTAGGGTAGAGGGATAGAATATACAGTTTACACAGTATAAAAATCCTTACGTCTATGGAGAGTCCCCATAAAACATGGAAATCAGTGTGTGTGTTTGCGCATGTGTAGATGGAGGTGTTTCATTCTTTGCCATCTCACCTGGCTGTATTTGAAATCAGTAGTTTGAAGCCAGCAGAGACAAAGTGAGGGGAAGATAAAAGCAATTACTTTTTTTTAACTAGAAAGAGAAACTTTACTAGAGCATCGTTCACTACGGCAGACTGTTCAATGAGCGGCACACCTCTGAGCAGAGATTTGATGCATTTATATCCTTGAAATAATATAAAAGAGTAGAATAGGCTATATCTCACCAAATGGCATAAACAAACAAAGATGTAAGATTGGGACTGCAGCTATAATAATGACGATGATGATGATGAGAAGCATGCAGCCGATAGCTGTGTTGCTAATCAGGCTCCTGCTGAACTAGGTCAAGTGCCACTATCCATGTCTGATGTAACCAAACCCCTACACTGAACCATCTCCATAGTTACCCAGCGCAAGCACAGAGGGGTTTTGACTGAAGTGGAAAAGAGATAAAAAGGAAAACAATGACATTAACAAAGGACAGGCAATGCAAATCTAGAAATGGTGTACTCGTGTGTCAGTAAGAGTCACTTTATTCAGGACTTAAATTCATTAAATAAACAGGTTGAGTTTCCATTCAGATACTTAGCACAAGTGAAATGTTTTGGTTTTGGACAGTGACATTAATACTGACACGATACAATCCGTGAAAGTAGAGTGCATGTCATGGTTGTTAGGGGATTTTTGGATCAGTGGGCAAGCGATGCCCGTCACATGCAGACTGAACTCGAGTCATCAGGGTCACGTTAATCACAGAAAGGTCATTGAGCTCCGTGGACAACTTAATCTCTTTGTGCACTCTTTCTGTTTAGATCCCAATGCTGTTAAAAACAAGGACACTTTAATCAGTCTCATTCTGAACGCACTCATTCATAGTCATCTTATTTCTGGAATGATTGTGATTTCACTTAAAATACCAATGCCTTCTAAAGTGCTCCCCCTGCATATGCCTTGTTGTCTGTATGTATTTTGCACTTAACATAATTTGACCCATGTTTAATTAAATCTGTTTTACTTATTTAAACACTTATAAATCTGTTTTACTTATAAATCTGTTTAAACCATTTTATTTGCAGTTCACATAGCAACAAAAAGCTCCACACAAAGCTCAGGTGTTGGCCTACTTAACTTTAAAAAAAATCTGAGATCATACATAACCCAATATTGCACAAGACATGCCATGATATTCTTGCATTATTATTGTAATGTGTTTATTTATTTATAAGGTAATATGCAATTTTTACCCATGTTTAACATTTGCATTAAAAGGTATGCAGGTGCTGCTATTTACATGTATACTAGTGTGCATATACTATCTGTCAAAAGTTTGGAATGTTTAGACTATGTTATCGAGGGAAATCAACTGTGCGTCAGTTGCTGACACTATGGGAATGCATTTAGCGTGTACAAGCTTTTGTCTGAAGCAAGTGTGAAAATGTGCCAATTCTATTGGCCGAGGCAGTCATGTGATGTCACTCAGCATGTCGGCATTACCATAGAAGGGCGCCTGCTTTAGAAGTGATCAGCTTCTTTGTCTTTAAGAAGTGCTCTGTCTGTAAAAAAAAGTAGGTCGTCAACACTCCCCGTTCACGAGCCTTCAATTTCTTCCCGTTCTCCATAATGAGTTTGTGGAATGTATTGGCAACTGAGACAGTCTTGGAACCCACAGTTCTACCAGAAAGATTCGGGAAATACAATTACCGTAAAACTTCAAATAATAGCCGAGTCCCAAATAGACGCCTGTCTCCTTTACACGTCTGGTGTGGCTGCAGGTTTGGGTAAATAAATGCCGGTCTCAAATAGAGGCCGGGTCTGTTTTTTAGTTTCGGGTTGAATGTAATCTTCTAAAACCCGTCAGATCGTTCGCTTTTTGGCGGCTGCCAAAGCAAATTTTTGTCCCGCCAAAGCCTTTTTCGATCGGTGAGTGATGTAGAATAGAATGACTGCTGTGCCTGACAGGGCGCACGAGTAGAGAGAGAGAAAGCGCCTCGGCCGCGGACGCGCACTCTCACGTCTTCAAACAACACGTGCGCTGTTTTGCTCTCTCTCCCTCATGCATATTAATCCAAATCAATTGACACAATAATAAAAGATAGTAAAAGGTCGGAAGACCGCAGTTTCACGTGGAGCATTTGGAGATTTTTAGAGATTAGAGACTCTAGGCCTAAACTCAATGAACAACATCTCAACACTAAACTATAGGCCCGCCTGTCTCATATAGACGCCTGTCTCAAATACAAGCCGGTGCAGTTCGACGATTTGGGAAAATAAAAGCCCGGGCTATTATTTGAAGTTTTACGGTATGTAACAAAAGCATATATTTATTAACAGCCCAGCAAGCAAATATTTGTAAAGTTCTTTGGCGTAGGCCTCGTCTGTAGCGCGCAATCCGAGGGTACACTCAAAAAAATGATTCATTGGATGAACTCAATTAAGTTGTGGGCAGGATTTCCATCCAATAAATATATGTAGTCCCAACTCAAACTGAGTACATCCATTCAACAGAATGTAAATCAGTTAGCCTAACTCATTTGTATCAAATAGATGCAAAAGAATATAAACGAGTGAGGCTAACTTATTTTTATCAAATACTTACAACAGTATGTAATTGAGTTTGCCTAACTAACTTTTACCAAATACAGCTGAAATAAAATAATTACATTAACTAAATGAATTTGATTTACATTTGTCCAACTCAAACTTACATATTTAATTGATGATAATAATTTCCAATAATTATATAAATAATTTTTCATTTGATCCATTAACATACACATGAGACAAACCTGTTTTTTTATTTTTTTTTTATTGAAATACATTTACATTTTAACTTCATTTACTTAGAGCCCCTCCACTCAAAACATTTTTTTCTTGTTGGATGTTTGAGTTTCACCGTGCTGAATGATGTAAAATAGAATGAACTTGACTCCACAACTCCAACATCCTCAGGCTCCTGATCCCCATCACTTCGAATCACATAAATCCCCATGACTGTGGTTGATAGGTCCCTTTCTGCATCCTCGGTCGCCGGTGCCTGAACACCACAAACACAGAAAACACAGCAAGTGTTTAATAAAGATGGACAGAGAAATAAGGGGACATAAAGTGAAGCAGGGCTCCACAGGTGATGGCGACAGATACAAAAATACATCTAGAAAAGCATTTGTCCATTATCAACAGCACAAGTTCATCCCCCAGGCCAACAGAGCTCTAAACAACCTCCCCACTCCAAGCGCAGACACACTCACACACCCCCCTAAACTCAAAAAAATGTACGATCACTTGTCTACACCAGTACATAAGAACACCTCTGTAGGGCTCTGACTGTCAATATAAATAGTGTGTCATGGGAGAAGTAAGAGGGAGTAACAGTTCAACACTACATGACAAACATATTGTGATGAATTTACCAGATATACTTTGAAGAAGGTGTCTGGATCTTCATTGAGGTAATGATGAGGCATCTCAGGATATACTCCCTCCTGGTGTTGATGTTGTCACGCTGAAGCAGGGGTGAAAATGAGACACAATTTAGCCAAATGTGGTTGTTATGGTGACACAGGGAAGGAGCAGGTTGTCTAATTAAGATCAGAGGGTAATTTCAGTCTGAACAGGATGCCTAACCTCTAAATGCCCCCAACAAGCAAGTTGGTAGTTTTCTTGCATGTTTTACATTGGTGTGTGAGTGGATGAACCAAAAAATCGGTGTATGTACATGGATAGCGATAACTGCCCCTTAAGTGCCCATGAACCTGCCTAAAATGTTGCAACAACAAATACCTGCTACCTAATTGCAAACTGCATTCTTTGCACTGCCACATTCATAATCCTAAAAAGGAGAATAAAGACAATTAGCACATATCACATGACAATGATGCAAATCTATGGCGTTATTTCCCTGTCAAATGTCGAGAGCGCATTATTGTAGCGCGAAAGTACATTAATATAATGCGTGAGCGTGAATCTCTCTGCTCGCGCGCGGAATATGATGTGCCGAGCGCGAATCTCTCTGCGCACGCGAGGAATATAATGTGCCGAGCGCGAATCTCTCTGCGCACGCGCGGAATATGATAGACTTCTCTTGTAAGAATTCTCTCTCTGGGCTCGCTCAGAGAATATGCCTGCACTTAAAACGTGTTCAGTGCAATCGCGAATCTCTCCTCTTCCCCAGCTAACAATTTTAGGTTATAAGAACGTTTTCAGAACGTTCCCATTAAGTTATAAAAACGTTATTTCTGAATGTTCTAGGGAATTTCAAAACGTCCAGTTTTTTAGACGCTGTATTAACGCTATTTCTTGGTTATAAGAACGTTCAATTCTCCCATTATATAAACGTTTATTAACGTTATTTCCTGGTTATAAGAACGTTATTCAAACGTTCAATTCTCCCATTATATAAACGTTATCTTAATGTTTTTCTAAGATAATGAAAAACGTTTCATTTAATAAAAATAAAAAAACATTAAGAAAGGTTTTAATAATTATTAAAACCTTTCTTAATGTTTTTTATATAACAAGGTAGCCTATATAATAGGCCTATATGAAGAACCTAAAACAAGAACTTTCAGATTTTAAAATTAAGACAACAAGATCTAGAAAGATCATTTAAAAAAAGACCCATGAATCATGTCTATTATATGTGTAATATAGTTCACTGAAGTCGAGTTGAATTGAACCCAAGTATAGTTTATTCCAATAAAGCGATTTGGGTTGAAGTGACAATATGAAATTAACATGAACATAAACATGAACATCGGACTAAACATAGAATCACCAACAATGGTACAGGGAACAAAGCTAGACAAGAGACAATGGTAACACAAGGACAAGGATTATGACCAAAAACAACCAATGACATTCACAAGTTAAAGTTCATTTAATTTATATAGCTCATTTTTACAACAGCCACTGGCTGGCCAAAGTGCTTTACAGAACAGCAGAAAAAAAGGGGAAAAAACCCTACATAACATATGGAATAAAAATTTCTGATTGGTTGTTGCCGTTTTGACAGCGTTTATGCCAAGAGCAAAGAGAAAGAAATCGAAGAGAAGAGTAATAAGGCATGCGCGAACGCACGGGACACAGTCTAAGCACATACACGCTTACTTTAAGCGAAGAGGAGAGATTCGCGATTGCACTGAACAAGTTTTAAGTGCAGGCATATTCTCTGAGCGAGCCCAGAGAAAATTCTTACAAGAGCAGCATGTATCTGAGAGAGCGCGCCCGAGCGTGAGCAGAGAGATTCGCGCCCGGAACATTATATTCCGCGCACGAGCAGAGAGATTCGCGCTCGCGCATTATATTCCGCGCGCGAGCATTGCGATTCACGCTCGCGCATTATATTAATGTACTTTCGCTCTACAATAATGCGCTCTCGACATTTGACAGGGAAATAACGCCATACAAATCAGTTTGTGCTAGAATTGAGCAAGTGATTTTAGTCTTATACCTACCATTAATGGCAAACTGCAAACTGCTTTTCAACTTAAACTGCAAAAGATGAGATGCATATATTAGAGGTGTGAGCAATGGAGGAAATACTCAGGCAATGTAACCAAATAAAAGTAACTATTAATTATTGTCAAACACGTTAATACATTGGTTAATATTGTAGATTGAAGTAGAGCACCTATTAATATGAATGATTTTTAAGTTTTAACATGCAATACAGATACAGATTTAACTACTGTGACTAAAAAATCGTAATAAATAAATAAATAAAATAAAACCACTTTTCCTAAAGTAAAACAGTCTTCTTTTCAATTAATGATATATGCATTCTTTAGAACTACTTGCATACATTATTCTTCCAAGCAGACATACTTATTTGTATGAATTAAATATAATTAATCCTTAAAGCTATTAACAAACAGTGAATGGTTTTCTCTTTTGTTGCTTGATCAATATTTAGGACACAGACCCCATTAGGTTTATTAACTCACCCACTGTCACTTTAAGACATCGGATCATGTCCAATGACATGCCAATTGCACTGATGCACATCCGATACACTCACAACCGTTTAAGACATAACCAACATAGATTACGTGAATACTCTCCAAAACGGACATTTAGACATAATGTTGTGTGTATTTGTCCATTCAGACACGAAGGAGAGCTCAGTTTAAGACTCGCGCGCTGTGTGTGCGCCCAGAAAACCGTAATGAATAGAGCTCTTTTTTGCGTCGTAACTCTTATTCAGATCTGTATGTCTGCTCAGCTCATTCTCCCAGACGTTTACACTTTTTAAAGTTTTATGAGACCGCTGGGTAGATCAGCACGTTACAGTACAAATGTGCCCATAACGCAAACGACATCAGTTCTGACTGAATCGGTTCCCAAATAGTCACTATTTAACATTTTCGTCTAGTTTTTATTAGTTGACGAAAATGTCAATAGATTTTCGTCATAGTTTTTGTCATTCAAAACTAGGTTTTATTTAGTTATCGTCTCATTTTCGTCTGTGAAAAAATGTCGTTGACGAAAATAATATAACACTGGCGCCATTAATGACACATGGCAGAAAAAACGCAGCTTACATTACCCAGTGTCCAACGTTAGCCCGGTCGGTTGACCCATAGATATTATGAATATCTATGGGTTGACCGCTTTGGACCTTGGCTGCTAACGCTGGTCAACGCCATATTAGACACACACACACAACAGAAATTCGGCATCTCTTCTTTTACTTCTGTTTGTCTACAGGCCAGTTTTGCCCGGTCCAAAATTGCGGCGACGAAGATAGTAACACATAAATTAACCAAAGCAGTCAACGTGACTAACCTTAAAGTACAAAAGTAGCACTAGCTAACCACCATAAGTTAACGTTAGCCAGCAACTCCCTTCAACTTTGAAGAGTGAAATTAGGCTCGCTTAAAGGGTTAGTTCACCCAAAAATGAAAATTAAGTCATTAATTACTCACCCCCATGCTGTGCCAACCCCGTAAGACCTTCGTTCGTCTTCGGAACACAAATGAAGATATTTATGATTAAATCTGAGAGGTTTATCACTCCTCCATAGGCTCCCTAAGGGAACGAAACTTGACGGCCCAGAGAGTCATTAAAGAAAATGTTTAAATATTCCATGTCGCAACAGTGGCTCAACTACAAGTTTATCAAGGGACGAGAATACTTTTTGTGCGAAAAAACAAACAAAAATAATGACTTTATTCGACTATTCCTTTTCTTCCTTGTAGGCCTGAAACGAGACTTCAAGAGATTTCCACGACGCGCACGCGCGAGAACTTAACTGAAGTAGTTTAAGGAGATCGCAATTCTCGCGCGTGCGTCGTGGAAATCTCTTGAAGTCTCGTTTCAGGCCTACAAGGAAGAACATTTTACATTTACATTTAGTCATTTAGCAGACGCTTTTATCCAAAGCGACTTACAATTGAGGACTAAACCAAGCGAGTCATCATGAAGAGGCAAAAACAACGCAAGAAGTGCTCAAAATAGAAAGTTCAGACATAGCTCGGAGCAGCATAAGCCAGGCAAGCGAGGATTTAATGAAAAGGATTTAAAAAAAAAAAAAAAATTATGTTAAGTGCAGAAAAAGGAATAGAAAAGGAATAGTCGAATAAAGTTGTTATTTTTGTTTGTTTTTTCGCACAAAAAGTATTCTCGTCGCTTGATAAACTTATAGTTGAGCCACTGTTGCGACATGGAATATTTAAACATTTTCTTTAATGACTCTCTGGGCCATCAAGTGTCATTCCCTTAGGGAGCCTATGGAGGAGTGATAAACCTCTCAGATTTAATCATAAATATCTTCATTTGTGTTCCGAAGACGAACGAAGGTCTTACGGGGTTGGTACAGCATGGGGGTGAGTAATTAATGACTTAATTTTCATTTTTGGGTGAACTAACCCTTTAACTGTTGCACACATTTCGGTCAATATTACTGTATTAACGATAATTGACAGTAAGATACTTTCTAATCAACTAAAACAAATGAATACTTACCAAGTAGTGGATATTCACCTTTTATGTAGTCTATGAGAGGATGAGAGATGGGCGAAAAGAGCGCGCTGTCCCGCACATGCGCAAAGGGCGGTCCCGTATGACACCTTTTTTTGGCGATCCAACGTAAATCAATCTCATAGGTGGAGCTATTAATAAAATTTTTAGTTAAACCACTTAAATATATATACATATGATCTTAAATAGATATATTTAAATAAAGCAAATTATATTTAAATGTGTCACCTCTAAGAAGGGCTCGAATCATTTTTTTGAGTGTAGCGGAATCTGCATTTCCTGCCTGAAGACTAAGGCAGGGTTGCAGCCGACCCCCGGGAGGAAGGGACTATCCTGCTGGTGGTGGGGAGGATGGAGGGGAAGGGACCGTCCTGGTGGTGGCAGGGAGGATGGAGGTAATTGTTTGCGTCAGCATCTACTAACCCAGACATGTGTACGTACCGATCTTTTATACTGCAAGTATTAGAACATGATTGGTTAGATGTAAAGGTATAAGTGACGTAATGATTGAGTCTTCCCGGCAGAACTTACGCTAAAACTTTTATATCTTGCCGTCCGTGCCACAAAGCAGATGCTTTGTGCCATCGGCTAGCCTAATCTATGGCTGCTAACGTTGCATCTGTGGCTGAACTTATTGGGGATAAAGGAGAAGGATAAAACTTTTCTCTTTGATTCCCCGATGTTGCCCCCTTCAGTCTGGGGCATTCCAGAGGTTCATCCCTCGCCGTGTCCAGGGTCCGTCAACCCCTCTGACCCGCGGCCTGAGAATAGTTCCTGGCAGAGGGTCAGAAGGTGAGCGTGGCAGCCTGCACTCCCCCTCCAGAGTGCTAATCAGGACCTTAAAGAGGTCATTTCAGTTTGCAGGTCTGATTGCGATCCACTCTCTTGTCTGTTTTGCCTAACAGATAGAGGTGACAGTTAGTCAGTTACATGGTGCTCCCCAGTGGAGTGGTGCAGGGGTTGGACCAGGACTCCTGGAGATCTATGTAGAGGCGTAGTGGCTAAGTTGAGCAGAGATGATCGATGATGAGCAGGGAAGCGTTGGTGCAGTGTTGACAGAGCTGAAGATGGTCTGCATTGCCATTTGCATCCCACTCTCTCGTCACCCCCTCCAGAACATTATCATTTGGAGGTTAAAGCATATAATCCTGCTTCCCTAAAGGTCTGATAGGAAGGCGACAGAGTACATAAGTGGACTGTATCACTATTAGCTTCCCACCTGAGGAATTAAAGAACGGGGAGAGATTTCACAGACCAGCGGCAAATAGAGACTATCTTAAAAGAGCTTTACAGGTGGGAAGGTGGACTTGGTAATTTATATGACCCACTCTTTCTGTGGCTTAGCGGCTGATGCAGTGTCTCGTTCCCTTCTCAGGGAACCAGTTACATATGAAATCATTTCAATAACTTTTCAATAAGGCGTGCTGTTTTTTACATGGATCAAAAAAAAAGAAAAGAAAAAGAACTAAACTCCACATACATCTTAGCAGAATTCCAAGAGGATAGTGATGGGAGAGAGAAAATAGAAAATAGTGTGTGAATATCTGTGAATGTTATTATGTAATAAAATAAATTTTTTAAATGTTCACATTTGTTATGGATGGCTGCTAAAAGGAAGCGCACGACGAAGGAGAATACTAGGAACTAGTCTTTTATCCAACAATCTTACTGAACACTCTGGGAAACAGAATATCAACCATTAAACATAGACAACACCGAACAAAGAACTGAATGAAGGCGGGACTTAAATACACAGAGGAACAAAAGAGCTAATTAATTGGGCAACAGGTGAACGGGATAATCAAATCAAGGGAACAAACTGGCACACACTGAAACTGGGTCACACAGGCAAACAGGCACAGAACTAAAACACAATGAAACATGGCCAAAACAGAGGAGAATATGATAAAACCGTTACAATATTCTTGAGAGTGATAAAGGTAAATAGATTTGGCTTGCTGTCAGCAGTAGAAGAGCTCAAGGAGAAGACTTGAGCTCTTAGTTCCCACCAGACTACAGTTAATTAATAGGCTATAACAATGGAGGTGGAGTTAGGGTGGTGGAGGTTGTTGTGTCCTTGTGTATCGACAGGATCAGATGAAAATGCTCCTCCAAAACAATATCCCCATTATTCCTTGCCATTTTAGGAATAATGGGGGTGTTGAGCAAAGAAGAGAACTTGCTGTGTATATTAAAAACTGCACAAAACACTGCACATAATCTTCATCTAATGGTAGTTTATAGGAAAATATTCATCTGAGCTAAATGATGTATATTAAGGTAGATTATGTTGTCTAAACATAGAAGAACGGTTTAATAGATGAAGAACACAAACTCAGCAGTTATTTAATATGAATCTTTATTAACTTACCAAACAAACAAACAAAAATATGAGTACATATTAAGAGCAAGTGTAATATCAAAATATGTTTGTTTGTTTTTTTACCACAAAAGTTTGTCTAGAATGAAGGCAATTTAGATCAAATAAAATATTAAAATAAAATAAAAAATCCGATCAGGTTTTTTCTCTCCAGAATATGTATTTTCTGGTTAATTATGTCATTTCAATTATTTATTCAAAATGACTAAAAGTCACAACTTTCAATGCATGCCAATAAAAAAAAAATCTTGATGGAGACACGTCATATATGATAGTGATGGAGGGTTTTCAAAGCAAACATAAGCATTTAGTTATGGTATTATGATAATATTACAGTAGACGAAATAGGATTTAATATATAAACAGAGTTATACATCAAGGCAGTTTCACATGGGGATTTAAAAATGAAGAAAATATCATGAGTGCAATGTATATCATGAAGTGTATGGTTTAAAATCACATCACTAAAATATCAATATTATTATCTGAACTATACTGTAGTCTTTTCTTTTCTTTTTTTTGTAAAAAAAATGCAAGTGACTTATGCCTGTATGTGCAATACAAACCAATCTCACAACCTATTTTACGAGGTGGCGATTTTTCCACCCCTAAACATAACATCACTGGGGTGATGTTGTACAAAAACATATGAATGAGACCGTAAAAATAAGACACAGATTCGCCAAAGCATAACTAGTTACTAACTGCCAGTCACAATATTGGAGTTGGCCTACCCAGTATTTCCCAGCATGAATTAAAGTGTCATTCATGCCTGTTGTACAAACTGTTCAGAGTTATATACGAAGCTATAATACTTAAGTACAGGTTTCTGTTTAAATTCCTAACCCTAAGAAAGAAACTAGTAATAGCCACGCTTGTCTTAGCAAACACAACAAATTAAAGTCAGAATTTCAAATAAGTTGTAGGGTGTCTCTGTATTTAATCCAGTGTTGGTCTCTAGCTCCAGCTATTGTCCTTTGAAAATATTGTGTATGTGCACTAAAACCTCTAATAATTTCGAGTCTGCTGAAAGTCAGACAGGGCTTGTCCACAGGATGATTGACAGGCAGACATGTTTGAAGGTCAGAGCAGTCATTCCTCACAAGCCTCAGCCAGATGGTGTTGAGAGAGGATGGAGTCTCCTCACATTAAGTTTTCAGCCATTGAGTGTGTAATGAATAATGTTCACATGAATAAGAGATTTACATTGGTCACTGCAATCGGGGCTATATGGGCTTCTGGGATACATCAAATGATTGCATAACAACAAATCAAATCATATCTTGCTCTAAAATTTGATATGGATATATGCAAAGTATCCAAAACCATTGTATATGTTGTACTTATTATATATCTCTCTTATACAATTGATTCTAATGAGTAAATTACAAATTTCTGTGGTCAATTATTTCTGTATAATCACTGTTGAACATTTGCTGTGTTTATCGCTGCGTTTATTTTATCTCTCTCATAATTTTGTAATCTCTCTGTGATCGTTTTCATCTCACCTAATAAAATGATTTCAAATCAATATTTTACATCCATTTATTTGGTAAGTATAGCCATTGATTAAGTGGAATAATACAATCAGCTGGTCATTAAAGCTAAATGATAATGCAGTGTTGGCCAGCTGACTCTACCGTTTACTTAAGATCCAGGAACAGTTCATATAGAACAATATTGTGTACATCAAAATTTAAAGGGGCTCATAAAATCCATTTTTTGTTGTGGCATCCAAATGACACTCATTTCAGTACATTCTCAGACTTATATAAAAATGTTGAAGATACTTTTATGCAGTACTTTCATCATTTCCGCATCAAAAAGATAAAGATCGAAAAGATGCAAAACTAGGCCTTCAAATCTGAAAGTAATTTAAAGCCATTTTGAAAAGTACAAAAGTCTTTTTAAAGCCATGCATGTGTTATAAAGGGTGCTCAGATATAGCATCTTATCACACCCGCCAGCCAGTGTTGGTTGTCAGCTGTGTTTGTGTGAGAACTGAAACTTGTGATAATGACAGACTTCCGGCAGTGTCTTCTTTAATAAATTTCAGTTATGCTCAGCTGCCCCTGATGTTTTCAGGCTGCTGCACTTGACTTCATCTGAAGGGGGTGGGGGGGGGGGGGGGGGGGGGGGGGTGGGGGGGGGGGGGGGGGGGGGTGGGGGGGGGGGGGGGGGGAATGCACATGTAGTCATTTATAAATGAACTTCTCTAAACTGAAACACATATAAGCATACTTAGTTGTTCCCCTGGACCATTGTACTAGTAATGTGGATCATTGTTAATAACAAAACTGCTTTTTTCCTTAATAATTGTCTTACACACCTGCACTCTGGCTGTGTGATATCTGGGTTTGTGAAGTGGACATCTGTGTGATCTCTTCAGAGGGTATGTGTGTATGGCTGGAAGGGTCTGCGGTTCTTAGGTCATCCGGGGGCCAACGTAACTCTCCGCTCTCCACCTCTCCCTCTGTGGGCTCCACTACGATGGAGGGCAATCGCTTGGACAGCTTGGGGTGGCGCTCCTTTGTGTCTGGAAAAATCTGAAAATAGATGTTTTATCTTTGAGATAAAGTAGATGTTGAATGCTCCACTTATGTTTGTCGACATAAAGAAAAAGCTCACCTTTATAGAAAATGCTGTCATCATTTAATCACTTGCATTTTGTTCCATACCTTTATGACTTTCTTTTTTTCCATGGAACACAAAAGGGAGTTTTTAAAGAATATCTTGGGGTTTGTTTTTCATATAATGAAAGTGAAAGCGCGACCAGGGCTTGACCAACAAAATGACACCATAAACGTGTCCATGCTATAACTTTGTGTTATCTGAACAGGACAATATTTATGCCAATCATTTCTTAAATTCCAGTCTATTTATCACACAAAGCTATTGTTTGATATAGAGTATTTCAATGGCCCTTTCATTATATGAAAAGAGCATGCAGGTTGTTCTTTAAAAATGCAAGAAAGTCATAAGGGTTTGAACGACATGAAGTTGAGAAAATGATGACAATTATCTTTACACAGTATTCACAGAATCTTAAATCAGTTGAAAGTTGAATTGAGAGAGCAGATGACATTGAAGAAACTGATCAACTTGGGATGAAATGACCAATGAAAAGACTTGGATGAGACACCAACCTGAAAGGAAACGCCTTGCTCTCCGGTGTCACTCATAGTGAAATCTTCTCGACTGTGTTCTGGGTTGTTCAATATATCTGTCATTCTAACAAGAAAATCAATCATAAATTAGCCTATATTCATATAAACTATATACTATCCTATATCTTTTTTTGGTCACTTTAATACAAACAAATGCCTGCTGACGAAGAAAACGAGGAAGATGAAGTATCTATAGTCAGTACTTGGTTCACACAGGGAGAGTAGAGAATACAGTACATTTGCAAGCAGTATTTTTATTAATAGAAAGTAACAACACTCAGAGACACTTACAGAACACAGAAAATGGAAGAGAACAGACAAACAACTGAACAAAACAGGGGAGTATAAATACACAAGTTAATGAGGGGTAAAATAAGGCACAGTTGGAACAGATCAATCAACTAATAGGTAACCAGAGCAACCAAGGACACATGGACTCAAAACGAGAAACTAAAGAGAAACTAAACTCAGGGAACCCAAAAACAGACAATATGTGGCATCTATGGCAATCAAAAAATAAACATTCTTAGAAGAAAGCCTAAAAAAAAGCCTCTTATGCTCTCCAAGGCTGCATTTATTTAATTAAAAAATACAATAAAAACAGTAATATTATTATAATTGATTTCTATTTTAATATTTTTCAAAATGTAATTCATTCCTGTGATGGAAAATCTGAATTTTCAGCATCATTCTTCAGTGTAACATGGTCCTTCAGAAATCATTCTAATATGCTGATTTGCTGCTCAAGAAACGTTTCTTTGTACTACCAATGTTGAAAACAGTTGTCCAACTTAATATTTTTTTCTGGAAGCCATTATACATTTTCCTTCAACATTCCCCAGACTTTTGAACAGTAGTGTATATTGTTTGAAACTGTGTATCGTAATAAGCACAACACTTTCAGATTTTAACACTAACACACCAATACATAACCTTTGCTGAGCAACAGTGAAGGATTGGTTCACCCCAAAATTATAATTTTGAAATGTCATTTCAATCCTGTCTTTTTTTCTTCTTCAATGGAACACAAACGGAGATCTTAATCATATGACAAGGAAAAACCAATGACGTTTGGCATCAAAAATGTCCTTTTTGAATTGATCACAAGTGAAGAGAATATTATTAATGCAATACAATGAATAACCAATTAAAAATTATTAAATTGTTTACCCATATGGCTCATACTATAAGTGTTTGTATGGCTTCAGATTACTTGTAATGTTTAGCACATATGGAACTGCTTTTATAGAGAATTTTTTTCTTGGCAGTATACCATCCACTTTTGTTGTATGGAAAATAGCCACTTGGATATTCAGCCAAACACATAATTTTATGATTCACAGAAAAAGAAAAAAAGAAAAAACACAGGGTAGAAGCAGGTGAGTAAATAATAACACAATTTTAATTGTGTGTGAACTATTCATTTAATAAAAAAGATACTAGAAATAAAAAAGAAAGGAAAATCATGCACCAACATGTCAGTTGCAGCATTTACATGTTTGTTCAGTCTGTAATCCCTAAAAAAATCCTTCCTGTCCCTTTCAAACTGACATGGTTTTATCAGCATGCACACAACCAAACACCCCAGCTATTCTTTGTTCCAGGCTTTGACTGCAGTGTGATAGGGTGTCTGCAGGTGTGTATGCAAATACGAAGCGTGGTAAAATTATAAAATATTATCCTCCATCATTTTCATTCAGATTGATGGCGGACTCATGCCTGTTTGCAGTCTGTTGAACAGACAATATGAGGGACGAATGCTGAAGGATAATAAAACTGTGAACACGCTAGTTAGTACACCCACTCACATGCACACTCACAAATCCTGTTCAATTATTCAGCAGTTAAAGGCTGGATAGCACAAAGACCTATAAATACTAATCACGTTATTTTGACAGTGAAAACCAAATTGCTCAGGCTAAGGCAGTGCCTAATATTGTTATCATTAACTGAAAATAAAACTAATATAAATAATTTCCGGTAATTAAAATAAAGCTGATATAAAATTTAGAAATATTAGATGAAAAACATCTCGGGTTATGACTGTAACATCGGTTCCCTGAAAATGGAACGAGGTGCTGCATCTGAATGTTGACGCTTTGGGAACGCTTCCATGTGACTGGTCCCTGAAGCACGTGTGAAACAGCACCAATTCTATTGGTAGTCATATGACGTAAGATGATGCGCCACTTGACTATAAAAGTGCACTTGCATTTGACATCATCAGCTTTTGATTGGGCGAAGGAAGACATTCAGGTATGATGTAGTATGGCAAGGAGACGCAGTCTCTCCTTCCTTACTCAGGGAACAGAGGTTACAGTCTAACCCAAGATGTTTTCTTTCAAGGGAATAGTACGCTGTGTCTGAATAGTACAGTAACACCTTTGAAGGGGCCACATCCCTAGTAGTGTGGGCTCTGATAGCCCCTCTGAACAGCTGCTGAGACCCAAACAGGGCATACAAGATTAAGCCTCTCCTGGTCTCCTGTTCTGCAGATTGAAAAGGCAGAGGACAGAAGGCCTGAAGAACCACAGAACGTGTCACTGAGGAAGAGCAAATCGTACAAACATAGCCTCGTCCATGCCTTTACCAAGGCATCCAGCCTCAAGGGTGCTGGAGGTGTGAAGGCGAACCAGAGCGGACAGTGTGTCAAATTCTCCGAAGCAAACAGGTCTACTTCCACTCTGCCGAACCTCTACCAGATTGACTCCACCTGCTTCGACAGGATTTCTGCTCCCCGATTCAGGTACCCAGGTATTTAGTCTGGTTCCAGAGAAGGATCTGGCATGCCAGTCTGGAAATGAACGCATACCATCCTAGTGATTTATGTATGGGACTACTGATGTGTTGTCTGATCGGACAAGAACATGGTAGCCTCTGAGGTCTGGGAGAAGTATTTCAGAACCAGAAATACAGCCCTCATCTCCAGGCAATTTATGTGCCATGAAAGATGGTGACCTCTCCACAGACCCTGAGCACAGCGGCCATCTAGGATCACACCCCAGCTTGTGAGGGAAGCATCTGTTGTTAGTATTTTGCGATGACACAATGCCCTCAACACGGGACCTTGGGCCAAGAACCAAGGTTTCTTCCACATCCCTAGGGTACGTAAATATCTGTGTGTAACCCTGATGATGCGAAAAGAGTTGCCCCTTGGGAACAATCCCTTGGTCTTGAGCCACCGCTGCAATGGTTTCATGTTCAAAAGGCCCAAAGGTATGATGTTTGACACAGCTGCTATGAGTCCCAACCGTCTGACATTGACGGCTTGGCCTAGCCTGATCTTGCCTATGGCCATGAAAATAGACTCTATACGTGCAGGGTACAAACGTGCAAGGCTAGGCCGAAAGGAAAAACCTGATATTGGTAAGTTTTACCCCTCAAAACCAAACCTGAGGATGGATATGTGAAAGTATGCATCCTTTAGATCTATCATGACAAGTCCTTGGATCTGATTTGAGATACGATGAGCTTGAGTGTTAACATTTTGAACCTGTAAGTCTGTAGAGTAAGGTTCAGATGACGCAGATCCTTCTATCGTACCGGCTGTAGAAGCCTGACTTTCTCTCAGGAAGAGGAATATATATTCTCTTCTATTTCTATTCTATTTCTATAGTACTTCATGCTCCAACACCAGAGCCTGCTCTGTGCTCACCAACGTAGGTAGCACCGCGCTGGATCCTGTAAACACTTCCATGGTTCGCAGAACCCAAGGAGACACATTTGGCAGAAGTTGCCACGCTGCCATATGGTCTGAAAATGGTATCTGACCTCCGGCGCAGGATGATCACGAGGGCTTGAGGTTTCATTTGGGAAAGGGGCCAATAAATAAGAGAAATGATTTCACATATAGCACTTTCTGAAGACAAAGAAGCTGATGATGTCTAATGCAGGTGCTCTTTTATAATCATATGGCACACCATCTTACGTCATATGACTACCGTCAGCCAATAGAAATTGGCCTAAATTCAGTCATGCTTCAGAGACCAGTCACATGGAAGCGTTCCCACAGTGTCAACATTCAGTCGCGCGGTGAGTTCCCACGAAAAGGATAATAAACTTAAATCTCAACAAAAATGTAATTCAATTTGTTAATTCATTATTTATAATTTGTAACAAGTGTTTGACGCATTTACAGCTGCAACTTGAAGATGGAGATGAAGATCCTTGAATAAAGGCTTGAATTTGGGTCTATTCCTCACATGGATTCTGAAGATTTAAAGAGCATAGAATAAAATGTATTATTTTCATGATTAGTTTATGTTGTGTTTTCAGTGTATTTTTTATAGTCTTTGTTTGATTCACAGCATGTTGATAAAATGCCTTTTGTGTCCAACAACAAACAAAATAAATATTACACAAAGTATTGGTTAAACATTTACAGAAATGTTATTGATTTTATGTTTTTTCTTATGGGTGTTTGTTTAACATTACGTCATTCTTTGAGATGAGTTTGCATCAGAAGTCACAAACATTTGTAAATGAGTAAAAAATGTGATGAAATTATTTAATTTATCATAAATGCAACAGAATCAACCAATTAATTCAATGAATTCAGTATAAGAAAAAATAAGGAATTGTATTCATTTGTAAGTATGTAAAGTTACTGATACATAAATCATTTAGATGCTGTCAGTACTTCAATACGGTACGTTTCAGTGTCAATGCAAAGCTAAGTAATTTTTATAGGATTCAATACCCCCAGCCACTAAAGAGAAAAAAGGGGAACCTGTTGTGTGTTATGGAGGAGTTCTAGGTGAACTGTCACAATGAGTGTGGTAATGTGCTTTATTAGTTGCTTGCAATAACTGTATTTTGCTAAGCTTCTAGATGATAAAAATAAACAGATTTCTGTAGAATGTTAGAAAAGATGTTACCAGGGAGCCAATAGGAGCATGCTGGGTCTAATTGTTTGATTATTGTTTTGGTATTTTACAAAGAATTGCGAGGTTGTTGAATGCAGTATTTTACGTAACATTGTGGTGTAATTAGAATAACACTGACAGATACTCTTACTTAGAACTGTTCCTTAATTGTGGCTTTGCTTAAGGCGAATATAGAGGCAGCACAACTCAAGGCTTTTAAAAGCAGACAAACATGCAACTTTAACAGTGATGCGTGAGGTCTATGGGTTTCTTTGTGTGTACACATGAATGCATGCGTGCTTGTATCAATGCCCATAAGCAAGGGTGGAATTTATTTTTATTGATATCATTTTAATACCGTTTCAAAGGCCTCTGGCTGCCAGATGATTTTTGGATTGCAAGCACAGACGTCACCATACATGCCAAATCATGTCTAGACCTTTTGTGAGTTCAAAGAGTGCAACTATTTTATGATTAATATCTTGATAGATTATAAACATGAAGGAAAATAAAGGCTTCCTGGATTTTAAAGGTTTCCTACAGAGAATTAATTGATCAAGAAACATTGTAATATATCTAACATATCAAACAGGTGTGGAAAATGTTCTGGGAAAATTTAAATATGACATTTAAATATTTGAAATGAATAGACACTGTTAAAACTATAGAATGTTTTTTGTTTTTTTTTGTTTTTTGTAGTGCTCTAATAGAATTAAAGCAACGCCAAGTAACTTTTCCTCTTTGGAATCATGATGACAATTCAAAAGCTACCCGGCTGCTAGGTATCTTATAGTCTACTGTCGAGTACGCTCCACCTATCGGCAATTGTAACGCTTGCCGTAAAGCAAGTCAAATTTGTAGTTTCATTCGGACTACAGAAACGCGACCCGATCTGGCAATCTTACATAGCGTGGATATATCAGATAAAGGACCGCAAAGCGGTGGCATAAGTGCATTTCTCCATGTCACGACTTGATGAACCACTGAAACGATTTTGAAAACATTATTTTAAGGTAAAAAATCTTACTTAGTGTTGCTTTAACCTTGAACCACACATTCAACATTCTAATCTCAGCATTTAATTACCAATCACAGATTTCGATTTTATGGCCATTCCACAAGATGGGTCAAGTCAAGTCAAGTCAAGTCAAGTCAAATATATTTATATAGCGCTTTTCACAATACAGATTGTATCAAAGCTGCTTCACAGTATCAATCAAAACAACTTTGAAAAAAAAGACATCCAAGTTTAGTAGAGCTGATCAATGGTATGATTGGTTAATTAATTTGAATATCCCCAACTGAGCAAGCCAAAGGCAACAAAGGGTGCCTTTTTCTTTAAATATTTAACATTTTTATTTTATTTTGCCATATAACTATGCTTTGAAATAAATAAACATTTAGAATTGACAATTTTATAGTTAATTTAGCCATAAAAAGCCTATAGTGTTCAAGGTCATGACCTTAAGTTTCGTGAAATTTTTAATAATCAGTTGTTTACTATAAAAAATGGTAACAGGGTTGACTATTTAAGATCGTCTCCCTGTCAGTGAGGCCATGTCATCGATATGATGTCATTATGTCAGAGGGGTTTTTTTTGGACATCATTGTAAAAATTACTGTTTTATGAGGATGATGCAACAGTTGATGCATACAGTGATGCAACAGTTTATGCATAACTTGTAGGCAAGATTTTTTTTTTTTTTTTTTTTTACTAAAATTTAACAAATATATACATACAAAAGACTAGATTTCATTTTCATTGTGCAAATTTGCTAATATTACAACAAGAAGTTAGAAACATGGCTGGGCCAAAAGACATCTGACATGAATCAAGAAAACATGAAAAAAAGTTAATGGATTTTATTAATGTGTTTTCTGAACATGGCAATTACAACGCCTAGTTAAAAGTCATAATTTCATTGTTAAAGTCATTATTTTTTTTTAAAATCTCCCTTATAATGGACTAGTAATATGAAACAATATGAAACAATTCTAATATGCAACTCCATCGAAAGGCAAATGTGGTTTTAAGACAAATTGCACGCATATAGCTTACAAAATAATAAAAAGGGACAAAATTTAATTTAGTTAAAGGAATATAGGCTGAATATGAATATGGCTATCATCAATATACAGCAGACATTTGTATAAGCAATTAAAAAGATGTAGACACAAATTATATAAATATGCAGATGAACCTTTAAGTTTTTCAGCAATGTATATGTGGTTTCCTGAATACCTTCTCTAAGCTTTCTTTTTAACACTTTATTTTAAATGTGCAATGTACCATTATGTCAAATAGCTTACCTTTATTTTGTCCCCTTCTCTTCTTGAAGTGTACGAAAATTGAATTTTATTGAGATATCCTCTCGTTCAAATCTCTCTCGCAGCTTCCGTTCACATCAGTCCGTCCAGTTCGAGCGGAAAGTTACTGTTGAATGCTGTCACAGTGCTTGTGCTCATCCTACCAACGTCATTCATTTACATGTTGAGAGCTGCACACATGCAACATGAATCGCTGTACGATTGGTTACGAGAAGCACGCATCCACGTCGTCATCAAAGCTTGTTTTTTCATGTCATTTTCAGGACCTCTGAATCCAGATGATGATTATTACGCAAGTGTTTGGGTGAGTTTAGTGATCTGCACTAGCCTACTGTTCCAGATTTTTAGAAGCAACGGTTTAAAAAAAAAAAAACTTTCTCTGAAAGATTCTTATACCCCATGTTACTGGTTAATATTAGCTTTAGTGTTCTTGAATATATTTGAGAGCTTGTCTGGTTGAAGGAAGATGTTGTTGGTGGATCGCTGATGCCCCCTGCTGCTGTACTTGGATTTGTTCCCACTGAGGTCTATTTATAGGCCTGCTGTTCGCGTGTTTGTTTACGCTCATATTCCATGTAAACAGTGACTTTTTTGTTCAGATTTGGTTCAGGTCCCTTTAACAGGACACAATAGTGACTGGTGTTCACTTTTTCCACCGTGGTATGTATAGGCCTATTTCCTATTCATTTTCCCCTAGCCTTTTAAACTTTAATGAGTTTTAAGAATCAAACCAGCTTAAGTTACTGTATTATTGTATGTATAATTACTGCTCTGACTGGACCACAGTCCACAGTACATATACAAACTCCATATGTCGTTTTAATTGTTTTTCACATGTTGTACACTTCTTTTTACTCATTGATTATTGGACTGAAATTATAATGATTTATATATTTTTTTGCAATGCTCTTACTAGGGTGTCTTTCAATCAGTCTTTTTAATCCCCCGCCTGCTGTCCGTATCAATCAATCAATCAATCAATCAATCAATCAATCAATCAATCAATCAATCAATCAATCAATCAATCAATCAATCAATCAATCAACCAATCAATCAATCAATCAATCAATCAATCAACCAACCAACCAATCAATCAATCAATCAATCAATCAATCAACCAATCAACCAATCAATCAATCAATCAATCAATCAATCAACCAATCAACCAATCAACCAATCAATCAAGCAATCCATCAATCAATCAAGCAATCGATTCCCCTCATACAGCAAGGTTACTTGTTGAATATTACAATATTGTTTTTCCATTTAAATTCCAGTTTTATTAAAATGCTGTATTTAGTAACAGTTTTTTTTAATCAACATCTATGTATTTTAATCATTTCTAGCTTAAATGGCAATGCAGACGAAAAAAAGGAAGGAGTGTCAATATAATATTGTTACACTCATAAGTGATAAATGTGATTTTGTGTTGCCGCATCCAACTAAACAGAAATGTAAATCTCTTACAGATTATTCTTATATCAGGACACTTAGTCCATTCTTTAACTACTACTACTAACAGGCTGACTTTTGCTTTATTGCGTTTCATTTAAAAAAGTAGTAAAGACCAAATGCTGGTGCAATTCCAATATCTAAGCAACCACAAGAATGCACACAAATTAAATTTCAGGGCATCGCCTCAACGGTAGAACATACTGTATATCACGCAGTGGCAATAGAGTAGGCAGTCATTCTTTTTTACCCTTAGGCTGTTTAACCATTTAATCTTTTTTTTTTTTTTTTTTTTTTTTAATTAATTCAACTGAAATATATATATTTTTTAATACCTGATGTTGATGCAACTGCCGATATCTTACAGAGCATGATACAGAATGAGAGATGAAAGGTTTTCAGACAAAGTCAGAGAAGGCTTTGGGTACGGGGAACAGTTTGGAGCACTTTAACTCATACAGTAGTAAAATTGGTAAATCTGCAGCTTCCCCGACTGATGGTGCCCTAGGAGGTGGCAAAGTCTCAATGACTGTGTTGATCTGGCCCTGTTTAGGATTATAATATAGGCTGATTATTGTCTGATTATCAGGGGTTGTTTTTCCTTAAAATTATCTTTAGCCAACTACAGTCGCATGTTCCATTGAATTGTGTTGTAACTACAGAACTTGCGACAGTTGGCTTTATCCTTTAAAAAGTTCATGAGAAAGTTGGCTGTGATATTATTCTAAATGTCAACAGATGTTTGTATCAGCCTTTTTTACTTGTCTCTGTGCATTAATCTAACTCTTTTTCTTGGCTTTACACTTATATTGATCGTAAATTATTAATTGTATTATTATTTTTTGTGATACTAGGGATCAACATTTGCTATCAAAAATGGTAAAGGCAAGGTGATCTCTCTCAGTCTGCTCAAATGTTTTTTTAGTATTTTTTTTTTAGTGTTCACACACTAAATCAGAGACGTGGAACATATTTTCACTTTTTTATTTCTTTTGCAGTGACTAGTTTAAGTGTTTCTCTTACAACATTCATTTGATTTATTTGACAATACATGTTAAATGAAAAGTCATTGCTTATTGAGAAAATTATTGTATTTTGAAAATGTGCATTGTACAGTATATTTTGCAAATCTATTGATTCCATCAAATGCTTTTGTCATAAGCTAACAAAGATAATGGAGAGACAAATAAAACATTTACATAGTTTTCATTTATTGTCAAGGCTGCAGAAACACAGATTGTATATGCAATTTTATAGTTTTCTCAAAATATATAACCTCAAAGAAACAAATGCCTCAATATGTGATAGTGTCAACATTCTTTAAAAGCCACACCAACTTTATAATTAATTTTATTTGTAAATATTATCTATTTAAATGTTGTTTGCTTGAATATTACTGAGTTGGCACTGTAAACAATTTCCCCAAGATAACAGTTTTACAGTAAAGTGTACTGATAACCCACACATCAAATTTTAATATAATATTTTTTTTCCTATTATTCATCGTACATACATAATTCGTCAAGTGGATATAGTTGTTTTGTCTTAAGACTTTTAAGCTTAAAATCTTCACTAGCTAAACAATACTCTGTGATATGTTCATAAGTAAGTTTAATTTTACTCAATTAGCATTACAATTCAGCTGGCTTGTATGATTATATAAGAGAACACTGAAACATACATTCAAAAGCATAAAATAAACTCAGCCATATATCATGTTCATTTCCCCTCATTCTCATCTGTAGAGGAATCCATATGTCTTAGAGATGTTTCATATCTCACTATTGTGACCTCTTCAGTTGTTGCTACACTGTCAAAAAACCTCATTTTCTCAGTGTGTACCGTGTCTCTCAGCCTACGAATCGACGAAGCCGTATCATCACAAATGGGTTCTGCAGAGTCTCCTTCAAATACACGTGTTCTCTGTGTCACAATCATTGTCTCGTTATCATCATGTAATGTTTCTTTCACAACGTGCTTTTCCACCAATGTTTGCTTCCCACTTTGCACTCTAGTTTCCTCTACTGTCAACACCGAGTCTGAGCCTAGTGTTACTTGTAATGGTGAGGTGTGAATTCCATGGGCGTCTAAATTAGTAAAGATTGCAGGTTGCTGTGTGTCTGGTATAGCTTGAATGTTCGATGTGATGACATGAATTTCCCCTGACATCTGTTTCAGAGTGTCCACTGAGGCTGAGGACATATCTGATGAGAATGGGATGTTGACTTTTTCTGGCTGGTGAGGCTCCATTGATATCATTTCACATCTGGCTGTGGAAGTTACAACATTAGTTTGTACATCTTTGACCCCAATAGTGGCAGTTGGTTCAGCATATTTCACTTTAACTTTTGTAGGAGAGGTCTGTGACAGGCCAACATGTTCAGTTACTGTGGAACTTATATCTGCAAAAGCTTCAGATGATCTTAGTGATAATGTTGGGCTGATGTTGTCCTCCACAGCCTCGCTGAACAAGCTCTTCTCTGGTTCCTCGTGTGCCTTGCTGGATTCTTTCTCTACATCATTAGACTTCTCAGCCTCTTCAGGTGGTTGGATTATTTGTTCCTTCTCGTCAGATTTTGTAGTTTTAGTTGGAGAAGAAAATGAGAACTTGAACCAGCTTCCTTTTTCAGTTTTTGCTTGTTCTTTGCTAACAGCTGATTTCTGATCCGCTGAAGCCTCCAGATGTTTTTCACTTTCTTCAATTTTGGCGTCGACTAACTTATCACTTTCATCTGAGGACTGGCTAAATCCTAATTTTGGAAATTTAAATTTAAACTTTGATTTCTCCTGTGCTCCTTTGTCCTTATGTTCTGCTACTTCCTCAACTTTTTCTCCAGCCTCCTGTTCTTGCTTAACAGATGGTTTGTCCATTTGTTCTTCTATTTCCTCTATTGTTGGAACATTAAATTCAACCTCAAAGCCACTGAGAACATCCTCAAGTCTAGGCATTGTAAATCTGGGTGACTTTCCAGGCCCTTGTGAATCATCTTTTGGTTGTGTTTTAGTGTCTGAGGCATTAGCATTTATGGTTGTGTCATCTTCTCCATCCTGAGATTTTGTTCTTGAAATGCTAAACTTCGGCATTTTCATAGTAGGAAGTTTGAATTTACTCGGGGAGCCTTTGTCACCCTCCATTTTTTTTACAACAACCTCTGGAGGCTGTTCAGTGGTTTCTTTAATTTCACCCTCTCTGTGTATATCTTTGGAGACTTCTACTTGTAAATGCTTGTCTTTAATATTTAGATCAGTTTTAGTGTCTGGAACATCTACTTCTGCTTCTTTTCCTTTTGCATCAGATGTTCTTCCAAATCTTGGCATTTTAAAAGCAGGCATTTTGAATTTACTTGGAGAACCTGAAACAACAATGGTATCATCTTTCAACTCTGTCTCTACCTCTGTTTTTTCAAGGCTGGAACTTCCCTCTAAACCCATGGCTACTTTTGGGAGACTTGCATCATCTGCAGCAATTTTAATTTCTGGTTCATTGATCCCAATTTCAGGTGTTCCTGTTTTTACTTCTTTTGCAGTTACTATCACCTCAGGACCTTTTACTTTGGGTAATGAAATCCCAAATTTTGGAAGTTTAAATTTAGTTTCCTGTCCCTCTTGATTAATCTCTTTTGCTTTTATGGTCATATCAATAGATGGGGTTTCAATCTCTGCAGTTTTGCATTTGATGTCATCTGATTGGTCCACTTTTGACGTCTTTATCTCATAATCCACTGAAGTAACTTTAATTTCCTTGATGTCAGATTTAGGTGCATCACTAGTTACCTTTGGAGCGGAAAATCCAAATTTGGGTAATTTTATTTCTGGGAGTTTGAATTTTGTTGGAGAGCCAAATTGTGTACTAGTTATTTCAGTTTTGCCATCTCTCTCTCTTTCTCCCATTTCTGCAGTGCCCTGTAGTAAAATGTCTGTTGTCATTTCACTGGCTTGCATATCCACTTCCACTATTCCTTTGGGTAACTTTAGCTCTTTCTTGTCTGTAGTTGGCACATCTCCTGACATTTTCACTTCTGTTTTTGTCATAGCTTTCTTGAGCCCCTGGTCACTGTCAGGACCTTTTGTTGTTGGGAGAGCAATACCAAATTTTGGAAGCTTAAATTGGCTTTTAATGTTCATCTCAATGGATGGATCTTCAACATTTTCTGTTGGCTCTTTCATGTCAGCACTTGCTACTTCTCCTGACATGTTAAACGTCTTATCGGGAAGGCTAACTTCATCGATGTCCACATTTGCCGTAGGAATGTCCACTGTGTCCTTTGATGTTTTGGTTCCAAATTTGGGGAAATTGATTGTTGGAAGTTTAAATCTTGTTGGAGAGCTAAAAGTGTCCTTTTTCAAATCAGGTTGTTCTTCTGGTAATTTAATATCCACAGATTGCTCTGAAAAATCAACATTTCCCAGTGATGTGCCCATGTCAGGTTTGGGTAGACTCACATCAACTTCAGGAGCCTTAAGATCTTGTTTTGAAAATCCCAATATGGGAAGTTTCACTTTCAGCCCTTTGGAATCAACATCAACATCAACTTTATCTGTTTCCCCCTCAATGGTCACATTTTGAATTGCAACATCAGGCTCTTGTACATTAACGTTTTCTTCACATAGCAAGCCGGTCTCTGTGTTTATCTCTTTACCCTCCATCTCTATCTCCTTTACATTTGGCATACCAATTCCAAATTTTGGCAGCTTGAACTTACTCCCTGTCCCATCAATGTCCATCTCTTTGACCTTAATGTCCACATTAACAGTAGGCCCCTTAATATCCATGTTTGTTTCTGTGTCAGTGGTTTGTACCTCTATTGTTTCAGAGAAACTGATTTCAGGTTTTTTGAAATCTACTTCAGCTGCTGGTATATCAGATGTGGACTTTGGGTATTTGATTCCAAACTTTGGGAGGTTGATTGAGGGAAGGTTAAATTTTGTATGAGTTGGATCTTCTTGTTTTTTCATTTCATCAGTGAAGGTAATTTCTGCATCTTGGTCTTTAGAAGGTATGTTGGCCTCTTGCATAGACATATTTCCCTTTGGTTGACTGGCATGATCAACATCATGCCCCTTAATATCTGGCTTTGAAAAACCAAATTTTGGAAGTGAAAAGCTTGGCTTCTTCAATTTCACATCAAACCCTTTCAAGTCAACTTCAGGTATATCTGCCTCGCCTTCAATGGATATGTCTTGAACGTCAACATCAGGTTGGGGTAGTATTACCTTACCTTCTGCTAGATGAACATCAGTTTCTCTTATTGTGGCACGTATATCTGCCTCTCTTTCAATTTTTGGGATTTTTCCTGACACCTTGATGTCAGGTTCATGACCAGTAATTTCTATTCCTTTAATGTCCTTATCTGCTGATGGTAAACTTGCTGTACCTTTTGAAGTTTTGACACCAAATTTTGGCAGGTTAACTTCTGGCAGTTTATATTTGGTTGGGGAACTAACAATTGTTAGATCTTTCTGTTCAGCTTCCATTCCTGGAAATGTAACTTCTGCTGTTTGTTCTTTTACAGGTACATTACCCTCTGGTATGGATACTTCAACCTTTTCTACATTGACATCAACTTCTGGAGTTGCAGTGTTTGGTTTGGAAAATCCAAACTTAGGAAATGAAAAACTTGGTCTCTTCGCTTTTACTTGCAGTCCTTTGGAATCAACATCAGGCATGTCTGCACTCTTTTCAACTTCAGATTCATTTTTGGGTGGCTGTATTTTTAGTTTGACGTCAGCTTTAGAAATATCACTTTTTATATTTGTTTCCTCTAGTTCTGAATCAGTTACATTAATGTCTAATGCTCCTTTTTGTGATTTAACACCAAATTTCGGGAAGCTGAAAGAAGGGAGTCTAAACTTGGTTGGGGATCCAAAAAATGTTGAACCCTTTTGATCAGGCTCCATTGCCACTTCAATGTCCATTTTTGCTTCTTCTAGGCCCATACTGGCTTCTGATATGGGGATATCAGTTTTTTGGATACTTACATCAAGCTCAGGGGCTTTTATTTCTGCTTTTGAAACCCCGAATTCAGGTAATTTGTTTATCTGTACATCTAGGCCTTTAAAATCATGTTCTGGTGGGTGAATTTTCCCCTCGGTTGTTATCTCTGTTTTTTTAAGATCGATTTCCTGTACTTCAGCTATTTCCTCTGTCTTTGATGCACTTAAATCAAACCCTTTTACTTTAGGAAGGTCAATACCCAACTTTGGCATCTTCAGCTCTCCCCCAAGTCCTCCAAGTTCAGCATCTTCAACCTTTAAGTCCACACTTACAGATTGACCCTCTGTGGCTAGATGAGGTCCCTTTATATCAGCTGATGATATTTTTATTTGTGTATATGGACCGCTCATTTCAGGTTCTTTAACAGCTATACCTACATCTGGCATAGATTTCTCTTCCTTCATAGCTTGTCCTCCAGTCTTTGGGATGTTGATTGAGGGGAGTTTAAATGTTGTTGTGGCACCAAAAGTTGTCGTATCTTTTTGCTGAGCCTCAAAATTTAACACTGTGATATTCATACTTTGTTCTTTTATTTTCACATCACCTTCTGGTTCAGATGTAACAACTTGTGTAAGATTGACATCAGTCTCTGGGGTCTTGATATCGGGTTTGGAAAATCCGAATTTAGGAAATGAAAAGCCTGTTCTTTTCATCTTTATACCTGGGTCTTTTAAATCAACTTCTTGATCTTTTTTACTTTCTGTTTTAGCTTGTGGTACTTCAGCTCCAGCTGACAGTTCCCCGAGTTTTGTCTCTGGTAAAGAAATACCAACTTCTGCCTTTGATGTTTTGGCCTCTGTAAGTGACAGGGTGTATTGATCTCCAGTATCTAGCTTTGGCTGATCAACACTGATTGAGGGTTTCTTCAGCTCTTGACTGGGCACATTAAAGTCCATTTTTACATCTGACGCTTCTACTGATGTAAATATATCTTCAGCCTCCAAAGTAATTTCCTCACCCCTCAAATCTGTTATTTCAGATTTTACTTTGGAATATGAACTTCCGAATTTGGGTAGCTTGAAAGAAGGAAGTTTGAATTTGAATGGTGACCCTCCAGCGGTTGAATCATCTCTAAAGTCAGACTCAAGATTCACATCCACTTCACCAACTGCCATAGATGGTAGATCACCTCTCTCAACATGACTTTCTGGACCTTTAATCTCTTGTTTAGAAAATGCATGCTCTGAGCTTGGCTCTTTTGTTTTTTTCATCGTTACCTCCATTTTCAAAGAAGCCTCGGGTATGTCTGCTTTTCCCCCAGCACTCTCAATGTCATGTTTCAGTGTAGCCTCTGGTGCGCCCTTTTTAAACTCTGGTCCCTTTAGCTTTGGAAATGAAAATTCAAATTTGGGCATCATAAATCTACTCCCTTGACCTCCAGGATCGGTGTCTTCAATCTTAATTTCAGCATCTACCGGTAGGGTTTCAAAAATGGATTTTGATGGTTCTATATCTTTATCTTGTGATGCAACTGTTGATGTTGCCTTTATTTCTGACTGTGCATCATCACCATCTTTTGCAATAGATTCTTCTGCAGTCTTTGAAACGGAAATGTCATATTTAGGGAGAGAAATAGTTGGAAGCTTGAATTTAGATGGAGAACCAGAAGCACTTTTGTTTTTCGACTGGACTTCAACCTCTGGAGCAGGAATCGTCACCTCAGTCTCTTTGATCTCAGTGTCTGGCACAGATACTCCTTCTTTTTTAAGACTGGTGTTAGCATCAGGGATCGTAGTGTCGGATTTGGAAAAGCCAAATTTTGGAAATGAAATTTTACGTTTTTTAAGTTTTTCTTTTTCTTTAGCCTCCGGGATGACTACATCCACTGTACCTGAAGGAACTTTGACTCCCATCTCAAGTTTCTCGGCTTGCACTTTCGAATCTTCTATAGTTGCTTCTTGATCAAGACCATGACCTACAAGGCTCACGTTAACCTCTGGTTTAGAAAATGCACGGTTTGGAGACAATATCTTTTCTTTTTTCTTTTCAAAGTGTGCATCAAAACCCTTTTCTACCTCTGGTGTAGATAAATCCACTTCAGGTTTTGAAACACTGGAAATAATTTGTGGGGTTTTCATTTCAGTTAATGATGGCAGTTCTCCAGTCAGTTTGGGTTCTGGCACTTTTATTTCCATGGTGGGTTCATCTGTGGTGACTTCATGCATTTTATTGTCAAAGACTGCATCTGTTGGTTTTGGAAATAAGACACCAAATTGAATTGTGGGAAGTGTACTTTTTGTTGGAGATCTTTGACCTTTCTTTACCTGGTCAGACTCTGCATTTAATTTTTTGGTGTCTATAATTGATTCTTCTTTGTCAATACTATCAGCTGGCTTACAGGCTTCAACCTTTGGAAGGCTTATGCCAAATTCTGGCAGTGTAACTGTAACCTCCTTGTCTACACTAACACATTGACCTTCTGTAGTCACAAAATAATCCTTGACATCACCTGATGGGGCACCATCTTTGAGTTCCATGCTTATTTGTGTTTCTGGAAGGCTTACATCAGGTTCATCAATATCTATATCTACAAAGGCCATGTCTTTCACTACCTTGGATGATTTCCCACCAAATTTTGGTAAGTTGATAGAGGGGAGTTTAAACTTTACTGGTGTACCACCAGTTGTTAGATCTTTATGTTCCACATCATCCTTTGAAATTGTGAAATTCATATCCATCTCTTTTAAATCCAAAGAAACTTCTGGAATGGATAAATCAACCTGCGGAAGACTGACATCAATGTCTGTAGCTTTGATTTCTGGTTTTGAAAACTCAACAGCTGGAATTTCTTCAATATCTTGGTCATTCAGACTAGGATCAACCTCTGGTTTAGAAAATGAAATATCTTTAGATGATTTTATTTCTTTTTTCTGAAAATCATCAACTTTTGGAATACAAATACCTTTGATTTCTGTTTTTCCCTCAGGTAGAGACAAGTCAACTTCAGGTTTGGATACACTGAGAGTTATCTTCTGGCCTTTTTTGTCAGATAGAGTTGTAGATTCTACAGATAATTTAGCGTCCTTTGTAGTTTCATCTGTGATGACTTCAGGCATTTGAATATCAGCCCCAGCATCGGTTGTCTTTGGAAAAGAAACTCCAAATTTGGGAAGTTTAATTGTGGGAAGTCTAAATTTTGTGTGAGAATCTGTTGAATGCTTGAACTCAGCTTCAACGTCTTGTGGACTTTCAACATCTAGTTCTATCTCCTCTGCACCTTGTGAAGAGCCCTGTGCAGTTGGAAGAGTTATGTCAGCATCAGATACTTTTGTCTCTGATTTAGAGAATCCAAATTTGGGAAATGATATTTTCCTTTTCTTCATTTTAGACTCTGTTTCTTTTATTTCAGCTTGTGGTAGTTCAGAGGGCTCCACTTCAGTTTTTCCACTAACCTTTATGATATATTTTTTAGATTCCTCTGGTAACAGACCAGCTTCTTCTGTTTTCTCTTTTGGCAATGAGACACCAAAATTGATCAGTCTAAATCCACTCTCTTCTCGAGTATCCTCTACTGCCTCAACCTTCTTGTCAACTTTCCCAACCCTTTCAGGTGTTGAGCGCGCAGTTTCCTCCTGCTTTGATTTTCCCTCTGTCTTGGGGATTTTTATTTTTGGAACAGAAACATCTATGCTTGGCATTTTTAATTTATTCAAATTTGTGTCTGTTTCTGAACTATATGCTTTGGGATCAGTCTCAGATGTTCTTTTCTCAGAATTTAATGCAATCTCTATTATGTAATCTTCTTCCACAGTAGCATCCTCTTTTGTAGTGACTTCAGTTGTTCCTTTCATTGATTTGCCTCCAATTTTGGGCATTTTGAATTTAGGCATCTTCTTTTTATGTGGGGAGGAATCTGTGTCTTTGCTTTTGCTTTTGATTTCAACCTTTGGTTCTCCTTCAACGTCTTGTTTTGAGGTTTCCTTAATGCCAGTGCAAACATCATGATGGAGCATTTGATCACCCTCTATACCATGTGCTTGTTTAGTTTCATGCTCAAGTGCACAACTTTCACCTTTTTGAGATTTTTCAAATGTTGCTTCTTCAGAAGATCTTTTGATGGCTACATGGTCTTCATCAATGGATATTTTTGCTTCAGTTTTCATCTCCTTGATTGCATCACGATCACTTTTAGATGATGTATCCTTTTTTGGTAATTCAATCGCGATACCTGGGAAGCGAATGTCAGGTGTCTTGATCCCAAAGCTAGGCATAGATATTTTTGCTTTCTTTGATTTCTTTTCATGTCCTTTTCTGTCAGCTTTGATATCAGTATCAGTATAGTCTTTCACAGCCTCATCTTGTGTGTCTGTATCTTTGGCTACTTTGATTTTTAGCAATTGAACTGATTGTTCAATGGCTTCCATTCCGGGTATTTCAATGTCTTCACGCTTTGGAAGTTTAAATTTTACATCTGGGGAAGTACCTGTCGTATCCATCACTAACATTTTGCCAGATTTGGGTTTGTGGTCTGCTGGCTTAATTTTTGTTTGGTCTGTTTTGCTCTCGGTTACACTTGTTTCATAAAGATGAAATTGTTCACTTTTAGGTAATAAGATGCCTTGATCCTTTGAAGCAACAGGAGAAAGTCTCTGTTCCTCTTTATCCATTGTGTCAGGTAACTTAATATTTATTTCTGTGCTAATGTTCGAAAGTTTACTAGGGGATCCTTTAGGTGTCATGCCAGACTTGTCTGATTTTATTGTGATCTCTCTTTGTACAAGGACTCCTGTGATGTCTCTCTCAGGTAATTTAAAGGCAGGGAATTTTGATACTGCTTCCTTTACATCCTGAACATTAAACACTGCTTGGGGTTTTTCTGCTTTTGAGATATTTATTATCTTCTCAATTTTTTGTTCTTTAATTCTAGGAGACTTCAACTTAGTTTTTGATCCTTTGTCCTCCATGCCAGGAATCTCAATTTCCTCTCGTTTCAGGAGAGGCACTTTGTTGGTGTCTCTTTGCCTTATAGTTATTGAGTCTTCGTGGTTGAATCCAGAGAGATCCATCTTAGGTAGTTTAAAATCTGATTCCAAATTTGCTTTTTTTATTACTTCGGTGTCAGCAACCTTAGGACTCTTCCCACTTTTGTCCACTTCCAGAGCATGTGATTTTGGCTGGGATATAACTGGTGTTGAAGTGATTGGTTTCTTTGTGTCCATGACCTTTGAAGACACATCTTGTTTTGTTTGAATCTCAAAAGTGAAAGTGTCTGATGATGCAAAAGGGCTCTTTGATGCAGCTATGTCTGCCATTGGTCCTCTAGTTCGAATCCCATAACTTTCTGTTTCTAGGATGTTTCTTTCTTTCTTTTCCTTGTCGATGCCGATTCTTGGTGATTTGCTTATTGGTCCAACATCTGGCATGTCAAGAGAAACATCAACTTTAGTTATATCCATGTCCATTTCTCCTGACTTTTGGGTCTTCTCTACAATCTCTTTATTTATTGGTTTGCTATCAGCATCAACTTGATGTCCAACTGCTTCAATTTGTGATATTACATTAGGACTGTCCATAATATTGTCGAATGCTGATGTATCCGAAGTTCGCATCCCACTTGTGGAGGATTTTAATTGGCTCTCCGTTTCTGTTTCATATTTATCTTTTCCTGGAATGCTATCCTTCAGTTCTGATCTCTCTCTCCTTTCTTTGTCATCCTCTCCAAGAGCAACTGTAATATCAGTAGTCTTTAAAGTAGTGTCTAAACTGATGAGCTTAACCTCATGTAGCGATTCAGTCGCTGGCAAAGTCGGGAATGTATATTCATTTCTTGTCTTAGCTGAGTCAGTATTTTCAGCTTCATTCAAGATTTTAGGACTCTCTAACACATTAATCCCTGGCACTTGCTCTATGGCTATATTCATAATAATTTGGTTGTCCAAGACCTCCAGATTGTCTGTTGTTGGTACCTCTTCATTTTCTTGAGTTTCTTCAACAGACTTGCTCCTACAGTCTGCCATCCTCATCTTAAGTTTCATCTTGTGTGTCTTTTTCTTCTCTTTTTCATCTGGTGATTTTAATGGAGACTTAATGGGAGATTCTGTGTCACTTGTTGGAGGACTTATCTCTAATTTTCTCTGTTCTTCTGCTTCTGATGTGCTGTGAGATCTCTTAAAATTTGCCCTGCGACCTTTGCTGAAGGTGGGGAATTTGGGCCAAGAGATGCGATCATGTTGTTTTTTTATCTTTCTTCGACCTCTCATTTCTGGTCCTCCTCCTTCCTCTGCTCGTTCAGCCTCCTCACCCTGTAAACATTGATAAAGCAATGATCAATGACACCTCTAAAGAAGCTTTGCAGTATTCTGTAATTGAATATAATGGACAGTATGATAATTACAATGGTTATATCTGGCCTCATTGTCTCAGCATCTTCCTGGGTTCTTGGAGGTGGTTTGCGTTTTAGACAGAATGCCACCTTATATGGTTGAGCATGCTCAAGAATCTGGAGGGCGTCCTCATATGACACATTATCAAAGTATACTGTAGCACTAAGAATCTGATCACCTGAAAGGCCAGATGGAAGGACACAAACATAGTATGCAAGTGAAAAGATGGAGGAAAAACAAAATTAGCTGTATTCTAGCCTAACAGAAATGTTCTGTAATGTGCTATATGGCATCTCACCTTCTTTCACACTTAGATTCTTTGAGGCAGGTGACTCTGGTTTTACTTCCTTTATGAAGATGCCATCCTTTCCCCCTCCACTTACAACCAAACCCTCAGCACATACTTCTTTTTCAGTTTTCACTATTTCTGACTGATCATTTTGCATGTCCTGAAACAAAAGGCAAAGTCATTCAGAAATCTGTTCATAATTTTCATTTTTCGCATTTCTAATCATGCATCTGTATTCTTCACAAGAGAGAAATTTAGGCATGTCTGACCTCTGTTTGATTCATCTTGGCAGAGGAACGCTTGTCAAACAGTGAGCCAAAACCAATCCTTTTGCTTTTTTTGGAACTCTTGGTGGGTGAGTCATAGAAGTCACCTTCAGCCTGGCAAAATATTAGCATGTAATCTATTATATAGTGTAATAGTTAGATCAGATACAGCATTAGGAAATTCTGAATTTGGGTTATTTTTTTTTATTTTTTTATTTCAGACTCATCAAAGGTCCATAAGAACATACAAGGAAGACAGACAGACAAATAAAAACAAAGGATTACTATAATCCATATAAACAATTTCTCTTGGTGAACCCAGGTTATCATACATAGTATTAATAGATAAGGGTGTTGTGTAAAATAGCAGTCACCTGTTTTTCGTATTTTTCTATGGTGGGGAATTCCTCAACAGGAGAGGAACCCTGAGGACGAGGTCTTTCCTCCTCTAAAACTTCAGGCTCCTCACATGTCTGTTACATCAAAGATACCAATTAGAGATTGTTCAAACAATCAACCAGTTTAAAATAGAGAGATAAAACAACGCGTGTATGTTTGCTGAATCTGCTGTACTTGAGTGATACTCACTAAATCATCATCTGTGTCTGGTTCTGGTCCCTTCAGCCTTCGCCCTTCACCTGTTGTGATGAAAAATGCAGAATAAGCACTATGCTGCACACATGACTGAAATTTAAAGAATCCATCTTTAATGCCAAAAGCCTGCTGGTCATCAGTACCATCTATACCTTAATCAGTTTTTACTGATTGGAGAGTCAATGAGGGATTATTTGATGGACCAAAACTTTTGTATCTGCAGAATTGCAAGGCAAATCTAAGGCAAGATTTTTGTATGCAAGATTTCCTGGTAGATATTGGATCCACAGGATCCAGATAGTCTACCTGCTTTTGTTGCTTCCTGTAAAGTGAGGCACTCTATTGATCTGAAGGGGTTGGCTTACACTGCCATAATAAGCAATAAGGACAACATAGAAACATGGACTTCAATAGATCCAATAAAAGAGCAGTGAAACTAATATTGTTATAAATATCTGCAAATGTGGTATTGTTAGAAAATTAATGATTAAATACAATTTTAAAAATAACATAATTTTACGGCATGAAGAAATCATTTTTAAAATTGTTGTATGTGTTTAACAATATTATACAATAGACCATTTAAATATTGCTTATACCAGCAGCAAGAATACTTTCATGACCTCCTTTCTTCTGAGAAAGGCATTCATTTCCAGTTTCCCATAACACAATGCACTTAAAATAAAAGGATCGTTTTGGTACATAAACATTTTCCATGAGTCTCACTCTGCGCAGGCCATTAACCTGCACTTTCCAACAAGCACTTATCCAGGCATCAGGTCTAGATGGCATTAAAGCACATTGGAGATTTATGTATGTGCATGTATGCCATGTAGCACATGAATAGTATGATTGTACATATCTTTTCACATTTTCTAATAATCAGACACTAAACTTGGGAATGCACCCATGTATAAATAGATGGGGAAAAAATTCTAAATGCAAATGACCAACTATGTGCAGTTAATTAATAGACTTATTAAAGGGAGGAGAAAAATCTTCCCATATCTTTTGTTGATGTCAAAGGCTTTGTGAACAATCCAAATCAATGGTTTTAAACTGTCATTCTGTCAGAAGGCAGATGCCAACATTGACAAGTTACATAACACACCCTTATCTCAAAAATTAAAAACAAAATTACGCCTTTAAGTTTTATTAAATTGTTATCAACCACAATTAGGCTCTTTAAACCCTGTCTTTTAACAAAAGCACCCTACTCTGCTTAGCACTGCCTTTCATAATAACAGAACGGTACAGTGAGAAATAAATAAGCCCAAGTGATATGCCAAACAAGAGAAGCCATTAGTCAAACAGGTCACATACTGTGTTCGTCCAATCAATGATATTGGCAAAACCAATGGTTTAAGTAAACCGATGTGTATAGGAGAGATCAGGGATGATTGCATTTAAGTGAGGTTTTGGTTTAACATTTATGATGAACAAGCAGATGAACGACATAGCTGTGGTTTTGATGTTCGATATGTCATGGTGCAGATCAACAAGTTTCAACAAAGTTTTTATTCTTGCTGCTATTGTAGTTAAACAGGCTTAAGATGTTTTGTTCAGTTTCAGCTCTATAATATCTGCCCAAAACCAACTCAGTGAATGGAACTATCTTAAACAATAGGCCTTCGTATCTTTTGTGTTCTTTTTCCCTGACTGTTTTCAGGCTCCCCACATGTGTCAGGTTGGGTAGGATTGGCAACTTACTGTTACATTGTAACATAGATATAAGTTTAGCATGTGCAGAGTTATTTAGTTATTATGAGTTATTATAGGAAAAAAACAACATTTGCTTATTTCGAAGTTATATAGCACAAAATATTAAAAGAGGGCTAAGGTGTCATTAATGCAAAATACTAAATAAACTATTGTATTTAAAATTTTATTTTGACAATTTAGCTGATAATAATTGAAAAACCGATGACAGACAAAGCAGAATCCCAGTAAAAGAGATTTATCTGAAAAGTAGAATTATACTATGACTTATACAGGCATATGAATATTTACTTACTTAATTGCCCATCATTTAATTGAAGATATGGGTTACACTTTAAGGCGTCCTTACAGTGTAATTTTATATTTAAGTACTGAATAATATTAATTAACTACATTTATGGGGTTAGGATTAGGTTTATGTTTGGTTTAGGGTTAGTTGCATGTAATTATGCAGAATGTATAGTAATTTCTATAGAAACTACATGTAACATAAACATAAAGTCTTACCAAGATATTTCATAACAGCAACACTATGAATGCAAATTTAATGGTTTCACTCAACTAATCTATATTTTTTAATGCAAATAAAAGATGTCTGAAATGTACATCTAATTCATGGAAATACTGAATAATAACCCAGTTGATTACAATAATTATTAAATTTAAAAATAATAACACTAGTAACAAGATGGCACTTGGGGCCTTCAGTGCCAAATCTAAGAATAGAAATGATCAATTTTACTCCACAAATCTAAAAACATTAATGTGTCCACAAACCCCTCATTAACAAATAAACACAAAAAAACTTTGATATTCAACATAATTCAAATTAAATAGATCACTATTTTCACTAACCCTAACCTCAAAACTGTTTCCGCAGACTTAATCTCACAAATGTTGATATTCAGTGGTACTGTATGTAACAATTATGAATACAATACATACAAATTTCCTTTAAAGGCCATTGTCCATCATTAATACAGTATGTATAATGTAAGTTATTTAAAATGCAAATCAAATTGATTTGAAAATGTCTTATTAAATCAAATGTCAAAGAATGTCAAATTGAAATCATTCCTGGGCTCTTATGCTTCAGAAATATGTTTCCATTTGGATTACAAATAAATATATGAGCTCTGCTGTTGTTGTTGTGAAATCAGTTTAAGCTTGTGACTGAAGGTTCAGGTAACATACTGTACTAATCACACCTTATTGCCTTTCACATGCTTTTTTATGTTACTGACCTATCTTGACGTACAAACACTAAGAATAATCCTTGTGCCAACATCAAAAAAGCCTTGTCTGGCTAAATTAAATAATAAAAAAAAAGATAAAATATCTAAAATCTAAATATCATGTTTGCTGCATTTTAATGACTCTGACAAATGCCTCTTCAGGTAAACATTAAAGGTTAATAATGTTAGGTTTGTACCTACCTGATCTGTGGTTTACTTGGTGGAATTATGTTTTACTATATTCCAGATAGTAATTCACCTTGCGCAGCAAGAATGGACAGAACCGTCTGTGGGTATAGTTTTAGTAGAGAAGATGAAGGGCAGGGCCTTTTTTTTAAAGGTATGACACAACAGGGCTGTGGTTCAAGCTCCTGCTAATGCTATTGTGCTGAAGAACAAACATGTGAATGTGTTGCACTGCTTGCACACGTTCACAAATGTGAGGTCTTGACATTTTAAGTGTTTTTTCTAAGCAAAGAATTGTAATGAGGGTGTTTATGTCCCTCTGTTCTCCTATGAATGTTCTTTTTTTTTGTTTAAATTTGAGTTGAAGGACATAGAGTTATGGCATTAGTGTACAGTGGGATATGAATGCAGAATGAAGACAAGATCTCGTGCAGTTTAGGGATATTGTACTCCTTTTAGTCACACAATGAATAAATAAACAATAAGAGCTTAAAGAATGGATCAGTTTACACAATGAGAAGCAAGCTGTCAATCTCATAATGACAGTATGCCTCTCTCTCTCTCTCTCTCTCTCTCTCTCTATAAATATTTGAACCATATTTATTTGTCTTTAACTGATCTGGACATGAGTGCTATTGGATTGAATTGTTTAAGAAATTCAAAGTTAGCAAATTCATAACGTAGTTACTCCCTAATCAAATATGTGCTCATTGGGTGCTGCTCTAAAAGTGATAAGAATGTGTTTTATGCAAGTTACATAAACAGTAGGCTATATAATTTGTATGACTATGGGAAATCCTGTAATACTACTGATAAAGATAAGGAAAATATGTAAATTCCCATCTGCGAGTTATAAACTTAAAGGGTTAGTTCACTCAAAAATGACTCACCCTCATGTTGTTCCAACCCTGTAAGACTTTCGTTCATCTTCGGAACACAAATTAAGATATTTTTGATGAAATGTGAGAGCTGGCTCACTCCCTCATAGGCCGCTAGGTAATTGCATCTGCCGGCCTAGAAAAGTTAGTAAAGACATCGTTAAAATAGTCCAAGTGACTACAGTGGCTCAACCTTAATTTTATCAAGCGACGAGAAACTTTTTGTCCGCAAAAAACAACAAAAATAACGACTTTATTCAACTCTTCATTTCCTTCTGTGTGGGCCTCTGACGTGAGTTCACGAGAGCGCCACGACGCATGCGTGAGAACTGAGAAGATGATGCTCATGATCATTTGATGGGAAAGTGTGAAAGCTAACCCATTCATTTTGCAGCATTGGTAAGGCACTTTTAAGTTTTCTCGTTGGTTTCTCACGATTCGGACATCCAGGAAATGCACACTTTAGAACCATTTAAAACACGTCATCGAGACCCATCTGCATCATCTTCTCAGTTCTCACGCATGCGTCGTGGCGCTCTCGTGAACTCACGTCAGAGGCCCACACGGAAGAAAATGAAGAGTTGAAGTCGTTATTTTAGTTGTTTTTCGCGCAGAAAAAGTTTCTCGTCGCTTGATAAACTTAAGGTAGAGCCAGTCACTTGGACTATTTTAACGATGTCTTTACTTTTCTGGGCCGGCAGATGCAATTACCTAGCGGCATATGAGGGAGTGATCCAGCTCTCAGATTTCATCAAAAATATCTTAATTTGTGTTCCGAAAATGAACGAAAGTCTTACGGGGTTGGAACAACATGAGGGTGAGTAATTACTGACAGAATTTTCATTTTTGGGTGAACTAACCCTTTAAAATCGCGGGAATTTGAAATTCTTTATTTCTCGGAATTGCGACTTCATTTTTCAGAATTCAGACTTTATATCACAATTATGAGACCATAATATCTCACAATTCTGAGAGATAAAGTCAGAATTGCATGTTTATTACGAGTTTCTGACTTTTCTCAGGTAAGATATAAAGATGTAAGATATCAGATATAAACCTGCAATTGCGAGTTTTCAAGTAAGAATTGCAAGATGTAAATTCCCAATTGCGAATTATAAAGTCAGAATTGTATTTTTTTTTATTATTCTGTGACGTAACAAGCTTCCATAGAACCTTTCGAGCATGATAGAGATGGTCGCTGTGAAATGTGGTTGTATGGAAAAGAGCTTCATGAAATTTCGTGAAAAATTCTCTTATGTTTCATAATAACAGACAGGTTTGGAGCAACACGTGAGTAAATAATGACTTTTCATATGAAGTATTTAGTATTAGTAAAGTACTTATTATATGCATGATTAATCATTTAAAAATGCAATATTAAGTCCAAATGTCCAAACCTTTTACAGACCTCCTTAACTGAAGTATTGCGAATGCATGTAGTATTCAAATTACAACAAGATTAGTACAAGCATGGACTTTCCCAACTACTGATCCTGTATGTTTGCACATCACCCATGACCAAGATTACAGGCATTAGAGATTGTTTTCTGCTCCTGTGGCCATATGGGCCCAGAGCTCTGCTCCTTCGGCTCACTAATATGGTTAATTAGCTTCTCAGCAAGTTACAGGGAGAAGGAACATCAATTCTGGCTTACGCTCATAACATCCTACACAAGCCTCTTTCAGTCAAGTGGGAAAGACTTGTTTGTATTCAAAATATAATTGAATTTTTAGGGCCGGAGAGGGAAAATAAACTGAAAACAGAATTGGATTTTCCTCCATATTAAGAGAACATGGGACCAGTTTACCTCATGTTTCCAATCAATCAGGAACATTAATTGATACATTTATGTGCCAATGAGATAATGGCTTTAGAATTGATGGATTAAAGATAGAGTTCTTCCAGAAATAAATTCTGTCATCTTCCCAAATCTTACTCACCCTCATGTCATTACAAACCTGTATGTTTAATAAATAATAAGACATTTTCAAAAGTTTTTTCCTCCATAAAATGAAAGTCAATGTTGAATGGAACATATCAAATTACAAAATATATTGAATCATACAGGTTTGGAATGGCATGAAGTTGAATAAATGATGACAGAATTTTCTTTTTTGAAATAATTTTTCCAATAAAAATCTCACAATATGGTAAAAAAAACCACAAGGTCATGATTATATACTCATATTATCAGTTCAGATATACAAAACCTTCTCTCAATTTATATTGTTTATGTTCAATTTCAATGTTCAGCCGATCACACAAACCACGAAAAATGCAAACACTCTCAAACTCATCATTTATTCATTAGCAGGAGGACATTAGTGAGATGCTGATAGTTATTACTTATTTTAGGAGTGGACTCCAGTGCATATAAGTATTTTATGGACTGCTTATCCACTAATGTTTATAGAGCTTTTCTATAAATGTGTTTTTTTTTTACTTTAAAATTGCTACTAATAACTAAATTTAGTATGTAATGTCTTGTTAAATATAGATTTTTGTTTCCCTTTATAAGGTAACCAAAAGTTAACCAAACAGGTTATTATAGCCTGTTAAGCAAAACATTCGTTTTTTGATTGAATTTTGATTTATCTGATATCAATTTTCACACTTTGAGAATCTGAGCATAGAGCCAAACCCATCTGTCACAGGACAGACTTTATTTGGGTGAAAACAACATTTTGACAAAATAATGTTACCTAAGTACAGCTGTATAGAATAATTTTAAGTATACTGACATGATATCCTTGCAATGTACCGGTACTCATCTTAGTGTGATCGTAATTCAATCATTTTCTCAGATAGCACAGATTGTGTGTTAATGCAATCTCACAAACGTTCAACATCATGCAAAAGCTCTAGAATGAAACATTGCAAAATCATTTCTGTATAAAACCAGAGCACAAAAACATTCTTGGTTATATATATAGCAATTAAGCTGTCATGCAGCTGTTGAATTGTGAGATGTATTGGTTGCTCATTGCACCCTGTAAGATCACTAAAATACAGCTGTCTCATTTAGGTTATACTTTAAGTGTCTGTTTGTATGTTTCCATAGCTTGAAGTTCAACTGAAGGTCAAAGAAAAAAACTACAGATAAATCTGCTAGTTGAACTGGATAGGACATGTTGACCAAATGACTTAGAGCGGTTTGGTTAACAGGCTAATTGGATTTCAAAGTCTTTGTAACGAAGCCAAAAAGAGCCGTTACTGTAACATAGAATGACACGACCAAAGAGTGTTAAAACATTTGACAAAAAGGTACATAATAAGATATACATATAAGTCTCTCCTAAGTCCAAGACACCACAATGTGTGTGTGTGTGTGTGTGTGTATATATATATGATGGCTCCCTGATTACTCATGAATTTTATATATTCTATTTATTTTATAATTGTTTATACCTACGTAATGTATCTAATTTTATTTTATTATATAGGCCTATATATATGTGTCTGTGTGTATATATATATATATATATATATATGTTAATAATTAAAAAAAAATATATATATATATATTATTAATTATATATATTATTATACATATCATTTTATATAATTACATAAGTATATAGAATTCTAAAAATAAATAGAATATATCAAATCCTTTCCTAAGAATAAAAGATTGTATAATATGTGTGTGTGTGTGTGTGTGTGTAAATGCTCCCTATTTTAGAATTGTATATACTTATATAATTTATGTAATTATATACATTAATGTATATAATTATATTTTATAAAAAGTATTTATTATTTATTTATTTATTATAAATGTATGCATCATAATTTTTTTATTAATATACTATGAAAAAAATCTATGAATATAAATATAAATATACTGTATGTGTGTATGTATGCATATATATATATATATATATATATACACACACACATATAGTATATATATATATATATATATATACATTGAAATAACACTGCGCACCTTTTTAAAATAAATTGTCCAATTTTACTGTAAAAATACATAAAATTAGACCTCAAGCTTTCGTACGCCCTTGTAAAGAACATAATCCAAATTCAGCAATTTTTAAACGCTCTGAAATCATGCTCAATATTGTAAACAAACACACTGCAGATGCTGTTGATAAAATACTGCATAACTCTGTTGACACACCCACGGCCACATAGCCACGCCCCCTTTACTGCAGACACACCCAGATCACACACAGTGCACCGTCATCTCAGCAGAGAAATGCAGTGATGCTTGTAAACAAGCTCAGCACTAGTGTCTCAGTAACACACACATGCATAGTCCAACTGCAACATTATATTGTCCTGCCACCAGAGGTGCTGAGTGCGGAGATAAAAATAGCACAGAGCAGGCAGAATGAGACAGAGCGAGAGAGAGAAGAAAAGCTAAAGAGACAGATTAAAATAAAGAGTGATGCCCACCCGTGGCTGACGCATGCCAGTTGGGAAATGCCAGGTGAAAACAGTCACACATAATGGCTGTCTCCTCTGGATCTTGATCTGGTTTCTGCTGATGTCCTGTTTCGGGCAGCCTCACTCTCTTCCTCCGAGTCTAAACAACCTGCTTCTTTTTTCCTCTCAGTCCGTCACTCCAGATACAATGACAAAATAAAGAGTCGGTGAATGATAGCAAAGTCAGTCTGACTTGGTATGTGAGGGATGGACGGAGAAAGATGTCTTGCTCCATCTACACAAGTTTGTCTCAGGAGTGAAGCTGCACACTCTCTAACACGCTAAAACGATTAAAGGGGGTATGGCTGACTTGGGACGGGGGGGCTGTCCTAAACAACACAAATCCCTCCTTCTAAGCATCCCACTCCACCCTCCTGATCACTTTGACCAGTCACTGCAGAGACGCTCTGGACTGTCCACCAGCTTATTGGTTCAACGCACAAGAAAAACATTCCAGCTTTATGCGTAATTGGATTTGACACCACACAGTACATGTTTTCATGTGTGATGGGTGACAGAAGGGGAACTGAGGACGCTGTTTGTCAGGTGACTGTGTTTAAGAGCAGCTGTTTACCTGATGACAAACTTTATATGATGTGTAGTTTTGTCTGATATAGTGTTGGGAGACGTGTTTGTGGGAATGTCTTCCCTTGTTTCTGCACGACTCCGTCCTTCTGAGAATGGCCATTAAGACCATGGCTAAATTATGTATCATTTTATGTCTAAGAATAAAAAAATGATCTCAGAAAAGTGCCAGACTGTGACGTCAACCTGAGACCGGTTCAGCGCCACACTCAGACAACAGCGGTCGTAATTTATGGCCTTTGTGGATCTAAATCAAATCAGTTAAAAGAAAAGTCTTGATTTTTTTCACCTCATGGGACAGAAAAATCAGCTCCTCTGTATCTCATCTTTAGTATCTTCAGTATCTAAGAAGTTTTTCTTAGACAGTTATATTTGACATTGCCGCAGTCTCCTGTTTCTCCGATTTTTTTTTCCCTGAGAAACCTAATAATCTCAAAATGCGTCTCCTCTAGACTTTCAGAAGAGATCTCGATAATAGCTACATTTACGTGCATCGAAATAAACTCTTAGGAATCAGATTGATTGCTCAGTCTGACTGAAAGCACCTCAATAAATCTAATTGAGCTCGATCCAAATGAAATTTCGATTGGATTGAAAGGGGTGGTGTAGACCTGAAATAATCCAATCTAAAGAAAAAAATTCATTATGTAAATGCTTGAATCCGACTTTCTCAGTCAGATTCAAAAATACCTTGCACACATGCGTAGTGGCAAGATGCATATGTTAACACATTTTAAAAATGTGAGTATGTTTATTTACTTCTCACGTCTTACGAACTGGTCATTGGAAGAGACTGAATATTTACTATATATTTCCTAAAAAGCTCTTTTGACATATATGCTCTGGGGACATTATCACAGTGCCTTTCTCCGGTTCAGTATGTGGTGACAGGGTAATACGCATGCACATGTAAGCGAATATGCGAATCGGATTGCAATGATTAGGTCTTATGTAAACAGAATATTCAGAATCAGAAGTCAGATTGGATTCATTCCAATTGAGGGAGATTAGTGCCTCAAACTGTGTTGAAATTGGCTAAGATAGCAAAGTCTGCCATCAAAAGTCAGAGATCTCAATAGTCAAATGTAATCTGGACGTACTACATCGGCCATGTTGTCATTATCATGATGTGACCTACCAGCGTCAGTTACGTCGCTTCACCTCCATTCATAAATCCTCTCCCGTGGCCTCATGGGATAGTAAAGTGTCCATCGAATGCGCACTTCAGAATCTCGCTGGAAGTAGTACACTGTAAAAAATATTGTTGGTTTAACTTAAACAAGTAAGTTACCTAGTTGCCTTAAAATTTTGAGTTCATTGAAATTAAAAATGTGAGTTAATACAACAAAGGAGATTGGTTTAAAAAATAGAAACTCAAAATATTATGCTATCTGAACCACATTCATTAACTAAGTTGATTTGACAGAAGATAAAAAGTTGTGATAACAAATCAAGAATATTATTTTTTACAGTGTAGGTCATCGGGAGATTTTTTGCCTTCTGTTTTTCGAATACTATAGGCCTATGTATTCGGATATACTACTCTGTTGGTGCACTGTATTTTCACAAACTATATAGTACGGAAGTATGCGATTTCAGACGCAGCCCGAGTCTTTTACATAAAAATCATTTTACAGGCTTTTATCGACAAGAAAGTCGGGGGAGGTCATGTTTTTTAAGTTTCGGTATTCACACAAAAAGGGATTATTACATGAAAATTCTCGCATATAACCTATTAAATGTGATTATTAGTGTGATTACCAGACAGGTTGAATTCTGTTTAAAGAGGCTTTCTATAATGTTTAGCAAAGTCATTCGAAGGCATCAGAGATGCTTATTGCTGGCGACGACATGATACATTTCTGAAAGATTTTGATCAAATTTATCTGTACAATCTTGTGTATGGCAAATAAAACATGGTTTGAAGTTTGGAGTATTTATGTATAGACATATGTTCCCTGCTATGCGTGCATGTATGTATGCACTCTTGATTCGGATAGTTTTGCCTTAGCGTCTTGTAAACAGAAGGATCTCTGTGTTTCATATTCAGCACAGATGTCCATTTCTCTTCATGTGTCTGCATCTGAGACAGGGAGTGGCAGGATGATACTGCATTAGCCACTGGCTGCTGCCCAAGAAACTCCACACCGAAATCAATTTAGGCACTTGAAAAAAACAGAATGTGCCCTGCCACCATCCTTGCCTACACTTCGTCTGCCAAGCGTGCAGAGACATCTTCAGGCATTATGCACCACATATTCTGTGAATATTGAAAAGGTAATTCATCCTCTAAATGATTTATTTATATATTAACATGCATTTGCTGCCACAAATTCAGTGCCATGTACTGACCTTCCGCTCATAGAGTGGAATGTTTGAATACGGTAGGAATCAAAAGACTGTTGTAGGGTTTTTGCTGATAAGATGATTTTAATCTAATGCAAATAACACTTTTTTAACCATTTACAGAGACAGTGATTCTGGAGCAACCTGTTGCTTTGGCTCAATGGACTTCATAAAGGGGAGACGCCATATTTAATCTGACGAGAATGTAAACGAGACTTTGAGGGATATTTAGCGTCAAACTATGTCTACACTGCACTACAAAAGCTGTCACTCAGGGTTGTACCCTTTCAAAAGCAGTGTTGGGGGTAAAGCATTACAAGTATTGTGTTATGTAATCAGATTAGGCTACTTTTTTCAAGTAGCTAACTAGTAAAGTAACTCATAACTTTTAAATTTACAAGAAAATATCTTGCTAATTTTCAAATAAGTTACTTTGTTTTCCCATTTATTGACTGACACCTCTTCTGTCCGCATGTTGAGAGAAATCGAGTGCAGAGGCATTGTGTGTGCGTTGTGTTAACATGACAGTTATTGTAGTTCTAGACTAATGTGAGCATGCATTTACTAATTTCACTTGCACAAAAACAGATTCAGTATTCCTCAAAATGAATTAAAACAGTGAAATGCAAACTCAGAACATTACACAAACCTGCAATAATTAGGCTAAATATGTTAAATAACACAAAAATGCTATTTAATCTCACTTTATTATTAACCAGTGTCTTTCCTTATTACCTTCGATGATCCAATTCAACCAAGCAAAAAGAACTTTAGATAAACATCATGTTTGTTTCATTTTCTGTTTTTATTTCTGAAGTAAAGGTGTTGAATTTTCTTCTCCTGCGTCCTATTCTTCTGCAATTCAGAATGGAAGCATATCTGAAAAGTTAGTTTGAGCTGTAATGTGTCATCGTTACCACTTGAAAAAACAAACCAGCAGACCCATCCCAGATGATAAAAAGAAACACAAAAGCAAAAGTATAACATTTTCTTACCATAAAATGCAACTAAAATGCAAAATACAGTAATACCGTAGTTACTTTTTTAGGGAGTAACACAATATTGTAATGAATTACTTTTAAAAGTAACTTTCCCCAACACTGTTCAAAAGATACTAATTTACATTTAAGATTCTAATATGCATCCTATAGGGGTAAATAATTTACGAAAGTGTACCTTTTATAAGATTTCAACCATTTAAAGGGGTCATGACATGGTTTTTTGTTTTGTTTTATTATGTTCCCTTATGTGCAATTATAGTATTACTATAGTTTTTTGTACAAACAACTTTAAAAATGTAGTGATTTATGACCTTTTCCCACCCTGTTTCTCCCCCTCTGATTCAAACAGTCTGTTTTGGAGGTGTTTCCCCTTTAAGAGTTCAGTGTTAACGCCCATTGTTATGATTGGCTAACGTCAGTGCTGCTTATGCATAAATTATTAACGTTAATCATTTTGTATCACATGTAGGCTACACAATTCTCCGCCACGTGAAACTTCGGTCTTCCGATCCTTTACCATCGTGTCAATTCTCAATTGATTTTGATTCATATGCGCGAGGGGGAGAGAGAGAGGGAGAGCAAGAGAGTTTGAAGGCGCGCGCGCGGCCGGGGCTCTCTCTCTCTCTTGTCGTTCTTTCAGTAACATGCGCCCTGTCACACTCATCTACATCACTCACCGAACAAATAAGGCTTTGGCAGGCTGCATATGCTGCAAATAAACTGCATCCAACTGCTTTCCCTGACGTCTGGATCATTCGGCAGCATTCAAACATGTTGTTTGCCCACAGCCAGGAACAGCACATCTGCGTGGCGTATACAGACCCCCTCGCTGCCCGTCAACGCATGCGAAATGAGGCGTAGTTGTCTTGCGCTGGAGGCGGTCATATGCAAACGACTGGTACGTCACTTCGTACCGTGACGTCACTAAGTTCAAAGGATCTAGAACGAGCTGTATTTAGAGATTGATTAAATAAATGGTTCGTTTATAATGGGGAGGACGTCTTCTTAAGCTATGAAACTTGCAGGAGGTTTTAATGCTACAAAGACCTCTTAAATACCAAAAGATCAAGGCAAATTTGGTTTCTCATGTCATGACCCCTTTAATTGTTCATTGCAATTAAATGAAAATGTATTATTAAATTTGTAAAGCTATGATATTGTACATTATGTGGTTTGCTAACTTCATGTATTCAGTTAAGCTAATGCCACAAATATTTTAGGCAGCAATTACAACTTGTGCTCATATAATGATTACAACATAATGATAATATTAGGATAATATTTGAAAGTTTTGTGTTTTGTAAGTTGCTGTCTTCTGAAAATTTCGCAATGGTCGGCGTTGAGTCATTGCAAAAGCTGGAACCAAACTGGAGCTGACACAACCTGTAGATACTCCAGGATCCTGAGGTAGAAACAGGGACATAGCTGCTGTTCATAACATTTTAGGCAAAATATGATCATGTATACCTATTTGGTACTATTACATCAAATAATGATTGTAGTAAGTTTATGAGAAGCATTATGTGAATGCTTGGCTAAAGAGGTGTGTCTTTAATGTATATTTAAACAGAGAGAGAGAGAGTGTGTCTGGTCTCCGTACTTTATCAAGAAGTCTATTCCAGAGTTTAGGAGCCAAATACAAAAAAGCCTGCCTTATAGCCTTGATATAGTACTATCAAAAGTAGTTTAAATTTGTAATGGAACTGTATTCTCTTTAACTATGCTTAAGTGGCCATTTATTTCATTTCATTAATATTATATAATCTTATCCGCCGGTAGAGGTTTTTAAAAATATACTTTTAAAATTTTAAGTACACTACAAGTGCACATTCAATAAAATGAAGTGCACTACTTTTTTTCACAAAGGATATCTGATGTGGAAAATCATTTTAAGAGCATTGTAGTTTGAAACATGTTCCCGTAACCAACCCAATCCTTCTTCTGGAGAGCTACCATCCTGCAGAGTTCAGCTCCAACCCCAATGAAACATACTTGAACCAGCTAATCAGGGTGTTACTTGAAAGTTATACAGGCAGGGTGTGTTAAAGCAGGGTTGGAACTGAAGCCTGCAGGAAGGTTGCTCTCCAGGCTTGACTACCTCTGATACCGGTATAACATGCTGTCAACATGTTACCCTATTTCTGGGTTAATTAAATCCGGCATAAAGGACGAGTTATAGCCATCACATGATTAACATCATGGTTATCACATTAACACAATTATCGCATGTTTAAATCTTAAGTACATCAGGAGGTCATTGGACTATAAAAAAAGTGATGTTTTACTATTTTGAAAACAGGGGATTGAAAGGAAGGGGCTGAAAATGTTCAATCAGCTGAAAGTCATTTCTGAGTAGATAAAAAAAAATCACAAAGACAAATGATCTTATTTGGTATTTTGTTTGGTACCTTCTCCTAATCTATTCGTTTGTTTTACATTATTTGGCATATAGTTTTTCCCATTCAGACTCAGTTCTCTACATGTCCAGTGCATGCATCATCTAAATATACTGCTGCTGTTTCTGTATGAAACTGATACTCCATTGCTGCATTTGGAAGACGTTGAACGTTTTTTTGCAGAATCTGCAACTTTTGTTGGAAGTAATGAGAGTATGCATACTGATGGCCTGCATGCAACATCCATTTGTGAGATCCTTTGAGACCAAAAGTACTCAACTACTTTGTGCTGCACTATAGTTGACAGTGCTTCACCTGGTTCTAATTACCCACCGTGATCCACTTTTTATGTGAAATAGTCTTTCAGAACCTGCTGATCTAACCTACTGGGATTTTCACGCACAGCCATCTTTAGGGTTTACAGAGAATGGTCAGAAAAAAAGAAAAACATCCAGTAAGCGGCTGTTCTGTGGGCTTGTTGATGCCAGAGGTCAGAGGAGAATTGCCAGACTGGTTCCAGCTGACAGAAAGGCAACAGTAACTCAAACAAACACTCGTTACAACTGAAGTCTGCAGAAGAGCATCTCTGAACGCTCAACACATCCAACCTTGAAGCAGAGATGGGCTACAGCAACAGAAGACACACCAGGCGCCACCCCTGTCAGATAAGAACAGGAAACTGAGGCTACAGTTCACACAGGCTCACCAAAATTGGACAAAAAAAATGTCTCGATTTCTGTGCTGTGACCCCGTCCCTAAACCCATCACTGGGATTTAAATCATTCGTACGAGTGAGGTCGTACGAATTCATACGAATTAGCCACCTCGTACGAATTGGTCGTGAGATACCGTTGGTATTATGTAAGCCAGACAAGTATAGTTGTTTATGTCACTTTGTAAAGGAAGACTGCACGCCTGCGCACATACGCATTCTTTTCCTACAGTGCAGTCGGGCCAAACGCACAAGCCTATCACCTTATTTTGCAACGCGAAAGTAAATACGATGACGTACTTCCTTCTAATGTGACGCTAGCCGGTAGGTAAGATGCATAGACTGTAAAAAATATGGACAAAGCGTCTGTGACGTCACCCATATACTTTCTGAAGAACGGTTTTGAGGCCGTTTATGGGGGGTATGGGCGGCGCCATCTTGGAAAATCTTTTCAGAAAGGATACAGAGGTGGTATGATGTGTTGTGTCAGATCATGGCCGATACGTCAAATTTCAGGAATTCCATTCGACGCAGCCCGTTATCAGCTGTCAATCAAAGTTAACCACGCCCTTATTTGTCATACATTTTATATCTAAATACGATCTAAATTAACGAGTTAGAAAAAAAATCACCCCCCTCACAGTTGTCAGGCACTCGGAACCTGTTGAAAAATACAATAAGGGACCATGGGACCAACCTGTAAAAACATGAATTTATGCTGTGAAAACAGACATCTTAACATGGGGGTCTATGGACATTTGCTCCCTTTTGGGACCTCCCTCTAGCGGATTTTCGATGTATTGCAGTTTTTCGCACTTCTGGGTAGGCTTCATTTTTCAGAATGTTGCCACTAGGTAAGAAGCCATGTTGTGGGAGCACGAGCGCACAAAACACTATTAAACACTAAACACGTATAGTACACATGTGCATGCCGTCACTGTTTTCACAGATTCACGTTTTTGTAGTTTACACGGAGCAATAACAGTATTGGTTTCAAAAACGGACATTTTGAAACCCGTTTTGAAAAGTTTGCATTTTCATTGCCACTAAACCGTGTAAATGAACGGCCAAACCACAAAAAGTTTTCCGTTTTTTTGTGGAAAACGATGTTGTGTAAACCGTTTCTAAATCCCCCAGTAAATATGTGTGGGTATTAAAAGGGGTTTGACCAAATCCCTGACAAAAAATATACCTTTACTGTCCTGTGACTGCACTGACAGAATTAACGATGAAGTTAAAAAAAAAAGTTGAATCAATCCACTGTTGACTCTTTTTCCATGAACTTTGAGGACAAGGTTAGCATGCTTAGAATACTTGGTTTGTTTTGGAAATTAGAGCCGGAGAGAGGGAAATTGTTAAATTACACACAATTGAATCTAGTTATTGAGGGTTTTCTTAAGGTAATTCCAAATGTACACTAGAATATAGTGATGTACTACATTGTGTAAAACAACATATAGCTATTTAACTGAGCACAACAAGGCCATTCATTTCTAGCTCTGACATACCATGGGAAACGTTTAAATGAATGGTTTGCAGTAAACCTGAGGACAACTTAAAATATTAGCGTAGAGAGAAAAGTGAAGCTAATGATTAATACAGCGTTGTAAATTAGCTGATCATAATTCATTTTTAGAGCTAATTGAATTGGTGAGGGGAGGGCAGATAGATGTTTGCCTGGGGGAAACCCAGGATGCTCGAGGTTATGCGATATGTTGTTCACTGTAACTTTAGCCACAAGATGAGCTCATGTGTTCTGGAGAGAGGTCAGAACGATGTCATAAAAATCATAACAACTTCTTTAAGTCACTTCGCTAAATTAGATTTTTTTCACAGGTGTCGATATGATATTAAAGCAGGTATATATTTTTTTTCAGAGGAACTTGTCTTGACAATTTGATTCTTGTAGATAGAGTCTGCCAGAGTAATTCTGGCTGGGAATGAATAAAATAAAGACAAAGCAAGAGGGAACGCAGTGGACAATCTGACTCCGCTTATTCAAACATCAGATTTATTTGATGAGGATTGATGAATGCATTTCTACCCGTCTCACTTCACAGTAAAATAATTCAATTGTCTGTCTCCTAATATCATTCATTGCTTTTTGACTGACCAGAGACAAGACATTATGCTTTTCCCTAATGCCATTTTGCAATGTTTTTTGAGCCTTATAACTGCAATAATCCCAGTCCCACGACACCAATATATCCATTCAAATGGCTCTCTTGCATATACATTTTTAATGAGTCACATCAGTGCAAAGTTGTATTACAAAAACAAAAATATCATCAGGGAGATTGTGGCGTCAGACCATTTGTGTGGATACTTGTTAGAAATGAAACACACTGCTGCCTCTATTTAACAATTAAGTCTTTAATTTAATGATTCATTTATACAGTGTAGCTTAGTGCAGATACATTGAAGGCTCTATCAATTGAATATCATAACTCTCATAGCAAATAACCACCAATACTACTTGAAAAGTATTAGTACAAAAGTGCTATGGTTTTAGTCTAAACAAAAGCTAAAAGATGGAAACATCAACGTATTCAGGTTAATAAAAGGCTTTAAAAAATCTGTTTATAGTATAAAGTGATTGTGTCTCTTCAAAAGACTTGGATTATGCTGCTCGATTCTAATGGAATGGCCTCTAAACAACATCTAAATTGAATCAGTGCATGTGTGACCCAGACTCAACACAAACTGTGGGTCGCGACTTCACAAAGTTGGAATTTATGGCAGTATTGCCATTTAAAGACCACTTGTATCCAAGGCCAACGCGCAAAGATGTGTAACCTGACATAAAAAAAACACAATACCTTGGGTTCAGGATAATAATTCAAGAGTTTCATGAACACCAAATGCCAGCAGCCTTCCCAGTCACCATGCAAACACATGATGACACGGTGAGGTCATGCAACAATTATGTAGCGAATCGTTGAATCAAACAGACAGGAATTAATTTAGGTGCTGCTAGAGGAGCAGAAAAAAACTCTGCACTTTCACAACCCTGAGTTGACAAGTTTAACAATTTCTTTAAAATGTTTTTGGCTAATTTGATTTACTTCACTGTGTGAATCACTCGAATCACATTAGCAAAGGCATTAACTGTGCATAAATAATTGAAATAAAACCGGGTTGTGCAGTTTTGGACTGTTTTTGAAACGCATAAGCTTTAAATGAAAGAATTCCAAAAAAAAAAACCCAATCTATTCAGTGACTCAGCATCTTGTTGTGTTGACCAGGATACAATGATTTGATTCATATCGTTTCATTGCCCTCTAGTGGAGCAGTTCATCAGACACATGCTAAATGCAGGAAGATATGAGAACAAACTGCTATCAACGGACAATGGCAAACTGTATTGTGAATGTAGATTTATTTCTTTAACAACTGTATAAATGTATAAAACAATGCTTTTGATTGTTCTCAAAAGTATTACAAACAATATATGATGCTATACAAGTATAAGTATACACTATGTTGGTAATTATTACAATATAAAGCATCTTTCTGCTGGTCTAGTTTATTTTAAACAGTGATAAATGTAAAAATCATTCAGTTAAAATAGAAGTGATAAATGGAACCATGTGAGACCATAGTTCATACATATTTTAGGGTGCACTGTTAGCCTGGTGTTAATTAGGGGCTTTTTGCTCCATTTCCCTCCAGCTCTTCCACAGCAGCAAGCCTTGGCTCTTAGCCTTAGTGACCAGAAAGCGAGGTAGTTTATAGCCATTAAACTGGCCTACTCCAGCATCCTTACCCATAGCAATCAGCATACTCACATTTCCTGAATGGGAACAGGATATTGGACATAAATTGATAAATAATAATAATAATAAACAACTCATCGAGAAAGCAGTCTGAATTGTATGCATTGTAAAAGAACTGTAAGAAATTAACTTTTTAAAAGTGAGCTCACAAAAGACAGCTGAAGCAAAAATCATTGGCTTATGGTTGTTACCTGTGTGGTATGAGGTTAAAGGTTTTCCTGACAGACTTTTGATGATATTGGTGGCAGCTACTCCAGCATGAAGTCCAGCATGATACGCCAACTTGGGTTCATTGACATTGGCACAGTCACCCACACCATACACGTTGTTAAAGCCTTCTACTTGCAAGTGCTTGTTCACCTTCAGAGCACCAGCCTCTGTCAGAGATGCGGCTGAAATAAGAACACAAATAAAACATAAACCGAGAGAGAGAGATGATGAAAAATCAGCCAATTAAATGAGGTTATATGACGGCATGTAACTAAAAGTCAGCAAAGAATTGAGTGATATAACATTTTGCATATCATACATTAAACATTTTCTACGATTAGCAACTGCACAAGTACGCAATCCTAACCAGGGTTTGAAAAGCATTAGTTTTTAATAAAATAAATCCAAAAAACAATATCTATTCAGTGACTTAGACTGATCGACCTGATAATTGGTTTTACCAATATTAAATTTTTTCTCCCATAATCGGGTATTGGTTTTGTTACATCGAATTGAATGTAAATGGCACCATCTTGTGGGAGTTTTGAGAATTGTGTGCAAAACTGCCATTTAAGGGAGAATTCACCCAAAAATGTAAATCACCCCATGATTTACTCACCCTCAAGCCATCCTACCTAGGTGTACATGACATTTTTCTTTCAGACAAATACAATCGGAGTTATATAAAAAAAATGCCCTGGCTAATCCAAGCTTTATAATGGCAGTGAATGGGAGGCCAAAATTTTAAGCCCAAAAACATTCATCCATCATAAACGAACTCCACATGGCCCCTGGGGGTTAATAAAGGCCTTCTGAAGCGAAGAGATGCGTTCGTGTAAGACAAACATCCACATTTATAACTTTATCGACTACAATAACAAGCTTCTGGCAGACGGCCTACGCAATTTTACTGAACAGCCAATAATGCACTAATTAACTTTCTGTATGAATTACCCATCATGCACACAAAATATGGGGTATTCCAAAAACATTAGAATACATTATGTTTAAAATCATGCTTAAATGCCACCTGTAGAAATGTGTAGTTCATTTGCATATATTTTACTATATTTAATCAAATTAAATTTGATGGACCATAGAAATCTTTATTTTCTAGAATTTCTTTAAAATACTTTGTCTTAAGAAATTTGTCTGAGAAATAAAAACATACAGGGGATGAATCTCCACATTATCTCAACAATCACAAGCAACTATTAGCCCATTTATTACATGTAAAAAGCACTTACTCAGACTGGACCTGTATGCTTCAGAGTTGATCTTACTTCCTGTGCAGCAGATGACAAGATCGGCGGTGACCTGCTCGTTCTTATTGGTCTTGACCACCATGCCTCTCCGACACACATTAAATTCCAGCTCATCAAGGTTTGACACTTTTTGCCCTGCATTCAGGTACAGATGGAAATAGAGAAGAATACAGTCTACATCTGCGTAGAGCGGAAGTTTCCATACTTTATATAGTTGCAGTTTGTAAAAAAAAAAAAAAGTCCTTTTCCTGAAAAGACAACACGTGTAAGGGATAATGTACAGTAAGCCTGTCATTATCACAATTTAAGACCTTTTAAGATCAAGTAAAGAAAACTTAGATTAAATTGAATGTAACACAATAAGTATATGCTCTCTAAATATAAATGTCTAGGGAGAAACAAAATGAGTTGCATTAGTAACATTTTAAAGTTTGGAAATAACACTAACAGATATCCATTACTTTTTAATAAAAAAACCCCACTAAAATATGGAAATAACTTTTATTGTACCTTCTGATCACACTGCAAAAGAGTGATGTTCTTCCTCAGTATTTTTTTTTTTTTCCAGTGCAAATGTCTAACGATTCTTAAATCAAGATGTATTTACTGGAGATACAAAAAAGCATAAAATAAAAGTAAAAACAATGAGTCTTGCTTTCTGTGAAATTGATCAAAATTAAGTGTTTATGATTAAAACAAGATCAAATATCTGCCAAAGGTCTAAGAAAAAGGGGAAGTTGATTACTCATTGATTGATATTTGTTCTTGTTTTAAGAATAAACTCACTTAATTTTGTTAAATTTTTCAAGACATTTAACATTTGCACCTCAACTAAATGAATCTTGATTTAAAGAGGTTTAGATATTTGTATTGGAAAACAGGACAAAAATACTGAGGAAGATATAAATGTTTTGCAATACATGCAACATTTAATGCCATGACGTTATTCTGATGTAAGACATTACATGAACTATCCCTTTAATTTAAGGACGAATAAAGACCCACAGAAACCCAGACAATATACAATAAACACCTTCAGGGTGATAACAGTCCCCTCCGCCCCAGGTCCAGCCTTATTACATGGCTACTTGTGAAATAAATTAATAGGTGGACATGAAATATTGATTTGAGTAGAAATTATTTTATAATCTTACCTGTCTATTATCTTAAAGCTTTTCCTAAGAAAAAAACCCATAACGATATTATTACAGTAATATATTAATACGGAAGCAGTAGAATAGTGTTATTCACAATCCAGTGCATTTGCCAAATAATAACAATCATGCGGAAAGCCGGCTAATATTAGCCAGTGTTTTGTGTTGCTTATGTTTTGAAATGCAGCAAATGCCAAGTGTGAGTCAGTTGTTTTCCATCGAGTTAACGGAATTTCGCTCTGACAATGCATGCAAATAAATGCATGCATTTACGGCTTATCAATAGTTAGTAAGGTAGTTGTTAAGTTTAGGCATTGAGTAGGATTAAGGGATGTAGAATATGGTCATGCAGAATAAGGCATTAATATGTGCTTTACAAGTACTAATAAACAGCCAATATCCTAGTAATATGCATGCTTATAAGCAACTAGTTAACTAGGACCCTAAACTAAAGTGTTACCAAGCATTTTATTAAAGTCAAATCACATCAATATCTGTATCAACAACACTGGGTCTCTCCATTCATATTTTGCACCGTATTTCATTCAGAAGAAAAATAGACATGTGATGGCCCACATCAGGCAGATGCTAAGCAACCATGTCATGTGAGATCATTACCTAGCAACAGCTCCACCCCTTTTTCCAGCAGCACCTGCTTGGCCTGTTCTTTCACACTAGGCAATAGTTCAGGATCAGCCACCTCCTCACGCGAGTGAATCAGAATCACCTAGATGAAATATGCGTGATAGAAGACGGTTATCATTATATAACACAAAACATGTTTAAAGTGCCCCTATTAGGCTTTTTCGAATATAACCTTTCATGCAGTGTGTAATATAGCTGTTTGTGAATGTAAAAGGCCTGCAGAGTTTTAAAGATCAAAGTGCACGACAAATAAAGTTGTCTCCTAAAAGAATCAATTGCTGAAATGAGTCGTCAGACTGGAAGAGTTTGGTTTGTGATGTCGATAAGTCAAGAAGATGCTATTTTCAGGGCTACGAGAGCAAATCTACTTTGCATACACTTCAAAAGGATGAGAACTCGCACTGGAATTGATACGAAGGAAATCGACGCCATCGTTACTGTTCGTATCACTGTGTATCAAGCGCTGAGGAAGTTCCAGAGCTGAAATTCAGATATGGTAATGGACGTTTTTTTTCCGTCACTCGTTGTAAGCTATAGACCAATCACATTAGACTGGGCCATCTTACCAATCAGAGCAGAGTAGGCTCTCGGAAAGAAGGGGTTTAGAGAGACTGAATCTTTAAACAAACAGTTTTTAGACTCTTTGAGAAATGAGGCGATGTGCAAACTACATTATAAGAAAATTAAAGTGTTTTTTGACCTATTGTAGGAGACCTCCAAAAAATGCAGGAACCTTTAAAATAGCATAATAGGGGCACTATAAGCTTGTGCTTCAGAATAAGATTGCAAAGTCTATTTGGGTGAGAAGTCAAAGCTCTACTTTCTTGTCAGGAAATTCTGTCCTGATCTCAGCAGCCATTTCAATACCGGTGGTTCCGCCACCAACAACAACAACTGTGTTTGTTGACTGGATCTGTAATATTGGAAGAAAATGCAAATAAATAAAAGCTTTTTCACAATTTAGTCTGTAATGCCATTTAAGATTATATTATATATATAAACATGCCCAATAAGAAAACTCACCAATTTGACAAAGTCCTCATACTTCTGAATGGCTGATTGGTAGGAGTCCACAGAATTGTGTTTGCCTGGGAAATCTCCGCTTGTTCCAGTGCACAGAATGAGGTGTGAGTACCATACTTCCTGTGGATTTATATTGGCACATACTGTATTAAGACATTTTCTCATACTTTGATATTGCAATTTTACAGCAGATGAAAACACTTACCTTTCCATTGTCAAGCACAACTGTCTGCGTTTCGGTGTCTATACGTATGACACGGCCTTGGAGGAAATTCACTCCAAATGTCTCTTTATATGGTATGAAAGTCTGCTTCGCAAAACCTTCAATAACATAAAAAAAAATAAACCGCATTATTTTATTAATCTTGCTGTTTGTTTTCTTGCATTCAGACTCTAATTTTTGCATACCAGGTTGAACTGAGGCACGCAGTGCTGCAACGTTGTGATGAAACGCATCCAGGATGTCAATAAGCATGAAGGGCACCCCATGACGTTTAAGGTGTTGAGCAGCTGCAATGCCACCAAAACCACCACCGACAATCACCACATGAACAGTCTCGTCAATGGACACCTGCCCACCCATGATGCTTTACTACTGAGGAGAAAAAAAAAAAACTATGATAATGTTTCAAATTAAAATCTAAATTTTGTTTGATTCTTCTGAAGTAATGATATATATTTATATTGTACACACTTCCATTTAAAAGTTTTTTTTAATTCTTCAGTGTCACATGATTATTCAGAAATCATTCTAATATTGTGATCTGCTCCTCAGGAAATATTTCTTATTATCAGTGGTGAAAACAGTTGTGCAGCTTGTAATATTATATATTTTGTTACAGTCCCTTTTGACCAATTTCATGCATCATTGCTTAATAAATATTAATAGTGCTAATTTCTTTAAAAAAATCTTACAGACCTCAAACTTTTGAACAGCAGTGCACACACACACATTGTCATATCTATCTATCTATACACACACACACACATATATATATATATATATATATATATATATATATATATATATATATATATATATATATATATATATATATATGTGTGTGTGTGTGTGTGTGTGTGTGTGTGTGCACTGCTGTTCAAAAGTTCTCACACACACACACACACACACACACACAGGGCACGAAGCTCCCGTTCCACCACATCGCAAAGATGCTCTATTGGGTTGAGATCTGGTGACTGTGGGGGCCATTTTAGTACAGTGAACTCATTGTCATGTTCAAGAAACAAATTTGAAATGATTCGAGCTTTGTGACATGGTGCATGATCCTGCTGGAAGTTGCCATCAGAGGATGGGTACATGGTGGCCATAAAGGGATGGACATGGTCAGAAACAATGCTCAGGTAGGCCGTGTCCCAATTGGCACTAAGGGGCCTAAAGTGTGCCAAGAAAACATCCCCCACACCATTACACCACCACCACCAGCCTGCACAGTGGTAACCAGGCATGATGGATCCATGTTCTCATTCTGTTTACGCCAAATTCTGACTCTACCATCTGAATGTCTCAACAGAAATCGAGACTCATCAGACCAGGCAACATTTTTCCAGTCTTCAACTGTCCAATTTTGGTGAGCTCTTGCAAATTGTAGCCTCTTTTTCCTATTTGTAGTGGAGATGAGTGGTACCCGGTGGGGTCTTCTGCTGTTGTAGCCCATCCGCCTCAAGGTTGTGCGTGTTGTGGCTTCACAAATGCTTTGCTGCATACCTCGGTTGTAACGAGTGGTTATTTCAGTCAAAGTTGCTCTTCTATCAGCTTGAATCAGTCGGCCCATTCTCCTCTGACCTCTAGCATCAACAAGGCATTTTCGCCCACAGGACTGCCGCATACTGGATGTTTTTCCCTTTTCACACCATTCTTTGTAAACCCTAGAAATGGTTGTGCGTGAAAATCCCAGTAACTGAGCAGATTTTGAAATACTCAGACCGGCAACCATGCCACGCTCAAAATTGCTTAAGGGGGCTTTTACACTGGGCTCGTTTGCTGCGGTCCGAGCCCGAGCGCATTTGTTCCCGGCGCCCCCTGCAGCGTTGGTCTGGTTTCACACTCAACTTGATTCTATCGAACCCTGGTGCGTTTGCGTGCATATTACGTCATCGCAAACGTGCACGGCGCATGATAGAAAACAGAACGTGGGTCAATATTGCGTTTTTTATTAATTCGCTGGTATTATGCGCAGTTGAGTGAACAATACAGGTTTACTGTGCGTGTGTCACATAAGGTGGCCCTCTGCTGCTTGCAAACGGACTCTTTTGAGGAGACAGAGGATTTCCAAATTTGGTGCCCTGATTTCACGCGCAATGCACGAATACACTGCAGGCTCACTCTCGCTCGTATCCAAAGTAAATCATCAACACTATCATCCCTTACAAGTGTTTTATTTAACTGAATACATCACAATAAGCTAAAACGCATGCGCAGGTCACTTTACTTCCTGAACAAGTGCGCACATTCACGCGAACCGCAGCACGGTTCGGGAGCAACCGAACTCAGACCACCTCCACCAGGTAGTCTCGGGTTCGGTACCCCAGTGCGCACCCGGGTGTCATGATAGCGTTCACATTAGTGATTTTTCATGCGAACCGTGCCCCGTTCCGAACTAAACTGCCAGTGTGAAAGCCCCCTAAATCACCTTTCTTTCCCATTCTGACATTCAGTTTGGAGTTCAGGAGATTGTCTTGACCAGGACCACACCCCTAAATGCATTGAAGCAACTGCCATGTGTTTGGTTGATTAGATAATTGCATTGATGAGAAATTGAACAGGTGTTCCTAATAATCCTTTAGGTGAGTATATATATATATATATATATATATATATATATATATATATATATATATATATATATATATATATATATATATTTATATATATATGTGTGTGTGTGTGTGTGTGTGTGTGTGTGTGTGTATGTATGTGTGTGTGTGTGTGTACACTACACTGTGGTTCAAAAGTCTGCTTATATATATGACAGTTGAATTTCTGTGTATGTTTTGTTAGATATATTTGTGTATTTATATATATTATATAATATATATCTAAATTATTTCTAAATATATTTATATGACATATTTTATTAAATCATTTTCAGTTGATTTTCTGAAAAGGTTTCAAAGACATATTTTCAACGTTATTTGTTCAATTATATCCCCTTGACCCATCATCAGTAGTTTAAATTCTCAAATGCTCAAACGACTTCAATCAGGTATGTGCAGATCCTTTCCATTTTATAGAGATTTACTTGTTTTAAAACTTAACCAAAATGTATTGTAATGGTTCCACATGCTATCATTAAGAAAGAACTGATAAGAAAGGTTTTTAATGCAAAGTGGTATGCAACATCGATGTGTTCATATAAATATGTTTAGCCTGCGACTTAGCGCTATAACAAAGAAGCTCAAACACAATTCTTTGCATGCAACGTAAATACCTTTTGTAAGCAGAACTTGCAATTCTTACCGGTATTTGATGTGTGAAGGCTCTGTATTCTCTTCTTCCACACGGAAACGTCTTCAACTATTTCTACTTGTACAGCTGTATTATATCCAATGGTAGCAATGCGGTGGGCGGGTTTTTTCTGATTGCGTTGTATCATAGCCAATGGTTATCGTGTGATGGGCGTGTCTGTATTTGCGTATTTGTTGCACGTATATTGTACAGCTACTTTACTGATGATGGCTGAAGTTTTTTTGCACCCGTAACATTCTGACAACATTTAAAAGTTAGCAGAGATAATGTTTTAACCGAAGTGTTCTCGAAATAGCTATCATTGTCACTTATACTCACAGATGATTCGTCATAACACTTCAGATAAGAAGAGTGAAGGTCACCAGTCTGTCTAGCTGAGTCACGATGACAACAAGCACGGATTTTTCTTTGATTGCCTAAACTTTTTACTTCGATTTCGAAGGGCCAAAAAACTTGATTGAAGGCTGGCTGTGGGATGAAAGTATACTTTGCATTACATGCAACTATATTAACGTACATGTTTAAACGAACAGTTTCATTTAGCCCATATTCTCCACATTTGAAAGCAATAATAAAACAAACCATCACGAGCCATCTTTGGCCCACTGATTTGAACAACGTGGGACTTTCTTGTCCAAGACGTACATTAGTAATTAATAATATTGATAGGGCTAATATTATGCATGAAAATAAATCCTAATGTGTTTTAGAGAATTTAGTATAGTATTTAACTTTTCGATATACAAGTAGAACCCTAAAATGATTAAAAATATATCTTTGCAAGATATCTTGGAGCATTTAACACCAGCAGGTGGTTAAATATAAACTATTGTCATCAATAGTCTGTCATCATCAGTCATTATGTTGTTGCAAACTTTTTTTGTAAAATACAAAAGCAGATGTTATACAGATGACAACCTCTCAGTCGCCATTCATTTTAGCGCATTTTTGACCATATAATGAAAGTGAAGGGTGACTGAGGTTGTCGTATTAGGCCTAAAATCTCTATAAATATAAATATATTCATAATAAAAAGTTTAAGTATTTAAAAAAGTTAATCCTCCGGATCCTAAAAATTATTTTTTTTGTCATAAATTACTCACCCTCAAGTTGTGCCAAATCTGTATGTTTCTTTTTTCTGTTGAACACAAAAGAAGATATTTAGAAGAATGTTGGTAACCAGACAGTTTTCAACAGAAGAAACACACACAGGTTTGGAACAACATTCCATGTTTCTGCCGACGGGTGGCGCTCTAATAAAGCGTGTAATAAATATGCGTGCCGTGGTGGACCCTCAAAGTCCTAGAATTAAATGACCTGTGAAGATAAGAGATCATGTAAGTGTTTCTTTTTCTTATGTAACGTGCATTTGATAAATTAATCTACCCACTTAAAGCAACTATTAAAAAACAAAAGTATTAAAGAATAAAGTGCTAAACTTTATTTTATTTTACAGTAGGCACAATAATGCAAAAGCCAGAATGCAATGCCAACACAGCAATGCAACACCAGAGTTAAGGCCCTTTTACACTAAGGACGATATAACTATAACGATAAAATATATATAGTTCCAAACATCATTATAATAATAGCAAAGTTCACACCAAAACTATAAAGATAAAATCACTTTCAGAACGATCTTATCCAGCTTATGAACGATAAAAAAAAACATTAACAGCCAATCAGAATCGATCCTGCCTAAAAGAGCTCGAGCATTTAAAGCGACAGGCGACAAATTTGCAGCTTATAATAAACAGACCGTTATCGTTCGTTGTGTGGTCGCTAATACAGTTATCGTTCTTGAAGTGAATGGCCTTTAGTCTCTGGGGATTCATTTGGGGGTCGTGTATGCATGATCTTTCGTCTCGTCCCATTGGAGTCCACCGCCTGACCAGCAGGGGCTGCAGAAAGGAGCATCTCTGAAGGCGCAGGAACATTGGTACGGTACCTCCCCGCACTAGCGCCGCTGCTGCTCTCCGTCTCCGGCGGATGAGTGCGGGTGTCTGTCCGGCGACAGCGTGCTTCTACCCGGGACACTATTCTTGGATGCGTTACTTATGTCTATTTCAAAGAGAAAAGCCTCTTTCCGTCTTTGGTCGTTCACTTTATGACCACATGTTTTAAGACGAAACTGCGACTGATGCTGGACATAAAGTGATTTTTACGGGAACGGAGTCGGTGTGAGGTTACAACGGTAAGATGGTTTGAATTTCACCGATGTCACATTAACGCATTTTTTTTTTAAATTAAGTGATCGCCTGCGCATCTATAACGAGTCACGAGGACTGTGAAAATGAATATTTACAATGGAAAGCAGTACGTTGGGCTACTGCAATCGAAAATACTTTCCTTTTGTTTTACATTAGTCTTGTCCTCGTTGGCTCGTTCCCATGGTGAATGTATACCAAACCCGCGTGCTGCATTGTGGGATACCTGCAGGCTTTAGGGTTATTTCTCAAATATAGTAAAACAAATTGTCTGTTTAAAAAAAATGTTTGTGTGTGAAAAAGTTACTTGGAATTAGGATTTAAATACCCTATTTTGATTTGACTTTCGGGGGTGTTTATGATTCTGAAGGGGGTTCCATTCAGTCAGTGCTATATTCAAAGTTTTAAAGTAACTTGTTTTTAAGCATGAGCTATTTTAAGTCTAAACATTACTTTTCTCTGGCCTCCACTGTTATCTGAAGTCACTTGAGACTACTGATAAATAATATCTTACTGGCTAAAACACTAAAGTGTTTGACACTGTGGAGTACTTTGTTGGATTGGTATTAATACACGCTATTGCCTGTTACTGAGACATTCTTGACTAAATAAAAGACACCTTAAAACAATAAGACCAACTGGATAACAGAAGAAACAATAAAATGGTGTAACTATAAAGCCTAGCCTATGTGTTTATATGGCAAATTAGGCTTCAGAAATGTTCTACAAAATGTAAACTTTTAAAGGATCACTGTATAGCATAGTTTTTTATAATGTAATGTATTCCTGTGATGCCAAAGCTGAATTTTATGCAGCCATTACTCCACTTAAAAAATAAATAAATAGACAAATCTTACTGTACCCAAGCTTTTGGAAGATAGTGTAGAATGTATTTCTTTGTGCCTAAATTAGCATGCATCATCGACTCTAGATTGCCTAGATAAGATTGTCAGATCAATGAAGTTCATCAATTCAATCAATTACTCTCTATGTAGGATAGAGAGTGGTGCTCATACATCAGGCTGCAGTATACTGAGGAATTGACCAAAAGCCTTGTTTATCACTTTTAAAGGGATAAAACATGAAAATTCTGTCATCATTTTCTGACCCTCATGTTGTTCCAAACCCGTAAGACTTCCGTTCATCTTCGAAACACAAATGAAGATCTTTTTTATCAAATCTTCCTGTCCCTCCATTGACAGTCTGCACAACTACCACTTTAAAGCTTCAAAAAGTTCATAAAGAGATTGTAAAACTAATCCATATGAAAAACTTGATTGCTTTATATGATGAACAGATTTAATTTAGTCTTTTATTTACATATAAACATTGATCAACGAACACACACAGAAGCTCAAACAAACCTGCTTGGTGCAAACCTCATTGGTTTTTGCCGAAACTCAAACATGCTGCGTTACACGGGAATACGCTGATTTCACGCAGCCGCCATTTTGAAATCGAAAGCGAGGCTCCGGTGGGAAGAACCCCGGAAGTACAGATAGACAACAATGCCTTGGACTACCAACCTGAAGCTGCTGCCGCGATTTACACTATTGGATGTTAATATCCAATATAGGATATGTCTATAGTTCGTTCCTGCTTCTTTTTTTACGTTCTGAATTATATATAATAAAAAATATATATTTATAAATGAATTTCACTGTATATAGTCTAAAGTATGAAAGAAATGTTTAGAATAACTCATTTCTACATTAAACACAAAAATACGCCATCGCATTCGCGACTCTCCTATGATTAAGGCGACACTTCCGGTTTTCTTCCCACCGGAGCCATTTCAAAATGGCGGCTGCGTGAAATCAGCGTATGAACCTCATTGGTTCTCACATGTTAAGTGAACATGCTTGAGCTTCTGTTTACTATAGCTGATATGCGAGTTGATGTATGTTTATATGTGAATAAAAGCCTGAATAAAATTCAATCTTTTCATCAAATAAAGCGATCGAGTCTCTTTAGAAAATTTTTACTAAACCGCTCAATTCATATGGATTAGTTTTCCGATCTCTTAATGAACTTTTTAAAGCGTCAAAGTGGTAGATGCGTAGCTGTCAATGGAGGGTCAGAAATCGCTCAATTTCATTAAAAAAATCTTCATTTGTGTTCCGAAGACGAACGAAAGTCATACGGGTTTGGAACAACATGGGGATGAGTAAATGATGACAGAATTTGACATTTTTCATTTCTTTAATTCTACATTCATGTCCCAGACTTTGCTGGCGGTGCAGTATGTGGTGGGATGGATGAGGAGGAGCAGAACCGCTATGTGGCCCAGTTGAAGGCTGAGTTTGACAGCTGTGACACCACCGGGACAGGTTACCTCGACAAAGAGGAGCTTACTGCCTTGTGCCACAAGCTGAGCTTAGATGCCCATCTCCCCTTGCTGCTGGACACTCTGCTAGGACCACAAAATTATGCCAGGGTAAGAAGTTCCCCACGATCATCCCGGTGTCTCTAATCCTAATGCTGTATTATGTTAAGATAATCTCTTTTTACAGGTACATTTTGAGGAGTTCAAAGAGGGCTTTGTGGCTGTGCTGTCAAGGTCTTTGGACTTTAGTACTTCAGAGGAGGAGAGCAGCTATCTTGAGCCAGGTACTCTAGTGGAAAGTGACCTTTATATACCTCCATGGTTATCAAAGCTTTTAGGCCTGTTTATCTTCATGATTTTTTGTATTAGTCAGTCAGGACCTTGTGTACTCAAGGTTTATTAATGGTACATGATGTGTAGTTGATATAATATCTGTACCCAGAGGAACTGAAGGATCATGTTTTTTGTCTAAATGCTAATTTTTTTTGGTTTATGAATAGCGGGGTATATTTATGGTTAGTTACACAGTTTTTGATATTTTCTTATGTTCACCAAGGTTGACCAAAATGACAGTATAAAAAAAAAGTAATAATAATTCATAATTTAATATCGTGAATTAATATTACAATTTAAAGTAACTGCTTTCTTTTTAAATGTATTTTAAAATCTATTTTATTCCTGTGATGGCAAAGCTGAATTTTCAGCATCAGTACTCCAGTTTTCAGTGTCACATGATCCTTCAGAAATCATTCTAGTATGCTGATTTGCTGCTCAAGAAACATGTTAAAAACAGTTGTGCTGATTAATATTTTTGTGGACACCGTGATACATGTTTAAGGATTCTTTGATGAATAGAATTTAAAAACAACAGCATTTATTTGAAATAGAAATCTTAACAATATATAAGTCTTTACTGTGTGAGCCTATTTAATGCATCCTTGCCGAGTAATAAAAAAAAAATTGTACTGAAAATTTGTTTTTAGGGAATTTTTTAGGGAGTTTTATGTAAACATTTTTTTAAAGGCATGTAAAAATATAAATATATGGCATATTGGCCTTAGAAAGTATTTTGACACTTAAACCACACTTCATACATCCACTAAAATTGACCTTAGGACCACTGGTTAAAAGCAAACCTGTTTAAGAAAAAATGTTAAAAGAAAATTGAGGCTAGATGTGAGAAAATCTCTAGCATTATTCGTTTGGAAATGCCACTTTGTCTGAAATTGAAAGACATTCATACATTTTTAAGTGTGGCTTTCTTATACTTATATACATTTTTGGGGGCACTGAAAAATGGAACACACAAATATAAGACGACAGGAAGAGAAAGCAATCATTATTTTAACTTAAGGTAATGTTTTTGTGTCGTTTTTATCTTTCTTAATCAACTTTGAATTTATTTGGTTTAAAGACATTGTTTTTAAGACAAAGTTATTATTGGCATTCACAATAATACCACATCATACCTTGAGGTACCTGCCGTTTAATTGCTATGGCCCCTTTCACTGGAGGCGTAATAATATGTTATACAGATGCTGCAACTTTTTGTGCAGGTCTTCTTTAAGCCAAAGCCAGAATAACATTTGTCTTTTTTTCGTAGATGCATTAGGGAGACTGGTACAATAATGTATGTTGTGAAATCTCAGAGCTCAATGCTAAAAATATCTTTGAAAATGGTAAAACCTGAAATCTGTGATGAGAAACAGATGTTGTAAAGGTTTCTTTTAGGTTTTCATTTCCTTTCAAGCATATTTTTCATTTAATGAGAAAGTTTATGACATAGATGAACAAATGATGTGAGATGACCTACTATTACTTCTACCACTATTTTGTTTCTTCATTTTGACTGCTTCTGACATACTTTGATTATCTGTCGCTCTAAACTAAGCATCATTTCCTATTCTTCAAGCAGTCCCAGAGGAGGTGAAGCCTAAATATGTGAAAGGAACCAAGCGGTACGGGCGGCGATCACGGCCAGACAAGACTGACTTGGAGCTCACAGCAGACTCAGAAGATTCACCAGCTTTTGGGACTGACAAAGTGGAAATAAACGGTGTAAGGAGAGCCAAGCTCAGACGCTCCACCTCTCTGGAGAGTGTTGAGGTAAAATTAATAATACCTACATTACCGTTTGGGATCTTTTTTTTACTCAGCAAAGATGCGTTAAATTAAACAAAAGTAAAAAGTAAAGATATTTATAATGTTACAAAATACTTTTATTTCAAATATATGCTGTTCTTTTGAACTCTTTATTTATCAAAGAATCCTGTAAAAAAAATGATCACGGTTTTCCCATAAATATTAAGCAGCACAACTGTTTTCAGCATTGATAATAATAAGAAATGTGTCTTGAGCAGCAAATCAGCATATTAGAATGATTTCTGAAGGATCATATGACACTGTAGACTTGTTAGACATAAACACTGCAGTGCTTTTGAGGTGGCGTATTGTTAGTCAATTGAAATACCTGAATTAGTTTGATTCTAGTGAATGGATCTGGGCTGACCTGCTTTTCACTGACAGGAAGTGTGGCGGTGTGGAATGTGCAAGTGCAGGCCCATAGTGCAGCCCCCACCTTTACCAGACTTTAGTGTTACTTTTGGCTCATGATCAAAACATGGCTCATTTCACATTCTCTTTTTTACCCTCAAAGAGCAGGAGCACTTATAAAAGGGGTTTGTTGTTTCTGCTGTGTCTGTACTTTTTCTTCTGGAGTCATTTTACTTTTACAGTGCCAGACTGGAGAGCCAGTGCAAATGCAAACCTATGTTGCTGGAACTCTCGTTCCATGTGTTTCGTTTTTAAAGAGTTATTTTGGATCCATCTTGGTTTGGTACTAAGAACAATGGAGGATGACGATGCACACCACATGTCCCTTCACTTATAGTGATTTTTTGGATGAACTATCCCTTTAAGATGTTACTGTAACAGTTCTTTGATGGAGTTGATGGTTGTTCAAATAGAAGCGCTCTTGATTGTATTGAATGTGCACTTGTAGTGTACTTCAAATCTTTAAAAAATATTTGTATAAAAACTATACTTGAAGATTAGATGATAGATAGGTAGATAGATAGATAGATAGATCTATTTGTAATAATGATTTGTAATAATGTCAAGTTTAAAGTACATTTTCAATTATTTTGTTTTAATTATCTTTTGTTTTGCTTTAAAGAAGTACACTTATTTTGGTGTGTTGTTGACTAACATACTAAAGCACATGTAAAGTACTTGATTATAATTTTAACTGTAGTGTTTCATTTGATATTACATTTACAGTTAATATCTTTTAAATGTACTAAATTGCAACTTCATCATTACAAATGTGTAATTACAAATATATTTACATACATGAACATACAAGTTTCTCTAGAAGTTACATTAAAGTATAGGCCTATGCTTTTCAGTACATTGGACAGTACACTTGAACCGTATTTCAAAGACAATATAAATAAATATTAAAATTACATATGTACTTGGTCCTACTTAAGTGAGTCAAAGCACTCTTAATTTAAACTAATTGCATTTATTATAAATTTAAATTATAATACATTTTAGTTAATAACATTCAAATTAAGTGTCCAAAAACTACATTCAGTTCCCACTTAAGTAAAGTCCCACTTTAAAGTGTATGGTTTTACGTAATTAGTATTTTTTTAAAGTATGCTATTCACAAGGGTAGAACACCGTAGCTACTGCAGCAACGTGGTAAAACCACTGGAATCATTCCAATTAGATAAAAATCTAGTCTAAAGGTGTTTTTTTGGGATGAGACTTCTTGAGAGAGTTGGACACAGTCTGTGGAAGATTTGAACAATCAAGTGCTTTTGCCAAGAATGAAAGCATGCTGGTCCATCAGTACAGTTTATGTTGGCAGCCACCAGCATTTGGTGTTTATTCACCAGCCCGCCAGGCTCCATTTGGTCCTGGATGTTTTAGTGCCTGTGTGCTCAACATGGTGTGTTTTACATGTCGAGTGTGTTCAACCAGGATTAGAGGTCTTGGTCTGGGTGGAGCTCAGGGTGCAAAGCATCAGCTGTGGTCAGAAGGCCTGATAATGTGAAGTACAACAAGGAAAGGGTTTGGCTATAATTTGGCATGGCGCTTCCTCTAACTGCGCCTCTCATTTTAGAAACGCATACTTGCATACCAGAGCCCTCCCTCGCTCTCTTACTCTCTCTCTGTCTCTCCGCTCTGTTCTCCTTTTCTTCTCCTTCTCCTCTCTCATTTTTTTCATAACAGTGTTTGAAATATTTAGACCTTTTATGTAACCCAGTACTTTCTATTTCGATAAATGGGGGAGATTGCATGCTCTTTAAATCGACTCCGTACTTTAAATCGACTCTGCACTGTAACTAGCGATTCTGTGTTGTTCTGTAGCAGGAGGATCCAACTCACCATGTTTCGATTAGTAATCTGATGAACATGCACAGTTTAAGTATTATGTAAAAGGTTTAAGGTTTCACAAGGGTGTCTGTGAACTTTTAAACATCTTAAATAGACAAAAATGCTGTAAAAAGTACCTTTAAAGGAACACACCGACTTTTTGGGACTTTAGCTTATTCACCGTATCCCCCAGAGTTAGATAAGTCCATACATACCCTTTTCATCTCCGTGCGTGCTGTAACTCTGTCTGATGCAACAACCGCTAGCCTAGCTTAGCACAAAGACTGGAAGTAAATGGCTCCAGCTAGCATACTGCTCACAATAAGTGACAAAATAACGCATATTTTATATTCTCAGAAGGCGAAGCACTGCTACTTGGGCGGAGTGATTTGCTCGCACCACCTGAGAAGCCCCGTGGTGAGGAGCAGAGAGTTCGCTCAGAGTGCTGCGCTAATCACTCCACCCAAGTAGCAGTGCTTCGCCTTCTGAGAATATAGTTCACAGTATGTATACGGTTAAAAGATGGCTGAATCTCATATGACCTTGTTATTTGTACACACTGTGACTATACAAATCACAACAGATAAATAGGAAAATGTTGCCGTTATTTTGTCACTTATTGGGAGTAGTATGCTTGCTGGAGCCATTTACTTCCAGTCTTTGTGCTAAGCTAGGCTAGCGGTGTGTGCGTCAGACAGAGTTACAGCACGCACGGAGATGAAAAGGGTATGTATGGACTTATCTAACTCTGGGGGATACGGTGAATAAAGCTAAAGTCCCAAAAAGTCGGCTTGTTCCTTTAATCTACTTTGCAACAGTTGTTTAGTTCTTTAAGCCATCTCATAAAATTTAATCCTTTTAGCTTAAAAAATGCTAAAGATTATCATGAATTTTCAAGAGTGAATCCCACATTTATATGCAGATGTCACTTCCCAAACTATGCAGTGTGTAATTGGCTGTCGGACCTCTTAGCTGCATGAAAAACAAAACTTTGATCCAATGGAAACATAACCTCGAAAGCGTGCAAAGATCGTTCCCTTTATAATCACTAAAAATCCGTCACTCATCTCAGTTCATTGCGATCTCACAAAGTTCCATTATAAACAATGAAGCTGTCTACACTGCACAATGAATCTCTTACTTACACCGTGTCTACACTTTGTTTGTTAACGAGAGGATTCGCGGGCGTGCAGAACTCAGCACTGAACAAGAACTCTGACGTTTTGAGCGGTGAGTGGATTCTGACTAAATTAAACACCTGATTGGCCATTGCATTCAAAAGATCAACAAACATATCTGTTATTGGCTACATTGTTTACCTCTGCAAAAACACATTTTAAATGGAAACAAAATACGCAATGGAGTGTTTGCCAAATCTGTTGGCACGCACCCCTGTAGATCTGAAGCAATTTGCCTTTTCGAACTCATACGCACAATATTTTTGCAATACAGATTCACAGGCCTCAGCTCAGATTCCCATCCATATATTCTTTTACAACATTTATGTGAGCAACATCACTGCTTGTTTATGTAAATAATTCAACCGGCTGTGATGAATATTGCACACAAACCTTTTCATGCCACATAAATTATTCAGTTTTGAGTACGTCATTGACTAAAATATAACACATTTGTATTTTTTTCAGGCAGAAACTGAGAAACAGTATTAATTCATTTGTAATCAAGGTGGATCTAATTTGTTCTGACTGTTGGAGAATTATGCACCTCAATTAGAGAGTAGCCTTTGCTGAAAGACCTCCATATCTCAACGCTTTCCTTAGTGAACAATGACTTGAGGACTACAAGTGTGATGTTCCTCACTTAATTTCTTAGCAGAGATCAATGAAGTGGCTTTTTCTTTACAATTGACTGAGAGAGAGAGATAATGCAAGACTTTCTGCTCCCTGCCTTCCCACTGAAAAACAGTTTGTGAACAGTTATGTAATGTTGTTTAAAATTTAATGCTGATGGTAATTGATTGTGGCTTGTCCCATATTTAGCTGGGTTTATTCTTTTGTTGCTGGAAGCTGAGCTGTGTAGCGTTTCGATCAGTGTATTCTGTCCTATTTGTCTCCTGCATTTGACCATTCCCATACATTGATCAAACCACACATATCTTACAGGTCAATGACTGTCTGCTTCAAACTTTAATCTACCTCTAGATGGCACTAGCACACAAATGAACACCGTTCATTCTCTGTATAAAAGTTTACACAATCTACCATACAACTTTTACCAGTTGTGCAGTATGCATGTGTATACTACTGTGCACAATATAGAATACCAAGATGATTACTACTGTACTACATTTACGACAATGCACAGTATACTACAGTGCACAGAATACTACACCCAATAGTGCTCAACCTGACCTTCCACTTTCAGTGACAAATGAAGTGGAAGTGACATCCATTGTTTTTAACATCTTTTGCTGCTGTTAAGTACACCTGGGAAACTCGTCCCTCCGAGTCAGGCATTCTTTAATACAACATGTCACACAAGTCAGAAAAATTACACTGAAGTAGCCTAAACCCCCCCCAGAATAGTTATATTGTGAACAACAAACCCAAATAATTAACTACATCTGAATTCAGAATGATGAAAATTATGAATTTCTGTCTCCTATTTATGGTATAATTTTTGCGTTACACATTTTTGCATTACACAAAGTTTGTGAAAGTTGAATAATTAACTCTACTCTTGTGTATAAGCTGTTCTGTACATCACACCTTTAAAATAATTAAAATACAGCATGTAAAATTAAAATAACTTGCAAATTCATTCATTATATTTCACTACAGATATGCTCACTGATCTCTATATATAGATTATAGATATATGATTTAATGTAATTCTATTTGTATCTATGAATTGTTGTAATGAAGTCAGCTTACTGCAACTAAAAATTACATAATACATACAGTTTCGCATTCTATATTATTAAATCAATAATATACAGTATTCAGTGTATATTGGGCAGTATCCAGTTAGCAAATACCTTTACAATGACACATTTACAGATTTTAGTATTTCACTGCATTTGTCTTTTGTCAGCTGATTTTAAAGCTCTCTCAGTGTTGGAACTGTTGGATAACTCGGTCCGACTCCAAACCATCTCTTATGTAAGCGCTTTTGCATCATTACAGAAAGATTTAGCTGGCTTTATATGAGCAAGGTTTAAGCTGTTTTAGTATGATGCAGTGTTTCTATACTGATGAGAAGAACAGCATTACTTCAATGCTTGTATCCTCAGTCTGCTAGTTGTTCCCATCTAGCATTGCAGAAGTAATGACTGCTGGGATGGAATGCCTTATGATGATTCTATTGTGTTCCTTGTGATCACTGAACCATACTAGTACTACATTCAGCTACACTTTCTCCATCCGCTCACTGAACAACTATTCAGTCGAGAGTCAAAACCTCAATTCAAGAAGATATGCTTCTTTAATTATGCCCTTTGTGATTATAAGTTTACAATTGAGATGTTCAGAATAGCATACTATTATAATACATATTATATAGTACATATAATGTGCACATTGTGTATGGAATACCTGGAAGACCTGTCCAAAATGGCACCCTAAACACTCGTGGTCTCCCTACAAGTTTGCACTTTTGCGACGTAGTGTGCATTGAGGGTGCACATCGACCGCAAAGGGGGCGCTCGCGAGCACCCAAACACACCTGAACCAGCTAATCAAGGGCTGCATCCGAAATCGCATACTTCTCTACTATTAGTAGGCGAAAAACAGTATGTGACAAAAGAAGTATGTCCGAATTCACAGTATTCATAAAAGAGTATGCAAAAAGTATCCGGATGGCCTACTACTTCTGGTGAGATTCTGAAGTGTGCATACGATGGACACTTTACTATCCCATGAGCACACGGGAGAGGATTTGGGAATGGCAGTGAAGCGACGTAACTGACACTGGTAGGTCACATGAAAATGACAACATGGCGAATGTAGTATGTCCGGATTACATTCACACTACACATGTTCATACTACATAGAACATACTTATTTAGCCATCGTGATGTGATTTCTCATTCAAAATAAGTACCTACTCAAGAGAGTATGTGATTTCGGACGCAGCCAAGCTCTTCAGGATCGCTTGAAATCACAAACATGAGGTCTCTAGGAGCAGGCTTGAAGACCTCTGCCCTATGGTCTCATGGGCTTCATGATCACGCACGTGGCGGCCATTGTAAGTCCACGATTTAAAAAAATAATGATGTGCATGGATCATTTCAAATAAATCCCACTATATTCCATATAAAACAACAAGAATAGTAAATTTTGATTTCATGGTGACACTGTCAATTCTTTATCTACAGAGTCTCAAATCAGACGAGGACACAGGAAGCAACAAAGAGTCCACACACCACTATTTTGTGGCACAAGGTACTATATTTTGTAACTTTTAAATGAATCGAGCAGTTTTATATGTAAATCAGCACATTAATGTAATTCTTTCTGATTTACATATACCCAAGGCCAGTTGAAGCTCTGGAATCAAGAGGGCACAGAAAGTCCTCAGCGTTCATCCAACCCTCAGCATGAAGTGACAGATGGACAGGTGAGAGCAGTATGGGAAGAGCTGGGGGTCGGAGCCGGAGGATCACTTAACCGTGAGGAGCTGTCGCTCGTCTGTGACCACATCGGTCTCAAGGACTTACAGTCTGAGGTACGGTCATGTAACATTCTGTACAGAGCAGAATAAGTAACGAAATGAGTCACTAAACACCATATCTGTTTGTCTGTACACAGGAGTTAGACGCTCTTTTCAGGAAACTAGACAAGGATCAAGATGGGAGAGTCAGTCTCAGTGAGTTCCAGAGCGGTCTGTTCACACAACAGCGTCACATCACACCCATCTCTACCTCCACCCCTGCCAAGCCCAAACCACAGCGCTCCATCTCAAAGGTCAGGATCAACTCAGGGTCATGGTGAAAGCAGATTGTAGCCAAAAACAAACATACTGTAGCTTTGGCAAAACAATCTGCTGCAAACGCTGACACTAGTATGCAAGAGTGTGGCTGCATGGTTTTCTCTCCAAATGAAGAGAATGTGTGAAAGAAGCAGTTATTTGTGATCGTTTCTTTATTTTAGATAGATTGATAGATAGATAGATAGATAGATAGATAGATAGATAGATAGATAGATAGATAGATAGATAGATAGATAGATAGATAGATAGATAGATAGATAGATAGATAGATAGATAGATAGATAGATAGATAGATAGATAGATAGATAAATAGTTTTTTGGTGTGCTTCTGAAAACTTTTGTTTGCTGCAGTTGATGGTTAATTGTCTTCCCCTAGTTACATAAATTTGATCATGTGTTGTTATGCATGGAATGCTTAATTTTTTTTGTGCATGCCAGACTGGCAGGTTCATGTTACAGATAAAGTATAGAAATCTTGCATATCTGCCAATTTTCCTCTCACCTGTTGATTAGAAAAATTGAAAAAGTCACTGAAAGAATCAACAACTAAAGCCTCTACCAATTTTTCCATGGCTTTCCTTGGCTGACAAAGAAAGCTAAATGATTTCCTGACTGTCAAGGGGATTCATTTCAGAACTCCAACATCAAGCCAAGTTACTGAGGGCTGCACTGGCTGGAACCAATTAACTTAATTGGGAAGGTGGAGCCTCCTGTTTTTTCTCTTTTGTTTCTGGGAAAGCACGATTGTATTGCTATGCAATGGCCAAACTTGCCATCAAAGCTGAGGAGATGTACTGCACAACTGGCCTACTTCCTGCATGTAATGTTTTTACATGGGAATGTAAAGACATTTTGGAGTCCTTTAGTGATGACCTTTCTGAGGTGATTTTACTGAAAGCACAACCAGCCAAAAATATTTAAAACAATATCTTAACTCAAGCTAGGCACTTATTCGGATGCAAGATTTGTTGGTTAATAAAATGTAGGGTTTAAAAGATCAGGCTTCCTTTAAGGACAAAAACAGCTTCAGTGATCAGTGCTTGATAACAAATGCCGAGTTGCATGAATATTTGGCGGTCTCTGGAGCTAAAATGAGGCTAAGCCAGCTTAAGGGTTACGACACCAGAAGGACGTTTATTAGTGGTCAGTGAAATAATTTTGTTCATGATTGAGGCTCTAGCTCTGGCATGTCAAGGACACCATTGTGCATTGTGTGGTGGGACTGTGAGAGCTTGTTTTTCTTTTTTATCCCTTTCAGCGGTTTTCCTCGCAGTCGAACTTTGCTGGATCGTTTTGTCTTTTTTTTCCCTCATGTCGTTCCCGCTGCTCTCTCAGGCCCTTGAGGAACGTTTTGTGCGTTCCACCTCCCCTTCTTTACTGTCGGCTACGGTGGGTCAGAGGCTGCTGACCCGGCTGGATGATGGATCGGGATACACAAGCCCAGATAAAGTCATCGCCCTCTGGACGGAGGAGGGAATCCACAACAGCAGGGATATTTTACAGGTAATAGATTACTTAGATGAACTGACAAACTATGAACAAACGCTGAATAATGTTTGCATATGTTTTTTTTCTGTATACAGACTCTGGACTTCTCTCTGGAGGAGCGACTGTGTCTGGCTGAACTCACTCTTGCACTGGACAATGAGTTACTGGTCAGTGGAAACGGCATCCATCAGGCTGCTCTGGTCTCCTACAAAAATGAGATAAACCACTTACAGTGAGTGTTATTCACACCAGATCTGTATTTACTCATAAAGCCTGTCGAAACGTCCAGATCACATTTCACCTGAAAACCAAAGCATGTATGAATCTATGTATTTATTTATTTAGCAGTGTAACATTTTCAGGACAATTTGACCATTTCTTATAAATGTCTAGTATTGACTTGTTTTTAATGATGATTCTCATTACTTTAAGTCATTTTACTGTATTACCGGTGCTATAAAAACCTGGTTTTGCAATGTTTTTTTAACTAAACATTCTAATTAAAAGAGGTTACCAACAGGTTACCAACACGTTACCATGATGTAGTAATGTTCAACGTTTATATATTAATCAAATTATTGTAACAGAGTAATGAGAATAGGGTATTTCGCTACTGAAAAGTGTAGGAGTAAAATGAGCTTGAATTGTCCTGAAAATAACATCCCAATGTAGAAATCTTAATACTCCTAATATTTTGGGGGGATAAAATGCCTCTTCATGAGATTCACCCGAATGTCTGTGCTGTTTAGTTTGTCTCCACCTGGAGGACATGTAATGTACTGTGTTCACCAGTATTCTTTATGTTGTACGCTTTCACACTAGCACTTTTGGTGTGCACACGCTTTCGATTGATGTCAGACTTCGGTCAATTTGGATAATGTGAACGATTTTTTACAAAATCGGACGTGACCTGTACTGGAGTCTGCTTAAAAAGAGTGGCCTGGGGTACGGTTCATGTGAATTCTGGCTTTCACTCACTTCCCTGACAAGCGTGAGTGACGCACTGCAAGCAGAGAATGTATATAATTTCTGCTGGAATCCCACGTTCTTTAGAACATTTGCGGAAGACAGACACAAGTGCCATTACGTGCTGATGCTTTGAAAACATAAATGGTAAATGGACTGCATTTATATAGCGCTTTCACAGACCCAATGGCCACCAAAGCGCTTTACAATTCACCCATTCACTCACTCATTTATACACCGACGGCGGTGTCAGCCATGCAAGGCGCCATGCAGCTCGTCGGGAGCAGCTGGGGTTAGGTGTCTTGCTCATGGACACCTCGACACTTGGTAAGGTGGAACCGGGGATTGAACCACCAACCTTCCGGTTTGTAGACAACCTACATGAACCACTGAGCCACTGCCGCATTTTTCCATCTTCTCCTGCGTCGTCATTAATGTGAACACAATCCAGTCGGGGAGGGGGAGCAATCGAACTCTGGTTCAGACTGGGCAATCGAACCAAGTGTGAAAGCACACTTACATGGGAAACGACTACAAAGTGGCTTTACTTTGTTCTCCAAACATCCCTGAATGCTTAACAGGTGTTACTTGTGACAAATGTTGCATCAGAATGGATGATCATCTCATGGTGTGGTGGTTTTGTGTTCTATAGAGTCCTGGCAGAGCAGGCCTGCCAGGAGAGGGACAAAACCAAGGCGGACCTGGAACTGGCTGACCGCCGCAACCTACAGCTGGTCAGAGAGGTGGATGATCGGCATGCGACCATGGAATCACTCAATGAGTCTAAAATCAAGTACGGCTGCTCTCCTCTAGTCCATATAGAATCATATCTGATAAAGAGACATGCAAGGGCTCTACAGTGTTTTATTTATTTTTTTTTATGCAGGGGTCTGGAGCAGGACTTCCGGGATAAACTTACAGCACTGAGGAGTGAATCTGAGTATGAAAGCGAGGTTCTTCTAGAGCAGGTAGAGAATGAGCGGGAGAGACTCCGGGAGGAGCTAGACTTGCTTCAGGCTCAGGACGTTAGCCTTCAGGAGGACATTTGCACTGCTGCTAAGGTAACCACTGATTTCACCAGTGATCGTATGATCATTTAAACGAGTTTTATGACAAGGTCGGTGAGGATGGGAAAAATCTTACATTTGTGCAAACTTTGCCCGCCGATAACATAATTGCTGTCTGTGGTTGTATATGGGCTGTGGCAATAATAATAATAATAATAAAAAAAATAGCTCGCAGCAACATATGGAAAAAAAGAACTATGAACTAGTTTACTCCAATTTTTGGAACTGTGAACTTAGTTCAAAATTGTGAAGTATGAACTATGAACTGAACTAGTTCATTTTAAAATTTGTGAACTGAACTTTTGAAGTAGTTCACGTAGAAAGTGAACTTTCCCAACACTGGATGTCACTATTACTATTATTATTATTATTGTTGTTGTTATTATAAGTAGCAGTATTCTGTTAGGTTGTTGCATTTAAAATGCATTTGAAACTATTGTTTTTCTAAGAAATTGCTTTTATTCAGCAAGGATGCATTCAATTGATCAAAAGTGACTGTAAAATGTTTAAACTGTTATAACAATTAAAAACAAAATCCTTTTTTTAACCTTCTATTCATCAAAGAATCCTAAATATATATGTCACTGTTTCCACAAAAATAGCAATAAATCAGCATATTAGAGTGATTTCTGAAGGATCTGAGTAATGAGGAAAAAATGATGCTGAAAATTCAGCTTTGCCATCACGGGAATAAATTACTTATTTCAGTCTTACATATATTAACATAGAAAACCATTAATTTACGCTAGTAAACTTTTGAACGGTAGTGTATAACTTTATAAAAAGAATCATTCTGACTATGATGACATCTGAGTGTCTGCTTTAATAGCTGTTTGTAATTTTTCTATACAAAAGGACCATGTTGTTTTTTTGTTTGGCTGCAATAACAAATGGCCTACGGTTTTACTAATGAATGGAAGAATTGTTTATTCCTATTATTATTATTATTATTATTATTAATAATATAAATTATTAATAAAAATAATTATTAAATATTAATAAATCATAATACTTTTAACATTGTTGAATACATTTTATTAAATAGCAGGTGCCAGCATTTTTTAAAGCAATACACCATTCAAGGTCATGGTTTACACTGATTTTATTATGGTTAAGGGGGTTTGTAGGAACTCCCATACCTGTTGTAAACTCACTGTAAAGTAAAAAATAAGGCAATGTTGCTGCAATAAAAATCAATTTTTATTTGATTAAAAAAAAAAAAAAACTAATTTATGCTTTAACTTTTTATTGATTCTGTTTTGTAATCCTATTATAGTCTTTTTTCATAAAGATGAAACATACAAATAAAAAATGTGCAGGAACAAATTCTTATTCACCAAGATACACATCCGACAATTTTGTATTTTGCCATTGAATATTCAAGTTGGAGAATTATATTTAAATAAACCATAACATTATTTATATAAAATATAAATTGCATTACAATTCCCTTACCATGCCTCCTTTAATTCCCTTAATGATTCTGTTCTTGGCTACAGAACACGACTCAACGGAGAGGTGATCTGTCATGGTTAGAGGTGTATGTTTCTTTGAGCATGTCACTGCGGTGTCAGGTTAAATAACTCTAGCTCTGTGTTACAGGAGAACAGTCGTTTGGAGGAGGAGGTCCGCCTTCTGAAGGAGAAGCTGTCTGAAGCGGAGAGCACCATCTCCAAACTACAGAAGGATCTAGAGCATCTGCTGCAGGACAGGGTGAGACGTCTATATGCTGAAGATCATGAGTTTCATTCTTTAAGAACAATAATGATAATTGATCTATGCTTGTTTTATTGAACAGTATGGTGGCCTTGATCCAAATGGCACAGGACTGCTGAATCAAGAGGATCACTTCTCAGAGATCTTTAAGGAGTACGAGCAGCAATGCCGGGTATGAGCTTTCCTGTGTGTGTTTATGGCGTGTTGGTGGATATTTTGTCTAGAGTGAATGGTGAGGTCAGCCTTGTCATTGTGCATTGTATTTAAGTCTCCTTTCTTGGTTATTATGCCAGCTCTCCTATATCCATGGTGCTTTAAATGACCCCTTTAATTGTGAGTGGTGCGCTATTACTTTTTGCTCTTGTGACATTTTGGTCTTTTGTAAGTAATCACCTAGGAACCCTTCAAAAAACTTAGCAAGTGTATAGTAATGCACAAAAATTACTCTGAACAGCGTAGCAACAAGGTAGAGACTTTGCCCATGAGGCTTCTTACTTAAGGCAAGACATTTTTTTCTGCACTGTTTAATTTTGATATTTTGGGCTATTTGGCTTTTCATGTCATTTTTTTAGACTAGTGCAAAGAAAACATCCAAAATACACTTTCAAGTGTTTATTATATTGCACTTTATGTATTTTTACCGCTAGATTAGAGTACAATGCATTTCTTTAAGGACCATTTTCTCAAAAAGATTTTATTTTCTCATGCATAGAGACAGAAATGTCCTCTTTAGTTTTATTTCTATTTATTTTTTGAAGGTTTTTACAGAGGGGTTTGTTCATTTATCATTTGCTTGATTTTATACATATACAACATTTTATTTCCAAAAACATGGTGAAAATATTTTTTTTCTGGCTGTTGATGGTATTATTTATTTATGGAGCGACAAAAGAAGATATCCAAAATCCCTTATAAAATCCTTTGACTAATGTCAAACGAAAATGAAACAAGAATTTTGAACCTGTCCAATGTTTTTAACATCTCTGTTATGAAAACAATACTATAATAGGATTACAAAACCGAAACGAGGGAACGTTGCTATTTAAAGTATGCATTTTGTTTTTTGCCATCTTTTTAACAACCTTTTATCAAGTTAATTTTAATATGTAAATTGTGTGTTTTTTTTAATAACAGTAAGTAAGCCATTTGTCATTTTTGCAGTTTCATTTGGTGATGCTTTCAAAGAATAACACATTTCACTTCTGCTTTACATATTTTTGGGAGATTTGTTTCAGAAAATGCAGAAAAAAAAGTTTTACTTGTGCAAATGACTCTGTGTCTCCGCCCCACTAAATACAGGAGTTGCAAGACCGGAATGACGAGTTGTGCTCAGAGCTGGAGTTGTTGAAGTCTCAGGGCTCAGGAAGGAGAGCCAGACGATTCAGGGGTAGCCTGTCGGATCATGACTGGTCAATCCGAAGAGCATTAACCACTGAATCAGATTCTGGTGAACAAACATCTAGATCTCACACATCTTTCATGCTATCGAGCTTAACCTCTGTAGTAAACATCTAAACCTATCTGTTTTGTTCTACAGATGATCCTGAAATGAAGAAAGGTACATCTCCTCAGGTCAGAAAAACTCTCCAAGTCACTGACAAGAATGGTGAGGAATTATAAAAACAAAGTTATCCTTTCTCAATGAAATATCCATACACATGGGTCATGGCTTGAGTTGGTGTGTTTCTTCAGCCCTGGGTTCCTTGGAGAGCTTGGCTCCCTCTGTGAGCATTGAGACAGAACTGGCCATGGAGCAGATGAAAGAGAGATACGAGCAAGAGGTTCAGGACTTGAAGATCCAATTGGAGACTAAGGTACAGGCAAAGCATGGAAATATTAAATGGGTTACCCAAAGTACCCTTTGCAAATTAGAGTAGATTCAAACAGCCAGAGCTGAAGGGGAAAAAGCTTGGATGTGCAAATGCTTCTAAACCAAAGTTGGACAAAAATGTACTAGGACACTGACAGTTAACATACCGTAGAGAAAGTGATTTATAGTGTTCATTATGTGTCCACAGGTGAATTTCTACGAGCGCAGTATGGAGCTGATGCGGCAGAATATGGAGGTTGAAAGGAAGGACATCTCGCAGGGCTTAAAGATGGAGATCAGTGAGTTGGAGGACCTGAAGGCTCAGGCGGAAGAGCGAGCAGAGCAAACGCGTCAGGCTGTTGAAAAGCTGGAAGCAGAGCTGAGGGGTAAGACTGCAGGAGGAGTTTGGGGTCAAGAGCAAGAACGAAGAATTCAACGGGAACAGGCAGAACTGGAGCAGAACTACGCTCGTGAGATCAGTAACATCGTGATGCGCCTCACCTCAGAGAAAGATCAGCTTGAGGCAGAACTCAAGCTCAAGATGGACCAGGAGGTGCTGCTTGTTAGGTAAGTGTAACTCAAATGGTCTGGTAAAGGATTAGGTGCTGCATATATTGAAGACATTAGAAGTATATATTAGAAAAAGGACAGAGCAAGAAGATTAATTTCTTGTTACTCTTTAAGACTGTTTAATGATGGAATTCAGAAATCAGGGTATTATTTTGTGTTTTTTGCCCCCCCTCCCAAAAAATAATACATTTAATACATTTAATTACTTTTTTTGTGCAAATATAAAATTTTGCCTATTTTAAGACCATTAGTTTTTTTGTGTTCTGACCATTATTTATTTGATTTACAACAGCTCATAAAAATATATCAATCGTCCGACAGCATCCGTTTTCATTTCCATAATGCAAAAGTATCTTTCTTATTAGTGTTGTGAAGAAAATATATTTTGATTGTAAAGATAATCATTAATACAACAATATCTATAAATTTATGAACGTCACAAAAAATGATTGTTAAACATTTTTATTGAAATGTTAAAAATAATGGTTTACATTAGGAATTTAATGAGATTCACCTTTGAAAATAATGGGAATTTAAAAGTAAAATTAAAATAAAAAAAATCTGGATGCATTATAGTAATTAGAAATTTGCATAACTAAAAAATTGGTAACATTTTACAGTAAGTCTTTTCTGTTAACACCCACTTACAATTTTGTGCATTTTCAATAAGACGTAATATATGTGCTTCATATAGACCTTCAATCAAGAATTACACCTTGAATTGTTTTACTTTTTCCCTACTTAAAAAAAAAAAAAAGGTTGAACATACAGTAGTTATTTTTTCTCCCTTGGTATCCATGACATTGCAATAAATTTAGACATAGACGAATTAGCATGTTGCTGTGTCCCAGGGAGAAGGCAGAGCAGCAGTTATTGCACATGAAGGCACAACACAGCGAGGCTCAGCGTAGCCTGCTCCATCAGCTGCACCTCGAGCGCAGCCGTCTAGAGGAGCAGTCTGAGCAGCATCGCAGAGAAGAACAGGAGGCGCGCAGGGAGCGTCTCCTCAGCACCGAGCGCTGGAGTGAAGAGCAAGCTCAGATCTGCAGCAAGGTGGCACTGGAAAGAAAGAAACTGGAGGAGGAACACCAGGAAGAAATCAAGAATCTAGGAGAACACATCCATTTCATGGAAGCTCAGGTAGAACTCGCATCCAGGGCTGAGGAGGAGTTGCTCATATTACAAAGACAGCTAGAAGATAAGCTGGAAGAGATGTGTGTTCAGCTTGAAGACAACACGGTTTCCATGAAAGCTCAAGATGCCCTTGTCCAGCGTTTGACCTCAGAACTTCATGCCAAAGAGAAGGAAACCGAAATTAGAAATGAGAAAGAACAAAAGCTTTGCAATAAGCTCTCTCAGCTAGAGCAAAAGCTTAAAGCTGAGCGAGAAAAGAAGCAAGAACTTCTGAAGCAAAAGGAGCAAATACAGAAAGAAATGGACAGAAGTATTCAAGATCTAAAGGAGGAATTTGCTAAAGAAAAAGAGAAGAAACAGGAGCTTCTTTACAAAATTCCTGAGTTGACAGACGAGCTAGAGAACTGGAGGACCAAATCTGAGACCTGGCAGAAGGAGATCGAAATAATGCAAGGAAGCAGTAGTCATCTATCTACTGCATTTGGTGAACAGCAAATGCAGTTGAGAGAACAAGGGAAAGAACTTGAAGATCTTCAAGAAAACTTGGCCAAAACGCACAAGGCATTGAAAACCAGAGATGATGATCTTACAAGACAGGCTTCTGAGCTAAATGCTGTGGAGATGGAGCGGGATCGACTCATAGAGGAGCTCAAGGGTCAGTGTGAGGTTCTCAAACAGCTACAAACACAGGTTAATAGTCTCTCTGAGGAGTGGGATCAAATGCACACAATGGAGCAAACCCTTAAAGGCTTTCTTCTTGTGGAGCAGGGTAAGGTTGAACAGCTCCAAGCCCGTCTGAACTTGGAGCAAGAAGAAACAAGGCATCTTGAACAAGAGAACTCAAGCTACCGGCAACTTGCAGACCAGCTTTCTTCTCAGATTGTTGAAATGGAGACCGAATCTACCAAACTTAAAGAGAACAGAGATCATTTTGCACTGGAACTGCAAAGCAAAGACAACCAAATGCTGGAACTCAACCGTCAGCTTAAAGCCAAAGCCGAAGAGATGGATTTGCTCTGGAACGAGGTTCAGCTGAAGATGAATCTGTTTAAAAACGTCACTAATTTCTCTGGTCAGGTTCAACTTTTGACCAACCAATTGGAGGACAAAAAGCGAGAGCTGTGCTCTCTGAGAGAGGAGGCCGACAATACCACCAACCAACTACAGCAATCGCTGATGGACTCCCAAGCAGAGCTTCTGCAAATGGAGGAGGCCTTTGAAATCGAGAAGTGCCAAATGAAAGAACAGCTTCTGGAGATGGAGGGACTTGTCATGGCCTTAGAACTGGAGATGGACTCCAATCCCCACAGGTTTGTGGTTCTCCAGCTAGTAGATGACCGTCGAAACAGAACCAAAAGATTAACAATTGCTGCATTGATCCAATCGTCGATTCTCCCGTACGGATGCCAAGAATTGACCGCTCACTACTTTTGTGTCTGTCCAAGAATGCTTGACTGAATGTTTCACAGAATGAGATATCATTAACCGTAGATATGCACTTTGATTTTTCAGACCTCATTCTGCATCTGACTAACTGAATGATAATGTGTCACTGACATGCATGAAAACTCACTATTAATAAATGACTCTGTATTCTGATTGAAAATGTGTTCTTGCATCCTATTAATTGTATTAATATAACATTTGTGTGTTTGTTGCCCTAAACTTATGCTGCTTTTTTTTTTAAATGTTGAAAATCTTGCTACAAAAACTCCTGAAATTATATTGTTTTCAGCACTGAGCGTCCTAAAAGTGCAGAGGCTGGTAAGATTGTAATGGAGAGCTGATCTCTATATTTTGGTGTCCAATTGTAGGGCTCAACTTGATGAGGTCACGTCTGAAAACAGTGCACTAAAAGACAGGCTTGCTGTCTTACAGCTGGATGTCAAGTCGCTGGAGGAGGAGGTCAACAAAAAGAGGTAAAGAAATTGTCTACTTTAACTTGTCAATTATCTAAACTTAATTTTAGCGTTTTATTTAACAAAAACAAATTTCACTTCACTATTTTTCTTTTAAGGAGGAAACTTGAAGAGATGGACAGAGAATTTATGAAAAATCGAGAAGACGAGGAGAGGCTACGAAAAGAGGCAAGATTGGCATCAATGAAGTTCTTGGAAAAACATTGATAGCATGGAGAGGGTAGCGTGGATATTAGCGAGTCACCATGAAATTAAAATTGACGTTTCTTAATGTTTTATGTAATATTGCAGTATTTATTATAAATGATTTATCAGTGCACCTTTTTTTAATTTTTTTTTTATTCATGTGCCCTTATGATCTATTGATCTATATGATTTATTGGCACGAGGCCGGGAAAACCTGTCACTCACATCATGACATCACAGCAATAGCAAACCACAACCATCCAATCAGTTTCCAAGGGACAAAATCAAGTTTTGTCGCCCTACTTTTTTCTTCTTCTTTTTTTCTGTTTCACTCGGATATACACTCACCTAAAGGATTATTAGGAACACCATACTAATACTGTGTTTGACCCCCTTTCGCCTTCAGAACTGCCTTAATTCTACGTGGCATTGATTCAACAAGGTGCTTAATGCATTCTTTAGAAATTGTTGGCCCATATTGATAGGATAGCATCTTGCAGTTGATGGAGATTTGTGGGATGCACATCCAGGGCACGAAGCTCCCGTTCCACCACATCCCAAAGATGCTCTATTGGGTTGAGATCTGGTGACTGTGGGGGCCATTTTAGAACAGTGAACTCATTGTCATGTTCAAGAAACCAATTTGAAATGATTCAAGCTTTATGACATGGTGCATTATCCTGCTGGATGTAGCCATCAGAGGATGGGTACATGGTGGCCATAAAGGGATGGACATGGTCAGAAACAATGCTCAGGTAGGCCGTGGCATTTAAACGATGCTGAATTGGCACTAAGGGGCCTAAAGTGTGGCAAGAAAACATCCCCCACACCATTACACCACCACCACCAGCCTGCACATTGGTAACAAGGCATGATGGATCCAAGTTCTCATTCTGTTTACGCCAAATTCTGACTCTACCATCTGAATGTCTCAACAGAAATCGAGACTCATCAGACCAGGCAACATTTTTCCAGTCTTCAACTGTCCAATTTTGGTGAGCTCTTACAAATTGTAGCCTTTTTCCTATTTGTATTGGAGATGAGTGGTATCCGGTGGGGTCTTCTGCTGTTGTAGCCCATCCGCCTCAAGGTTGTGTGTGTTGTGGCTTCACAAATGCTTTGCTGCATACCTCGGTTGTAACGAGTGGTTATTTCAGTCAAAGTTGCTCTTCTATCAGCTTGAATCAGTCGGCCCATTCTCCTCTGACCTCTAGCATCAACAAGGCATTTTCGCCCACAGGACTGCCGCATACTGGATGTTTTTCCCTTTTCACACCATTCTTTATAAACCCTAGAAATGGTTGTGCGTGAAAATCCCAGTAACTGAGCAGATTGTGAAATACTCAGACCGGCCACAACCATGCCACGCCCAAAATGGCTTAAATCACCTTTCTTTCCCATTCTGACATTCAGTTTGGAGTTCAGGAGATTGTCTTGACCAGGACCACACCCCTAAATGTATTGAAGCAACTGCCATGTGATTGGTTGATTAAATAATTGCATTAATGAGAAATTTAACAGGTGTTCCTAATAATCCTTTAGGTGAGTGTACGTCACAATAGAGAAGTAAAGGCTATCGCGACTTCCATTTAATGCTGACTTTAAATTAAAAATGAAACTCTGTTTTGCTCTCTTTGTGGGGACTCTCAATAGGCGTAATGGTTTTTATACTGTACAAACTGTATATTCTATCCCTTACACTAACCCTACCCCTATACCTACCCATCACACAAAATATTCTGCATTTTTATGTTTAAAAAAAACTATCATATATTTTTCTCTTTTGATAAATATGCTGTTTCACTCATAAATGTCACATTATGAATACTGAATGATTGCACAACATTATAGTTCCTGCTCCTAACAATTGTTTTCCTTCTCCAACATAGAATTCCAAATGTCGAGAAGAGGTGCTCGATCTCAGTGCGAGAAACCTTCAGCTTAGCAGTGAGAACGCTGAACTGAGTTCCCGGCTGTGTACTGATCAGAGAGCAGTGCAGATGCTGACTGACAGGCTAGCACAGGTGTGCCAGGAGAACGATGGGACAGCTGCGTCCTACAGACAGCTGCAGGAAACCCTACAGCAGCAGGAGAGTGACAAGCTAAAGCTTCAGGAACAGTGGCAGAAAGAGAAGGAGCTTCTAGAGAGGGAGCTTAAAACTGCCAAGGAGATGGTATGATTTATTTTTTTAGAAGATATATTAAAGTTGGCAGGGATCACTGAAACTCCTCTTATTTTTCAGCTCCAGCATTTGACTGTGGTTGAGTCTGCATTGACTAGTCAGACTCTGAAAAACCAAGCACTAGAGCAAGACAAGGACCATTTGTTGAAGGAAACAGCAGGCCGAGACCAGAAGGTGAGATGCTGATGCTTTTTCTTCAAGCACTTTTCTGATACTGGACATGCTAAAGCTTGCTTTGTGTTTGTTGCAGCTGGAAAAGCTTCAGGAATCGCTTCGTAACTCAGAAACCCAGATAGAGCAGCTCAACTCCCAGATCCTAATTCTGTGGCAAGAAAAGGATGTTCACATCCATGAGGCAGCCACACATCAAAAGATGCTGCAGCAGTGTCAGAACAAGGTGAACAATGATCTTTATACTGGTTTGGGTTAATTCAGTAATAATAAAATGAATAACTGCTAAATATTGTTTTGTAACACAAGGTCCAGGAGCTTGAGAACAGCATACATCAGCTGCATAAAGAGAAGGAGCATTTACATCAGACCCACAGGATTCAGGAGGAGACTGCAGTCAGTGTTCTGCAGAAGGAGTGCAAGAGCTTGCGAGTACAGAACGAGGACCTTCTTAACAAAGTTAGTCAGGAAGACTAAGTCGATTTTTCTCAATTTGCAATTATCTGTGTTCAAATTTTACTCCCTATTTATTTTATATTGCGCTATTTGGAATGCATATGCATGACACTTTTAACCAAGGTATACACAAACCCATGACCTTGGTGTTGCTGGCACCATTCTCTACTGTTTGCATGGCAGGAATGTTCTGGATTCACAATTGTGAATTCCATATAGTGCACACTTTTAAACCCACAATACATTCTTTTTGCTGTGTACAACCAATGTATACTTGTCGTTGCTATTATAGGCCATTATTCAATGCAGAGGGGATCACCGAACTCACCAAAAAACAAAACAAATTGGAGCTTCTATTCCTGCAGTCTTTTTGTCTTTACTGAAATATTGTGGAGAAACAAGTTGTGGAGATTCAACTGCGGGCGCCTCCATCTAGCCGTTCAGCGTACATGGGTTGTACACCCGTTAATACAGTGCATTGTGGGATTGAATGAGTGAGCTCGATAATGTCCACTGTGGTTTCGGACAACACTACAAATGGCTGTCCCCTCAAATAGTGCCCATCAGTGCCCTTTAAGGGTATAGGAGGTGATTTTGGACACAGCCTATGTGTCTCAGAAGTGAAATCTCATAGTCATAGTCTTCCCCTGAGCACAGAAACTCTGCACAGCTGGTATAGGATTCAAATTATGCTCATGGTTAAACGTTTTGTACAAATATGTTCAACATGGAGGAAGCAGCCATTATTCCAGACTTCAGTTTCACATGATCCTTCAGAAATCATTCTGATTAGCTGGAATATATATATTTTTTTTAGGTGGCTCAGCTGCAGACTCAGGAGCTGGAACTTCAGAGACTGACACATCATTGCCTCACTTTGAGAAACCAACAAGCAGAGCTAGAGACTGATAAACATGAGGCAAATGAACAGGTTTGGAGATCATTTTCTACCTTCTCACTGATTGAGAATTCCTTATGAATGTTTTTGGTCTCACTTTTGTGTGTTTGATACTGTGGTTTAGGCACTAAGGGCAGAGAGCGCTCTGTCGCTGGTCCAGGCTCAGCATGTACGTGTGGTACAGGAACTAAGGGAACAGGTGGGGTCTGGCACCCGGGAGCACTTGGCTCATCTACAAACTCAACTGGCCGAGCAGCAGCACAGGACGCAGGATTTAGAAGGTCTGCTTCGCTCTCAGGCCAAGCAAGCCGGCATTCAGATGGGCCTTCAGCAGGTACAGCTACACTTTCAAATTCTTGATGGGTGAACATGTCAATTTTCCTAAGCCAGACATCACTTTTGGCTACAACTGTATTTATCATTGAATCGTTTACGTTTTTTTCAACCTTCACCTCATATTCCAAGTAATTTTATTTACAAACTATTAAATCAAACAACAGGAGCAATACGAGAAATTGATGGTGAGTATGCAGGAGCGTATGGATGAAGTTGAAGCCAAGCTGAAAAACACCCGTGTGATGCTGCAGGAGAAAGTCAACCAGCTAAAAGAACAGGTAACTGGAAACAAGTGGGTTTAACGTTCCCCAATTATGCTTTTTCAGATATTACCTTTTCAGATATTACCTAAAGTGATTCTAAAAGGTCTGCAAAGTTTCAAAGATCAAAGTGCACTATAAATGGAGACATTTGTATCCCGAAAGAACAAACCGATTCTGAGTTACCTGAAACGAGTCGTCAGTAATTCCAGTCTTACTTCTGCATAACCCTACGTATAGGTTTGTAACAAATTTGCCTAATGCCAGCCTATGGTCTTCATTGGCTGCCCACAAATGTCTACTTTGACCCTCAAACACTGTAGTTGTAGCTGAGGCCTGACAGAGTTTGGTTTATGTTGTTTAAATGTAAATCCATTTTAAATAAACTTTCAAAGGGCTCGAATTGCAGTAAAACCGACGCCATGTTACTTTTCATATCACGGTGTATCAAGTTCTGAGGAGCTGGAATTCAGAAATCAGAGCAGAGTTGGCTCTCTAAAAGGAAGGGTTTAGAGGGACTGAATCTCTTTGAACAAACAGTTTTTAGACTCTTTGAGAAATTAGGTGATGTGCAATGTATATTATGAGGCAAAGGAGTTTTTTTGACCTTGGATTCATGTAAACCTATTGCAAGAGACCTCCAAAAAGGAACTTTAAAATAGCATAATAGGGGCACTTTAAAACCATGTTACTGAATACTGCATAATACTTACTACTTTTCTGTAGTTTTTAGGATGTGAAATATTAGCCGGCATTATGCAACAAGTAATAATTTCACATGATAACCCCACATACTGCATGTTGTTTATAAATTAAGATGTGAATAAATTCTAAAAATGCATATAAAAGGCGGATATTTGATCCGATAAGAAGCCAGCGTGTAAATTACGATGGAAACACATTTACCGAATAAATCCCTCGATTCCCAACAAAAAGCTCAAGTGACTTTTCATCAACCGTGGATGTGAATTAGACTAACCAGCGGACCAATCGCATCGCACAGCAGATCAATGTTGGTTTGATCATTCTGAAATGCCAGAGCCAAAGTCTGCCATCAAAATGATTTGGTTTAATTTCCTCCAAGAAGCATCTCACATGATCACGTTCAGCATCAAACACCAGCATCTGAGCGCAAGATATCATGACCGTGTTTATTGCTTCTCGTCTGCTCGCTCTGAGACGCATGTCATTTATGATGGAGGTAAAAAGAGCCACATTTTCTTTCCCGATTGCAGCAACTTCCATTTTTATTAGATATTTTGTGACAATTTCACAAGAAGTGATGAATTTGTTCTTTTGAACACATGGAATGGAAATGTGCTTTATTCAAATGTTTTATGCGATATTTCAATTTTGCACTTGTAAAATTTGCAACTTTAGATGAAAACATAGCTGTGATAGTGTCTTTTGTCAAATAGTGCCTTTGCACATTTTGGCAAATGTAGGTCAACTGGGCATTTCATCCATTCATAAGACTGTAGTATACATACTACAAACAGAAATAGTTTATTAGTATGCTGTTCCAAAGCTTGATATTTTGTATAGTGACAATCCCCTCTCTAACTTCCCCTCCTATAGCTGGGCAAAAATGGCAAGTCAGATCTGCTGCTGAAGGACCTGTATGTGGAAAACTCTCAGCTCATGAAGGCTCTTCAGGTGACCGAGCAGAGGCAGAAGAGTGCAGAGAAGAAGTCTTTCCTGCTGGAGGAGAAAGTGATCGCCCTTAATAAACTGCTACGTAAAATCGCCCCAGCATCGTTCACGGCTTAGACTTGTTTCACTCCATTACCCGTTGTACTGGACTGAAGTCCCAGCCGCTAGTGCACTTTTGTATTTTGGTGCGATTTGTTTTTGTAAAAGCAGTAAACAATCCTAGTGTTAAAGTGAAAGCACAAATAATGCAAAGTCTTACAATTACTCTAACAGCATTTTGTATTTAAATCATGCTGTTTTCAACAATACAAAGAGGACAAAGCGTAAAGTTAATTTAAGGTCATATTCTAGTCTCTTCAGAGGCAAGTGAATTGATCATTTGTGAAGGACAGAGCTTTACACACTCCTTTATTTGTTCACTGTGATGTACGGTACAAACAGCAAGCGTTCTTGCCAATCTGTTGGCTTTATGTATTTGAATAAGACGTATTCTTTTTCCTGCAGTTTTAATGCCCATTTTATAACCAAAAGCACAGTATTCACTCAATGTACAGTTTTGATACAAATACTATATTGAAATTGCACAATTTTCAATCATGATGCACTAATGTCCACTTGCATATAAATTATTCTAAGTGTTACAATTGATGTACACCTTGTTTAAAAGAGCTGGCTAACTTTTGGGAGATAATTGTGACACCACTGTGTTGTAAATGCATCATGTACTATTTTCCACTGTAAGGAATGTGAGCAAGTAAAGTTTTACCTGTGTATATGTGTTGCTTTCTGATTATATCAAATGTAATTTTATAACATTTCAATTGTTAAAGGAAAAGATGCGAGTATCCACAATCAACTGCTTATTCTTAGGAGATGACATGCTCTAATACACCCTGCCGAATAAGCTGCTCACATTTCCATCTGGGTAAGAAGTGCTGTGAAGAGAGAAAGGGTGAAACACGTTAAGCAATATAAACAAACAAGCAGTCCTCCTGGTGTGATTTAAACATGCTCTTAAGAATAGTTACCTGGCTATTTTTCTTCAACAGAATCACAGTGCCATCATCTATTTCAAACTCTCCATGGTCTTTAAGACACCGCACCTGAATATGAAGGGAAAGATACATCAGTGCTAATAAAGTTCCTGTGCGTTATTTCACACACACAAAAACCTTTCGGTTACTTTATTACATTTTTGTCCCAAAATAAAATTATTTTTCATAAAAGAAATGAAGCTTATGTTAGAATAATTATATATTTTTTAACATTAATGTATGAATATTTCAGAACTTATATATATATATATATATATAAAAAAAAAAAGAGATCACCGCTGAATTATTAATGTAACGAGGAAAAAACGTCTATATACTATATATGCATGGTTTTTACCCATTACATTGAGAATTCAGCTGTAGATTTTTTTTTTAGTTATGAGAAAGAAACATTCACCCACACAGTGCCAAAGCACAACCAAAACAATGTTCTTCCTCAAAATGCATGTAGTTTTGTTGAACCGCTAGAAGGTAAAAAGTTACAAAGTGCACTTTTAATTTAGTTTAACTTGATTGTACTAAAATATCTTGAATATATAAAAATATCTTGAAATAAAATTTATGAAAAAATATGATAAACTAAGCTATAACATTCTAGGCTTAAGCCTAGTCCTGGACTAAAATGCATGTTTGAGCTGTTTTAAATGAAAATAACTTGGACTGACATGTCTTAAAATATATCAGTGCCATTGTTTTGCCTCAAGGTGCACATCAGTAATGTTTTCTTCCAAGGCATGCTTATAAAAGCTACTTAAATGTCCTAATTGAATTAAGGCCTAATCCTGGCTTAATTTAAGACTTGTCTGTGAAACCAGGCCTATGTAAGTGATACTAAAATAACACTGCACTCACCTCAATGTATAAACTCTTAGGGGGCTTCATATCCTGTGTTATGTCCAAACCTTCCTCTCCCCCAATTGATCTCATATAGGTCGCCAAGGATTTTTTATACTGATTGAACCACTCCATCTGATTTAGAGGCATTTGAATTAACATGTCAGTCACCAAGAAGAAACAAGTGGCATTTAATATTTGTTACACAGAAGAAATTCAGGCCCACCTCTTCAGCACACATATGAAACCTAATGGCTGTGGGCAGTACACTGCCGTACTCCCATCTGAGAGCACGGATTCGCAGGAGGCGATCATAACTGTGGGAAGAAAGAGAGAAATGTTTGATCACACCTGCCAAGGTCTAAGGAGTGTACCAGACAATGGATAACAGGAAAACAGTGAATCACTCACAGGTATGCGGAGATACAGCGCTGGTTCCTCAGTAGACAGCAGTGGCGAAACTTGATGCTTGGTATCAGCTCACTCTTGCCCCCTGTCTTTGCCTCATTCCTATAAAAAAGCAGGTTTATATGGAGTATGTTGGCTTTGTAGACTAAATCATACAGTATTTATTTTAAATTGTAGTAATTTGATGTACTTTTTAATTTTTATTATTTACTGTATATTTTTATTTCAGTATAAGTAAAAGTGTTTTGTTTTGCCAAGGCAACCTTTATCATTTTCTAAAGGTTTCAGTTTTACTTCATATAAGAAAATGATTTTTAATGGCTTTGACAGTCGTCGATATGAGTCAACATTATGACATACTAACTTACGAAGTTATCTTGAGAAAAGTCTTGACAAAAATTATGACTAAGTCAACACTGAAATACTTGAGTAATAAAGTCATAATTACCTGATAAAAATATGAAATTATGACATGTCAATTATGAGAGAAAAGTTGAAAAATGTGATATTTCATCATGTCATAATTTTTAATTGTTATGTCAATATGACAATACCGTTTCTGTCTAACAGCCGTTTATGTTTTAAACATATTTGGCTGAATGTCACACAAACGGTTTTTAATGGTTTTAGTTTACAAAAAACACATTACAGTCCCTGCCGTTTGCTAAATAATCAAACACAGAAAGCATTAGTGTCGATGGTGAGAGCTGAGCACAGACTTACACATCACTCTGATTCTGTTCATACAGAGCCTTCATTTCTTCCAGGACTTGCCGAATACTGTCTTCCTGAGGAAAATCAAGGACAAATCGGTATGACTTCACTTTGACACGTTAATGACATCCGACTGTTACTAACTTAACGTGAACTTACCTGCTATAACTATGGCAGCTAACGTTAAGTTACTGTCATGTTCTATTATAAAACTGTACGAAGCGCTTTAAGTTACTTACATTAAACGCGGGCAGCTGACCATCTCCCATCCGATGTAGTTCTCTTATAAGTTCGACAGCTTTTTCGCAGAACATTATAAATGTATTTGTAACAAAAATGTCGATATTTCTGGGATAAAGCCAAAGCCTTAGCTACTAAATTTCCAATCTAGGCAAAGACAGTTTTCGCGGTAATTTTTGTTGTTATGATCACGTGAGCCTTTAAAGTTACTACGGCGAGTCAAAAAGGACATTTTCAGATACGAGTAGTGACGGGACTCATGTCAGAGAATCGGTTCTTTCGAACAGTTCGTTTCAAAGAGACGGTTTAGTTATTATTGTCAAGAAGAACATGACATGCGTCGTTGTGCATGAAGATACAACACAAGTATGAATGTTTTAAGGAACCTGAAAGCAAAAAACAGTTCAATACCTAGGCCACTCTCTGATAACTTAAACTTTGTGACCTTATAACATCATATTATTATATATCCTTAAAAAGACATTGATTTTAAGAAACTTAGTGGCGTAGCACATTGTATTTTTAGGGTTCTTTTTTTAAAGCATTTGATTATTACAGATTCTTCTATTATTACTTCATATAACATGACTAAGTATAAGTAATCAAGTACATGCTGTCATCTAGAGGTGAAAAGGTCACATACATTCAAACAAACAGTTCACGGGTCATCCATCTGAACCTATGATCTGAACACCTTAGGTTTGGTGACACCAATCTTTAGCAGTAGAAGATTAATCACATCTTAGGTCTTACCATTTTTAGGGAGAACCATAATATTTTCTGTAAATATAATTCTGTACATGATGAACAAATAAAAAGCAGTAGATATTGTGGAGTTGTGCAATTTCCCAAAAGAAATAGACAGGAGTTGAAGGTCCAGTTCACAAACACCCAAAGGGCTTCCATCTCCTTTTTCATAATTGTGACTTTTTTCTCATAATTATGACTTAGTATGACATAAATTTTACTGTTTGTGCTATAATTTAGGCTATTTTTTGTCATAATTAGGACTTTTCATGTCATTTTGAATCTTTATGTCATAATTATGATTTACCAAGTATGCCATTATTATGATTTATCAAAGTATGATTTTATGTGGCAGAAATGGGCTTCACTCATGTGCCTATATTGGCACTGTCTGTTCAAAGTGAAAGTGGTTATTTACCATGCTTTACAGTGTCAATCAAAGGCTTTTAGATGGCAAGTCATGTCAATATCTGGCTATTTCAGTACAGATCATAAAGGTGACATATTATGCCCATTTTCACAAGATGTAGCCTAATATAAATCAATGGTGTCCCCAGAATGTGTCTGTGAAATTTCAGGTCAAAAACTGTGTGTCTCTAAGTCAATGTGTAAATGGTCAGGGTATATTCTGGCAAACCGTTTGCCAATCACGTCTAGTAATCAGCAAAGCAAGCTGTAGTACACGCCAATGACCAACAAGCGATGGGTAATTCGCAAAGCACAATGCTATTTTCTGTTTTCCCAGCACGATACCATAGAACGGCATAAAGTAATAGGTTTGAGAAAGTAAGAGGCGGGGTATCAGTTAAAAATTTCAAAGTTAAAGTTCAGGCAAACAGGTATTAATAATATAATAAAATAAATAAAATACCCAGTAAGAAGTGATATGAACATGTAGGCCTATTGCTTAAATATGCTATTGAACAACATAATATTTGCTATAGATCGACATAACAACACCTGTTTAAGTAAAAAAAAAAATTAAAAAAAAACTATATATATATGAGAGCCATTCCACCGAATGGGTGACATTTGCTTGTTGTAACTCTTCAAAATTAAACTTTAATTTAAATTTTTTTCAACATTGAATCTATTACTACACATATTTAACTATTCAAAATGTGCATTGGTCAATCTCAGGCAACTTTATTTATTTTTTACAAGGTTTCTAAGCAGAATATGGACGCATGTTTTCTCAGTCCTGTTACCGAAACTCATGTGCCATTTAAAAAGCATGTTTAAAAGCATGTCTATTAATTCCTTTGTTTTCCCCACAAGAAAGTGTTTATTTTAAAGAAATTGTTGGTTATAATGTTCAAATAATTGATATTTGTGACAAAAAAAATCACTATATATTATGGCAAGGTGTATTTTAATATAAAACACAACCCCCTTTTTTTACTTTAAAGAAAACCGAAGCCTCAAGTTTAAAATAATTATTTTTTAAAATAATTGAATTGATTAAATAAATGTATAAATGATGAACCAAACAAAACTGATAAAAACAGTGGTTTAACATTATTTTTTTTAGAAAAAAAATTAGTAACAGGAATAGTAGCAGTTTTTTTTTTCTCCATTGGGTCATCTGATGGTGTGTTAGGACACCTTTAGGTCACTGGATGGAGTTTTTCAGTTCCTTGCCACTGTTGCCTTTGGCTTGCTCAGTTGGGGATATTCAAATTAATTAACCAATCATACCATTGATCAGCTCTACCAAACTTGGATGTCTTTTTTTTCCAGTAATAAACAAACATTGTTAAGTTGTTTTGATTGATACTGTGAAGCAGCTTTGATACAATCTGTATTGTGAAAAGCGCTATATAAATATACTTGACTTGACTTGACTTGAATGAACATTGGCTAACAGGAATGAGTGTCTGAATGAGTGTGTATGAGAGAGACTTTACATGACTGTGTGTGTATGAGAGAAAGTGTACATGACTATGTGTGCATAAGATTTCTGTGTTGAAGTGATTTACTATGTGCTAGTAGTACTTCACAGCGAAGGAGGTGGAAAGAGAAAAAAGGAGAGAGAGAAGAAGAGAGGGAGGGAGAAAGAGGGAAGTTGGGGAAAAAATGGAGAAAAGAGAGGGTTGCGGGTGTGTCTTGCTTCTTCCCAGTGCAGCATGCCATAGGTGGATGTTTCTGGCACCTACATAGTATGGGGTTTATCCATCTTCAACAAAATATAAGAAAGACAAAGACAAAACGTTTAAGTCACTTTGTGGTGGACTGGCTTCCTGGAAGTATGGTGTTCACATTGTAAAACTAATGCTAATGTCTACAATTTAAGTAAATGCAACCTTAAACCTCATGATTCAGGTGAATAGTATAATATCAACTAATATTTACAGTATTAAATCAACAAAACAGAGGACTCTACTCCCTCCTGTTACTTTAACTCACTCCTGTTATTTTTCATACAAGTAACAGGACTGAAAGTAACAGGATTGAGTTTTTAAGTAAAAAGTTATCAAATACATGACATATGGCCACATAGCATAGGCCTACATGCTAATAGCATAAGGACACGTAACAAATTCTAGTGATTTACCAAAAGTTTATATTTTTAAAATAAATGGATAAAATCTAAGAAATAATTTAAGTAACAGTACAGCATGTTGAGATTGACCTTCTCAGTCATATTTACAATTTCATCAAATATACAGAAATTAAATTGTGAGAACTTACTTATGGTCTTCCCAGTGCCTTCAGAAGATCCAGATGATGCAACTTCCTGTTGAAAATGTGTCTTGTGGAATATTCCAAGGTTTTCAGAGGGGGGGATGTGTTAGGGTAACCGGACTGAGTGAAAACCCGGGGACTAAAATTTGGATTTTATCTAAAATATTAGATAAAATATTTTTTTCTCATGAAAAAAAAAAAATTTTTTAAAGCATAGATTGGATATAAAGTCACACAACAATGCAAAAAAGTTCAGATTTCTGAAGGATTTTAATCATTATATTTCATAGTAAAGTTTAGAGATGGAGATGCAGAAAATGCTTTTTTTGTGTAGTTTTTATTAATGTTTTTAATTAAACATTTTAAATTTGTAGTTGTAGTAATGAGCAGGACATTTTGATTAATAATAAAATGTATTTTAGAGTTAATTTTCATGCATTTTTAATACATATAATGTCCTGGGGACAGAAATGTCACCCTTTCGGTGGAATGGCTCATATATATATATATATATATATATTCACATTTTAGCACTGCGCGGTTTTTATTCCCATTGTACGCACAAAACCCAGTGGCCAGGGCGTGTATTCTATTTGTTAGCCTATTGTCTTATTTGTCACCGTGGTTTTGCTTTAAAATAAATCACACTTTCAGATTTATCCGATGTTTTACTGAAATACAGTGAATTATTACATCATTTATGTAAAATAAGTTGTTTATTCACAGATCCTAATGGAAAAAAGTAGAAGCATAAATTATATAAAATTACGGAGCCCTGCATGGCATGCGGAAAAATATTGTCTCAGCCTATAAAATATCTCTCCTTATGCCATTTCATGCAGTCATGCTCATTGCCCACTAAAAGCGGCACTGATTTATCGGGTAAATTAATCTAATATTATAGCTAGGCTGCCTAACTCTCAATCAGTGTATCATTTATCAGCAATATATTTTGTGATATCGTCGTCTAGCTATAATAAAACTGCTCAATATTAAAGCTTACAAAATTACTCATTGTAAAGCTGCTTTGAAACTATGTGAATTGAGGGCTACGCATCTATTTTGACCTATTTTTTACAGTCTATGATTTTGACAGTAACTTCATCTAAGTTGATTCGTAAGTTCATCAAAACATTATCCAATTGATCGTTACTGAAACATGGTTGTCACTTAATATTTTTGTTGTAGTCTAAGCTACGGTCAAACAGCGTCGTTGACAGTAGATCATTCATAAACCCGTACCAGACTTACACATAAAGGAATGCACATGCTCAAACGTCTACCCCAATAAGATTGCTGTATTATAAACCATAAAATCGGTTGTGTATTTTGCATTCTACTAATTCAGCTATAAACAATCAATATTTGACTAAAACTTGTCTATTAATACCTGTTTGCCTGAACTTTAACTTTGAAATGTTTTAACTGATGCCCCGCCTCTTACTTCTCAAACCTATTACTTTATGCCGTTCTATGGTATCGTGCGGGGAAAACAGAAAATAGCATTGTGCTTTGCGAATTACCCATCGCTTGTTGGTCATTGGCGTGTACCACAGCTTGCTTTGCTGATTACTAGACGTGATTGGCAAACGGTTTGCCAGAATATACCCTGACCGTAAATGTAAATTAAATCCTAAATATAACTAAACAAATCGCACTATAAATGTCACTATATCACCAAAAATCCGCTATCTCAAAACCAAACTCCTCTCACAAAAACCCACGATATGAAATTGCGTTGACAAAACTTTTATACTGTGTGATTGTGTGATTTGTTCCCGAACCGACCAATCAATGAAACCCTGATTCGGCGGAGCACTCCACCTGATGAAACACTTAGACGCTTCATTTAGCCGTTGTCACGTGACGTGGGTGTTTTGAATCACGCTTCGGATCAGTGTTTCGAATCATCTTTGCTTCGGGATCTCGCAAAGCTTCGGAACGTCTGTTTCGCGCCAGCCATCCTTACTTTTAGACAGTAGACACACCTGAACGTTTCCGAATGGTTAGTGGATACATAGGCTACATGTAGTTGTTGTGGAGTTACATTGATTCATCTAATCGACTTGCATGTACCGTCATCATGTTTAACTTTTACACAAGTTGACACAGTTGGAGCCCCTAAACCTAAAGGGACGTGGGGGTGGGAAAAATTTAAGATGGGAGAATTTTTTTTTTCTTCTAATCTTTTGCGTTCCCTCGCAAACATATTTGCGTTCCCACGCAAAACCTCTTGTGAGCTCGGACAAACACTCCCGCTGGCAGTACGTGCATCAGAGCTCCGTACGTTATTGTAACTTAGCGTTTTGAACTTGGACTCAAATATAAAGAAATGCGGTCAGTGCTTAACTCAAGGAGTTCAGTGAAATTGTCAATATATTCACATCTGGTTATTCGAAGTTCCCGGATCAATATTATTGAGCTAAACGTTATTAAAACACAAAAGACCCCGATTTACAATCACAGTAACCTAGCCCCGAAAGGGACGTCGTGACTCGTGGTGGGGGAAAAATTGGGATGGGAGATTTATTTATTTATTTTTGCGTTCCCTCGCAAAACGTTTGCGTTCCCCCGAGAAACTTTGCGTTCCCTCGCAAAGATATTTGCGTTCCCCTGACGTGAGCTGAGCTCGGACAGTGTGACAGACATTCCGGTTTAATATCCAGTTGGCGGTGTTTCAGACAGCTTTGTACGCTCACAACCCAGATAGCAGACCAAAACTGAATCAATGTTAATGAATTAACTAAAAGATCATTGAATCAATGTGAAATTTAACATTGATTTTTCTTCAGGTTTGCACCCTGAAATAATGTTATTTCAACGATGAAAAATCAATCTACATGGATATAAAATCAATATTTTTTCAACCTTAAATCACTTATTTAACATTGAATCAACATAGAAACAATATCAAATCAATCTAGCTTTATGTACAGCAGGATTCTATGCCAGTTAATTGTCTGTTTTTACCATAGGTGTCATTTACACTGGGGACGCTGGGGACATGTCCCCACCACTTTTTGAAATGGCTGATTTTGTCCCCACCACTTTTTGAAAGCAATTGGTTAAAATGTTCTGAAAAATCAAGCGAACCAAGAAATGTTAAAGGTTTATTTGCACAAAATAAAACATGCAATTCAGTTTAGATACAGAATTGTCCAAAAAAAAAGTAACTTAAACAAAATAAACTATTACTGATTCTAAAATTACCCAAAAACATGCATGCGCCGATCAGTATCAGAGTAAAGTAGTAAATTCTCTCTCTGAGAACATGACAAACAGGCACTGCATTCTATGTGGGTTGCAAATCCCACATTGTTTTAATTTTATCTTGTGTTATTTGATGCAGATATGTTGCGTTGTATACTTATGGTGTGTGTTTTCCTTTACATATGTAATGAATTTCATTGTAATCATTGACTTAACGCGCTGCTGTTTTCTACAGCAGGGCTCGACATTAATCCTTTTCATGTGCTTGTCCTTTGGACAAGTAAATCTGTCATTCACTTGTCCGAGTAAAAAAGTTGCTTGTCCGTATTTTTTTTTTTTTTTCATTTATTCTGAAGCAATATTCTCATCAGCAATCAGCTTTGATATTTAAATCGGCATATTGTAATATCTGCACCTTTAAAGGGCATCTCCTCCCCCAATAAATGTATGCTTCATCATTAAATTCCTAAATTTGATCAATAAATTCAATTATTTAGAATAATAAGACACTATAGGGCCGTTACCCTAGGTAGGGCTGATCAAATTAAATCATTTACACTGAAAAATTATTGCATAAAATAATGTTATGAAATTGATTTAAATATTCAAATAAGAAACGTTGGAAAGAATGATACTACTTTTAAACATAACACTAAACCGCCAGTAGGTGGTGGCAGGCGACTGTCTTAATGAGTGAGTCATTGATTCATTTATTCAAACGATTCGTTCAAACGGCTGATTCATTCAAGAATGAGACAGATGTTTATGAATGGGTCATTGAATCTTTATTCTTTCAAAATGCTGAATCATTCAGTAATGAAAACAGGTTGAGTGTTCCTGTGAGATGCGCCGTGGTTCTGCTGTGATTTTTGTTTGGAACTATTTTGGCTGCAGAAACAGAACAAAAACAGCCAATTGCATCTAAAATGTTACAAGTGACTTAATTTGAACTGTTTATTGAATTGTTGTTGGAAATCAATGTCACATTTTCAATTGTGATGGTATTCAGGAAAAATAATTGAGGTTGCTTAACATTTGTTAAAAATATAAAAACTCCACATTTAGATGTGTTATAGGCAGTATGTTGTTAACTGAGTGTGTGTGTGCTGTACTCAAGTGTGTAGATTTATCCTCGAGAGGCTGCGTGAGCGTCAACAGCGCAACCTTACCATCAGTAATAGCCTACATTATCCACAATCAATCGCAACTTACAATACTACAATAAATGTAATAAAATCAGAATCATTCTCTCGGTTTAGTGATTCCCTAGTTATTTGCTTATTTTTCTTATTGATGTTCTAATCAGGCTACTTGTCCGGTCGGGCAAGTAAAATTCTCTTTTCCCTTAAAAAAATCCACTTGTCCGGACAAGCGTTCGGTTGAGCTGGTGTTGCAGGGCCTGTTACATGTGCAGTTAACATTGTTGAGGGTTTTATGCTGAGTATTTTCGTGTTGTTGACTGGCTTACGCTATGCCCATTTTTGATGCGCCATTATTCAATATTTTTCCCGTCCTGCTGTAATGTTTTTTTCATCTGATCTTTTGTCCCCACCACTTTTCAACACAAACTGACGCCCCTGGTTTTTACTCATTTCAATCAAAAACAATGTAGGGATAATTAATATGGTTTTGAATCAAAAAGTCTCTCAAAGTAAACAAATTTAAACCTTCAGTTTACATGCAAATGTTTTTATTTATGACCTCACACTGTTTGAACAGGAATAAACATCACATTCAGGAAAAACAAGTGGCTCTAAAAATTTGATTAATGGTGATTAATACAAATAAAACATTATGGCCTGGTTTCACAGACAGGACTTAGATTAAGCCAGGATTAGGCAATTAGGACATTTAAGTACCTTTTTAATAAACGTTCCTTAGTTAAAAAAAAACATTACTGTTGTGCATCTTGAGACAAGACAATGGGACTGACATTTTAAGATATATCAGTGCAAGTTGCTTTCAGTTAAAACAGCTCAATCATGCATTTTAGTCTGGTATTTAGCTTAAGCCTTGGCTGTGAAACTGGGGGGAAAGAACTTAAAATACAACTTAAGTACAGAATATAATAAAATAGATGACAAAGTGACTTAAAACAATAACATGGAATTGTTGATACTGAATTCATAAAGTAAATACCAGGAGAAGAGCCTGTAAAACCATGACAACATAAATGCAACGTGCGTTTGTAAAATTTAAGTAAATCCTAATTTAAACCCACCAACAAAGACAGAAACAGTGCTACAGACTGAAACACTACCACAGTTCACTGTTTAGGACTTGAAGCTTTTCAATGATTGAAGCTACTCTTCTGATGCAAAAAGGATGTCCTTATTAAATTGATACTCTGATGAACTCAGGGGTTTCCACCAGGAGCAATGTCCCCAAGCAGTTCAGGGGCATTACGGAGCCATTTTTGCAGCAAATATAAAATTTGAGGCCTCCTTTTTCTCAGCATCTCTTGTTGTTGTAAGGCATCTAATACAAAAACAAACAGGAAGCTAGAACTGCACAATGTTCTAAAACCATTGAATGGTAGTAGTGAATGACTGGCAAAAGGTGGGTCATAAATATTCAGAAATGTGACTGTTGCAAATGTACTACAAAATTAAGTGCTTGATTAATTCAATTAACTTGAAATTTTATTAAACAAAATGTGTTTAAGTTAAAACACACTAAATTCAAATTTATGACTTTATTTGAACATAAAAATTTTATATTAGGTCAATGATGTATATCATACACAGAAGCAGGGCACAAGCTGAAGTTGATTCAAAACTTTAGCTCCCTCAATCACAAAGCCAATGTCATCAGGTGGTTCATGAAGTTCTCCCACACCTCCCGAATAATGAACACTGCCATGGTGAGCTGCTCAAGGTCACCCTCACAGTCATCTGTCTGGTTATCCTAATGTAGAGTACATATTTAATTGCCTTTTGCTATCATAACCACAAAATACACAAACTTTTTTCAACTCACGTTCAACTCACAAGGTACTTCTTGATGAGGTCTTTAGGGTTTTCTCTCAGGAAAAAAATTAGGGCCTTCAGGACACTACTCTTCTCAGGTGAATGTTTTCAGTTTGTGATAAAGCAATTGCGATTATTTTTCTTATTTGAAAAAAAAAATCCAAATAATCTGTATTAGGGAATCAGATTTTGCAGATATATGATAGCAAAGGACAGGGTAACTAAACTAATTTGTATTAATGACTGTTCAGATTTGCAGAAATGCATCTGAACCAGTCATTGGTTGCATTTATAATTTAGTCTGAAAATAAAACATGCATCAACAAACCATAAATTCTTTACACCCATATTCACAATTGTGAGCGTACAGAGCTGTCTGAACCACTGCCAACTGGACATAAAACCGGAAGTGTCCGGAAGTCCCGAAGTGTCCGAGCTCATGTCAGATTTCGCGTGGGAACGCAAATATCTTTGCGAGGGAACGCAAAAGTTTTGCTTGGAAGATTTAAAAAAAAATCTAAAATCTCCCATCCCTATTTTTTCCCCACCACCACGTCCCTTTAGGGGCTCTGTAGTTCCTTGAGGTCTTTATAAGACAGCTGTGACATGTTTTGGTCTAATAGTGTTTTGTGCTGGTCTGTGCAGCCAATGACAGAACAGTTTGCATGCTTTGCTCAAACTTTTTGCCATTGCGTTCGAACTGGTTACACTGCTGTCGCTTGCAAAAACCAAATGGCGGCGCCGTGGGTGGAAACGTACAGATTAAAGGGCGGTAATTAGTGAGATCTCCTTCGTATGTCAGAAGGGAGCGAAATCTGATCGGCTTATTTTTTTACATGCTTGCAGAGAAAGGCTTACCAATACAAAGTTACTAGGTTGTCACTTTTCACGTTTTATGGGTTGGTAGATTATAGCACTTGAAATTCTCCAAAGCTGTTCACCAAGCTTACGATTAAATTTCATATTTAAAATCACCAAATGAAATCTGAATCTCAGTGAAATGTCAGAACACAGAGCTTCTAAAGTTATCGACCAATTGGTGATTGGCTCTTTTAGAAGGCGGGACTTATTCCTCCATATTGCGTGTTGTACTTTCTCGCACTCATACTAAAATGATGTCTTTGTATATCTATATTCTTTGACAGTGTGGGAACAGCAGTTTATAGGTGTGAGGTAGATTAAGCAATAACACCCAAAGGCGTTTATGAGGGGTGCAAAAGGGGAGATATCATTCCCCGTGGACGTGGAGTCAATGAAGTCATGCTCAGTATCTACTCCACAGTTTGATTGGGATGCCTCCCAAACCGGGGATAACAGTATAATTAACAGGGACAGCTGCAGATACGGTCCCTCTGTCAGCGGCCACAGCAGACACCGTCCAATCGGCCTGGGGCCAAATCATCTTCTAAAACCATAGAAACCGTTCACAGCCATATCAGTGTCTTGTGCTACAACAGGTGGTCCCTGAAGTTCACAATTTAACCTCCCCCTCTTGTCTCAAGTTTGCTGCCTACCGCTCAACATTAGACCCGTGGACACTCGCATTTGTCATCGAACAACTCACAAACATCCTCTGCTTGGTTTGTATTTTTCAGGCCAAGATAAAGTCCCACTTACGGACCCAAACATGTCTCTGTCAGAGCAGCGATATCACATAAAACCTTTGGGGCTTTGGAAGCTGTCGCTGTAAGTGCTTATAGGCTCTCGGATGGTTGTCTCGGGTACCTGGGAAAGGAGTGGAGTGGAAATAACAGGGAGAGGGAGATAAACAGAATGAAGGGATGAATGGAAAAGAGGAAGAAGGATCAGAGAATGGGCAGTGGGATTTGTCTTGTTTTCTCACACCATGAGTTAACCAGCATGCGTCTAAAGATCTTCAGCTATGTAGCTTTGGCTCCTTCAGTCTTTCTCATCGACCGGATCAAACAGAACAGATTCAGCTGTGGCCTCCGATCCCGTCCCGCTGGAACTGCACAAATGTTGCCACTTGAGCCGCGATGTCACCAACACCCCATCCGCTAACCCCCTCCAGCTGATTTCAAAAGAAACCTGCTGTCTGTTTGAACCAGTGGTAGAGAACTCTCCTGGTATCTTGCCAAAAATGATTCAGCCAGTTGCGTGCGCATATGCATGACAGTGCTTGATCGTTGGTATTTATGGCATAGTGTAATGCATAATGTTTGGGATAGAGTACAGTAGCCTATATAAAAGTACAGGGAACTTTCCTGAAGAGCCAATAAAGCTTATTACATTTAATAGGAGTAAAATTCCACTGTGTTGTTAAGAATTGAATAGATCTCTAATTGTTCTGTTTTATATCCCTGTATCATAAATTATATTGCAGAATTTCTCAAAAGTCTTCTTACCCTCAAATAATATTTTGCCCATGCTACTTTTTTTAAAGCATGCCAGGATGTACTACATGAAGTTGGTTGAGAGAACGAACAGAGCGAACAGTGCTGGAATACATGTAAATATATAATAATAATAATAATAAAGAATGAGTGAAAAAATAGAACAGAATGGACTGGATTAAATATGGCTTTATTTAATCAAGTGAAAGCTGCGTGTGAAGCCATTGAAAGGTATTGCGACCTTGTGTGATGTGCTGTTTACTGTCTGTGAATTTCTACTCTGATGACAGATGTTTCGATCTGAATGGTGTCTGCTGTGGAAGGCCATTAACTCTAAATAAATACTTCACACGACTATATGATGTACGTCTACTGCCAAAACATTTGGAGGTATGATTTAATCATTCAACATGCAGCCATACATTCATAGGGTAATTGCGAGGATGTCTAGTTTCAGCTTGTCATGTGAGTTTCGTCTGCTCTCATGTTATAGGCTGTCTGAGTGTAGTGTCTGCCCCAAATGTAGTTCACACATCTTCAGCTGTCAACATGAGCTGGGTGTCAGACGAGTGCATTTAAATACGAAACCTGTCCAACATAAGTCCATATACCTTACGAGTCATCAGGCCAGTTCCATGGATTAGAAATCGGGCCCATCAGGTTGGCCTGTAATTGAATGCATGGATAAGTTAAGTTGTTTGTCTGCTGAAATGTCCTAGAAATCACCTAGAGTTCCTAGAACTCATAAAAATGTTGTTGTATTGAAACAATGATTCCAACATAGGTTTTCTACTCCGACAAACCAGCAGCCACTTCTGAAACAAAAGAACAATTTAGTTTCTTCAAGCAAAATCAAAACTAAAACTCAAATATTCTCAAAATGTTACCCAGACGAGCACTTGAACTTACTATGAACAACACTTCTATAGCATTTATTAATCTTAGTTAATGTTAATTTCAACATTTACTAATACATTTTTTTAATCAAAAGTTGTATTTGTTAACATTAATTAATGCACCGTGAACTAACATGAACAAACAATGAACAGCTGGATTTTTATTAACTAACATTAACAAAGATTAATAAATGTTGTAAGACATTGTTAGTTCATGTTAGTTAATACATTAACTAATGTTTGCAAATGAGACCTTATTGTAAAGTGTTTCCAATTTTTTTAACTGAACTTAATTAATTTCATAATTACTTCTATTGTCTTTGAAATATGGTTAAATTGAATATATAGTAAACTTTAATTAAACTTGTAATTTCTAGTGTTACTTTACATTTAATATGATGTGATATTGAATAACAGTTAGAATTGCATAAAAGAGGTGTAGGCCTATACTTTAAATTGTAATAATATTTCACAATATTGCTGCTTTTACTGTATTATACAGTCTTGTGTAATATAAAGTCTTGGAGAGCAGAAAAGATTTCTTTCAAAAACATTAAAAAAATATGACTAAAACCAAACTTTTTGACAGTAGATAAATAGCCTACTTGAAAATGTTTACTGCATGAGAATGCATTTTGTTGAAGAGTGTTATTTCCCAAAAAATCAATCAGTGACAAACTTCTGGATAATTCCTATACTTACAGTATTACGAACTTGCGGCTATTTGAAAAGTTAGTATATGAAATACTCGCAACATGCTTAGGAGACTGGAGGAATGACTAAAGCACACACAGTGTCATTAACTCTCATTACCAGTAGATGGCAGCAGAGTGCATTAAGCACACGTGCTCTCTTTCTATCTCTCAGGACTTCTGCGTATTTAAAAAATGATAATAATTAATAAAATAAAACAAACATGCACAACAGATGCTTGTGATTCATAAACAAATTATGTTTTATCACTCATAGTTTATAGAAAGTTTAAATTCTTGCACATGGGACTCATTCTTATTAGACGTCAGCAGGCTTAAATCATGTTGGCCAAATTAATGAAGATGTATGGCTTAATTATTATGTCTTTGTTATTGTAAGTGCCATAATGAAGGTGTACACGCATATAACACTAATTATTAGCGAACCGACAATATGAAAAAAAAGTAAAACAATTGAGGCGTAGGCTGTAATTTCTACTAGATGAGATGACTAAATGGCTTTCTGGTAATTGGTTCTCAAGATAATCCTATTTGAAAAGGCCCTCAAGGTATTCTTGTCTCTGTGAGATGCCTGTGCAAGTACTGGTTTATGAAAGGTGTCTGCTGCATTGTAGGACAACTGGGTGAGGCCAACAACTCTGAAGAGAACCAGTGCTTTACCGGATGGATAGCCACAATAGATCTTGATGTTGGCATATTTTACTAGTTTGGAAGATGACAATTTGCCAGTGTTTAGTATTCACTCATGTGTGTGTGTGTGTGTGTGTGTGTGTATATATATATATATATATATATATATATATATATATATATATATATATATATATATATATGTACACTTTAGAGGGCTTTTTATACCCACATATGTAACTACTGTCTTTGTACTGTACTGACAAGCAGTTATTATAAACTAAAATATACTTTAATGTCATTTATTTTGACACTTATGTATTTAAATATATTTGTAATTATGAATTTGAAACAATGAAGTATATTAACTTAAAATATAATAACTTTAAATGGAATTTCGAATAACACACTACAGTTAAAATTATGACCATGTACTTTACATGTGCTTTATATGTTAATCAAGACATGAAAATAAGTGTACTTTAAAACATGACAAAAGATTATTATAAATAATGATTTAAAATGTGTTTTTTTTTTTACATTATTACAAAGTGCATTTTTAAACGTGTACTTAAATAGTTCACCCAAAAAAATCGGTCATCATTTACTCACCCTCAAGTTGTACTAAAACTGTATGAGTTTCTTTCTTCTGCTGAACACAAAAGATGATATTTTGAAGAATGTCGATAACCAAACAGTTGATGGACCCCATTGACTTCCATAGAATGGAAAACAAATCGATTTGGTTACCGACGGCAGAGGAAAGAAACTCATACAGGTTTGGAACAACTTGAGGGTGAGTAAATGATGACAGATTTGTATTTTTTTTTTTTTTTTTTTTTTACAAATTACAAGTGTGTTAAGAATCATAGTCCTGAAAGTGTACTCTCTTAAGTACACTCAAGTGGCCTTTTATTTGATTAATATTATTATCTGCGACGACAACGCAGTCCTGAAGTGTCAACTAGTCCCTCCCTGTGAAGGCCTCCCTCCCTTTACCTCTGTACAGATAATCGTTGTCGAGATAATTCTGGTTCGCGTGGCTATACGCCGAAGCCATACAATTCTGTATTATAAATTTTGAGGCCAGACAAGTTTGTTGAGGGTTGGTTTTTTATGGAAGGACTACATGCCTGCGCACATATATTCAAACGCACATACCTATAGACTGAACTCTTAATACGCATTTTTTAAAGTTTGCATAGAGAGAACTTAAGAGTTTCCTGTTAAAACGGTGTCGTGTAAGCGGCCCCTAAGTTAATAACTAATGATCTTTGTGACGGAAGTGAATCAATCAAAACTAACTTTAGCTGGAAAATAATTTTATTCTAGAGCTGCCATAAAGCCAAAACAATCTCTGTTACTTTAATTTACTATTATTACTGTAAATCTGCTTTGAAACAATCTATATTGTTAAAAGCGCTATATAAATGAAGATGACTTGACTTGACAACTGCAAGTAGGCCTACTGTTTTTGTGTTTTTTTTTGTTGAAGATTTGAAGCGCACATTCAGTACAATTAAGCACACTTCTTTTTCACAGGGGGGCTTTTATGCTAAAGGGAAGAGTGCAAGATAATAGCAGCTTCTTCAGGATTTACCTCTGGAATTTTAATCCTGCTAATGTATTACAGTGGGGGGTTTGGACTTCAGCACAGACACGGTCTTGAGGGCAGAAAGGTTTTCTTATCTAGAGGAGTGATTCGATCAGTAATGATGGTTGTGTAATCCACACAAGATAACTCGCTGAATCAGGACAACTTTCAGTTCTTTTGTTGCATGCTTGAGTTTTGAAATATTAGGTGTTTTTCGTCGTCGTCATGGAAACATCAGTAATGCTCCCTATTCAGATGGGACAGGAGGGAGCGTGAAACTAGTAATTGCGAGGGAACAGATCTTTGCTGGTATCCTCCCAGGGTGTGAGACATTGTGTGGTCTGTGTGTTTACTCCTGCCTCAGGCATCGGTGTGTGGGGTTGCTCAGACTATTTCTTTTTTGTAACCAATTTCTAAGCTGTGTCTGATAAGCTACAAAAAGCAATTGCGACTAATCATGTAATGGCAGATTAGCACCTGCTAACACCGTCGTTTCTTGGGATAAAATATCTTGGATGTGCTTTAGACTAAATGAATTTAGGCTGGAACAAGATCAGTCTCGAGGTGTTTTTTATACAGTCTGAGATACAGTTTGAGCATCAGTATCCATTTATGATATACAGTGGTAAGAGAGAATTGTGTAAGGGATAAAGAGTTCACAAAAAAAATCTGTCATAATTTAATTATCCTTATGTCGTTTCAAACATGTGGAATGTTTGAAACAAAATTGACTGTGGAACAAAATTTTTGGTCGAACTATCCTAACTATACTAGCACAATACTTTAAATATCAGTATATATTAGTGTTAACTGAATGTAATGCTATTGTAATTAAATGAAAATTAATTATTGATTAAATTGATACTAAATGTAATTAACTTTAGACCTCTAGAGGGATTTTTTGGGCCGTAAAAAAAAAGTTACTGCCTTTAAGTGTAATCAACTTGGATGTTTAAGTCATTTCAACTTAAATTACTTTAAACTCACATTAAATAAGTTGAATCTAGTATAACTTATAAAAAGTTTGAAAATTGCTTAACTTATTTTGATGAGTTAAAGCAAATTGTAAAATGATTTCCATTACACGAGAGTAGATGTTAAAACTTCATGTTGATTTGTACTCGGCTTTCGCCAAGATAAGCAACACTAAGACGTAGCTTTACAGTAAACTATGCTTCTCCATCCATTTACGCTTCTTTCCATATGGTGGTGTGACTCCCCTTCTGTCCGGCGTTAACAGCTGCAGTGTACTTGGCGTGTCAGCACACACGACGGCTGCAACTACAGTGTGGTCTCCCTAGTGGACCAGCATGACAACCGTCTGGATTGAGCAGAGTAGGGGACATCTCTAGGGTCTTCAAGTGGGCACCTTCCGTCCTCAGTGTTTCGTCGACTAGCCCAGTGGTTCTCAAACCTGTCCTGGAGGACCCCCACCACTGCACATTTTCTTTGTCTCCCTAATCAAACACACCTGATTCAACTCATCAGCTCATTATCACATGGGTTAATGAGCTGATGAGTTGAATCAGGTGTGTTTGATTCGGGAGACAAAGAAAACGTGCAGTGTTGGGGGTCCTCCAGGACAGGTTTGAAAACCACTGGACTAGCCCACGACACCTCAAGAGGGCTCGACAGTGACTCTGGCGTCCCAGAGTCACCCCCCTCCGTCCCCCACTCAACTCAGCCCAGCTTACTGACCTCTACATCCCTCCTGCTGCTGAGACCTAACCACAATCTCACAATCTCTCCGCAACCCAACCATACGCGCCAACCTGTTTGACTGAGGCTGTCGAGCCCCACTGGTGCGTTAATATGCAGTTTCAGTGGCAACGGTTCCGTATGGCATACCACCTACCGCAAAACACAATATCTGCCCAACCACCCGTCATTCAAGCAAAATACACAGGAACGTAATGACTGTAAATACTATACAACCTATACAAATAAACCAACAGACTCTTCAAGTTTTCAAGAATTCTACGAAACCGTAGCGTGGCGGCCTGTACACAGCCAGCTAGAATCTTTCCGTCTCAACCACAGCCAGTTGCTGCTCCTTTCTGCTGCTTCAGATAAGTTCTTTACTGTGCGACGCAACTCTTGGCCACTGAATCCGACGTCTCTGAGGAACCGGGTTGTAGAGTGTGCCACAAAACCTTGACAACCCACTTCCACTGGATAAACCTGGACTCTCCATCCTCGCTGTTCTGCTTCAGTGGCCAGATGAGCATACCGCAGTTTCTTCCTCTCATATGCCTCATCTACCGCATCCTCCCATGGCACTGTTAACTCTATCAGTTGAACAATGCGTGCTGATCCAGACCACAAAATAATATCTTGTCGGAGGTTAGTGGTGGCAATCTCAGGTGGAAAAATAAGCCGTTGATCAAAATCAGCCAGCATCTTCCAGTCCCTAGCAGCTTCCAGTTGTCCTGGGCGGGAATTGGTGTTAACACCTTTTCTTGGTGGTTGCTCGCCTGGGCGGAGGAATATTGTCTTCTGCGTGTAATGTTTTGCTAGAACAGGCGGCAACTTATTGGTCATACTACGCTTGCCTTCCAATGCTAAAACCAAACATCGCAGTACTTGGTCATGGCGCCAAGTAAACCGACCTTGGCTAAGAGCCACCTTACATCCTGTCAAAATGTGCCTTAATGTGGCAGGTGATGAACACAAAGGACAAGAGGGATCCTCTCCTACCCAGAGGTTTAGGTTCTGCGGTGATGGGAGAACATCATATGTTGACCTAATAAGGAAACTGATCCTACTCTCTTCCATTGACCAAAGGTCTTGCCAGCCCATCTTGCGTTGTTCCACACTCTCCCATCTCATCCACTCTCCCTGCTTGGCCTGGGAAATGGCCTTTATACACCTCATCCTCTCCTCCTGCTTTCGCACCTCGTTGACTACCAGCTTCCTCCTTTGAGCTGGGCCTGCCTTGTGCCATTTAGGAGGGGCTAAACTGAGCCCAAAACCCCCTCTTCCATGCTGTACCTGTCCCACGATATCCCCAATTTGAAGGTCAGCCTTTGCCTCTACTACATATTTCTTTGCTGACCACTTTCTACCAGTTTTTAACACAGGGGCTGCCTCCCTTACACATTTGTCGCTTGACTCTACTAATGTCATTTCCAGTCTGACCTTGGCGCACTTAAACTCCTCGGTTAAAGCAGATACGGGCAGCTGCAATATTCTTTTACTATAAAGTCCCACTCTGCTGAGGCAGCGTGGAACTCCCAACCATTTCCTGATGTATGAGCTTATTAACGCTTCCAGCTTATCCAGGGTTGTCAAAGAAACCTCGTACACAGTCAGTGGCCACAGCAACCTCGGCAGTAGACCAAACTGAAAGCACCAGAGTTTTAGTTTGCCTGGTAGAGCACAGCTGTTTATGCTCTTCAACCCTTCCACTGCTTGTCGTCTAACTTCTCCCACTCGAACTGTGTCCTTTAGATCCCCATCGTACCATCTCCCAAGACTCTTCACTGGCTTCTCAGAAACTGTTGGTATTGCCTCACCATTAATGAAGAATGTTTTATCTACTACCTTTCCGTTAACTATCGAGATGCTCCTTGATTTAGAGGGCTTAAATTGCATTCGTGCCCATTCAATATTATCTGTTAACTTCCCCAATAACCGATAAGTGCAGGCTACTGTTGTAGTCATGGTCATGTCATCCATGTATGCTCTGATTGGTGGTAGTCGCATACCTGAAGCCAAGCGCTCTCCTCCTACTACCCATCTTGATGCCCTAATGATTACTTCCATTGCCATGGTAAAAGCCAGTGGAGAAATGGTGCATCCTGCCATTATTCCAACCTCTAAGCATTGCCATGCGGTGCTGAATTTTGGAGTTGAGAAACTAAATTGCAAATCTACAAAATAGGCTTTCACTAAATTTGTTATTGACATTGGTACTCTGAAAAAATCAAATGCTGCCCAAAGAAGCTCATGTGGCACTGACTGAACCATATGCATTAGCCAAATCCAGGAATGTCACACGGAGCTCCTTCCTCTCCTTTTTGCAAAACATGTAAAAACATGTTGTCATAACTGTACACTGTTTTTACAGTATATGCAATTTCACAATTTTCCTTGAAATATGGCTAAAGTGTCGCCCAATGTATACTGACAAGAATTTATGTTAAACTAAAATATACTTTAATCTAATTTTCTGTATTTAAACACATTTGTAATGATCAGGTTGCAAATTAGTACATTTAAAAATATTAACTTTAAAAGTAATATCAAATAATGTTCAAGTACTTTACATGTGCTTTAGTGCGTTAATAAACACATCAAAATAAGTTAAAGCACAACAAAAGATTAAAACAAATGTACTTTAAAGTAAAACTTTTAATTTTACATTATTATAAAGTGCATTTTTTTTCTGAAAAGTGTGACACATAGTCATGAAAGTGTACTATTTAAGTAAACATAAGTGTGATTTATTTAATTAACATTATATTATTTTCAAGTATAAGTTTTTAAAAATCTACTTTTAAGATATGAAGTGCACATTCAGTGCAATGAAGCACACTTCTTTTCCAAATAGGTTTCCCTTTAAGTGTGAATGTAAAATAATCTCTGTTCCAAATGATAATACTTAGTTTATAGTTTCATATTACTTCACAAAAGAAATGCAAAGATATCATTAGGATACGCCAGATCATTTTTAGAAAGATTCCATTGAGTAGAAGAGTGTTGTCTCATTCTCAAAGTCAAATTTTATTGATGAACTTTCACAATTACAGGCAGATTTCAAACGTTCATTAAAGATACTTATGATTTGCCAAGTCGTGCAAACAGGTCATGAAACAAGTATTATTGAGACAAGAGCGGCTCCGTCTGTCTTTGATCAATTTGTCTTGTTAATAAGTCTGGAGAGTGAGCCTGGCAGACTTTAATTTTTTTAATCCTCAGTTGGAGCATAGTATAAAAAGACATGACATTTCTTCAGTCTATCTGTCTGTCTGTTTTTATTTTCAATACTAATTATTATAACAAAGGCAACCTGTTCAGGCTTCAATTACGTTTATCCAATTTTCAGTTTTAATTTCGTTTTAGTGCCCCGTGACATGAATTCACTGCACCGCAGACTGAAAAAATGATCAAAACCTAATTAAACCAGCGACCTCCAACAGTATATGCAATTATCCAATTGGGGATGCTGTTCTTGATATAAAATGCCATACCATCCTGACTGTCTTTATGTACGTGTTAATAATAAGCTTTTCATTATTTCAAAATTAGTCAGCCTGTGTGTTACGATTTTCTGTTCCTGTAGTTCTTTAATGGCAGTTCACAGTTACAAAAGTATTCGATTTTATGTAGCCTAGATGGACTACAGTTGTAATCTGTAAACCCCCAACTCTATTTTCACAAGCTTCATTTATTCACCTATATCTACTTTTACGAAAATGATATAACATCAGAAAACTGAAGTAATTAATATTGAAAAGAAGTGTGGTCTGTTACGTAATCATTTCATTTAGTGAACTGTGGAAAAAACTGTGAATGAGTTTTAAAGGGTTAGTTCACCCAAAAATGAAAATTAAGTCATTAATTACTCACCCCCATGCTGTACCAACCCCGTAAGACCTTCGTTCGTCTTCGGAACACAAATGAAGATATTTATGATTAAATCTGAGAGGCTTATGACTGCTACATAGGCTCCCTAAGGGAATGAAATTTGACGGCCCAGAGAGTCATTAAAGAAAATGTTTAAATATTCCATGTCGCAACAGTGGCTCAACAATAAGTTTATCAAGCGACGAGAATACTTTTTGTGCGCAAAAACAAACAAAAATAACGACTTTATTCGACTATTCCTTTTCTTCCTTGTGTACTGGTAGGATGTTTTGGATGTGTAATGGGCGCATGCGCGGGATGCGCAGAGAGAGAGAGAATGTAAGTTTCAGTAAAGCTTCCATGTTAAGAGCCCGCTGTCTCCTGTCTGTTCATTACGAATAATCCAACATGGTGTCAGAAGCGGATTTACCTCGCTTTCTAAGAGATAACAGTCATCCGCACCAGCGCGGCGAAAACAAGAGTTTGTAAGTGAAGTTTCGAGGAAACAAACGAGATCACGCGATCGGCACGGCGGCAGCTGCGAGACGGACACAGAGTGTGAGTGAGCTCCGAGACGATAAACGCGAGGAGAGAGAAAGAAGAAGAAATAAAACCCCGAATAAAATTCAATATAAACAGCATCAAGGTAAACATATAAAATGGATACTTTGTTCTCAATAAGCCCGCCTGAACATTTTGACTTCAATGATTTTGGCAGCTGGCCAAATTGGATTAGACGATATGAGAGATTCCGTATAGCATCGGGAATTAGTGAAAGAAGCCAAGAATATCAAGTTAATTCGCTTATCTATACAATGGGAGATAAAGCCGATGATATCATGTGCACGCTGGCTCTTTCTGAAGAAGACAGAAAAAAATATGACGAAGTTAAAGATGCGTTCGAGAAACACTTCGTATGTAAACACAACGTGATCTACGAGAGGGCTAAATTCAACAAGAGGTGCCAAGAACAGGGCGAATCAGCTGAAATGTTCATCACTGCAGTTTATAAACTAGCAGAAAATTGCCAGTATGGAGTCCTTCAAGAGGAAATGATACGAGACAGACTGGTAGTTGGCATACGAGATCACGGATTGTCAGAGAGATTACAGCTTGACCCCGAGCTCACACTCAATAAAGCCATCACGAAGATAAGACAAAGTGAAGAAATAAAAAAGCAGCAGACAATCTTAAGACAAACAAGCGGTGACTCAAATGAGGTAAACATGGACACGTTAAAATACAAAATGAAACCAAGATTTGCACAGAAAGGATTGCAAAGACGACAAGACAGTACAAAACACAATGAAGCCAGCAAGGGATGTGGCAGATGTGGAAAGCCACAAGCACACTCACTGAACAGCTGTCCAGCGAGGGAGGCTGAGTGCAGGAAGTGCAACAAAAAAGGACACTTCGCTGCAGTCTGCAAAACAAAAAAAAGACTGGAGGAAATATATCATTGTGATGAGACGGAGAGCATAGAGACTGTTTTCCTGGGAGTCGTAAAGTCTGAGAATGCGACTGATGTCTGGCAAAAGTTCATTGCAGTGAATGGCGAGAAAATTCTCTTCAAACTGGACACAGGAGCAGCAGTAACAGCCATCCCAGAGAGCATGTACTCAAAGACGAGCCACGGTGTTCTCAGCCCGCCGAACAAAAAGCTGTGTGGACCAAGCAACATGTCAATACAGGTGAGAGGGCAGTTTAAAGCATCACTTTGTCATCTGGGAAGAGTGATAAAACACCCAGTGTTTGTGATACCAAGACTGGTGTCCCCTCTCCTTGGACTACCAGCCATAAAAGAGCTGGACTTACTTCACACAGTGGATGCAATGCAAACAGCAGATCCGAACTACAAAGAGATGTTTCCAAAAGTCTTCACAGGACTTGGAAAATTGGAAGGAGAATACAAAATCAAACTCAAAGAGTTAACCACTCCATTTGCTCTGGCTGCCCCTCGTCGAGTGCCCTTGCCCATGATGAATAGAGTGAAAGAGGAGCTAGAAAGAATGGAAGAAATAGGAGTTATAACGCCCATTGAAGAAGCGACGGAGTGGTGTTCAGGTATGGTGATAGTGCCGAAACCAAATGGCAAGATTCGAATCTGCGTTGATTTAACACATCTAAATAGCAATGTCTGCAGAGAGAGACATATTCTTCCTGCAGTCGATGAAACACTGGCTAAACTGTCAGGCGCAACAGTGTTCTCTAAGTTGGATGCTACTGCTGGATTCTGGCAGATTCCTTTGCATAAAGATTCGGTCCCGCTCACTACCTTCATTACGCCCTATGGAAGATACTGTTTTAACCGCCTTCCATTTGGCATTTCCTCAGCACCTGAACACTTTCAGAAACGGTTGACACAACTGCTGGAGGGCCTGGAGGGCACACTGTGCCACGCAGATGACATCCTGGTGTTCGGTGCTACACGTAAGGAACATGATGCAAGACTTATCAAGGTTCTGAACCGCCTGGAACAGAAAGGGTTGACACTGAACGAAAAATGTCAATTTGCAGTGCCTCAAGTTAGGTTCCTAGGACACATTGTCAGTGCAGAAGGCATACGAGCTGATCCAGACAAAATAAAAGCTATCAAAGAAATGCCAGAGCCTAAAAATACGGCTGATGTCGAGAGATTCCTTGGCATGGTGAATTACGTTGGAAAATTTTCACCCAATATTGCAGAGTTGACTGGACCTATCAGAGACCTGCTCAAAGCTGAAAACGTCTGGGTGTGGGGGAGTCCACAACAACAAGCTTTTGAAACATTGAAGCAAGAACTCAGTTCTTCGGCAGTATTAGCACAGTACTGTCCAGATCGACATACCAGAGTTTCAGCTGATGCGTCTTTCTTTGGATTAGGAGGAGTATTATCTCAGCTGCAGCCTACAGGTGAATGGAGACCTGTTGCTTTCAGTTCAAGGAGCATGACGCCAACGGAGAAAAGATATGCTCAAATTGAGAAGGAGGCCCTAGCAATCACGTGGGCCTGTGAAAGATTTCAAACCTATCTTCTGGGATTGGATTTTGTGGTCAGGACTGACCACAAGCCACTAGTCAGTCTACTTGGCTCGAGATTGCTAGATGACCTGCCTCCACGCATATTAAGATTTCGTCTGCGACTCCTGCGGTTCTCCTACTCGATCATGCACGTTCCTGGAAAAAATCTGATCACAGCGGACACACTTTCCAGAGCTCCACTCAAAGAAAACCCATCAGAAGCAGACCTAAAAAGAGAGGAAGAGGTAAAAGTGAGTGTTGATCATGTCATTCAACAATTGCCAGCAACACCTACCAAGCTTGCTCAGATAAAGAGGGCTCAGGAAGAGGACGAAGTGTGCAGACAGCTAAGTTCTCTTGTACGTACAGGTTGGGATGGGAAAAAGAGTGTTCCACCACACCTAGCATTGTTTTGGCAACACAGACATGACCTGCTCAATGCAGAGGGTTTGCTGATGAAGGGAAAACGACTAGTGATACCTGGCAGTATGCAAAAAGAAGTCCTAGAGAAGTTGCACCAGGGACAGCAAGGCATCACTAAATGCTTGGCAAGAGCGCAAATGTCAGTATGGTGGCCAGGTATAACAAAGCAAATCAAAGACAAAGTAAGTCAGTGTGAAACATGTGTCAAAAACAGCTACAGTTACCCAGAACCCCTGTTGATCACTTCATTACCTGCACGACCATGGCAGAGAGTGGCAGCAGATCTTTTCCATTGGAATAAGGGTGATTATGTTCTGCTGATAGACTATTTTTCACGCTACATAGAAGTTGCTTCTCTCACTTCAACAACATCAAGAAATGTGATGGAGAAGCTCAAAGCGATGTTTGCTCGCCACGGGGTCCCAGAGGTCCTAGTTACAGACAATGGCCCTCAGTTCGCAGCATCAGACTTTGCTGACTTTGCAAAAGATTATGACTTCCATCATGTAACCAGCAGCCCGCACTATCCTCAAAGCAACGGAGAAGCGGAAAGAGCAGTGAGAACTGTTAAAACACTACTGCGTAAAGGTGAGGACCCTCACAAAGCACTTATGTCTTACAGAGCTACACCATTAGCATCAGGAGCTTCACCTGCTCAACTCCTGATGGGACGGAACATCAGAACTACTCTCCCAGTGAGTCCATCCACACTGAAACCAGCCTGGCCAAACCTCAACACCTTCAAAAGAAAAGACAAAGAGTTGAAGGTCAAACAGACTAAGTGGTACAATAAACGCCACAGAGCACATACAAAACCTGCTCTACAGTCTGGACAATCAGTCTGGATTAAGAATGTGCCAAACCCAGGCATAGTCATGAGTCCTGCTGATGCTCCACGTTCCTACATTGTAGAAGGGCAGTCTGGTAGTTTGAGAAGACACCGTTCCCATCTGAGAGCAGTTCCTTCACAGCCAAGAGAGATTAGGGACTGTGTTAGAAGCAGAGTGGGCAGGCTGATCAGACCACCACTAAGATTAAACCTTTAGAGTTTGACTTGTTATTGTCCGTTCTGAGGTTATTTCCATTTTTTTTCTGTTGAAACATAGTAATAAGTAAGGAAAATAATAATAATAATAATACCTGTGTTTTGTATTTCTCCTACAGAGACATTGTTTTACTAAAAAAAAAAAAAAAAAAAAAAAAGGAAGGGGAAGGAATGGACTGAATGAGAAAGTAATAGTGCAGTAATATGTTATGTTAATGCAGGGAACGTTCTTTAGCTAAAAGGGGGAGATGTACTGGTAGGATGTTTTGGATGTGTAAGGGGCGCATGCGCGGGATGCGCAGAGAGAGAGAGAATGTAAGTTTCAGTAAAGCTTCCATGTTAAGAGCCCGCTGTCTCCTGTCTGTTCATTACGAATAATCCAACACCTTGTAGGCCTGAAACGAGACTTCAAGAGATTTCCACGACGCGCACGCGCGACAACTTAACTGAAGTAGTTGAAGGAGATCGCAATTCTCGCGCGTGCGCGTCGTGGAAATCTCTCGAAGTCTCGTTTCAGGCCTACAAGGAAGAAAAGGAATTTTCATTTTTCATTTTTGGGTGAACTAACCCTTTAAGAGACAAATACAGAATAACAATGCCTATCCGAATGTATCTGAAAGTATCCAAATGGTTGTTGTTGTTTTTGTCTCACTTCAAGGTAATTGAGCCTCTCATGCTTAAATAAAAGCCACATGCTTCAACACTCTTTGAGTCATTGTTTGGGTGCAGTGCTTGGATTAAAATGGAGTCCGTGCAATGGGACTTTATGACCGAGATAAATACAGTAGTCAACATTTGAAGTGGATCAAAAAAGTTAATCAAATGTCCTAAGACAAGAACGGGTAGGCCTACTGTTTTCAAATTCATGTATAAATTCATGTTTTTTGATCCACTTCAAATTTTGACTACTGTAAATATCTCAAACGTAAGATACTGTAATAATATCATAGCCTACTGACGAAACAGATTTGGCAAAAGCTCTTTGTGTTTACACTCTAGAGGACGTCAAATGTTTCTATTTACAATGTGTTTTTGCAGCGGTGAGCAATGTAGCCAATCACAGACATGTTTGTTGATCTCTTGAACCAATCAGGGGCATTTAATTTAGCCAGGATTCTCTCACTGGTCAGTTTTTTAGTATTGAGACAAGTGACGGATTTTCACGGATTATAAAGGGAGCGGAATTTCTAGGCTATATAATTAATTTAGAATTTGAATGCAAGTTTTGTTTGTCATGCTGCTTAGAGGGCCGACTCAAATTTTCGAAAGTGACATCAATGATCTTGCAATAATTAAGTGATAAGCACATCACGGGACAAAAATACCCTATGTCAAAATTGATACGCATTATGCAATGTAAATGCCGACAGGTTCATAAATATATGTTCATATTGATATTTTAAAAAAATTCTATTCTAATATTCCTATGTTTGAACTTGCATTGGATTCTCAGATTTTGATAGCATATGGTTTCAGGGTTATTGCAGGTCAAGTCCATTGTAAATGTGTTTTCTTTTCAGTCCATATCTGTTTTGAGAGGTAAACATAAGGGACCAGAGGATATTTACCCTCCAGTGAGATATTGATTTGGAGTGCTGAGCGTGGATCATCAGTGTGAGCGCACACCATTACCTCACATGGACAGACTCCACTGCTTTTACTCAGTGAGCAGATTCATTTTAATAGGATGCCTCACCCAAAAGCTGATCCACCATGACAGAAAGCTGTAATTATATATCATTGTCTCACTATTGTTTAATTTCACTGCATTGTATGTTTTTATTACACTAAACATCATATTTGCATGTATCCAAACTGGTTTTACTCGCACTGTAGGCTACATAATGCATGGTAAAAAAAGAAAGAAAGAATAAGGCAGTTGACAAGAATAAAATCTGACAAATAAAAGTTGTTGTCCCATATATTATATTCTGTATTTTTTAACATAAGTGAAGTGTGTGTGTGTGTTTCAGGTATTCCCTGTTGTGGGGACATTTCGATGGCAATACCAGAGACCACTTACATTTTTTTCATTATAAATCATAGAGTTGTCTGTGATGGGTAGGTTTAGGGGTAGGGTATAGAGTTTGTACAGTATAAAAATAATTATGACTATGGAAAGTCCACATAAAACATAGAAACCCAGTGTGTGTGTGTGTGTGTGTGTGTGTGCTATCTAATGTAGTGTAATGTAACTTTGTCAAATAAAAGTTTTTGTCCTGTATTTCATTTCATGCATGTCTATTTTTGCATATGTATTTCCCTTTATGAGGGAGAATATTTGTTCATTATTGTATATAGACGGAGCTGTAAAGCCGAGCAATATACCCCATTGCGACTCTCTGGAGGGATTCCTCTCATACACTTATGTAATCTTGGCAGTATTCCCTCGGAAGTACAAGGCACTGCACCAAGAATTCCCCCCGTTACAGGATAGTGAGTGGTGCTTGATGGAAGCCCCTCCAAGACTGTAGGTCAAACAGATCAGTGACAGGCCAATAAGAACATCTATATCTCTCTGTCTCCCGCTCTCCCGCGCTGTCACTTCTGTTGTATAATGTTGCCATGGATCTGAGGTTGCGTTGCTATGGTGTCACGAAAACACTGTTCTCCCCCCAGGCCAATGTCACGATCGCATCATTCAGATAGCGAGTGGTATTTTCTTTCAAAGCATGGGTTATTCATAAAAACAAATAATCATTTATTTTATTTTTAATGAGACAAAGCAGGCTACACCAGAAAAAGCTTGTTTTATAACAACTGCACTCTTACATACATTATATTACAGTCATAGACTCCATTTTTTTTAGAACACCACACAAATCTATTTACTCAATGGCTTTTTAGTTAATTCTTAAAAAAAAGTCCTAATTTTCAGAGTTTTTTTTCTTCTGTACCTCTTTTTCTTTTCATCTGAAACTACTCACTGCTAGGTTTCGTCTTGTCATCTTACAACAACCTTTGACCTCTGACCTTAGGCGAATGGAATTCACAACAAAGATTAAAATTCCGCGAGGAGGTACATCCGCTCGTGAGGAACATGCTCCTCTCATCAAAATACTACATTTCCAAGATATGTTTGTCACATACAATACAGAGTCTGTTATGTACACCGCCTCGCCTGTACCAATGGTGAGAGCAGGTATTCTGTTCGCTTTTGCAAGGTCTTCCCGTGAGTGCAGTGGAAGTGTTTAGGTCCTCTTTTGTCTCTAATCATGCAGCGGACAAAAGCTTTTAAACAGTTGGTCGGTTCAGCGACAAAGTCTCGACATGTTTTCGCACGAGTTCTTTGAGGCCTGGTCCATTGTGAGGCTCCGTTCCTCTTGAAGCTTATTCCTATTCTGTCCTTTCAGCAACCATAACAAGTTCATTGCGGGGTGATAATGCCTTGGAGTCAGATGTGGGGTTGGCTAGACAAGGGCTTGAAGTTCGGGTCAGGGTTTTTTCGAGCGCTGGACGCCGGGACTTCATACTGGCCGGTCCACAGCATACTGGCAGGGGCTTAAGTTGGACACAGGGTTCTGCACGGTCGGGTAAGCGAAGTTGGCGTGCTGTTTGGCCTTGAGCCGGAGGCTGGCCAGACTGGAGTTACAGGTGTCTCTGTACATGTACGGGCTGGCCGTGGTGGCATAAGGGCAGGCGGCTGCTGACACCGCCGCAGAATTGAGGGTGGGGCTGTTCAGGTTGTTCAGGTTTCCCAGGTTATTGAGGCCTGAGCCCGGCACCCCTGCCACAGCCGAGGGCACCATTGAGGAGGCCATGTTCATGGAAGGGATGGAGCTGGGCGGGGAGAACATTGGCTGGGAGGACAGCGGGCTTACATTCATGGAGTTAAAGAAAGGAAAGCTTTTGGCTGATAAGGGGCTGCTGGCCAGGCTCTTAGTTGCCCAGTTGTTGTATGAATAGCCCGAGTACATGTCTTCGTACGGCTGCATGAGTCCGTTGAACTGGGCACCGAAGCCATTCTTACACAGCTCGGCTTGCTGGTTCCTCTCTCGCTTTCTCCATTTGGCGCGGCGGTTTTTAAACCACACCTGTTTAAAAGACAACGAGGAAGAGTTAGCACTGTCCACAGTCGGAACATCATTTGTCAGTGTAATTCAGGGCAATGGGTTACACTTTATTTTAAGGTGTCATTGTTACAGTGTAATTATATTAAGTACTGAGTAATATTAAGCAACTACATGTACTTACTATAGGTTTAGGATTTGGTTGAGGGTTAGTTGCATGTAATTATGCATAATTTACTGTTAATACTATGGTAAGCACATGTAACATGTAAAAAGGACAAGTGTTACCCTTTTTTTTCAGTGTCCTTGTTACACGTTACATGTGGCTACTGTGGTAATAACTAAATTATGCATAATTACATACAACTATAACCCTAAGTCAAAACCTAATCCTACTAACCCTTTAGTAAGTACATGTAGTTAATTATTATTACTCAGTGCTTAAATGTATACTTGCACTGTAACAATGACACCTTAAAATAGTGTAACCCAAAAATGTAACTTTGAATGCCATCACTCTAACAGAATATGTAGGAAAGAGCTCAGCAGAACTTTAATATTCAGATTTTCTTAAACACCCCTTCTCGTGAGATTTAAACAATAAAAAAGTTCCGCCAGGCAGAATTTAAGTGCTTCATTTATTAAACTAATTTATTCTCTTATTATAAGTTTCCCCAGTGAGAAATGTCATTAAAGAGCTTCCCTCACATTTAGTCAATTTTATATCCTATTTTTAGGGGTTATTGGATGGATTAAAGTTTTAATGTGAAAAAATTAAATGAATATATTTCATTTAACTCTCTGAGAAATTATAAAGCTGTTTTCTTGTCGATCTTTTCCCTGTGAAAGTGATCACCGACTGTAATTAGTAAAGCAAAATAAGAAAACAAGAGCTCCTTTTAAATAATAGGTTTTATTAATGTGAATAACGTCCTTTATATACAATATGCAAATCATTTCTTTTAAAAGTAACATCCATAAGAAGCAGAGACAAATTATTTCGCCTTCCTCATAACATATTTTTGAAGTTAGTAACTTAAAGAAATATGATAAATACAAGCAATCATGGGTATTATGACTCAAGTTAATACTTGATCACTTCTGAGAAGGATTGTCTCCACATATTTCAAAAATAATCTCACAGTGATCGTACATTGCCGGATTTGTGCTTGTGTTGTAGTTGTGTTTTCTGAGAATATTTAATGACATATTTTATCCAGCATACTGTAAATGATACCAGTTTATATTGGGAGAGAGGGAATACCCTTCTCTGTGAATGTTCCACTGACACTTTGGCAATGGTGTTTAAGCCCTTCCAAAATAACTGAATGTCAAATATAGTTCAATGATCGGTGTGTTCCTTCTCTATATTTTTGGCATACATGCATATATTGGTACGAAACTTGGTAAAGGTTTTGGCACATGCTATGTGAACAAAAGCAAAAATCGTGGACATGATTCGAAAAGGTTAAACGGCCCTGAGAAAAATAGTCACACTTTTACTCCTTGCGGTCAAAAATGACCACACTGGAAATAAATGGGAAACAAATATTTATAGTAAAACATATTTTGGAGAATATCCATTTCATATAACAATGTAAAATATTTTTGAAGTTTACATCTGTGGTCCAAAGCATTCAAGATTTATGACAGTTTAAGTTGGAAATTTCATTTTCAGGTCTATGCTCGAAAAAAGTGGCTAACGGGTAATAAATGGACTATAACTACTGCATAAATATAATTTAGTAGCCTACCTAAAAATACAAAATATGAAATAAAAAATTTTCTAACTAAAATATAGTACATTCAGTTTGTTGAAAAAAACTGAGCGCTATGTATGGGTCATATATATGTTTGAGGTTATTTTGTATTGTTATTGTGTATTGTTGCATTTATTGTTTATGGATCCAATGTACTGTATTGTCAAATTAAATACACATTTCCCCTTGCGGATAATAAAATGTATTTCAATTTCAAAACCAGCAGTGGCAGCATCAAATGGAGAAGAAACCTTCACAGTCATGGTGGTCCATTTATAAAGTATCCTGGGTCAAGCTGGAATTAGGTCAGGGCCATGATTTAGAGTTTGTGTGTTTATTAGGAGCACGTACTCTATCAATTGCGTAAATCAAAATGACAACAGAAGCATGCGGAATATGTGACATAAGGTTCCAGCTGGGATTACTGACATAGAAGCACAGTTCAGGAGGCCACTGATAGACATTAGGGAAGGAGTATCTCTACCTCTGTTGTTCTTTCAAAATAACAACCAAGACTGTATGCTATGTGACCTTTCCTCTGGCCAACGTGAATTTGATCCATTAGATGTGCGCCAGACAAGGAGGTAGCGATTGTATTGTCATCCATCAGAATGGAAGCCCACCTGCTCTCTTTGTGCGCTTCACCAATCAAACTTCTGCTTTTTGTTGGGACAGAAGGTCACAAACCTTTTCTAGGTTCTTCTAAACAAACTATTGTTCATGTTACATCACCGATCTCAATATAGCAGTTTTCTGGTAACAGAAAAAAAAATGCCACAGCCAATACCAAAGCCGATGTCTTGTGTTTAAGTGTTCCTGAAAATACTGGAATAACCCAGGCCATAATAACTATAATTTATGTCCCGTTGTTCAAAAGGAAGCCCTTCCATTACACACAGTATCCAAATGCACCACAGTGACAGAATAGTGAGCTTAGAAAAAATGTTCAAAGTGTTTCCTGACTCAATTTTTAAAGAGCCATTTATGCCAAAAAGGTTTAAATAAGGAGAAATGTCTTAACCCGCTGATGCTCTTCAGACATTTTTTTACATTTTGTTTTTTTAATTCATCTGAATGGTACAACAAATGGTAAAGTTTTGGCACTTAAAAAAAATTCATGAACATTCAAAAAGGCGGTCCTGAAAAAAAAAAACAGTCACACTTTTACTCCTCACGGTCAAAAATGACACATTTGTAAATTAATGGGAAACTAATTTCATCTAGTGAGAACTGCGCCCAAACAAAATCTTACTGAAAGCTGAAAGTTATTAACCTAAAATTTGGAACACAAGTTGTTTGGATTTATGGCTGTGATTTTCTCACAGTTTTAGAGTAAAACCTTTTTTGGAAAATATATATTTCATATAAAAATAAAAAATAGTATTTTGTGCATTGTTCAATAAACAATAATAAACTTTATTAACAATAAAAACTTTCAACTTAGGGGGTTGAATGATTGCATTATACTAATGTATTGTGAGTTATTTTAAATTTTCTACAGATAAAGTATGTTTACGAGCTGTTCAATGCAAGTCCAATTTAAAATGAAAAATCTATTATAACTAAATGAATTAAAATCTGTATAACTATGACCCCATGATGGAAACCTCTAAGAGGTTCTATATATGAAGCACCTGACAGAACCTTATAACCTTTTCTTCTAGTGTAACTTCTTATCTTTGTCAGTCAGCGTGTCCACTCACAGTCATTTTGATTATTACATTGACAATTGTTTTTGAACCCCATAGAGCCATATACGGATTAACCATATGGCAAGTGCTTATTTTCATTATTTTATACGTTGTTTTTTTTTTTTTTACAATAATTACTCTAGGTGTCAGTGCCGAAAGTTGAGTTGACGTCAAAATCCGACTTCAGGCTGAGGTCAACATCCGACGTTGGACAGACGTTAGATTTTGGTTGGAAATGAAAGTTGGTTTGACGTCAGAACCCAACGTCAGACTGATGTCAACATCCGACATCGGACAGACGTTGCTGGATTTCGGTTGGAAATGAAAGTTGGGTTGACGTCAGAATGGGGGGATCACTCTTGGTGTCAGTGCCCAGGGGCACCAAAGAGTCTTAATCCACCACTACATAGAGCCCTACCTATCCGCAGTGGTTTAGTTTGTCAAGGACACGTACCCGTACTCTTGCTTCTGTGAGGTTGGTCCACACAGCGATCTCCTCTCGTGTGCTCATGTCAGGATAACGGTTTCTCTGAAAGGTGGCTTCGAGTTCCTGGAGCTGCTGGCTGGTAAAGTGTGTCCTTTGCCGGCGCTGTTTTTTCTTTAGAGAGCCGTCCTCTGGGTTCGACTCATCTGTGTGGTTCTGATGGGACTTCTCTGTATCTGTATGGGTCAGAGGCAAAAGCATTAATTAAACCGATACATATGCGGTTAAGTCCCACAATTATCATGCTTACTTAATCTTAAAAAAATGTAATGTAACTGATTATCAACTTATTCGGGTTTACAGTGCTAAACACAAAGGTCTTTAGTTTCTGTTTGCCTTGAAAGCAAGATCAAGATAAACTGCAGGGCCCAAAGTGTTTTTTGTATGTGTGATGAAAATCCTCCCTCTGTGGTGTAGAGTTCTGCAAATTGCAAATTGAAGACCCCACAAAAAAGGGCTAAATTAGCCGGACACATAATCCTGGGATCAGCTATTAGTGACAGGGCAGGTTTGGGGCTGTTTGGCAAGAGCTTAACTCTCTAGGAGCAGTTCTAACTAATCAGCAAGCTTTCCAGGGCCTCTAGGAAAACCAATAAGACATCATGCTGCCATCTGTCAGTGCACAGATACCCTTTAACTCTTACAACAGCACCTTAAACACAAGTCCCACCAAAATAAAATAGTAACAACATTATAATAATTTTAAGAAGATAATAAGATTAATTGAATAAGTGTTTAATTAAATTAGTGTATTGTAATCAACGAAATTTTGGAATGTGAAATTTGCATTGTGTCCGTGTAGGCTATAAGCTAATGAGAGGATCCGCTCATTTTCGTCAGTCGCTTTGTTGTATTTCTGTCAACGCTTTAAATGCATAGATTTATCGTCAGTTGTAATTAGGTTGGTGTTTAGTCTGAATATAATATCGCGGAAATATTTTTGTCCATCAACGAGATGGATTTATGAGTGCCGTCAGAAGTTGTTGACTGAAATTAAACGATTAGGCCTACCATTCGTTCAACATTATGTTGTGTGATTGTAAACATATGTAGTAGCCAACCCATAAATTTTTTTTTTTGAATCCCCAATGTTGTTCAGAGTGACTTTAATTTCATGTTTGTTGCAATGTTTTTAAATGAACACATTTTGCTTAAAAACAATAGCTAATGGTGATAATAATAATACAAATAGGCCTAATACATTTTCAAACTATTCAATTAAATACAGTGTAGGCTAATGATAGCCTATTAATGAAGATTTAACATCCTTTTATTTCAAAGCATGCACTTTTCAGAAATGCGATAATGCTTCTGTTCTGAAAGACTAAAAAATAGGCCTAAATAAAACCGCAACATCTATAAATAATTTAACAGCTTAATATAATGTGTGTGTTTTTTTATTTTTTATTGAATTGATCCTATAAGTGGAAAAATATATTTTGGCGGAAGAATATATCTTATTCGTTGTTTAGGCTCTAATGAACGTTGGCTATCCGTTTTATAGATTTGAATTTCTAAAAAATATTAACTTTCCATAACCAAGCAACCTGGGCCGATTTTTCCGGTTAGTGATATTTAGACCTATTATCTGCTGATGGAAAGTGGAATAAAACTTTAAATGCTGTGCGAATAGAGACACACGTTTAACAGTTTTCAGTGTGATCGCTACACCTCCACTATGGATATAACAAAAAAACACGTAAACAATCAAATCGCTTTCCTCATAATGTTAATGCATTTTTAGGTTACATTTAACCTAATTTTTGCAACTGCCTACGCGCGGACAGTGTAAAACTGTAACGCGTCAGGCTTGATAAGTGTAATGTAGCTAATGTAAGCAACAATAGGCCTAGACGCTTTTCTTAGTTTGTTTAGGATTAGGCCTACATAATCTTCTGTCGTGCAATGGTGTGCATGTCGTCTTCAGACCTTTTGCTCTTTTCGCAGGTGTTTAGGTTTAATCGCATTGGCCTACTGACTGTCATTTGGATACCAAATTTGAGGCACAGGAATGAATAATTTATGCACCGTTCCTTCAGCACGTGACTGGCTAGCCGGGATGTTCTCCTTCAAATGGCGACTGTCATCAGCAGCCTATAGCTACGCAGTGCTATAGAAAGACTGTCTGTAAAAGGTGGATTCAAATGAGCCAAGATTATTCAAAACTACAACCAAAAGATGCGGAGCTGCATTACTAGCCCAATTCAACCTGAAGGCAGTGTGTCATAAATACCCAACAGAACGTGCTCAGGTAGGCTACGCATTAAATAATGCACTGAATTTGGACTGTCTAGGAAAACTGAAATATGAGGGTTTGCGTTCCGATTAATAGAAACCAAGATAGCAAATTCTGTACATATTAGGCCTATATATACTATTATATAATTTGGATTTTTGTGTATTGATGATTAAACATGTACTGACCACTGTTGTCCTGGCCTTTGCATCCCGGCTCGTGCTGAGGAGTCCCGGAGTCAGACAGAGACAGTGCCGGGCTACGGGCCTCACTGTCCGCTAGAAGGTTAAAATCCATCACCTCGACTGCCAGGCTCTGTGAACAGCACAGGGTCATATTTACATGAATACCGTCCATATACGATGGCTCAAGCTAATACACACGAGACTGCATTGTTTGCTCAGATTCACTGCATGGGACGCAGCTCATTCTGACTTATCCAATGAAATAAAAGACACAAATCCCCTTTTATTCTTACATTTGTTATGTGCTTGTTATCATTAGATTTCCTTAAACAGATCTATAGGCTGTTTTCTCGACTGATCGGTGTCGCTTAGGGATAGTCTATCAAAAAAGTGGGTTACACCGTTACAGTGTAATTATACATTTAAGTATTGAGTGATAATTAACAACATGGGCTACTAGGATTAGGGTTTGGTTTAGGGTTAGTTGCATGTAATTATGCCTAATTTTATTATTATAGTAAATAAATTTAACATAATTAAACGCATTAAAATAAAGTGTTACCACAAAATGATACACGATGAACGTGATGCAATTCATCATTTTAATCATGTAGCAATTCAAAAAGTGGAATTGCTGCATTAAAAGTTGGTGGCAAAGTCATAACCTGCAGCGATAAGTTCATTACAATGTTTCAACAACCTTGGATATTATTTATAATGAAGAAAATTGAGTAATAACCCATTTAACAGAATAGAAATTATTGCAATGTTGAGTTAAAAGGATGGAAACAAAGATGTTTTTCAACGCATGTACGGCATTATGATGAAAACATATATTTTTACACTCAGACTGTCCGTATACACACATTTTAAACAAACGTTATATTTTAATTAAGTTAAATGAGGTATATAAACTAAACAATGATTTTGTCCATGAATAGCCAGGCCTTTTTTATGTCTATTTTTTAGTGTTAATTGCTTTTGATCATATTTTCCTGCGGAAAAAGTACAAGCGAAATAGAGATGAAAAAAATTCAATCGAACCCCCCAAAATAAGACATAGCTAAACCTAAATAAATAAACTGCGAAAAATCAGAAAAGCTATTAAACCGAATGTGCAATTAGAAGTGAAAATTAACAATTATTTGCATGTTTCATTTTATCAAATGAGATGTAGTAGCTAATAAAAGCCAGCTCATTTGCTTTGTGTTGCAAAGTTGCCAGGAATGGGTTCATCCGTTTACTGTATAGCACTCTTTACGTCTGAAAACGTTTTGGACTAGACACCGATCAATCAAAGTTCAAAATTACGTGAACCAAAAGCTTTAAATAGAGCCTAAAATAACATCTCGTTTATTTATGTAACAGCAGCTACACCCCAGAGATATAGAAACATAATCACTCTCTTTGGAATCTGTTGTGACTGGATGAAGCCAACGGCACAGAAACTCGCGCGCCGAGGAGAGTTTACGGAACTAAACGACAAAACATGTGATTTCCTCTCTTTTTATTTCCTGCTGGGTTTCACCTCTCTTGAAGGATTCATAGACTGCTAGAGGTGTAAAGGTTTGACTGATAGGCTATAACCTCGTAAATGAAACGAGATTCACACTTAAAATAAAAATAAAATAATAATTAGGCCTATACATTCTCATTTTTCTTCACATCTTAGAACTCCAAAATAAATAGCCTATTCTTCTTGATTGAATCAACATCAGTCAAATAGCCTATCTCATGGAAAACATTTTACCAGTTAAAGATTACGCAAATATATTTAATATTAACATATAGCTAGTTTAGCCAATGAGTCTCATTCATTTTTCCAAAGAGCGCGTAATCATCGTAATTTCCAAATTTCCAAAATCATCGATATCAAAACATTCGTAAATAAACGAACGCATCGGACAACTATGACTTGTGCAACTTCAGCAGATCTTTCTCCTTGCTTTCACGGAGATGAAAGGGCAATAAATATACTTGCATTCAATTAGAATCTACTATATAGGCTACGAGAAAATATAAGTAGGGTTAAACAATTAATTTAGAACGATATCTGCGCATGCCACATGACAAGACTGCATTTAGCCTGCATGACAGATCACAATGCATAATGTGGCCCTACTTTGATTAACACAACTAATTGCTATAAAAAGATGATATGTTCTTTAAAATTAGAGGTTTATTGATTTCACATTATTCTGGCTCTGCGATAAGTTTTAATAAACATTTTGTTAATCAAAACGACAAGCTAAATGAGCGCCCTTGTTTACTATCGCCACATTCTTCATTCAGTTACATTGTCCTAATGTGTGTAGACTACCATGGTTTAAGTGATGCTTTTAAAATAATAAATAGCCTATGCTTAATAGCTTTTCAGATCCATATCCATAAACTTGCTGAGGGGTTTAGGGAAAGTTTTGACCTTAGCTCAGCACCATATCCGACAGCTCCGTATTCGGACAAGTTTGCAAATCAGCCATTTCTCAATGTTATATAACATTGGTGGTGATGACCGACTTTTCCATCATTAGAACTTATGAGTAATTAACAATAGCGTCTCATTACGGTCCAGTAATCTAATTTAATCAGTTAGTGGAATGTCATATATACACTTTTTGCTAAATATATTCATGATTACGATAAATGGAAGAGCATAATTCATCTTTCTTTCTTTCTTTCTTTCTTTCTTTCTTAGTCATGCACAATCAAGAACGGCTTGGAATCCTCCATCCATTAGAAGAAACAAACAAGTGCATAGTGAAAATTCAGGAAGTGATCAGTATTCATGAGGTGACAGAGCCTGCTCTGGGGAGATTATCAGTGGTGATAAATAACAGACCAACATGTTTGTATCACTGATTATGAACTTTTTCTACCAAAACACTGTTTACTTATAAATGCCTTTTTCAGAGTCCCTATTAGGTTTTGTTACCAGATAACAACAACTAGGCTTATAGCCTAGATATAATACAACAAATCCTTAAGAACAAACATTTGGATAACAAAGCAGGGTGTCCTGTTAAAACATAATGATTTGTTGTAGTGTGCACAGGACAGCATGCCATTTGATTTGACATATTTTTGTCTTGCGCTGTCTGTGGTGTAATTTGGCCTATAAATGAAATAAACCAATTAGCATTCATTCATTAATCAAGATTCTAAATAGCCTTCTATATGTTCTAGCACTAGACTTTTACTTTCTAACTCCACTTTATTTATTAAACAAATTTATCAATTTTTAAGATACAATACCAGTCACTTTTATCTTTAATCTAATAAACAATTGAGGTAACTTGCCTTGTAAATGCAGCTGGTTTGTGGGCAGGCTATCACGAGAAAGCAGAATTACAATCATACTTCAACATGATAAATGTTTATCTGTCAGGCAGGCTGCTCAGATGCTGTTTCTTTTGCTATAGCTTTGTTCCCAATGACTTAAGCTGGTTATTTCATCCAGAAAAAGGTGTCAATGAAACCCCCCACCCCAGCCAAGACTTGTGACATTATTACATTTCAAACTCTATCAAGGGTCCTCTAAGGATTGTGGGCCAACAAGGCTGATAGATTTCTTAAATGTAAAAAAATTGGAGAGACCAAATGGGAAAGTGACCTGGCTTTTCTGACCTGGTCTATCATAGCTTAGGCTATATAATTAATTGTTGAAATTAATGTTCAAAAGTTTTGTTTTATTTTCAAATTGTTAAAAGGCTAAAATGCACTAATAATTTTATAGGCTACATTTTCTGTGAAATAAAGTTTGGCTCAAACTTTATGTATCTCTTCGGTGGCACACACATTTGTTGGGAAATGTATGCTGCCTTTGAGATATCGGTATACTGACGACATGGCTCAGGGAATTCTTGCCAGTGAGGAGGCAGTTTATTTATATACACGACATCGATCTCATAAAAAAAAAAACAATATATATATATATATATATATATATATATATATATATATATATATATATATATATATATATTCTAATAAGAGAAGAGATAATAGAGGTAAATCCTCTCGTTTTTCAGAAGATTGCTGGGTCCATCTGTTGGTTCGACAGAGGCAGACAGCATACATATCCACGGGCTGCCGCATTATCTCAGGAATTATTCATAAACGCGTTTAGAATTAATTCCTTGGATTAAGAGTTGATTAAGATGTGTGTCACTTTGCTGTCTGAGAACTTATTAAGGGCCCACTCGAGCCGGCGGCAGATGGAATTTCTACCCAATGTTTGTAGATGTTAATTTCTCCCCTCCTAACATCCATTTGCATTTGGCTGTGTATGTCAAAGCGCGGCTTTTCCTGCACGCACAGCTCCGAATATCCGTGTAGGAGATGCTCATCTCACTCACTATAAGATCGGGCATGTTTATTAGGCTACATTACGCGGTACGCACGCGCTATTCGACTGAGATACTAATCTTTTTGGTAATGAAATTATGACATCCACAAATATTCTTGATATTTGTTTGTTAGCAAAATGTGAAGAAAGTAAAGGCTATATACTTATATAATAAACTTGGATGTTTAGGTCATTTCAATTTAAAGTAGGCTAAACTGACTTAAAAAAAATAGTTTAATGTTATAACATGAAAAAGTTGCAAATTGCGTAACTTATTTTGATGAGTTAAAGCACTGTAAAAACATAGGCTATGTTGTCATAACTTATTGATCATATAGTTTTTTTTTACAGTGATATGGCCTCAGCTAAAGGCAAAGTACAGGCTTGTTTGTGTTTGTGTATTATATCCCCACTGAAAGCAACATGAGAAGACATGACCAAACACAAGCGTCACGCATTGTTCTGCCTGTGTTGGAACCAGACACATATTAACTGTGTTGATTGTTTTTTTAGCTATTTTGTTTAAACGATATTTAGCGGTTATGATTGGCTTTTGAACGCTTGTTGTAGTTATATTAACTATGATTGATAGTCTATAGGGTAGACTATCGTTTTTAATAAAATAATCGTTGAAATAAAAACAAGCATACGTCATAAAACAAGATAACTGGGGCTATTTAAATAGGCTATACTGAAATAAAATACAACTTAGACTAAATAAACAGTATAAACGAAATGGAGCCTATATTCCTATTAATTTTTTTGTATTTTGATACACCGGCAAAAATGTTTCGGTCAATCTTGTTTGACTATTTGGCCGCATGTAAATTTAGATAAACAGGTGCGTTTGCTTGAGTATTTTTATAGGCTATTTTACATGTTCAGAAATGCCCCCAAACCCTGGCTGAAGCTAGGCTAATGTAGCCTATATGTAGAAATCGTTGCATGTCATTGTTCCTTTATTCCAATTTTAGAAAGCGAGCTGTTTTAAAATATTATCTGAATATTTTTTTATTCGTTTTTATACGAAATAACTGAGCTCAGTGCGCGCGGGTATCTTGGCTTATCAGTTTGTATAGGCTATTGCATTAATATTTTGACTTATAGATGGGCTATAACAATCCCAGAAAAAACGTGGTTAAATGATATGCAGCAATATAAAAAGAGAAATTCAAAGATATTGAGGTTTTATTACAAATGTAGTTTTTGTAATACAATGCGAGTTAAACACAATTGTCATAAAAGATGTAGGCTAACAAAAGTTTTACAAACCGCCGTCAATTCTTCAATTGAATTTATCTGAAGGGACAAATCGGCTAAGTTAACTCACAATCAATGTAAGCTTTTAGTTTAACATACAACTAATTTAAAACATTATCTAAAGCATTCCACATGCCAGCATATTAACTGGAAATAATTAATAAAACTAAGAAAAAACAGGGGTTAAATCAAAATTATCCCAAATGCAGACATCATAGAAACTTATGATTTTTTTCTTAATGAAAGGGATTGTGATATCAAGTTAAAAAATTGCTTCTGATCATCTAGGGTTATTATTTAAAATATTGTCTAATAAATTAATATATAGGCCTAGGCCTAGGCTAACTGTAGGCTATAATATTAAGAAAGCACTATGACCCTACACGATATTGCATATTTTAAAGTTAAAGAGTAGCCTAGCCTACATGTTGTAGCCTACTGAGGTTTGTACATTTCGGCACATCCGGACATCATCACATCAACTTCAGCCCGATGTTAAACGCTCGCTCGTCCTGTGTTTCTCCTCAGTCGCCGATCAAAACGGATCTTCATCTCTACGGCTTTGGAGCACCATGCCATATCAGCAAAATGTGCTGCGCATGCGATCTATTTAGTCTGACACGACAGGTATATTTTTGAGAGGCTGGAAGGAGACAACATCCCCACAGCTCCTCCATCGCACGAGAGCATCAGCACCACAGTGATTTTTGTCATGCATCTACTCACATGAATCCCGGTCTAGTGGAGGTAATCCTCGAAAAATGTACAACTCTTGCGTACAACGCGTGTTAGCTGCTTTTCTGAAACGATGCAGTCGTCATGTAGAAAGTTCCTTAGGATGGGCAAATGAAAAGAGACAGTTCCCCCTTTCTCTCTCTCGGTGTTGCCTGTCATAAGTTTGTAGAGGAGAGTGAAGGCTCGATCCCCATGCAGAGGGGAACTGACTTTATGCTAAATATCTCGTGCGACAGGTCCGCGGCAGGAATGAATGCCCACCCCTTGACTCTCTCTCTCTCTCTCTCTCTCTCTCTCTCTCTCTCTCTCTCTCTCTCTCTCTCTCTCCCACGCTCTTTTTCAGTCTCTCACACATTCGCTCGCTAAACATACGCACAGTAAATCAAGGTTTCAGTCAGTCACCCTGCTACCGTCCACATGGTTCTCCAAAACCTTAGATTTAAACATGAACATTTATAGATTAGTTAATTCAGTTCGTTCTGTTGTCTAAATAGAATATTTTTCTCAACCCCAGGACGTTTCCTCAAACACTCTTAAAATAAAGGGTTTTAGCTGGCATGGTTCCATAAAGAACCTTTAACAATAATGGAACCTTTCAAATGGACAAAAGGTTCTTTTGGAAAAGCCTCTTCAGATTATTACAAAACATAATAGGCTACTAAGAAATTTGGTTGAAAGGTTCTTCATGGCATCTTTTGGAACCTTAAGAATTTACAGTATTAATCTAGTCTATTTAAATAAAGAATATAGCATACTGTAGCCTAAAAATAAAATAAAACCATGCCTAAGTCAGTTGTAGGCTAGTTTAAAGCAGATGTGTGCAGATATGATTCTCTCTTGAGGACATTCATGCAGGGGGTTTAATACTAATCGACCCTTAATTTTCGTCAGTTTTGCGTGAAACTCCACGACTAAGCTGCTATCTCAAGTTACTTTGCATTTTCGTATTGTTTCTTTATCACGCAAATGTACGTAGCCTAAATGCACGTCTCCTTATATTCAAAGAGAAAACAGACACCTCATAATTAAAAAAATAAAAACATAATAACTGTTTCATGGTTCAGCACCTTGTGGGCTATATGACATTGTAGAAATGCTGATATTCTTTGACTCTGAAGATGTAGCCTATGTTTGTTGCATAGCCTATTTCTGCTGATGTTACTTTGATACACAACACGACGTTATAGATTATGGATAGATTTCATACCCCACCCGCAGTCAAGCAATAGCTGCCCTGCCTGAGCAAAGTTCTTGAATGTGGATATTAACTTTTGTGCATCATTCCAATTATTTTAATGCCTAGGTGTATGCTATTCCTGTTTCAAAGACCTTCATATACCTTCTCAACTGGTTTGCAGCATTGACATAAGTTTCTGTATTGACGTGTATTGTTCATTTCTGTCCCGTGTTTATGAAGTGAACGCCTCCGTCGTGCTGTTTCGTCATCAGTGTAATTCAACCAACCCTGTTCGGATGTGATTTCACCAAAGAGCCGCCCCATTTTAAACACGAACCAGAGAATATTAATGTTACAACAATGATACACAGTTTTATTGGCTTTGAAATAATATAAACACGTAAAACTAGCCGTTTAAAAGTAAGCTAATTATTTGTGATTGTTTCGAAATAGCGACATAATCTATTTTAAATACACGGGAAGTAAGACCTAGAGTCAGAAGACCATTGGCTGAAACAGCTGTCAGTTGACAGGAAGTATCAGGTTAGTGTGCGCCTACACCATTTCCACGTCAGTAAGTTTGCCTGTGGTGGAGATTACCTACCGGTGACAGAATATCTGTCTAGTGATATAACAGAAAAACATCAGGGCATGACAACTCTACGTGGAACTGTCTAAAATGTAAGCCTTTATTCAACGCAGTCATTGCTGCATTATTACTTGTCTGTACGCTTTTGGCAGCCTGCTAAACTAGTTAGCCAAACGAGTGGAAATGAATCTGAACGCCATTTTGGATTCGCTGCCACAGAGTTAACAGCAGTGTTTTCATGTTTTTCTGTTTTCTGACAGACGCGTGCACGCAGAAAGAGACACAAGCTCTTATAAAACGAAACGAGGTCTCATTTCACACGTTTATATGTGCAGTTTAGCAGCAGTAGTCAGCATGACAAACCAATTGCTAGCTTGTTGACAGGTTGGTTGGATGCATCATCAGCTCTGTTGATTATTCATAAGTCTTTTGTTTTTCTAATTCATAGTCGCACATCAAAGTAGAAGATATGTGGAAGATATATGCTCATATTGTGATCATTTATAGGTCGCTTATCACGGTGTACTTTGCCATTGACAAGCTTTGCTAGCAAGCTCGCTAAGCTTATTGGCCTACTGATCAATTCAGCTATAATCAATTCCCACTCCTCGTCAACCTTTGTACATCGTACAGCGCAGTGAGACAGACTGTTTATCTAGATGCTGTTATTACTAATACTGTTCAAGATAACGGATCTATTGCTGTGTACCTGATGGCTGTCATGAAGATGTGCTATAGCATCATGATGCTGGTTGTTAGTAACTTACGTGGCCATCATCACTGAATGACCCGGGCCCTCTTGTAAGAGAGCATTCAAGTTGTGCTTCATTAGATGGGTTGATGTTTATGATCAGATATTTGACTTTAGAGTTACATAACTTCACTTCATTATGCGTAGGTTCAGAGGAGGATGCTGTATGTACTAACTTACACTGTAGATGCAGTGTACACTGGTATAAGAGAATATGAAACTCATTATGGAACCCTTTTTTATTCAAACATGTAATGCAATGGAATACAATGATGATTGAGAGATCAAATAAATGTTCCTCAAAAGCCTAGTATGTGATGCTCACATTTTAACATGACTTTTCTAAAAAAAAAAATAAAAAAAAGGATAATTTGATATTAATTTGAAATGATGAAATTAATGATTTCAGTACCCCGTATATAGATAGCGTCTTTCTGATGCCGCAAATAATAGGCCTATAGATAGAGTATGCGGGCTTGCTAATTCAAAAGTGAATGTGAAATGTTATAATCTGTTATGTTATATCTAGTCATTATAGAGTGATGCAGGGATGATGTCATATCAAAACTAATTCACCGGTGGCTCCCTCGAGATTTTCCTATGGGATTCTAAAATGGGGTTTTTCAATTTATTAGTAAAATAAAGTCTGTGGTAAACATTAACTTGATGATACTTGAACATTTTTCTCTGCAACATCAACTGCACTTGTTCACATCCCAAACATTCTTATCTATATACTTATATCAAGGTGGCCACTGGTGAATTAGTACTTCTGGCTTTTGACGTCATCCCTGCACCACTCTGTTGTGAATCCCATAATACCATGGGTTTGATGGGTTTAAGTTTAAACCTACAAGTTCATGAGCCAAACATTTGCAAGTCTTTCTGCATAAACTATTAGATTTTTTTTAGAAGATATAGGCTATTGGAAATACTTTCTGAAGTTTCTATAAGTACGTTTGCTTGGTCATACAGAGCCTCTTTGATCATCAAAGTTGTATGTATGGTCTGATTTCTAATATTATTGGGGTTTTTTTTTGGAGGCATATTCCAAAAAATTTGGATTTCTGTGCTGCCTTTCTTGCCCCCACAAGACACTATATGGCATAATGAAGTCTGAGCTGATTCTATCTGTCTGCTGCATTGTCTGATGCTTTACTAATATTACCACTATTTTAACCTCTGGTCTAGAATCGCTGGTCTAGTTGAGCTGTCTGACTAGGATGATCATATAACAGTGTTTCCCCTACCGTTGTTTTGAGGGGGTGATGATTTTCGCAATGCAGAAAACGTAGATTAATTTTTTTAATGAATAAATACACTTAAAATCAAATCGCGATATTACGGAAGCCCTGAAACGCAAAAAAAAATCCGTAAAAAAAAAAAAAAATTCTAGCATAGCGAGATTAAAGTCGAAGCATTTCGAGATTAAAGTCGAAGCATTTCGAGATTAAAGTCGAAGCATTTCGAGATTAAAGTCGAAGCATTTCGAGATTAAAGTCGAAGCATTTCGAGATTAAAGTCGAAGCATTTCGAGTAGGGCTGCAACTAACGATTATTTTGATAATCGATTAATCAGACGATTATTTTTTCCATTAATCGATTAATCGGATAAAAATTCCAATTTGATTTTTTGTTTATTATAACTAAATAAAACCCTAAATCAGGGTTGTGGTGAGCAGGACGAGGCCGAGGGACGTGAGAGATGAGAGACCGTTGCGTCTCACAGGTGTCGTTCATTATCACTCACGCCACCGGCCTCTCACGTCCCTCGGCCTCGTCCTGCTCGCCACAAGGGTATTTATGTGTAAAAGTGTACTTTAAAAAGTGCAAAAGCCACACATTGAGTTTTACTAATATCAATATTTGCTTTGTTTTTAATGATAATTGCTAATGGCAAGTTGACAACCATGATTAATGTAAAATTAATTAAAAATTATATCCAAAATATGTTTTAGTAATTTTTGTTAAAACAAATTTACACAGACATGTTGTTCAGATGTGAAGATATAAACTAAAAACATCTCAAATATATAATTCATTTAATTTTTATTTTAAATTAATGGAATTATAAGGATAATAGATAAAATAAATATGAGACTGAAAACAAGCGTGAAAACAAGCGTGTGAACATAGAGCCGCGGTAGATCGCGTTTGAAAAACAATTAAAACTTAATATTAGACAAATGCTATAAAAAGAGAACGGGATGGAGGTACGCAGCAAGCTAACAGGGTTGATTAAAAGGACAGGAAAAATGATGCATTAGTGCACAAGCATTCGCTGAAAACCACTGAGTACAGTGACTAAAAACTATCTTTTACTGCTGCTGTAATTAACTGCCTTTATATTTAGTGCTTCACTTTGTAAACACCGTTTTAATTTAACCTATTTCTGCGGAAGCGCTATTTTAATCCATCACTTATGTTGCGAGCGAACTGATTGCGCAACCTGATGCTCGAGACAAAATACAGACATCCCAAGTCTCGCGGAAGTTCCGGGAGTCTCCCGCATATTGATAGCGGCTCCCTGATGCCTGCAAATTAGTTCAAACTCCCGGAATCTAGAGCGCGCGAGCAAGAGCGCGCATGCGAGACAGAAGAGACTGTGCTCCAAACATAGACTGTAAACAAGATCTCGGTCTCTGCGCGCACAACAGATCGGCGAAGGGAGAGAGACCTTGCGTGTGTCTCATGAAGCGCAGCGCATGTAAGACAGAGAGCATCATGATTGGCCCGTTTCAACCAATCACCAGTAAACGCTTCCCGTGACGTAAGCAGACCAACTAATCGATAATGACATTCGTTGACAACTATTTTAATAATCGATTTTAATCGATTAAATCGATTAGTTGTTTCAGCCCTAATTTCGAGATTAAAGTCGAAGCATTTCGAGATTAAAGTCGAAGCATTTCGAGATTAAAGTCGAAGCATTTCGAGATTAAAGTCGAAGCATTTCGAGATTAAAGTCGAAGCATTTCGAGATTAAAGTCGAAGCATTTCGAGATTAAAGTCGAAGCATTTCGAGATTAAAGTCGAAGCATTTCGAGATTAAAGTCGAAGCATTTCGAGATTAAAGTCGAAGCATTTCGAGATTAAAGTCGAAGCATTTCGAGATTAAAGTCGAAGCATTTCGAGATTAAAGTCGAAGCATTTCGAGATTAAAGTCGAAGCATTTCGAGATTAAAGTCGAAGCATTTCGAGATTAAAGTCGAAGCATTTCGAGATTAAAGTCGAAGCATTTCGAGATTAAAGTCGAAGCATTTCGAGATTAAAGTCGAAGCATTTCGTGAAGTCTTCGTAGAAGTTTGGTGACTGTACAGGTGAAAACACTTTTCAGACTGGATGGAGTTATCCAGCTTTATATCTGAGGAAATCGCGGGTTCCGACCAAATGATTGGAGACAGAATTATGCACTTAAAATGTATCCAGAAAGGATTTACGATGAAGAGCGAGACAGTTCTGTTAAGCGCTCTCGACCCAGATGGCGTTGCTTATAGACGAGCACGAAGACACGTAGGCTTCGCGTTGAGTCAACGCGCCACATAAAGTTTGGACCAGGATTGTGGTACCTACTCCGGCGGAGTCTTCGTGCTCGTCTTTAGGTGTCCTAAAACAAATGGCAATGCCATGTTGTTAGATTAGCACCTGTAGAATTTCCTTTTGTTGAAACCCCAGATAAAAGTAAAAAGCTATATTTATATTTAGATCCATCAGAAGCAGTTCGACTTCACAAGCGCTTTTGTTTTTTTTTTACAAAAAAATGAATAAGAACTTCTACGGAAGACTGTATTCTCGTAACTTCATTCTCGAAATATTCGAATTTTTTTTTTACAGATTTTTTTTTTTACGTTGCGGTTCGGGGCTTCCGTACGATATAGACTAGTGTGTGTGAATATTAAACTGCAAAAAGACTATTTTAATTGGTGAATGAATGGTGCAGACGATGTGCAGTTTCATTTACCATACACACACTGAAGCACGAATGACGCTCACGCTGTTCTTTGCCTATGAGGACATGAATGCATGAACTTTAGTCTCTAGATCCGCTCTGAAAGTCACTTCGTAAGCATTTAACCGGTTCATTTGAGAAAAAACAATATAATTAAAAGAAATTTATATTTTATGACTTGTTTTGATTACCAGAAAAAACACAGCACTGAGTTTGTGAAAAAAAAAAAATTGCATAGAATTTTCTTTTTAATGTTGTATAACTTTAATAATTGTATAAGTTTCATGATTTCAATTAATTAGACATGCTTTTTGATTACTAAACATTTTACACCACGTGTCCGTAACGCCCGCTCCGCGACGGGGGTCTACCACCAAACCCCCCCCCCCCCGAAAAAAAAACCCTCCAGGAAACACTGTATAATATGTATGTCTCTCTCTTGACATCAGTAAAAGATGTATTTTTGAGATTATTACTTGTGTGTAATTGCATATCTCTAACTGCACTCTAGATTTCACTATGGTGGACAAGAATATATACATCGTTCAAGGGGAGATTTCTGTTGTTGTTTCTGCTATCAAGAGGAACTCTAGATGGAGTACCCATAGTCCATTGGTAAGTGATCCAGTTTAGATTTATTTTAAGAACATTGTAATTATCTGAAATGTAGGGTCTGATGTCCCATTATAGATATTTAAAGTGATATTTAGCCTGACCATCTTAGTCACTCCGTCTATGGTGATTTGTAATATATGAAATCTGTTGTTATGAGGACACATATAATGGCCATATGTTTCTCAAAATTATTGAGTATTTAAGTTATTGGGATAGTAAAGTTATTGCTGAAATTGATAAGGCGATAAATATTTTCACGTTATAGGCTAGCTGGTAACAGATAATTCTATAGCTTTGTCTAAAAGAAAACATTGAAATCAGTTGTTTGGATGCTAAAAGTGAGTTTAGGCATTAATTCAATTCACTTTTATTTGTATAGTGCTTTTTTACAATATCGTTTCATAGCGTCTTTTACAGAAAATGCATGTATTGTCTACAGTACAATTTCCCGCTGTTAATGAATTCATTTAAGGCAGAAACAATGAGCTCATTGAAGTAAAGAATACATGTTGTTAATAACAAATGATAAGGACGTATAGAAATATTTTGTATCATACCATTTAAATGTACAGCATGAAAGTATGAAGGTAAAAGAGTAGCAATAATCGAATTTGAGAACTTGTACAATAAATATTCGTACTTGTATGTGAACATTTACACCCACAGCTCCAATGTGAAAACCTGTAAAATAAAAATCTGAAGTTGCATGTTGAAATTTGCACTCGCAGATAATAGTCACAAACCTGTATTCTGAATTTGAAGCTGCAGACAAGCAGTCACAAATGTGTAAAATGCCATTCACAGAAATACAATGACAGTCACAAACATGTAATATATATTTGCATTCATTCGTACATTCACAATCGCAATACAACCTCAATTTGGTACTTGCAACTTCTCAAATCTGTCACTGCAAATTCAAATTTCACACCTTGACTTTTGCTTCTCTTTTCGCGATATATGAGGTAAAAAACTAACTTCTGCACTTGTAACTCAGTGGCAGCGAGAGAGAGAGTGCTCATCTGCTGTTCTGTAGTATTATTAGTATGGTGTTTAATAAGTTTGATAATATAATTTATTTCTTTTAATATCAGCTAATGCATTAAGCCATGTTAGCGTTTCAGAACATCCACGAGGATGCGGGTTTCGTGACATCGCGTACAACAGAAGTTCCATTTCATTGGCTAAGCGCCAACCAATAAAACGGCTCGTTCGAACATCCGCGCTCCCGCCCCTCTCTCTCTCGCTGCCACTGAGTTGCAAGTGCACAAGTTAGTTTTTTACCTCATATATCGCGAAAAGAGTAGCAAAAGTCAAGGCGCGAAATTTGAATTTGCAGTGACAGATTTGAGAAGTTGCAAGTGCAAAATTGAGGTTGTATTGTGAATGTACGAATGAATGCAAATATATATTACATGTTTGTAACTGTTATTGTATTTCTGTGAATGGCATTTTACACATTTGTGACTGCTTGTCTGCAGCTTCAAATTCAGAATAAAGGTTTGTGACTATTATCTGCGAGTGCAAATTTCAACATGCAACTTCAGATTTTTATTTTACAGGTTTTCACATTGGAGCTGTGGGTGTAAATGTTCACATACAAGTACGAATATTTATTGTACAAGTTCTCAAATTCACATCTACGTGCTCTCGAGTTCGAGTATTGCTACTCTTTTACCTTCATATGAAAACTAGATATTCATTTTGAGATGTGCTAAAGATTACATTTAACCGTGTAATGTTAAATGTTTTTTAAGGGTGCTTTCACACTTGGTTCTATTGCCTGTTCCGAACCCGAGTTCGATTGCTCCCCCCTCGCCCTGCCCCCGCTGGACTATGTTCAGATGATATCATTTAGGTCCGAATTGCGATGTGCTTGCGTCATCAAAGCAGCAGCTGTTTACTCCATTGCTTGGTAATGACAGTGCAGGAGAAGGCGGCAATATGCAAATGCATAGCGTTGCTAATTAATATTTTAGTTTTTGAACCATTGCAAATGCTCTAAAGAAAGTCGAAGACAAGCAGAAATGAAATATGCAGCTTTCTGCTTGCAATTCATCAGTCACGCTCGTCTGGAGAGTGAGTGAAACGCACAAACACGTTTTTATCAAATCATACAACATTAATAGCAGTTCACTTCTGTGATTTAGTGCGATTGCGTTCATATCAGCAGCAAACTGTACCAGAGTTCGGAGAACAGCGTTCACATCATCCAAACGAACCGAACTCTAATGTCAATCAAACCTGGGTACACACAGTACCAAAAGTGCTAGTGTGAAAGCACCCAAAGATGAAGTTTAAAGGGTTAGTTCACCCAAAAATGAAAATTAAGTCATTAATTACTCACCCCCATGCTGTACCAACCCCGTAAGGCCTTCGTTCGTCTTCGGAACACAAATGAAGATATTTATGATTAAATCTGAGAGGTTTATGACTGCTACATAGGCTGCCTAAGGGAATGACACCGGACGGCCCAGAGAGTCATTAAAGAAAATGTTTAAATATTCCATGTCACAACAGTGGCTCAACTATAAGTTTATCAAGCGACGAGAATACTTTTTGTGCGAAAAAACAAACAACAATAACGACTTTATTCGCCTATTCCTTGCGATCTCCTTCAACTACTTCAGTTAAGTTCTCGCGCGTGCGCGTCGTGGAAATCTCTTGAAGTCTCGTTTCAGGCCTACAAGGAAGAAAAGGAATAGGCGAATAAAGTCGTTATTGTTGTTTGTTTTTTCGCACAAAAAGTATTCTCGTCGCTTGATAAACTTATAGTTGAGCCACTGTTGTGACATGGAATATTTAAACATTTTCTTTAATGACTTTCTGGGCCGTCCGGTGTCATTCCCTTAGGGAGCCTATGTAGCAGTCATGAACCTCTCAGATTTAATCATAAATATCTTCATTTGTGTTCCGAAGACGAACGAAGGTCTTACGGGGTTGGCACAGCATGGGGGTGAGTAATTAATGACTTAATTTTCATTTTTGGGTGAACTAACCCTTTAAGTGAGTGTTAAGTGTTGGCAAAGGTAATAGTAATACTAATAGGAGAAATTTGCATGCCGAGTTAAATATCCAATATCAACCCATATAGAATATCATATCACCAATCGATGAAAAATCTCTAATATTGGTCAATAACTGATAAGGTATCCATACATAATGCATCCCATATTTAAATAACATATCAAATTATATTGTTAGTGAAATCATAATATGACAAGTTGCTAACTAGAATGCTAAAATGATTTTCTCCTTCTTTGACAGGATGAAGAACAGGACCCACTACTCAACAGCTTCAGCCACTTGAAAGACACCCTCAATAACATAAAAGGTTAGACTTGATCGTTTAATTTTGAACATATAATTTTGACCAAACTCCGGATTGCAGTAAATGAGTAATTAACTAAAATGGTTACTGAAAAAGGTGTCTGGACAGTTTTCTGTCCTTTTAGTAGTCCGTTTATCCAGCCTCTTAATTTTGTAACAGTAGCTGTTGAAATGCCCTTTTCCATCTAAATCCTCATAATACAGATTTTTGTTGACAAGTCTGAAACGCAAGCATTTTGCCACTGCACCATTTTTTCGCTTCCTTTATTTAAGACTAGACTGAACCAAGCCAGACGGGATCAAACTAAACAGACTCATTTATCATTCGCCGAAGTGCTTCTTTCCTGCTACAGAACGAAAGCATATTTAACCAGGTGTATGCTAAATTTCCTTTGAGAAAAGGCATGGCCTTTTCAAATCAGTCAATATTATCTTTCTCAATGTCTTATTATTGGGCTTTTATGCCACCTTATCATTTTTGGGGTCCCATGGAAACTATGTCAGTGTTTGTTCATTAAGTTATCCAAATACCTCTTAATGAATAGGACAGCTAAGGTAAATGTTATGCTATGTTTTTATGCAATTGTTCCTCTGTTCAAAAAGAAATGAAAATTCTTTCTTACTGTGATGCTCTGTTGTGGTATTATTATGTTACATTACTTGCAGACTTAAATGAAAATTGCTGCTATTTAAGTCATAATCTCCTTATGACATAAAAAATGCTGAAAGCTGATTGAAGGCGGCACCGTTGGTACATATAACGTTTTATTTCCACAATTCCACTAACATTTTTTACTTTTAAGTGCTCACTTATGTCCACAACAGTGACATCTATGGCTTGTTTACAGAATTACACTAGAATCTTAAGAGCTTTTGTGTTCAAGTAACATTAGTGTAACTTTAATGAGTGTGATGACTGATTAAAACAAGCCCTTTAGACTGTCTTTTAGGTAAGAGGGCACAAACTATCTTGACTACCGTGACTTCCCTTTGGTTGCTAAAAGTCCTGCTTAAGCATGCCAGCCTGATTCATCATAGTGAATTTCTGTGTATTAATGGAGGGGTGTGAGTTGATGAGATGTGCAGCAGCTCTCTACTCTGTCTGCATGTCGTCATGCCTCTGTAATGGAAGCCATGGACAGGGAGTCCTCTCTCTGGAGGATACTGCTGCTCTGAGATGGACAGCAGCGGCTGTGTCTGGACCCAAGCAGAAATCTACCAAACTCCCCCTCTGACCCACAGCAAAGGCCTTGTTAGTTCTCTTGCGTTGGTGAGCAAGTGTTGACTTTCACTCACTTACTTCATAGTGAATAAAATGGGGTGATGTTAGCTTGTTTTCCAAGCCTAGTACACTACTGGGATATGTAGTATTTGTTGTGCTCACCCAGGCTGCATTTATTTGATCAAAAATACAGTAATAACAGTAATATTGTGAAATATTATTACAACTTAAAGTATTAGTTTTCTATTTGAATAGATTTTAAAATATAATTTATTCCTGTGATGGGAAAGCTGAATTTTTATCATCATTACTCCAGTCTTCAGTGTCACATGATCCTTCAGAAATCATTCTAGTATGCTGGTTTGTTGGTTAATTTAATGCATTCTTGCTGAATATTTGTTAATTTCTTTAAGAAAAAAAATTCTTGCTCACCCCAAACTTTTGAACAGTATTGTAGGATGCAAATTAATGAGCGTAGTTATTTCTGGAGGAATAAAACAAGTGGCCGTAAGTTATGCCCATCCTTTGATCACTAAAAAGCTTGAAAGCAAATAACCAGCCTTTATTTCACTGATATTGCCTTGTTTTACTAATTGTCTCTTAATAATAGATCTAAAACCGTAAGCACTTATGTGCACAAATATTGCTCAATGCCTTTTCAAGAATGATAAAATGGGTTGAATGGGGTCTGGTCATATTATGTTGCCAGTGTTTTGGCTCAGTGTGCTGTGAATTAAATTTATATATGTATCTTAAATAGCCCAGCTGTCTTCTTAATGAAAGCCTGTAATTCCATTCACATTGTGGCCATTTTATCTTAGCCAACAACAAAAGATACCGCCAAAGGAAATGTGGATTAGCTCCAAAGGTTTACTAGCCACTTTCACTGACTTGATAAAGGTTTCATTCTCCTTCCTCTGCACAAGCCGTTTGATTGGCAGGCACATGTGCCGTATGGCGGCAGAATGCAGCTGGAAGTATATCATCTGCAGTTTAGGTTGGGTAAATATAGCAGGGAGACTTGTCAACCCGAGAGATAGATTGTTCTGGGAAAGGAAGTGTTGTCTCTCCCTCCACAAAAGAGTGTTCTCGTCTTGAATGAGGCCATTTTTGTGTTTGTGAAACAAAGAGTTTCCAGTCCTGAGTTTAGTACATCAGAAACATGTGTTGGTACTTAAGCTACCTCACCTAAAATGTACACTACACTTGACTCAAGCAGTGTTTGTGGTAGGCCAGTTTTTGGTCAGATGTGCTGAACAAGCAGTTGTGGACGAAGTACACATACCATGTACTTGAGTAAAAGTAAAGATACTCAAGGTAAAATACTACTCAAGTAAAACTAGAAGTGCTGCCTTTAAACATTCACTTGAGTAAAAGTACAAAAGTATTTGAATTGAATTAATTTTTTGTGTGTTTAATTTTGGAGGGAAGGGGACTTTTCCCATAAGGTATAATACATTTACAGTATTTACTGTATATATTTTTCTCCAGCGCCTATGGTCATAATTATTAACATCTTAATGTTATGATGATACATTGACATAAACCTGCACAACGCCATTATATATATATATATATGTATGTGTGTGTATGTGCACGCACGCGTGTGTGAATATATATGTGTGTGTAGGCCTATGTGTGTATGTATATATATATATATATCCATGTCCATCCCTTTATGGCCACCATGTACCCATCCTCTGATGGCTACTTCCAGCAGGATAATGCACCATGTCACAAAGCTTGAATCATTTCAAATTGGTTTCTTGAACATGACAATGTGTTCACTGTACTAAAATGGCCCCCAGTCACCAGATCTCAACCCAATAGAGCATCTTTGGGATGTGCCCTGGATGTGCATCCCACAAATCTCCATCAACTGCAAGATGCTATACTATCAATATGGGCCAACATTTCTATAGAATGCTTTCAGCACCTTGTTGAATCAATGCCACGTAGAATTAAGGCAGTTCTGAAGGCGATAGGGGGTCAAACACAGTATTAGTATGGTGTTCCTAATAATCCTTTAGGTGAGTGTATATTCTATATTCTATGTTATGGGAGCAGCCAATTTCCCTCCAAAATTAAACACAAAAATGTATTAATGTAGTGTTTCTGCTAAGCTACTCCCCAGAAAAAAAAGCTATTATATGCAAGTCATTTTAGTGGCAACGTAAGCAATGTACATTATCCGTCAATACTTACCGATAATTGCTGCTGCTCTCTGTCCCGCTTAAAATCCTTGTTAACGCGATTTGTTTGGAACTATTGAGAGCTACACGAATAACGTGACTGCGCGGCGGCAAGATCACTGTCACAACAACCTTCTATGTTTGCAACTCTTATATTTAACGGCTCTGGTTCGCGCTTAGTAGATACTGCCAAGGCAAGTTCAAAACAAAGCGCGCGCTCTGTACTGTGATTGGTGGCTCGTTTGACCAGTTACGTTTTTATCCACTCATAAATAAAAAGGAACGACTGATTTTGAAAATGTAGTAGAGTAAAAAAGTAAGATATTTGACTTTGAAATGTAGTGGAGTTAAAGTAAAAGTCTCCCAAAATTTAAATACTTGAGTAAAGTACAGATACGTAAAAAAGCTACTTAAGTACAGTAACGAATTACATTTACTTCGTTACTGTCCACCACTGTGAACAAGACAAAAAAGTTGTATGTTGTGAAGTGTGCAATCCCCCCACAAATTGTATTTGCATGTTGGAGAAATTCTTTAAGTAGCAGATTAAATAGAAATTGAAGTGTTTCATCTGGTCCCGTATTCATAAAGATTCGTAGAATCCTCTCAGAAAACGCTTAATTTAGCTTAAAAACTTTTATGTAGGAGTCTTAGCTTAAGAGCGATTCTGGACCGATCTGAGAGCAACTCTGAGTAAGGAAAACTTTAATCTTAGTGAGGAGGCGGGGTTGACCCCATTGCTATGTATGACACAATCTTTTGAAGACTGTGATTGCTTGGTTGTCCAAGAAGGAAAAAAAGAGTGATTTTAACTTAAGTATGGGGTATATTCTAAGCCTTCACTTTGAAATTACATGCTTAATTTTTCCTATTTGACCGTACACACACACACACACATTATATATGTGTATATAAATCCTTTTTTTTTTTTTTTACCATGCTGTTAATTTCCTATAAGGTATTTGATTGGCTCAGAATGATAAAAATTATTCCACTCTTTCCAGTTACACTGATTGCTGGCATGTCTATTTAAGTGGTGGTTTGAATGTTGGTTTTAATGTAACAAACAAGGAATAAAAACCAAGAAGGACGAGAAAGCCCGACTGGACAGAGGAACAGTGTTTACTGTTGCCCAGTTAGTGGATGAACACAAGGCCATCCTTAAAGGAAAATTCGGGCCGGGTGTCAATCTATAGCGTCTTATTAACTCGCTGTCATCCATTGTCTGCTTTTAAGGGTTAAGATACTTTCTGAATTACTTTTTTCTTTACTAGGATTTTTTTCTTTAATTTTAAGAGTAAACGCCGACAATTCTAAGAATTTTCGTAAAATTTTGACACTAGGAGCTACTCTTTGCATTAAGATTCTTTATGAATACGGGTCCAGATATTTAGGTTACATATTGTTATAGATACCATAAGTACCCTACTTTTTTTTTTGACTGACATACTGAAGTCATCGCTGAGTTTTCGATTTGTCTTTTGTCTTGGAGTCTCAAGCATGAAGGTGGTGACAGCAATGATCTATTTCATCTGGTGTTATTTGCACAAGACTCTTGGAGTGAGCTGCGCTTAGTTGCTGATAAGCATGCCCAGACCGAATCTGCAGACTTTTGCATTTTCTGTCTTGATTTGAGGGAAAGTTATATGGAATGATTTTAGCTGTTGTAAAATGTGTTAAAGGCACATGCCACTCAAAAATCTGACTAACTTTTATTCTGTGGAAAGTAGGGCTGGGGTAAACGATTATTAATTAAACGATTAGTCGGGCGATTATTTGATCAATTAGTCGACTAATCTAACAACTAGTTTGGCGATTATTATAACGGTTATTTTTCTGCTGCTCGATTAATAAAAAAACATAATGTATCTTAAATAAAGCCTACGAACTAGTGTACTGAATCATGATACTATAAGCTGGCTAACGTCTAATGTTATGTATTTGAACACCGTCATTAGAACTCTATAACCGTCTTATTCAAATATTTACAAACATTTTTTATCATAGAGAATGTTTAAATACTAATATCAGCTTACGAGGGAAACGGAGGCGGGGTTAGTGGTGGTTTGGAGGCTAAGTGCTGGAGATGATTCGGGAGAGGTCTGTGATCAGAGCGCGCGCTGACACGGAGCCTTGTTTATACTCGACGCGTCCGCACGCGCGCGAAGGTGCGCGCGGCAAAAATGACGTGTTCGGTGCGCAAGACCCTATTTCGCTTGGCTGTGTGCACAATTTTCTTTTTTGTAACAGCGCGCGCGGTGCCACGTCCCTTTACGAACGACTTCAAGCCGAATCTGCCCGAGCATGTACGTCTCACCGCACCGGCCGGCACCCAGTGTGCGCGTCTAAATTGCAAAGTTTTTTTAAGGGTTTGTTTACTGTGTGTGATTCATTTATTGGAAAGCACATTCACTTCTAGTTGTCTTCGTCCTCAATTCTGCAATGTTTCGGTCTCCCACGTGTGTGTGGCGAGCTGTACCGCCGGGAGCGGTGCAAAAAATAAATAAAGAAAGAAGTGTCGACTCAAAAATATGACGTCGGTCGACGTAATTTTGACGTCGAAGCGTCGACGTCATCGACGCCCCGCTACAGCACTAGTGGAAAGGAAGACAAGACTAGTGGTTGCCTAGTCTCAGCCTCAGACGTCACGCCCACGGAACGTTGGCTAAACGTCTGATGCATATGGTACACTTAACTGGAAACACTTCAGGAATGTCGAAGTCGTCATCTGATTGGATGAATTTTATCGGATTTCCGGGGGGCGCGAGTGTCGCGTTTATTTTTCGGTCCGCCGGGAAACAAAGCGCAGACGTGTGATTGCGGTAGAAAAACTGTTGTGTTTACATGAGTGCCAATGAGCATTTATCAAGATCAGCTAAACGTAGAATTCTCAAAAGTATGCGAGGTTCACGGGAAAGACTCTTGAAGTTTTCTTCTCCTTCTTTGATTTTCTATGCTGACTGACTTGTTGCACGCAGGTCTGTTGTTGTGGGGACATTTCCACGCACCGAAACGTGACGCTGAACGAAACGAACTGTAATTGGTTGTTTTACATGTCGGTCAAACGGCCTTATGGGCGGGCCTTGGCCAAAGAAAGCTGCTATGAATTCCAGACCTTCAGCCGTCAGTCTGAAGGTCTGGCTACGCGAGACTAGTGGTTGCCTAACTTGCCTTGTTCCACAGAAGAAAATGTCATACAGGTTTGTAGCAACATGAGGATGAGTAAATGAGAATGTTCTCCTTAAGAAGAGTTGAAAGCATTTTGCTTTAAGTTTTAATTGAAAATGGATCATTATAATTGCCTTCGGGACCATTATTTTAATATATAATATTTACATTTTTTCCAATTTATAAAATAAACGTAAAGTACAATAGTCCTCTGTTGGCAGCAGTAGCCCGTCAGATGGTCTTGTTTATCCGGAATCCCTCTGGAATTACAAACAAGCAACTTGGGGTTACAAATGGATGTCAGTGCATTCTGGGGTTTGTGCTCTTAGACACTCTGTTTTTGAAATCCACAAAAACACTGGTATTGGAGAAATGAGCTTTAGATCTTGTGTAGCTTGGTGGACAACTGCTCTATGAATCTATTGGTTTTGTGAGGGAAATATTCTAGCTATGAAACGTGGTCTGTTTAACATCAAATTGAGAACTAGGATTCAGTATGAGGTCAGGTAATTCTTTGGGATGTTTTTGATATCCGCTCTACATCGAATAGCGAGCCATTGAGGCAAAAAGGAGAGAAGGAAACGACTGTTGGAATGAAGATGTCTCGCCTTCTCATAGTATTCCCTTTTTATACACTAGTCAGCCCAAGCTTTAGTCCTTTAGAGCTTTGAATCTTCCTCCAACCCTCCCCCTCCCTCCGCGTCAAAGGTCAGGTTTTTGACAAGTCTGTAGAGGAAGCCGACAGACTAAATCCTTTCATTTTTATTCATACAAATACAGGTTTAAAGACGCCACCTGGTAGATCCAATTCCAGAGCTTTGTTTGACTGACAACTCTCTCACTTACCCTGCTGTACCCCTAGCATTTCCTCTCGTTTGGTTTTCAGGTACTAAAGAAAGTCCTCCTTTTAATAGGTCAGACCACACCATCCGATGATTGGATGTCGACTTGAGTTTTGTAGTAAACATTACAGTGATACTTTGATCGCTGGTTCTTTTCAGGCACTTTCTGTAATCTCTTCATCTCCTGAACAATGGGCTGTGGAGGAATCCTTTGACTCTTGTCTTCTTTATTAAGAAATTTGCAATGCCTTGAGTACAGTATTTGGTAGTTCTTGTCTCAATTTGTATGTATATTTGAAACGATACTTGACCTCTCATACTACACATATCTTAAGTCATTTTTAAGACAAACAAAATTAACTGGATCAGTAGCAGGAAATTATTGTTTGCTTAAAGGAAAAAGCCATTTTTTTTTATTTGTGATATTGTTTTTATGATGGGATAAACATAGCCACTTTAAGAATGTGTCTTAAGAACTAATTAATTTATTACCCCTCTGCTAATTGCTTGTTGGACGTCTTTTCAGATTCAAATTAGACGATCTACCTTTTTATCCACCTTTTTATGTAACTGTAAAAAAAGTTTTGAAATCTAGTTTAAGCAGTTTATGCAACTGGCTGCTGGTGTCCTCTGTTTCAGTCTCAACACACACATGAATAGTGAACTATAGCTCAAGGTCAAGTGTGAGCTGTCTCAGGCCAACAGCTGTGCCTGTGCTGGCGTCCCAACCAGGGTTTCTCCTGGGGCACGTGGGAATATCCTGCTCCTTTGAGGCCCTGTGGACTCTCTGCCATTTAATTTGTGCTTGTATATCATACCTACATGATCTGCAAGAATGTGATCTGTCAAACAAACAGAAACGAGCATAGTCATAAGTCTGATCACCGACACAAATGCAAATGTGTTTACTTATGATGGCAGTCATGGCACATCATGGAGCAAATAAATTCCCTTTGCCCTTCAAGGGAAGTGAGGGGAAAAACATGAGGGTCTGCCACTCATGTCCTTGGTAACATCATCTGAGATGGCAAACAAATAGAAAGTAGAGTGTGAATGTTCTCAATATCAATGTGATGAATGCTCCTGGAGGGAAGTCACTTAAGGTTTGAAGTTACTGAATAATACAGACAGAAAGAACAGTAATGAGTTACAGGACAGATATTAGGAAATCATTGTATCGCTTTATTTCTTTACACCATGCTTTGCTTTTTCAATTGATTGTCAGTCATGTTCTGCTTGAGCTTTTGTTCTATATGCTCCATATTTGTCTCATTTTTAAAATGGAAGTTGCCAGTCTTTTCTTCTCTATTTTGTGATGTATATCCAAGTGAAACCACTTCATGAACAATTCAAACATGTAGGATGGGACTTGGTTTTGTCCATTGGCAATTGATTGGATCATTGGATGGTTGTGGTTTGGTATTGCTGTGATGTCATGCTAGTGACAGGTTTCCCCGCCCTTGCGCCAGTAAACGCATCATCAGAGAAGAAATATCACTGCAAGTGGGAGAGGAAGTTTGTTTTGATTAAAGATTACATGATTTAAAAAAATAAATAAGGATGTGCATGGATAAATCAAATACTGCAATATTCCATAAAATAAGAAGTTGTGGACACAGGTTGTTTAAAGAAGTAATTAAAGTTGTAAAATGCTACTTTTGCATTCATCTTACCATTGTGGGACATTTCTCCGTGGTATTTTACACAAGACGTATAAATATTGGCGCAAATGAGATGATAATCTAGTCGACCTCACTGAATTCAGCATGAGGGATAGGTCACGATGGTTGGCTAGGCGACTAGTCCTCCAACAACCAGTCCTATAGTTAAAACAATGTGACAGACTGTCACATTTTGTCTTAGATCTGACAAATTGACAGTAATTGTTCACTAGAGCAGACTTGATATTTGCCTTGTGCTGACATTGCACCATTTTGTGAAACATACGTAATGTCCAAACTACTATCATTAACCTTTAATGCTAAGCTGAATGTTTAAATGTATGGTTACTGTCCGATGTGAATGTCAAAGAGATGAGATAGGAGCCTAACCTGTTGAATAGCGAGAGGTTCACTTGAAGGAATTTACAAATGCTGTCCCCTGAGGTGGGAGGCCTTCTTCCATTACGCCAAATCTGCTGTCCTAGGTTTCCATCACAAAACAATTCTCAACTGTCCCTGGATCCTCTTTGCCCTTTCTCGTCTTAATGAGAGATAAGAAGAGAATACTTGCTTATGTTTTAACCTTGTAACTCATACCGCACATTGCTAATTTCTTTGATTTGAGGACAAGTCTAAATTGTCATGAGTAACTTTTTTTTTTTTAATGATTATCCACTTTATGATAGATTGAGAAACCTTGGGGTTAATTTCCCCAAAAAGTGCTAACATTGTGTTAACATTACTAACACTGTTTCATCATCTTGATCATTGGCTTAAGCAATGGCATAAGTTTGCATCTGACCAGTTGGCCCTTTTTCATGAAACTTTCATAAATATGAGCCAATTCTGAGTAATTTGCATGTAACATGGACCATCCCATAAATTCTTCCACATTCACAAATGCATAATAAAACTTAGATTTGATTATTACATGCATGCATGTATGTTAATGTATTCCTATTATTCATAAAAAGGGTGCTTATGCATGCTCATTCACAATTTGCATAATCCCCACCCATGAATTACGTGTGCAGGAATGCGGTGGGATCTTCTGGACTCTTTTCTCAGGTTTGGCTTCATATTGCATAAATGCAAAATAATCTCCTTAGCCATATTCCTAACAAAAATTATTTAATGTTTTTAGCTTCCAGACAAATACTACTGGTACTAACATAACTTTATTTTAACACTTAACTAATTAGTTAACTAATTAATTGTATTATATATTAGGGGTGTAACGGTACATGTATTCCTATTGAACCGTTTCGGTTCGAGGCTTCCGGTTCGGTACGCATACAAACCGAACGATTCCTTGGACCATTTTTCCTGCCGACAAAATTCGCGCTGGCCACCACAACGTTGCGCAACATCAAATGGCAAGCGTAATGAAAGCGGAACGAAACGGCGCTACTCATTATGTGCTTCACGGATCGTTTATCAGCTCGGACCAGCAACATCTGTGCAGCGCGAGCCGATCTCGATCAAGCGACACTGTTACAACACAGCGCTAAGAGATCCAGTGAAGAAAACATTTGAATTCGCCACTGAAGTAATGACATCGCTGCGAGATCTAGTGAGAAGCATTCACATTTCTCCGTTATTAACCGTAGATCTCTATTACTAGATCAAACAGCGCTGACGTGGACACCAGGAGAAACATTGTGCCGTGAATGAACTAGTAATACTTTACGTCCACAGACCAGCAACATTCACCATGGATTTAATATAGTCAAGTCAAGTCATCTTCATTTATATAGCGCTTTTAACAATGGATTGTTTCAAAGCAGCTTTACAGAGATAAACATATAATTTAAGGTAACAGATTGTTTTGGCATTATAGCGGTTCTTGAATAATGTTATTTCCAGCTAAAGTTAACTTTGATTGATTCACCTCCGTCGAAATGATCAGACTTTTAAACGCGAACCTGTGATTAACGCTGACGGCGTTCACATGCTCATTCAGAATTGATTCTATAGTTATGTGCTTTTTAAAATATGTGCGCAGGTTTATAATTCATACAACCCAGCCTAAACAAACTACTTTTCTTGCCTATAAATTTTGATACAGAATTTTGTTTTATTTTATCACTTCGGGGTACGCGAGCCGGAATTCACAACGCTTTATCTGTAGAGTGGGAAAGGGATCCTCCATAGGGAGAGGATAGTGGATACTTCAGCACTGCATTGTCATCGGGTCCAGGCGGATCTCCTTCGTCAGATCTGGACACGGCCTGGATCCGGCAGGCTGCGGGAAAACCTCGGGATAAACAAAGACACTAATATTAGCGTAGATGCCATTCTTCTTATGATGTAGCGAGTACATCAAGATTTAACGGAAGTGTTCCCAGTTCCGGCTGACCTAATCTATGCAGCCTAACATTGAATTTATAGAAGTCTATAGTGCGTTATGTGTATGCTAGGTCAAAGAGATGTGTTTTTAGTCTAGCTTTGAACTGACAGAGTGTGTCTGCTTCCCGGACAATGGTAGGAAGACTGTTCCAAAGTTTTGGTGCTAAATAGGAAAAGGATCTACCGCCTGCAGTCGATTTAGATATTCTAGGTATTATCAACTGACCGGAATTTTGAGATCGCAATGGACGTGAAGGACTATAATACGTTAAGAGTAACACTCACTGTAACCAGTTTGGCTGGAATAGTGAAATGCTTTCAAGTACTTCACACATATTTTTCCAGCACTTCAAAACTCAAATAATAAATAAATATATATTTAAATGCTATTTTTAATGTGATGACCAAAACATTATTTGTTCATCCTTCAAAGATAACCCCTATTTATAAACCTGAAAGTTTCAAGATGTAGGAAAACTCAGTTATTTAAAAAAAAAATTTCTTTTAACAAATAGGACATTTCTCTGGCATTTCTTTCTTTTTGCTGTATCGAAAACGTACCGAACCGTGACTTTAAAACCGAGGTACGTACCGAACCGTGATTTTTTGTGTACCGTTACACCCCTATTATATATTAATATGGTAAATAGCATTATCAAAATGCAGTGAAAAAAAAAACTTTTGTATTTACCCATTTATGCATGTTGGGAGAAGCTTTTCACACCAACTAACCTTTTGAGAATGCAAACACTTTCATAAATCCAAAAAACAAATTTATTTCACTCATGTTTCACTAATGTGGCCCAATGTGAGACGGGGTAGTAATGTTATGTTCATGTAACTTGTCTGAAAACTGTCAATTTTGCAATTTGGTGACACTACTGGCGACTGATGTCACTTTTGATTCAGTACTGTTATCTAGAAGCCTGAAACAAACACCAGGAAAAAATATATTTTGGCTGTAACGCATTACTGCAGCCCCCCCATTTCATTGTGTTGCATGCATCATTAAATGTCAATTGCGTAGAACAGTCTGTTCTGTAGCTAAAGCACTTGGGCTTGAATAATGAAATGCATTGCTTGAAGTCGCGCAGATGCTTTTCCGAAGGTGTGTTGAAGTGTTACTTTAGCTCTGTAAATCCACAGTACATGCTTCATATGCAAGTCATTCGTCCCTGTGGTAAGTTTAACACCCACCGCATTGTACTGGTGTCACTCGGGGTGGCAGTGCGCTCATCATGGCCTCTGTCCCGCTGTAATAAAACGCTCCATAAGTTGTGATGATGGATGCTTGTCTCCTCTTTGCCAAGCAGCAACCGAGCACTGGTTAGTAGCTGTAAATCTGGCCAGTTAACAGTGCTCTAACCGAGGACTGACAGTCAGGGCTTAGGCCCAGTGTTAGGTGGGGATGCAACTGTTGTCCTGTTTCAGAGCCTCTCAACAATGTGCTGAGTGCACGAAGGGGCCCTGCTCACAACTATTAATCATGCTCTGTGCTATGAAAGGCTTACGGGGCAGGGGTATCTGTGTATGGAGGAGTTGGAGGTGCCGTCGGTGGGGAGGTGATGTTGACAGGAACAGAGGACAAGAAGATGGAGCACAACAAGACTGCCGACTCCATGCAGCTCCACACCCCCGCCCTAAACATCTAACCCCACCAACTCGTGCTTTAAAGACGAAACTTTAAAAGGCGTGTGAGCAGCCAGGTTAAAACAGGGGCCTGAGAAATGAAATGAAATAACTCCGCCTCTGTCTTTTTCTAGCTTTCATACAGTGTGTTAAGGGTCAAAATCTATGATTGGGAGGTTTTGTTATACAATATAAATTTTATGCACAGTATGGCAGTACCTTAATCAGTACCGTACCTTATCAGACATTTATTTATTCATTGTTTTTTTTTGTTGTTGTTTTTTTGCAGTTTACCAGACTTGATTAAAATGTATATTTAATTATGCATGCTCAAATAATTTTAACTTTCACTTAATCTTTAAAAACACTCATTTAGATTTAGAACACTAATTTAGAAAACTAATTTAGACACTTTTAAATGTAATCTTTAGCAAATGAATATCCATTTTTTACACTGTACTTTCATACTTGCTTATCAGGCGATAACATTAAATAATTATCAGCTTATTATCAGCTAGAATTTTAATATCAGTCTATCCGTATTTTAAATGATGTAAAAGTAATCTCTCCATATACACTATCTCTTAAAAGTTTCGGGTCAGTATGAACTTTTTTCATTATTATTATTTTTATGTAGCAAGGATGTATTAAATTAATCAAAATTCACAGAGACATTTACATTTTTTTTTCTTCAAATCTTGTTCTTTTGAACTTTTTATTTATCCTGCAAATATATATATATATTATATTATTATATATATTAACCAGAAACCTTTTTTTTTTCTTGAGCAGCAAATCAGTAGCTTATATTAGAATGATTTCTGAAGCACTGATGAACGTAGTAATGATGCTGAAAATTCATAAATTACATAAAAAAATAAATTATAATAAATTACATTTGTAAAATAGAAAAGTTATTCTAATGTTTCACAATATTACAGTTTTTATTGTATTTTTGATTAAATTAATGCACCTAGATGAGCACAACACTGTGTCCTAACCAGACGCGATGCGATAAGATTCCAGCAACAAAACGCAACACAATCAATCAAATAACACAGCCAATCAGAAGAATGTGTGGGTGGAGTCTCTGCAAGCGCACTGCACCCAATATAACCAAAGAATCAAGTTCATAAATGTTGCACCATTTTAATATAAAATACATTGAAAATACATGACTGAAACGTGCATACAATTGGTTGTTCACATTGAGTTCACAGTTCTGAATGTTTTAGGTTCCTTTATTTTCATGATCTGAGGTGAATTATCCATTGTTGATTCCCATATGGCTATAAAGGTCACGCAAAATGATATTCAAACTCATGTTAAATTATTTTACATGAAGCACATAATCAGTACCTGAGATTATCATTGTCATATTTGTATTTTGTTTCAGCTCTGACATTGCAGAATTAGAAACTGTTTCTTAAATAGAATCCGCTGTCGCACATCGCCGTCGTGGCTGGTTAGGACAAAAACTCTGAATAACTTAGATTAAATACTATTTATTGCATGTCACAATATTGCATTGCGTCTGATTAGGACACTGGGGTCAGTAACGATTTTACATTTTATATAAGTCTCTTACACAAACTTTTGAATGGTGCTGTATTTGAAGCACATATACCTGGAGCAATAGACAAAAAAGACCAACGATGTAATGTGGTCATGTAATCAAAGTATTTAAATGGGATTCATGCAACTACTTTTTATTTGCAAAGACACTGTCCACCCTGGAGGATCATAGTGATTTAATTTGTTAAATGTAGCATTTTGTCAACAAAACCATTTTGGTCTGCCCATTTGTCTAATTTCCTGCTTCATTGATAAATCATGCCGTCACCTAAACATACTGTTGTTCTACATGGCACCGAAGAAAAATTGATTTGTACTCAAGGCTCTCAAAATAGTCAAGCTCCTTCTGTAGAGAGTGGCGAAGACATGCAAATTGACTCAAGTTACACTGGCAGCTTTTGTTGTGAGGTCTGCAGTAATCCCTCATCAGCACAGCAGATGATGATTAGCAAACAAGACTGCTTAATTACTTTCTGCCTTCTGAATTAATATTACTCTCATGCAAACAGACGTTCTGCTGATTTGAAAGCACTGTTTGTATGCAGCATAAAATGTCCTTCAAACTGGCTTTGAGGCATGATGGGGAGTTTTCTTCAGTGAAATGAAAGACAACATTTTGCTCAAAGAAAATGACGGCCCTTTTAGGACCATTACGATTTTTATTCTCATTACCGTCAGTGGTGTTCTCATTAAACACATTACTAGAATGCAGTTTTTTGTTACAGGTTGCAGTTCAGTCTGTTGTATCTTCCTAATGTGACATGTCAGCTTTAATTGGCAGAAGGATTGAGTGTATTTTTGCGGCTGTTTTGGATGGTTCTTTAATGTTCTGATAATTGATCCAGGGTTGAGAGACTTGTGATAGACGCCTGCTCACTTTGTTACCGATGAAGGAGAGGGCACTGGCCCCTAATAACTCCACATTGAGAGCTGAAGACATTCTAAAACTGAGGGGTATTAAGGTGGGTTTTGGGTCGTTTCAACACCTCTGCCTTCGTCCCGCAACCCTCTGTGTGGTGACATGTTGACGGGACAGTCTGCATTTCCAGGACTTACAAAATGACCAGGTATCTGCAGTTTCTGCAAGTGCCATGTGTTCGTTTTTGATGTGCAAATCGTACTGTTGCTATGTTTAACCAACAGGAGGCCGGGTCAAATTTAGCAACGGCTGGGTGGCTCAATTGTGTTTTTTATGGGTTGTTTTTATCAGCTGTATTGCTGGTGTCTCCTGCCAGTGTGGTTTCACATCTGATCAATCATTTTGGAGAAAGCTTATTTGTCATAACGGAGAATGTCCATCAGAAATGCTTTTGTATCCTCTTGAATCCTAGAGTAAACCAGTAAGGTGCCAAGTTAAGACTAAGAGAATTAAACCATTTGTTTGTTGTTGTTTTTTGAGTCGAGTCTAAAATTAGATGGCTGCTCTAAACAAATTAAGAGGTTCCTTTTCATCTTAAATTCATCTAGAAATGATTGAAATCTAGGAAATCTAGCATTTCAAATCTCTGTCCTGGCATTGTTCAATTATCTCTTAACAATTTTCATAATAATTATTAAAGAATGTCTCTTCTTTTCGCTGTATTGTAATGCAAAAAATAAGTAATGGAAATAAAATAAAGGTATTTAAATGGATACTAAATGTCATAATATATACTGTTTAAGTTTTGGTTCAGTGAGAAATTACTTCATACATTTTTTTGTATTATTCTGCAACGATACATTAAATTGATCATAAGTGACAGTAAAGACTTTTACATCAAGATTATATTATTTTAAATAAATGATGATTTAAGTTCCATTGATCTTTAAATTCAACAAAGAGACAGTTTTCACAAGAATATTAAGCTGCACAACTTCTTTGATACTTTCTTTGACTTTCTTTGATAATAAGAAGAAATGTTACTTGAGCACCAAGTTGTAACCCCATTTTTTTATTTCACCCCATTATCAAGGGGAAAAATGTCCTGAACACGTTATCATATTTATTGCTGACTCTGGCTGCTTGTTATTACCAGTGGCATTTTTTTTAAAGAAATTGTGAACTAATTTGGTCATGTCAACTGCACTTTGCTGTCTGTTTTCAGTGAGTTTACCCATCAATACCTGAGGCTAGAAAAAGATGCAAGTTACATGCAGGAGGCATAACTATAGGTGTCGGTCACACTGAATCTCACTAAATCTGGATCATATGTTGGCCTGGCTAAATTTATAGAAAGCCTCTCCAGTTCTGACTGAAGCTATTACCCTTTGATAGGTGTAAAAAGTATATCAGGTATTGTGCTTTCTGGATTCTTGCATCTGGTCAATGTAAAGCTAACCAAAATTGTCTGTAATGCCAAAAGAGGAAAGGTGCATGATTACCACTGTCCGATTTCATTGAGTTTTGTAACATTAGAGCAAGAGTAGAGGTTACTCGGATTTTAATGACAATGGAGTGTCTTATGATGTTGAGAGAGTTCTCTTTTTTCAAGTCTGTTAGGCTGGAGAAATCAAAGCGCACAGCAGACCAGCAGTAGACTAAGCCCTGGTAGAGGGGGAATGGTCTGGGATGGGGGGTTTGCAGAAATAAGGGCCAATATTAGTATTTCAGAGGCATTGCCTTGCTTGTGTGGCGTTCAGATCTTAAGCCTAGGGCGTCCCTGTGCGAATCCCAGACTGCCTTTATGGACTGAGCTAATAAACCTCTCCACACACACGCACACACCCTGAACACAGCTGCTTGTTATTTCATGCCCCATAAGGACCCTGTGACCACGAACATTCTAATACACATTTCTAATTAAATAGGCATCGGTGTGTGTATGTGTGTGTGCATTCATGTCCAACTGTCTTGTTTCGCTCCTTGCTCCACACTCACACTTACACACACTTACACACACACACACACACACACACACACACACACACACACACACACACACACACACACACACACACACACACACACACACACACACACACACACACACACACACACACACACAGAGACACACAGATTGACAGGCTTATTGGCAAATAAAATTCAAACTACTCTTGCCTTGTCAATGCTAGGACAAACACTCCCTCAATGTCACATATACAGCATACACGCAAAAGCCATAGTTTTATGGGCATATGAGATTTCATAGTGAATGTTGATTTTGTCAATTATTTTCTCCACTTTATCTTGGCCTTTCATATTAATTTTATGTCTTATAGTAGTACTCAGTTTATTTATTTTAAACACAATTGAGTGAATCCGTTTTATTCTTACTCCTTTATTCAACATAGTTTCTTGAATTGTATATCATTTAAGTATTGTATCATGAAGCCAAAGCTATATTTGGATGGAGATTAAGTGCATGCAGAGGATACAGGAAAATCATGCATGTTATTCAGGACCGATCAAACACCCTATGCCCACATACACACTGCAGCTAAATGTGGCTGTCACTCATCTATTGAGTTGGTAATCCCATTCTGTAACAGTACTGGTTTGTATATTTAGAGTAGTGACAACCACATTATGCAATTGTGACAACTGCGTAAATATTAAATACAGTTCGTTTAGTGTGTACATAACTGAACAGAACATGCAACTCATTCACAGATTTTGATACAATTCTTATATTTCTAGCTGTAATCTGTACATCATGGCATAGAGCAGTGGTTCTTAAGCAGGACACCGTGGTCCACTTGAGGGCCTCAGCAAACATCCAAAGGGCCCTCAAGGTGACTTAAAATAAGACAAAACAGGCAATAACAACATTAATTAAAAATCAAGATATTTCTTATTGTAACCCCGCGCCCCAATTTTTTGTGTGTGTGAAGAAAACCCTGGTATGAGGAAGCCTAATTTTAAAAGTTTGATTTCTATGAAAAAACCCCTGAAAAAAAAACATGTAAATTGATAAAATCATATAACTTTTATCCAGTAGAAATTGTAACTTTCTTACCTACCTAATCCTTATCCTGTAAATTGTTATTCTGTAAATCATAAAAAAATGGAAAAGCAATAAGTCATTCGAATATTGTTGATGACAATGCGTAGTCTAGAGAGGAGCAGCTTAACAAATGTAAGCATGTCGACATTGGTTTACTAAAAATTGTTGGATGTTAATGTCCCCGGTTGCTAATATTTATTTCATTAAAAAAAGCTCACACCCAAATGGCATCAATGTTTCTTATTTACAGACATGAGACACCAAAACATGGTTATGCTGTGGTTATCACCATGTCAACCAGGACGGGTTCAAGAGCGAGTCCTATATTTCATACACATACAAACTTATTTAGGGCATGTCGGGTTCATGAAGGCACTGGAGGGGGTCTTTGGATTTAAAGCCTTTTGAAGTTATTTAAAACATTTGCCATTTATTATATTTCAATATTATTCTTCAATATTATTCATAGTTAAATGTTCTAAAAAGGTTTGCTTAGAATCAAATGTTGTGGTTCTTTGCACTGGTTGGTTTGTTTCAAGGCTGAGAGGTCTTTATATAATTGTTTTTTAAAAATACTTATGGAGAAAATGAATGGGGAAAAAAATAGATCTCTACTCAGACAACAGAAATTGTTTGGATAAATAGCACACGTTTGGAGCTTTCCGTGCTAAAATGTTGAGCCTCTGGGTCTCTTATGTCAAGCTGTGGTTGTCACTCATTCCTTAAAGCATCTTCTCACTCTCTTCACCTAATGAAAATAACCGCACTGACGGGGAGTGGATGGGGTTTTTCTTATTTCAACTTGAGTTTCTTTAAAAAGACATGAGTACTATTGTAAAATATACAACTGATGTATGGAATATCTCCGAGTCCATGTTTGATGAGCCTGTGTGTGTTACCGTCACTTCATTAATCACTTTCCATGGAAGTTGTCCAGTGACGCCCATCACTCTCAATTACTCTTCATTGAAATGCTGTGACAAAGCTCAACCGGACGATTAAAGGCCTTATGCCCGGTGCCCACTGTCGGCAAAGAACAGAACGCTGGCAAAGTCAATAACATTCAAGTGGCCTGGCATTAAAAACCAGCTCCTATTTTAGGCCAGCAGCTGAGTTTAGAGCAGAGCTCGTCATAAAGGTGACATGGGTCAGAACTTTCTTGTCGCCGTCAGGGGGAGAAACAGACACTCTCAGATGATTAAACAACTGTCAGCCATTCGTTTGAGGGGGTGGCTGCATAAATATTCAATCGAGAGAGGTGACATGTGCGCCCATTCTTCTAAACCTGTTGACGAACCCTTCTTAAATAGAATCAGATCAGCGCCGCCGATTACAAATTTTGACAAAAGCCGTCATGCTGACAGGGACAGGAGACACTGGCTCGGGCCGAGCCCCCACAGCTGACCGGGGGACATGCTAACAACCCAGGACAACAAGGAGGTGTTGACTGCTCTGGAAGCAAAATAGACCTGCTGGTACAGTGGCGTGCCAACGGCCCTCCCCACGTGCTCATGCTTCTTTTACTGCCTTGCATGGTGCTATCCAGGCTTTGCAATTTAGCCTTGCACTCTTAGACAAAGACTTAAGAGCATTTGAAGATCTGGACATAATGCTGCAAATATAGGGATGAGTGATATATAATATTTATTATATACAATACCACATATATAGATTTTAGATGCATAGATAGATAGATATACTCAATCAATCAATCTATGTATGTATACATGTATATAAAGCAACATAAAAGTTTTTGCGCCCTATATTCCAATTTTGCTGAGGCCATTCGATTGCTTAATGTGAGGGACAGACAAATATTCACATTGTTAAATCAAAGTTCACAGAAACTCTTCCCTCTCTGGTGGCTGTCAGTCATTCTCCATTCAGCATTTAAACAGCGTGTCATGTTCTGTTATGACAGTCAGCACGGTAAAACTTCCTCCAAAATGATTCAATATTTCCATTATTACTCTTGATCTGTAGATAAAGGTCTATAAACTCTATCTATCTTGCTAGAATTTGTTGCTGTTTCTAAAAGATGTAGCCTACTCTGGGTGTCTGTTAGATCGCAACTTTGGAGTAGAAAGGACTATGAATTGGGATAACACACACAGTGACTGGAATTTAAAACTGTGAAGAAAAAGGATTAATAAACTGTTGGATAGATCTAATACACTAGGAGTTGTGCACCATCTCTTTTTGTGCCGTGAAGTTTTCAATGCGGAGCGCTGCTCGCCGTGACTCCATGTTGTTTTAAAGCTGCTCATTCTGTACCAGGGATGTGCATGAGCGATTTGTGTTGCTCTGTATTGAAACCTTTCGTATTATGATAGTTTGAAAAAGACTAAATTATCCACTCACCTATATTATATTAATATATTTTATAGTTTGAAATATTTTTGTTATAGATTATAATAATTTACTTTTATTCAGTTGTTGTTTTTCTCTATAATAAGGAAATGTGCATTTAGTGAATTGTGCTCTAGGCAATAATGTACACATAAAAGTGATCATCAGTTCCACACACACAGAGGTATAGATATTCTACAATGATCAAACAGCACTGATATCAGATTGGTGTCGGCTGATACTCAGAATTTGTGTAGCGGAATCGATTTATTGAAATTAATAGTTTGAATAGTTTGAACTCATTAACACTGAGCTTTGTTTTTTCATTTTGTATTTATTGCCTTTTATGAATTGAATTTGAAATGTGTTGAAAGTATGAAATGGACAGTTTTGAGATTAAACTTAACCAACTCAACTGGTAGGGTCATGGATCTGCTCCCAGTGAATTTATACCGATCCATTATGCTTCTTGAAATCACTTAGGAAAGCCGTGTCTACCAAATGCACACATGAAAATGCTTCATAGTATGTTTAGCACCAGTCCGTCTCGGTAACAATTGGTGGTTGTGTTTTGACTGACATGGCTGTTCTCTCACGTCTCACGTCTCACCCCATCTCCCCCCCACTGAGCTGCTCTGGTATGTGCAGGTCAGACTTTAGCCATCCCAGTTATGCACATAAGCCTGTGTTGGTTTTAAACTGTAAAAAATCCTGCTAAACTGGCAGTGCTGGCGGTGGTTATGAGTGATGAAATCTTGACCCTAAATTTATGACCTGGGAACATGCACCGCTGTCTTTTTCTTTTTTCTTTAAAGTGGGCTCAGGGGTGATGGGGGAGGGAACAGTGGACTGAACTTGTGAACCAGTCGGCTGCCTTGTTACTGTTTAGTCAAGTTTAGGTTAGGCTAATCCTGGGCTCAATGCTCAGATTCCATCAAACTCAGCAGCACAGATATATGGGTATGCTCTCAATATAGCAAGCCAATAAACAACACCCTTCTTTTTGCAAAGTTGGGGGTATTTGTGCACTGAACGATGTAGAAAACGGCCCAGACTACTCAATCTTTAAGGTTCTGTCATCCTGTAGAATATTTTTATGTACTCGCTGACATTTTGGCATGAATCTCTTAATTGTCATTTAGGGTGTGTTTACATTTGGGAAGTTTGGTTAGATTAAAACAAACTCTGATGCAACCAAACAAGTGAACCAAGACCCCTGAAAAGGTGGTCCGTTTCCAATACTGTTTCCGTACTCTGGTGCGGTTCCATCACAAAATATACGCCGTAAATGCCTGTTGTTGTTTTATGTATCTTTAGGTTCTGTCTTAAAAATGACAGTGTGAACGCTAAGCGAACCAGGACTAAATGTTTAATTTTTATTTTTGCTCCAGACCAGAAGACCCTCAGTTAGGGCAAACTGTTAGATTAATCTTAATGAGTTATGAGTTTATTTTATGTCAATGAAGAATCGTGAGGAACCGATCACCCATGGTAAAAGTCCCGTAGTAAATGTCAGATCTCCATTTCTTCTTCTTCTGATTGGCCATCTCTTCCACAGCACGCATTCGGCCATTTTCTTTTAAGGTGACAAAGGGGATAGCCAATTGTTTTTCTGTTTATCAGAGGTGACATGACCATTGGCGCAAGTGGACGAGGAGGCCCACTGTTGCCATAGCTAAATATACATCCCTGACAGGCTCATAATAGGTTCCAGGAAGTTCAGTTGAAAATAAAAACAAAGCAACATTTCTAGCTGATTGGTTTTGAAAGGCCGTTTTTCCTTGCTGAATGGGAAAAATGTGGACTTCAGCATTCCATGGCAGTGATGCCAGTCGGATTGGATAGGGGCAGCCTTGCGTGTGCAGAATGAACGGGCTGAGATGGAGATGCAACAGACTGCAAAAACTCGATATATGGGAAAGTGTTCTGTCACAAGGCTCAAAAGAAACAAAATAACACATAATAAATGCAAGGATTTGATGAGTTTGTTAAAGTATGGTGTAATTTATTCACAGTCCTCTTTTACGTAGTTCATCTAAAGAACAAACAAATAAATAATATAAAATATTCCATACAGAGTCATTGAATTGTTGGTTAATAAATCCATATCAATGCCACCCTTCTATCTCGGGACTGACTAAAAAAACTGGGCTAGTTGACAAGTGTGAAAGAGAATGAGGGTCTCAATTATGCACTTATAAACTAAGCCTAACAAAGCCTGTAATGTAAGCAACATTGTGTCAAGTTTAGTCTGAAATCTTCAGAGCATTGTTGGCATGTGGATTCTGATACCTTTTAAAGTGTGTGTTCTGGTAGCAAACTTTTTCGAATGCAGTTTTTCAGACATGTCATTTTAATTTATTTTATTTTTTTAATGTGGAAACCTTGTCTACTGTAGAATTTTTATAAAATTAAGGCTTTTTAAAATGATTATTTTTTTACAATGCGTTTTGTCAATAACGAATAATAACTTTTTATGTTTAGATAATTTCGTGATTTTGCAAAGCAAGTTGACTGCCAGAGTTTTTTTGCCACTAGAAGGGCATGACCGATTGCTTGCGTAGTGCATAGACGTCTCAGCTTGATCTCCATTTGTTCTAGATGTTCTCATGTGAAAACGAAGCTTGAATGTTTACAAACACCTATCTTGCTGTTGCTATCTAAGAAGAATTTTGTCATGAATTCATAAAGATAATGCACTCCCTGGCCAGGGGCCCATGTGCTCAGCTGTCCCACATTACCACACAGTATGGTGGAAGAGCCACTTAACGCCGGACGGTTTAAAATTACCGCTCTGCTGGCAAACGGCTGCAGTATTCTGGTCCACCACCACTTCTGTAAATTGTGTTTGTATTTCTTTTTTGCTTCTCCGGTTTGGGGTAAATTATGTGCTGAGAGATGTTTTATGACAAACAGCAAGCCCTAGGGAAGTGCACTTTAGACATCACTAGAAAAGGTCGAGATGGGATGGGAATTTGGCTCGAGTACTTTTGCTTTTGCTCTTCAAACTCTCAGCCCATGAATGGAAACTAAGAGGGAGTTGAGGCCACGCACGAGTCTTCAAGTCCTTCCGGAATTTTTCTTCCCTGGAACGTCTCTCCCAGCTTTGTGTGTGTGCTCTGTTCGTGGCAGTTTGTTTTGAGGGCTATGGTAGTTGAACTGGGCAGTGGGCATAGCATAGCTGATGCCAGTCTCGGCCTGTGGATATCACTCTGTAGTCTCTCACCCCTCTTTCCATGCAAGACTGCTTACAGTACTGCAGACATGCTGACCCACAGGGGAGTAATTTATGACAGTTGTCGCCTTGGTCTGCTAAGCTGCGCAGGGCATTGCCCGCCACTCTCAGCGTAGCATTTCAATATCCCGCTGGGAGTACACCCGATAGGCTTTAATGTTTGCCCACTGTGGAGACCCTGTGGTATCACTGCACAGAAATGTGGTCCCCGAGCCTGTGTTGTTCAAAGTCACCAGCTGTTACCATGGAGAGAGATACTGGCATTAACAGAAGTTTAGTTCCTTTGGTCTGGGTGGATGATTACACTCTGATTGTTCCTGGCAGATTGCTTTTGTTTTCCCAGTATTACAATGTCAATGGATAGTCTTTTTTTTTTTTAAATGAAAGGCATTCCTTTTTTTCCGTTTTTCAACTTTTTTTAATCGAACCATTGGATCAGATTTGTAAGGTACAGTACATCATTTATAAACCTACGCCAACACAGAAGAATAAATCCACATGTTTCTAAATATGCAAACTGTTCATCACGATTTCAAAATAAGTTTAAACCCTTGCTCTGAGTTTGAATGTTTTGATGTCCACATATTTTTGTTCAAGATATTAGAGTGGCTGTATCATTTCTGTCGTAAAGAAGTGGCCAAATATTAAAGATTAAGTAAACATTTGAATTAAATGGCTTTTTGCCAAAATTAAACAAAGATTTGATCTGCTGTAAAGTGTAACAACAACAGGCTGTTGGTGCCCTCTACAGGAATTTGGTAATACATAATGTACATAAGATGATTGTTTATATTATGTTTTTAAACAGTCAGTATGTTTACATGGACAACAATATTCCTATATTAAGCCGATTAAGACAATACTCTGTTAAGAAACTACTAGGGCTGTCACTTTACGTTCGAAAATCGATTGCACAATCGATCGGACCAACCAACACAAGTATTGGAAACGAAAATAGGGAATCGATTTTAACGGCCTTTTTTTTTTCTTTTACCAAAAATGTGTTTTAGGTGGACAGATCAATACAGTGCACAGAACATGTAGGATGTTGGAAAATAACAATGTCTTTTCTGTTAACCAAATGCTTTTTAATGTTCGCTATTAGGCTACTTCAATGCAAGTTAACAAGCGCGCCGTTATTTGTTGCTTAGTGACGTGTGTGTTCAAGTAAGCCAGAAATGCGCAGATTCTGCGCTATACGCTGTATTTAATATATCATTAGGACTCACGAGTTGCGTATTTGCGCTAAATCCGCGCAGATTTGGCTTACACGAACTTCCACAGCAAAGAAAGTGAGTAAACATAGAAACACGCCAGATTGGCTCGTGATTTGACAGCGTTTTCCGCCAATAAATCATCAGAAATATTGCTGACTTGTGCGCGTCTCAAGCGCCCTCTTTACGCTCGTCCTAATGCCTGTTAGTTTCCGTGGATTTGCCTATATTTGGCGATGAAAATGGAAACGTCTTTAGACAGGGAAAATCGATTTTACAATCGATTCAATGAACACTTACGTCTCAAAAATCGAACAGGATTTTTTCACAAAAGTGACAGCCCTAGAAACTACCATGTAAACAGGGATCTCTGATTACCCTAATCCGGCTAAAGTCATAGTTGAAGTAAACCCAAATCAAATTAAGACGTGAAGTATTTCTATTTTAGTCGCATTATCGAAGTGCATTATAGACATGTACACGCATTAATCACACTATTAAAGTCGTGTGGGAGTTTTCGGATTTTGCGGCAGTGGTTAACCGTTTGACGGCAAACAAGAGAGCATGGCTTTAGAATTTGTATCTGCCCCCCTCATCTATTTGCACATATAGCATGACAAATAATTAACTGCTCTTTAAGCTTTCGTAAAATTAAAAATGAAACTATATGGTGCCATAACGAAGACATATGAAAACTATGTTGGTAAGGAGGGAACGTCGGACGGCGTGGGATGGTGGCGTAATGTCGTGTAGTACCGTTAATGTTCTATAACATGTAAAACGTGACAATGAAAGGAATATTCTAAAAGCAACTCATGTAAACACCTTAATCAGAATATTGTCTTATTCTGAATAAGGTCAATAATTAGATTACTGCTGTCCATGTAAACGCAGTCAGTGTTGTTCTATGAAACCATATGATTACCTGTTTTTGATACTTTATTTGAACCTAATATTATTGCCTCATTGTTATTATATATCCTTTGTGAAGACTAAATGCTCTGGGGTTTTTTTTCCAACTTTTACAAAATTCCAAATGTGTTTTGCTGTTGCAGGTTACACACTGATCATAGACAGTGCAGTTTTCTTTCTGCAGTCACCGTGAATAGAACAAAGCTGAAATATTATGATCCATGACTAATCAACGCAGACCCCTAATATGTAAACGCAGCCATTAACTCTCACATACTGTAGGAGTCCACACTGGACTGATCAGTTCAGACCCTTCAGAGCTCTTCATTAATGCTGTTCTGCTGTGTTTGGGTTGTTCCTCAATAGGTCCTCTGCCCTCTCACTCGCTCACACACAGCAAACTGAAACAGCTCAGATTAAGATTAATCCTCCTTAATGCACCGGCTCATAATATAGTCATTAGGTGACTTGAGCCTAATCCAACCCATCTAACCACCGTGCTTTATAAAACACACACGCAGGATTTGCTGTCAATGCTTGGAGGCTGGAAACACAGCATCACATAAATACTGGCCGGTCTGACACTTAATACTGATAAAGGCTTCGCTGAATGGTAAATGTAAATGAAGAGCGTGTGCTGAGTTTGAGTGTGAATGGACAGAGAGGCCTTCACTGCATCCCTGTTACATTAGGTGACTTCATACTGACAAGAATAGTTCATCCAAAAAGGACAGTTCACTCATTTACTCACCCTCATGTTGTTCAAACCCGTATGCTGTTATTTTTTTGCAGTGGAGAAAATATGCTGCTCTTTCCCATTCAACAACACTTTATGGTGACCCAAAAATGATGAACAAAAAAAAAGAGAAAACCACTAAAACACAAAAGTTTTCTATATTTTAGTTTTTATCAGTCTTATTTTTCAGTGATTTCAGTTGATCTGCTTCAGAAATGGAACTTGGTGATCCGTTAGTTCTCGATTTAATGGTTCACTGTAGGGGTAAAACTCAGTGAATAACAACAAAAATTTTGGTCTGTTCACACTACTTTTATGGTATTTTATGGAACAGCCATGATCACAATGCCTTTTTATTGTACCATTTTGCTCTACAAAAAAAGGAAGTCGAGGAAAGTTTGGAAATAAGACATGAGGTGTAAGGAAGGACACAATTTAAATTTTGGTTTGAATGGCTATGAATCCCTTGCGCTCTGGCTTATGGTAGTATGAAGACAGGCTGCAGTAAGCAGCAACACAGCTGGCTTCTGTTAAAGTGAGAGGCAGAGAGAGAGTTCAGCACCTTTGAGATTAATCAGCTGTATTCTGCTGCAGTGAAGAGCTCTGCTTCGGCCTTGTTGCCATTTTTATTCATAATGTATTTAAACACTCCGATTGACCAAGTGAATCAGTTGTTTACTTAAGCCGGGGACACGCTTAACGACTGTAAGGCCGATTATGAATGTAACTTGATGCGTACGACTGATCATGCCCAAACGCGCCGAGTCCGAGACAGTTTCGTTCAGTCCGTGTTCACAGTTGGTGTTTAAAATCTGCTCCAGTCGTTGAAAAGTCTGTAAGTGTGTTCAATTCAGTCTTAGAATGTTTCAGCTAGTCGTTAAGTGTGTTCCCGGCATTAGTGTGAATGCTGTGAACTGCTATTGATGAATTATAATTTGAGTATTTTCATGCCCTAATTATTATAGTTCAGTGCATTTAGCAAATGGGGCGGCAGTTGGTTCATGTAGGTTGTCTACAAACCGGAAGGTTGGTGGTTCAATCCCCGGTTCCACCTGACCAAGTGTCGAGGTGTCCACGAGCAAGACACCTAACCTCAGCTGCTCCCGACGAGCTGCATGGCGCCTTGCATGGCTGACACCGCCGTCGGTGTATAAATGAGTGTGTGAATGGGTGAATGTGAGGCAAATTGTAAAGCGCTTTGGTGGCCATTGGGTCTGTGAAAGCGCTATATAAATGCAGTCCATTTACCATATTTTAGTTAGTAACAAAGCAAATGACAGCAGTTCACACATTTATATACTACCATTCGAAAGTTTGTGGTCATTAAGTTTTTTTAATCTTATTTTAAGAAAAGAATAATTTATTCATCAAAAATGTCATTATATATGCTACAATGTTTCAAAAGCTTTCTATTTCAAATAAATTAAGTTATTTTGAACATCCTGTTCATCAATAAATCCTGAATTTTGTTTCAATCACAAATCAGCATATTAGAATGATTTCTGAAGGATCATGTGACACTAATGTAATGATGCTGAAAATTAATCTTTGCACTCACAGAAATAAATTACATTTTTAAAATATAATAAAATGGACAAGTTATTTAAAATTCTTATACTATTTCACAAAATTACTGTTTTTACTGTATTCTAATCAAATAATGCAGCCTTGTTGAGCATAAGAGTCAAAAAGGAATTTACCAACCCCAAAGTTTTGAGTGGTTTTATAAATCATGATTATGATTTTTTTTTAATGAAAACACTTTTTTTTTCCTTTTTTTTTTTTTTCCTGAAGCACACCTTTCAACCTTTGTTCCTCCCCTTGTATATCACCTCAAACCGTGGTCTAATTGTAGGCAGGGCTTAGGGCTGGGCGATATGGCCAAAAAAAATTATCACGATAATTTTTTTTCTATCAGTCGATATCGATAATTATCACGATAAATATCAAATCTTTATTTCTTTTAAGTTTAGAGGCAGATTTTTGCTCCTATAAGTGAAAGTTGTAGAAACCAGAGCGTTAATTGTGGTTTTAAACTACTCTTTATTGTCAAAACATATCATGACAAACACTTGCCAAACAGGTGAACATTTCACAAATCTGAGGTAGAACATGCAAACATTTGTCATTTTTCCTTAACAAAATAAACATCTGAATAGAAAAATATTTCTTCAGCACAGTTTGCAATATTCAAATTACATGTTTTGTCTCGAAACGCTTATTTGACAGCGAGTTGACAGTAAATCTGCATCCTAACTCAAGCTAATACTACTATGTTAAATTTATGTTCATTAACAAAAACAGTAACATCTGTTTAAAAAAAGAAATGTAACGACCACATTTTTATTTTGGTAAAATGTAATATTCTGACTGTTTGAGTTTTATTCAAATTAACCATTGGTCATCCAGTATCATGCATTTAGATCATGATAACCACAGATAAAACCAGGCATAGCCTATAACTTAGCACCTCACTATCATGGCAAAATGTAACTTTATGGTTTCTATGGTATTTGTATGAAAAACAGTAGCCTAACAGTTAAATACATTATTAAATACTGTAATTAAATTCCATTAGTCATTTAATACATTGTCTACATTAATAATATAATACAATTCAATATGTATATCTCACATTTCATATTACTAGGCTAACGTTACAGTAAATCCATGGTAGGCTAAATGAATTCAGTATCAATTCAGATTCTGACTGTATCGTTCCGCACAGTGTTTCTCCTGTTTGTCAGCGCTGTTTCATCTACCTTTAAACTGGTTTGAACTTGACATTTGTGTTCTTCGCTGAATTCAAGCGCTTCTCACTGGATCGAGTCGTGAGCGAGACAATCAGAGTAAACGCGCATGTGCTCTAGTGAGCTCCCGTTTGGACTTTGAGCCGAGCGGATAAATGGTCCGTGTGGCGCGCGGTTCAAATGAGTTTCGTTCCGCTTTTGACGCATGAACATTTATCGACCTCTTGATATCGTTTTATCGAGGAAAATTATATCGCGATAATTATCGTTATCGTTTTATCGCCCAGCCCTAGCAGGGCTTGTTTTAGTATGCTTCACAGTGTCTTGCTAACACAGTAGCCGAGGCCGGTTGTCTAAGTCTACAGTGCGTGGTTGCAGGATATGCTTTCACACCCCATGGGAATGCTATTAGTGTGGAACTGAAGGAACACAGCAGGTGAAACAAATAAGGCCCAGATTTTCCCCCCCTTTCTCCCGCTCGTCACCTTGCTTTTTTCCTTTTCTCTTTCCCTTGTTCTTTTTTCTCTTTCCTCTTTCAGTCTGCCCTTTCTCCTTCCCTCATTCTTTCCATGAAGTTGTGGATGATAGTAGTCATCATGTGAAATGAACTCCGAGCCAGAGCATGTGTGGTGATTTATCCTGCCGAGCTGACCGCTCTCCCAGGCTTAACCCCACGCTGTACACCAGTCAGACCCCCTGCGGACACCCATACCCTCACTCGAGACACACAGGAGGGTATCTGCAAGGGTACACGTTCAAAGGATGCGACGGAAACAGCGGGTCTCATATTGGCTGTTTGTTTTTCCTCTAAATAGAGGTGCTAATTTGGGGCTGCCTCTGCTGAAGGACACATTGAGGGGATGTCTGAGCTCTCCATTTCTAAATAAAAAGAGTAGGGATTGAATTTAATTAGAAAACCAAGCGTGAGTGGATTTAAATTATTATTGGTTTTATCTGTAAATTATGTTAACCGTGATCATGTAGCCCTTCCTGTTGTCTGATAATGTTTCAGAGCTCCAGTTTGTGGCTAAAATGGTTGCAAATGCTACAAAAAAAATACAAAAAAACATAACTTGTAGTTCCATTGGTGGCAGTCATGAAAACTGGTGTGCGTCCATATGTGGTTTCATCAGACATCATAGAGTGCATGCCACAACGAACACAGCGAGCTGTGATGTCTGATTCACGCATCAGTTTAAGTCAGTCAAAAATATTCACTTTCAGATTCACAACTGACTCCCTTACTGAATCGTGATTCATGTTCTTAGAAGTCAGAGTGATATTTATAAGGATTTTTGTTTTGTTTGGAGCGCTGTGGTTTTGTGAAACGGTATTCCTAGTGTTAAGAGACATGGATGTTACCAAATTTGAACCTTCATACACTGAACTGCATCAGAAGAAAAGAATCTCCATGTATAGATACATCAGGCAAGTGACATTGTAAAATTTGTGGCAGCTTTACATGATTAGTAATGTATCAGAACTGAAACTCTTGCCATATTGTGATCTGCCACCATGTCACGCAGTAAATCAACTCTGAACGCTACTGGGATGCTTCCTAGAGACTTCCCACCACAGACTTATGGAACCCAGGAAGGAACCTTCAGCAACACATTCCTCAGGAAGCGCTCGGTGGAGACACACTCACACACACACTCACGGCGGAACTGGAATCCGTATGCTTGCCATCTCTCAAATGTTTTAATTCAGCATGATAAAACATCCGTTATTTATAAGGTGGTTGAGCGTAAAGTATTTTGGACCACAAGTCCATCCATCATGAGCAGACAGCAAGCTGTGAAACTCATTACTGTACGCTCCGGCCTGCTCTTCACTGCCCGGCTCCACTCCGCTCTGTGGTCAGCCGGAATAATGTGACTTCTGTTCAAAGTATGCAGCATAAAAAATACATTTTATTTGCTGGATAACAGGTGCTGGCCAGGCAGGGAATGTGTACTAATGAAGTCATGGTTTATGAATGCATCATGTTTGGACTGGGGCCTATTGTTGTTTCCCAGTTATAATATATAAAAATAATATTAAAGTTATTAAAATATAAAAATAATATAAAATAAGTTTACTCTACCGTTCAAAAGATTTTTTGAAAGGAGTCTTACACTCACCAAGGCTACATTATTTTATCAAAAATACAGTAAACGGTAAAATTGTGAAATATTAAATACAAAAAAAAGATATCCCTGATGCAAAGCTGAATTTTAAGCATAATTACTCTAGTCTTTAGTGTCACATGATCCTTCAGAAATCATTCTAATATGCTGATTTGCTTATTTTTTGGCTAACTGCTGATTCTCTTATTATCGCAGTTAGACTGTGAAAACTGTGGTGGATATTTTCTTTTTTCTTTTTTTAATTGAAAGTTCAAAAGAACTGCATTTATTTGAAGTTTATAAATGTATTTACTGTCATTTGACCATTTAATGCATTCTCGTTGAATTTAAGTATTTCTTCACAAAGTGTCTGTATACTACCTGTATACTGTTTTTTTTTCTCAGCACCTTTAGATTTAAAAAATACATTTTTTGCTCCATATGCCTAACCCTTAAGTTCTTTATCATATCTCCCACCTTTCTACTTTTAAACCCCCCCCCCCCCCCCCCTAAAGTAGAGTTAATTCTCACACTAGCAGCATTTCACCTCTGTCAAAACTAACAGCATTTGAATCTGCTCAAAATGACTGGAGGGTGATTTAAACAAAGCCCCCCAGGTCAAAGGTCGCCTTTAGCCCTGCTGTTTATTTGTTTGCCTTTGTCACTCAAAATCTCTTCTGCACTTTATTTTTTTTTTTTAATATCGGCCTCAAGGTGCAGCAAACAAATCCCCGGCTGCCCCTCGAGTGCAGGGGAGAGTGATGAGATGGAGGAGAGAGAAGAAAAGGCCGGGATTAGGGTTGAGGGCTAGCTAAACAGGCCAGTTGTTTATCTTTGTGCAGTGAAGGTAGTGCTGTGCTGTCACTTTCTCATTCCTCACATAAAAAAACGCACTCCTCCTCATGCTCTGCGCTCCCGGTCAGTAGTGCTTTAATGTTAGACCACTTCTCCTGAACCCCTTCTCATTACCTTACCTAATGTTAAGAGCTTTGATCTTCAAGAACAGGCCTCTTGATGCATTACAACAACTAACATTATTTATGATGGCCTACCCTCTTTCACTCTTTCCCTCTTTTATGCCTTTTTCTTTTTTTTACTCTTTGCTTGTACACATTGAAAAGGAGTTGAGTTGAGTTTTTTGTTTTTGTTGAAAGAAGTGTCTAATGCTCACCAATGCTGGTTTTATTTGATCAAAAATACAGTAAAACAGTCATTTCTATTTTAATATGTTGTTACATTTTTAGCAACCATATTACCCCAGTTTTCAGTGTCACATGAACCTTCAGAAATCACACACTGTAAGAAAAAAACATCCATAGAAAACCAGAAACCGTTAATTTTCTACCGGGATATTATCTGTTTATTTTACTGACATTTACTTCAACCCTAAAACACAACACAGTGCAATGTGAAAAATGTATTCAAAATGAGAAAAAAATTCCTTTATATTACCACAATGCATTGGGCCCTATTTTTACAGGCTTTACTTAGTGTATTATTATGCTGATTTGGTGCTCAAGAAACATTTATTATCATTAATGTTAAAAACAGTTGTGCTGCTTAATATTTGTATGGAAACCATGATATATATATTTGTTAAAGCTGCAGTCCGTAGTTTTCCCTCTGTTGCCATATCTGTTCGAAATCTGCAATTGCAGTTATTCGCGGAATGATCAACTTTTTGTGGGTTCTGCCTTGGCACGGCACTGTGCGGATGAGTCCAATGTTTTGAGGAGAACGTGTGGCTGTCAGTCGCCGCGCCGGTGTGGATACTGTCATTCAGAATCACAGATTCTACTGTTTGGAAGTATGACCAACATAAGAAATTTCACCGGAAAATGTCATCTGACCAACTAAGGGGAAAAAAAGCATTGCAGTAAATCACTCTGATTAAATCTAAAGATCGCTTATCACATCACGTCAAACCGTGCAAATTATACTTTGTTCTCAAAATGTTAATGTTAACAACATCAGCATTGCATGACTACATTTAATGCCCTTCCGAAATTATCCTTGTTTTCGTGGGCCCGGTTGCAGTCTCTTTTTTTTTCTGTAGAGACTCCGAAGTCCGAACAAAGTCTTTTGCATTTTACAACGAGTGAATCTCTAGTTGTCACTGGTGATTGTCGTTTGAACCTTTTTGGATCCGCCATCAAATTGATAAGTTTAATTATGTCAAGTGCTGTGAGAAAAGCCTATAAATCTCCACCTCCAACATCCTCACACGCAATATAGCCTATAGCTGAGACTCCTTCTTTATGTGTACAGATGTGACGTAATGATGCAAAGACATGCTCAAATTTCCCCCGGAAATCCACCAGTACCACTGGAATTAAAAACATTATTACAAGCTTACCGTTTTGAATCGAGCTAAGCTAGGCAGATAGTTTGTACACATTGATATACATATACATGGTTTTATTCAGCAAAGATACATACATACATATACATATATATATGTATATGTATGTATGTATCTTTGCTGAATAACCATGAATCCCCTCAAAAAAAAAAACTTACCCAAAACTTTTTAATAGTCAAGTCAAGTCATCTTCATTTATATAGCGCTTTTAACAATGGATTGTTTCAAAGCAGCTTTACAGAGATAAACATATAATTTATGGTAACAGATTGTTTTGGCATTTATAGCGGTTCTTGAACAATGTTACTTCCAGCCAAAGTTAACTTTGATTGATTCACCTCCGTCGAAATGATCAGACTTTTAAACGCGAACCTGTGATTAACGCTGACGGCGTTCACATGCTCGTTCAGAATTGATTCTATAGTTATGTGCTTTTTAAAATATGTGCGCAGGTTTATAATTCATACAACCCAGCCTAAACAAACTACTTTTCTTGCCTATAAATTTTGATACAGAATTTTGTTTTATTTTATCACTTCGGGGTACGCGAGCCAGAATTCACAACGCTTCATCTGTAGAGTGGGAAAGGGATCCTCCATAGGGAGAGGATAGTGGACACTTCAGCACTGCATTGTCATCGGGTCCAGGCGGACCTCCTTCGTCAGATCTGGACACGGCCTAGATCCGGCAGTCTGCGGGAAAACCTCGGGATAAACAAAGACACTAATATTAGCGTAGATGCCATTCTTCTTATGATGTAGCGAGTACATCAAGATTTAAGGGAAGTGTTCCCAGTTCCGGCTGACCTAATCTATGCAGCCTAACATTGAATTTATAGAAGTCTATAGTGTGTTATGTGTATGCTAGGTCAAAGAGATGTGTTTTTAGTCTAGCTTTGAACTGACAGAGTGTGTCTGCTTCCCGGACAATGGTAGGAAGACTGTTCCAAAGTTTTGGTGCTAAATAGGAAAAGGATCTACCGCCTGCAGTCGATTTAGATATTCTAGGTATTATCAACTGGCCGGAATTTTGAGATCGTAATAGACGTGAAGGACTATAATACGTTAAGAGCTCGCTCAAGTACTGCGGAGCTAAACCATTTAGTGCTTTGTAGGTAATCAACAATATTTTAAAATGTATACGATGTTTAATAGGGAGCCAATGCAGTGTTGACAGAACCGGGCTAATATGGTCATATTTCCTGGTTCTGGTAAGAACTCGAGCTGCGGCGTTTTGAACTCGCTGTAGTTTATTTATTAAGCGTGCAGGGCAACCACCCAGTAGAGCATTACAATGATCTAGCCTTGAGGTCATGAACGCATGGACTAATTGTTCCGCATTTCCCAATGAGAGCATGTGGCGTATTTTAGATATATTTTTAAGATGGAAAAATGCAGTTTTACAGATACTAGACACGTGGCTTTCAAAAGAAAGGTTGGTATCAAAGAGCACACCCAGGTTCCTAACCGACGACGAAGACTTGACAGAGCAGCGATCAAGTGTTAGACAGTATTCTGGGTTATTACGTGTGTAAGTTTTTTGTCCAATAATTAGAATCTCTGTCTTTTCAGAATTTAGTAGTAGGAAATTACTAGTCATCCAATTTTTTATATCAGCTATGCATTCCGTTAATTTTGTGAATTGGTAAGTTTCGTTGGGTTTTGAAGAAATATACAGCTGAGTATCATCGGCATAACAGTGAAAGCTAACTCCATGTTTCCTAATGATATCTCCTAATGGTAGCATGTACAGAGTGAACAGCAGCGGTCCTAGTACTGAGCCTTGTGGTACGCCATACTGAACTTGTGATCGATAAGACATCTCTTCATTTACTGCTACAAACTGATAACGGTCAGTTAAGTATGATTTAAACCATGCTAGTGCAATTCCACTAATGCCCAGATAGTTTTCTAGTCTATTTAAAAGAATGTTGTGGTCAATTGTGTCAAATGCAGCACTAAGATCGAGTAACACTAATAGAGAGATACAACCACGATCGGATGATAAGAGCAAATCATTTGTGACTCTAATGAGAGCGGTCTCAGTGCTATGGTACGGTCTAAATCCGGACTGAAAATCCTCGCAGATATCATTTCTTTCTAGAAAGGAACACAGTTGTGAAGATACTGCTTTTTCCAATATCTTTGACAGAAAAGGCAGATTCGAGATCGGCCTGTAATTGACTAATTCTGTAGGATCAAGTTGTGGTTTTTTAACAAGCGGTTTTATCATAGCCAGTTTAAAGGTTTTTGGTACGTATCCTAGAGACAAAGATGAATTAATGATATTAAGAAGAGGATATATGACCTCTGGAAACATCTCTTTCAGTAGCTTAGTCGGTATAGGATCTAACATACAAGTTGTCGATTTAGATGAAGTAACGAGTTTGCAGAATTCTTCCTCTCCTATAGCAACAAATGAATCAAATTTTTCCTCAGGGAGACTACAATGCACTTCCTGATGCGATACTGTGGTAGACGGTTTCATAGTTATAATTTTGTCCCTGATATTATCAATCTTATAAGTGAAGAAGTTCATAAAGTCATCACTGCTGTGTTGCTTGGACACTTCTGAGCTTGAAGCTTTCTTTTTCGTTAGTTTAGCCACTGTTTCAAATAAATACCTTGGATTATGTTTATTTTCTTCTAATAGGTTTGAAAAATAAGCAGATCTAGCAGCTTTTAAAGCCTCTCTGTAAGCAATCGAGCTCTCTTTCCACGAAATCCGAAATACCTCTAGTTTAGTTTTCTTCCAGTTGCGCTCCATTTTTCTGGCTGCTCTCTTAAGGTCCCGGGTGTGCTCGCTGTACCACGGCGTTGGGCTATTTTCTTTAATCTTCTTTACGCGCAACGGAGCAACTGCGTCTAAAGTGCTGGAAAAGAGAGAGTTAAACGTTTCTGTTGCAATATCAAGTTCTTCTAAGCTATCCGGGATGCTGAGATGATGAAACTTATTAGGAAGATTATTGATAAAGCAATCTTTAGTGGCAGAAGTTATAGGTCTAACGTATTTATAACACGGAGTCGGCTTTGCAGCTTTGGCTAAATGTAATTTACATGAGACTAGATAATGATCTGAGATGTCATCGCTCTGCTGCAGAATTTCAACGGCATCAACATCTATTTCATGTGATAATATTAGATCTAGAGTATGATTACGACAATGAGTAGGTCCTGACACGTGTTGTCTAACTCCAATTGAGTTTACAATGTCTTTAAATGCCAATCCCAATGCATCTTTTTCATTATCTACATGTATATTAAAATCGCCAACAATTAGTACTTTATCTGCAGCCAATACTAATTCTGATAGAAAGTCCGCAAATTCTTTGATAAAATCTTTATGGTGGCCTGTATACAGTAGGCAGCATAATTCTCAAATGTGATTTATCGTTTACACTATATATTTTTACATTAAGCACCAATACTTCAAAAGAAGTATATTTAAAGCTAGATTTCTTAGTGGTTTTGAAAATATTACTATAAATTACAGCAACACCTCCCCCTTTGCCTTTCAGACGAGGTTCATGTTTATAACTGTAATCTTGTGGGGTTGACTCATTTAAAATAATGTAATCGTTTGGTTTTAGCCAGGTTTCTGTCAAACACAGCATATCAAGATTATAATCTGAAATCATATCATTAACTATGAGAGATTTTGAAGTAAGGGATCGAATATTCAGCAACCCAAGCTTTATCATTTGCTCATCTGTATTATATCTGTTTTTTATTTGTTGAACATCAATTAAACTTTTAACCTGACGTTTTTTGGATTTCCAAATTCGGGGAACAGACACAGTCTCTATATGATGACATCTAGGTGAAAGAGACTCTATGTGATGGGATTTATCTGACCTTGGTGACGTGAGGCCGCTAGCAGACGGTCGGTTTAGCCAGTCTGTCTGCTTCCTGACCTGAGCCCCAGATTGTCATGTTTTATCTCTAAGACTATGAGCCAAATTACTAGAGAGAAGAGCAGCACCAGCCCAGGAGGGATGGATACCATCTCTTTTCAACAGATCAGGCTTGCCCCAAAAACTTTTCCAATTGTCTATGAATTTTATATTATTCTGCGGACACCACTTCGACAGCCAACCGTTCAGTGAGGCCAATCGGCTAACTATCTCATCACTCCTGCGTACAGGAAGGGGACCAGAGTAAATTACAGTGCCTGACATCGTACTTGCGAGTTCACACACCTCTTTAATATTAATTTTGGTGATCTCCGACTGGCGGAGTCGAACATCATTAGTGCCGACATGAATAATGATCTTAGAGAATTTACGATTAGCATTAGCCAGCACTTTTAAATTTGCTTTGATGTCAGGCGCTCTGGCTCCCGGCAAACATGTGACTATGGTGGCTGGTGTCTCTATTTTCACGTTCCGTGTGATCGAATCACCAATTACCAGGGCACAATCAACAGAATTCTCAGTGGGTGTTTCACTGAGTGGGGCAAATCGGTTTGTTATGGGAATCGGAACGGAAGAGTGGTTCTTTGATCCGCGACTAGAACGATCTCTCACGGTCACCCATCTGCCCTGCTGCACGGGCTCTACTTCAGCCGGAACCGAATCATGTAAAGAGTTCACTATGCTAGGCGCATCCAAAACACGATCTAAAGATCTAGCATTCTTACCATCCTCAATTAAAGTTTGGATGCGTGTCTCTAGTTCTGAAATCTTCTCCGTCAGCCTGACTGTCTCCTTGCATTTATCACATATAAATCCTATATTGCCATCGGAGAAGGCTATACTAAACATATGACATGTGACACAGGTGACAATAACAGGACAAGAAGACATTACTCACCGTGTTTGTTGACTGATTTCTTACTTACCTGAACTTTATGAACTCAAAGGCGCGGGTGCGCGAGAGAAAATAAATATAGCTATAATGAGCACACGGGTGGCGCGTTAGCAGGCTAACGTTAGCGAGTTACTAGCGTGCTGTGTTAACAATAACGGAAGCTAGAGATGTAAGGTTAATCTGAGATGTTGGGTAAGCTGTATTTAGTAGTATAAACAACTAGATAGTAAATGATGGCTCAAAACATAAAGAAATACGAGGCTCAGGCGGAGCTTACAGCCTCGAAGCAAACAAACACACAGCAGGCAGCGAGGCAGACAGGAGCAATCGATCAGCGATCAGACAGGAGCAATCCTGTGTGTTGCACAATCCACAATCCACAATAATAGTGTTGTAGTTCAAATCAACTAAAGTTGTTTAAGAGATTTTTTTTTTTATTGTTCGTTTTTTTTAAGTTTGAAGCTATTTTTTCCAAGGCCAGACGGCAAAATGAGAAATGCATTTAGATCCTGTGCGCTATAAATGCAAACAATATTTCATCCCTTCATTTTAAAATATAGCTTTAATATCACACTGTAAGGGGAAATGTTGTCAATGAGTTACTTTGGAAGCTTTTAGAAAAGTTTTAATTTCTCTGGGGCTTTCAAATTGCCTGTTTAGGTTGTGGCGAGCATTGTTCGGCGCATTTATAAAACACCACTGTGGGTTGTACTGAACGACCGTATGGAGTTCCATAACATTGTTACAACCTAATTGCCCTCTTCGACAAGTGCCAATTTTCTTCAAAAGGCAGGAGAGAAAAGAGCGGATGGGCGAGAAGCGCGTTGACATGCGTCAAACTCCTCCCCGTAGATGGATCAGGCTGTGTTTGGGTCCTGAGATGAGAAGTCTCCCTGGGTTTGCTTTAGCCGTGCTGGCCTTGTTAGTTCGTCCATCTCTTGCAGCATTAGAGCAGGCTACTGGAAAGACCTGGCTCTAATTCCACTAGCAGATCAATAACCATCAGTGTTTGGTTTTGGGCTGCTGGCTTGGTCACGGGATGCTCCACCCCCCACCTTCCCTGCTCGCCCCCATTCGCAACCCTTGTAGGCTGAGGGTCGTTTTGTTTGGAGGTAATTTACACTGTGGGCTTGTGAACTCTGTCTCAATTGAGTCTCAATTGGCGCTTGTCTGTATGGAGTGAGTGGGCCAAGAAGGTTTGATGCGCATACATTTATTCTTTCTTTCATTCAAAGAGTATATATTATCTTTTATCACAATATTTATTTTAAGTTATTTTTGCTAAAAGAGAAACCATCTTTCAGACGAACGCGCGCATATACGGAATTGAGTTCTCTTTCACTGCTTAGTATACAAATTACAAGTATGAGAGCATAACTGCGATAGAGTCTATACTACAAAATCTCTACCGGGTGACAAATTTCTACCAGTTAATCATGTCTACTGGTATATCGCCTACCCCTATTCATTTTTTATCTTGTAAAGGGTTGCTAAACGTACTGGTACCAGTCGGTACTAAAATAAAAAGTTGATAGTACCAGCATTTCTGCATTACCAGTAGTACAGAGTACCAGGTATATTTGGAACCCGCTGATAGACGTTGCTTTCAAACGCTCTCGTTCGTGTATGTTTGAGCGCTCTCTGAACGTCAATGGTTTCTATTTTGAACGTTATCTATTGAACGTTATACCCTAAAAAAATACCCTGATATTTTAGTACCCTAACAACCCTACTTGTAAAGCAAAGAGCATAGCTGTTTTCAGTCTGACAGAAGACACTTGGCCTGCATAATTGTCTAAAATATGTGACATAGCGGTCTGACAAATTAAGTTATTCATTCTTTTGTGATTAGATTAAACAAACACAAAGGCCCAGCGGGTCTAGTACTGAGAGTCAGACAGCCACTGTTTGTATTACTGCTGCTGTAGCCTGATCATTTGCTTTTCTGAATAGCTGTCCTACACACACACACACACACACACGCTGGTCTATAGTCTGGTGGAAAATTGCCTCTTGTTTGTGTGGTGTAACGTTGCTCCTTGTGGAATTCTGATCTGTCAGTGATGCTTTAGTTACATTTACTACAGGGGGGAAATCTCAAACAGTTTAGGAAACTGGATACTGGATAATTTGGGTAGTTTTGATCTCTATGTTTGTAGTTACGTCCTCTTATTTTAAATTCCCGTGAGTGAAGAGGAATATTCAAAGTAATCACCTAATAATACTGTATGGGGTGGGTGGAATACCAAAATGTTAATGTTATCACTATCACATTTATATCATGGTACAAATTTCACAATACAGTTATTTTTGCTAATTCAACTAAAAGGGCTTATTTTAAATAACTTAGTGGTATTTTTTTTTTTAATAATCCTCTGTATTACTTTTATTTGGAGCTTGATGGATTGATAATATACCTTAAAATGATAAATAAAAATATAATTGAATTAAAAATAATACAATTAAAAACAAGTAATGTTATTTAGATAAATACAATTAAAATATCTTATATTAAGCTATTATTCAAGTCTGCCAAATGCATAAATAAATAAAAAAGTGGCGTCTTTCAAAACAGATTCACATAATGTAACGCCTTGTAGGAAACACTGACTGAACTGTATACTCTGTAAACTCTTATTCTCCTCGGTTACAGTTCAAAGAGTTTGATAAGTGATTTTATTTGCTTTTATTCATGTATAGCATGGGTCACCAACCTCGGTCCTGGAGGGCCGGTCTCCTGCAGAGTTTAGCTCCAACCCCAATTAAACACACCTGAACCAGCTAATCAAGGTCTCACTAGGCATAATAGAAACTGTCAGGCAGGTGTGTTGGACCTGGTTGGAGCTAAACTCTGCAGGACATCGGCCCTCCAGGACCGAGGTTGGTGACCACTGATGTATAGTATTATGGGTCTTAAAAGAAAAGGGCGGCATAAAACAAAGGACCTTACGTTGCAGTGAAATGGAAGTAGCAACGTTTTGAATAAACATGACAAGTTCAATTTAAAATTTTGAAACAGGAACACATGCATGAATGATTGTTCACAATTAGATCTATAACATGTGTTTAGAAAATAGATGGGGTTAATTTTCATTTCTTCAAATATTGTTTTGAATCTGAATTCTGTTCGAACACCTGCTTTTGGTGCTCCTCAGGATGCATTTGGATCAGTGTAACACAGTTTTGATGTGCTTTCTTAATGCTGTTCTCGACATTGCTCTGCTGTTATGTACATTTATAGCTCAGACCCTCAACCGCTTAAACTGTGCTCTGTTTTAGGCTCTTTCTGCACCAGTGCCAATTGATGTGCATGTGTAATGTGTGGCAGCGGCATCTCCTCTAGGTGCTCCCAGGGGCCCCAGGGTCCGGGGATATTTGCGGAGGTACCAGTCACACTCGGCTGCACAGGCGGGTGTTAAACCAGACTCAGTCCACTCATCAGAGTTTAAACCTACAGCGAGCACAACAGAACAGACCATTGTGCAGTTTCCAATGCGTTGGGAAAACTTGATATTTTGCATTATGAAGCAGTAAAATATCATGGAGATGAGCCATAGCCTGTGTTTTTGCTAACAGCTCCTCTGCTAGTTATGTACAGCCACAATTGAATCTTAAGGGAGATTGTTAGGAGCCGTGCCGTACCGTTGCTCAATTTTCTGAGCTTGTTCTCCAAGGACACGCACATACTTGGAGACTCAAAACCCTTAGCCGTGGCATACATGGATGGGTGACCGACTTTAATCCCTTTTTTATTTTGGCCAATGTCACACAGAGGTCACTCTGGTTACTGTGTGATTGTCTCACCATCATGGTCCAACACCTCAATTTCTTTATTTCCCTGCGTGGCCCCGGAGATTGCACTGAAGTACCGAGTCATATTTAGCCTTTATTTAAGAAGATTGGCGCACGTGGGGGTAGGCAGTGCGACGGGGCGCCGATGGCCGGCTGGATCAATACAACACAATTGAGTTCTCCAATCTGAGAGACTAGCTGCAGTGAAGGTGGCACTTATGGGGTGATCGCTTCTGATGAAGACTTTATTAGCTTCTATTGACAGATTCATTTGAGATCCCTCTCCCTTCATCGCCACCACCTCACTCCAGACTCTCTCTTCCACTGTAAAGTAATATAGTCTAAGCCCACCTTTAAAAGTTTCTGGGTTTGAAGAAACGCGTTAACAGCAGAGTTGTTTGGTCCTGTGTTTTCGAAGCTTCGCGACTGTTTCTTCGACTTGATTTCAAAGTAACTTTTGTTATTCTTCTGCCGTCCACAATTTCTTTGGCTTTTCGTGAACTTGGGTTAAGTGGTAAGCACTTGAGACCCTTGTTATCAGATACTGCAGCACCGTCAAAGAGTTTTCACTGTAGGAATGGAGCATTTCTGAGCTTTTCCCCCACGAGAATACAAAGAAAACATCAAGTTCCCCAAAGAAACTGCCCAACAGAAGATTTGCTTTTGGAAGAGAGTCTAGAAGCAACCTGGCTGCGGATAAGACAAAGTGTGGAAATTTTCAAATGATTTAATATTTTATCTCCAAACAAGCCGCAGGCGTATTAGATATCACAAGCGAATACTCAGCAGTCATATGTGCGCTCTAAAATTGGCTGAGGCTCGACTCGGGCTTTGAAGTCAAGAGTTTTTTTTGCGTCAAAGTAGCTGTTCGGGGGGAACCCTAATCCTACCAGTATTGCTATGGCAAGCTGTGCCTCAGCTCGACACTCGCAGCAGGTTTTCGTGACTCCACTAATTTTTCCATTGTTGTTTTACCTGGTTTGTATTTTGTAACCCTCTCCCCCTCTCGCCGGCGTTCTCAGAGGGGCTGTTCCCCGCGCTCGGGTGGATTGGCCCGAGGTGCTTTCCCATCCACAAATAAAGAGCTCGGCGAAGATAATGAAGTATGTTGCATCCTCGGCTGCAGCTGTGTTTTGTTGGCTCTGTTAGATTAAGGCTTTATGTGTGGTGCTTATTTCTTATAAAAGCTCATCAATAAACTCAGAGCTGCAGGCCTAAATTTGTATCATGCAACTGGCCGTTTATTTCTTGGCCTCTGCTGTTCTCATCAGGAATTTTTGTATGGGACGCACTGTGTAGAATGCATCTGATTTTTCAACTTTAATATAAGCAAATTGTATGCTCTTTTAGTATAGTATCGGGAGGTCTGCACAACTATACACTCTGGTAGTATCTGTATTGGATCTGACTGGGGTAATGTTTTTGTGCTAAAACCAATACCATGCAGCATGCATACAAATGCATTATTAATGGTTTGTTATCAATATTACCATGATGAAGTTTGTAATGTGAGTTGTTGTTTTCAAAATGGCTCCTTCTCTTGTCTATTTGTTTTTACAAATTGAACGGTTTATTGAACCTAATCTTAAAAAAAGTTTGGATACAGTTTTTTTTGCGTTCATATTTGATGCATCAAGCTTTTGTCTCGTATAGTATATAGGATTAAATTGGAGCTTATACTTGAGGATATGTCCAATTATTCAGAGCTCCAAACTGAGAAAACATATGCAATGTTTATGACAGTTGTCACTCTATATCTCCCAATAATATTTATTTGTAAGATGGTGTAATTTTATATTCAAAACTCAATAAAGTAAGCATTTTCAATGTAGTTTTTAACGTGGGGGGAAAATATGTAATGCAATATGATACAATGGTGATTGAGAGATGCAGAAATAAATGTTCATCAAAAGCCTGATATTTGAGCCTGAGTTTTCTAAAAATATGATGCATGGATAACCAAGTAAATCTAAGTTGCTCAACAACATACGATCCTGTTTTTTTTCCTTCCCGTTTGAAAAGATATTTATTTTGCATTTTTGTATTTGCATGTGCTGCACCATCCCTTGTTCAGCCTTGTTAATGGTGACCCAGAACAAATCTCTTATGTGATTCATGAAAATATTAAGCATTCTACCCTCAAATCATCAATTTTACTTTACCTGTAGCATTACTAAAAATATATGTATATTGATACTGGGAAATACAGAAAAAAAAGTACTACTATTACTCTGTTTCTAAAAAGCGGTATCATCCCTAATGATGAGAGAGAGGCTTTAATTTTCCCAACAGCTGTTACTTCACCAGGCTAGCAGCAGAGTCCTCCCACCCCAACGAGTTCAGTCATTTTCATTAATGCTAAATCCTACATCCTACACAGCTGCTTTAAACGAGCTTTTGGAAACAGAGTTGTAATAAGATACTCCACTCTGCCAAGGTGAATAAGAAACAGCCCTCTCTTAACCCGCTCCCTGGCTGTACCTTTCTGCCCTGTTGCATCTTTTTTTACATGTATGCAACACAGGTTCGTAATTTCAGTCATGACACACGTCTTATAAATCATTGTTCATGTATATGCCAATGATTTATAAAGAACGTAATTATTTTTAGCAATTGAACAATTTGTTCTACAAGCTGAAAATAGTAACTGACTAGTATCTTATTCATCATGTCAGTAGGTTGAATTGCTCTCTCCTCTGAACTAGACTTGTTTTTTGTAATTCTAGATCTTTCCGATGTGGAACCAAATGTGTTTCTTAGACCTTTCCTGGAGGTGATCCGCTCAGAGGACACAACTGGACCAATCACAGGTCTTGCTCTCACATCGGTCAACAAGTTCTTGTCATATGGCCTTATAGGTAAGTTTTTATTGTGCCTGAGAAAAAAAAAAGAGACTGTTTTATGTTTTTTTTCTCTTGCTCCAGAATATTAGATGTAATTAAGATTTTTTTTCTCCATATTCTTTAGGTTATCAGAGGTTATCCAAGTGTTAATGTAGAAATATGAATACATTTAATATACATACACTAGTGCTTACATTTGGGGTCAGTATGATTTTTTTTGTAAGTATGATTTTTATTCAGCAGAGATGCATTAAATTGATCAAAAGTGACCGTAAAGACATTTTTAATGTTTTGCCGCATAGCCGTTTTCAACATTAATACTAAGAAACGTTTCAGTTATTTTAAATTGGAGTAATTTACAATAGTACTGTTTTTACTGTATTTTTTATCAAATTAATGCAGCCTTGGTGAGCACAAGTATGGAGCCCCGCACATGACATGAGGAGAAATATATTGTGGCCATGAATTAAGAATTCGTTCCCACAACTTAATTCATCCCCTCGTTTTTAGTAAATCGTGGCCACGTTTAACTAATTTGTTTACTAACTAAAAAAAAGGGAACAAATTATATCTACGTGGTAAATTTAATAAAACGAGGGAATGAATTAGTAAAACATGCTGATGTATTAGTAAGTCATGGGAACAAATTGTGGGCCTACAATTGTAAAAAAAGAAAGAAAAAAATCATGCATGGCATGTGTGGGGCTCCATACATGAGAGACTTTTTTCAAAAACCTTACTGACCCCAAACTTTTGAACAGTAGTGTATATTATCATCAATACATATTAACACAAACATTGATCATTTTAAATGAAAAGTTTTTAATTATATTTAATATAAAAATTCAGTCTTTAATGTGTCCTTCTAAACCCGTCTAATGTTCTTTCATCTGTGAAACACTAAAGAGAAGTTCAGCAGCTGCTTCATACAATGAAAGTGAATGGTGTTGTAACTTAATCATAAAAATGTGCATCATCAAAAAAAAGAACATCATAACATATTTGGTTTAGAACAACATGAGGGTGAGAGGATGAAGTGTTCATTTTTGGTTGAATTATCCCTTTAATGGTCTTAGTTTTTTTCATCGCATCTTAGCCCACCAGTCATATAATCTCCAAAGAGTAGCTCATTGGTCAACGTCATCTTTGAATGCACTTTTCAGCAGAAGTCTTGATGGATGGACTCTATTTTCTCATTGACACAGGAGAGCTTGTTTTTCAGCAGTTGTGATCGGCACAGAATGTCCTCTTCCTTGTTAGGGAAATATGGCCAGATGCTGCCAGTGCCGGTTCAAAGTGTGAAACCAGCACCCTGTTCAAGATACAAGCCGTATCTAGTTTTTCTCCCCTCTCCCATAACTAGTCAGTTGTTTGAAAAAACTACTATGAGAGCACTTGTCAAGCAGCTGTATGGTTTGGAAAACTGAAGGATGGTTTTACTGATGTTACAGGTGCTCTGTCTAAGCCATAACATGATACAGTACTCGGTGGATATCTGGGATGTAAAGCTTTTCTATGTATTTTTTTCATTAAACATTAATTCTAGGAATAAAAATCTAATTTAAACCTGGAAATAAACAACGTTTCAGCATTTTTAAAAAACTAAAACAAAAGTAAAATTATGCCTTAAAGTCAATGAAGACATTTTCAAGATTCTATAATATTCTTTGGTTCACTAAACATTTATATATATATATACACACGCACGCACATACATACATAAATACTACAGGGCTGTTGAATGCTTGAATCTGATTGGTTGACGTGCAAGGTGTGCAATTGTTTTCAGGGAAACGCACTGCTAAAGTAGTTTCAGGCAGGTCTTGACCGCATTACAGTTCCATATCACTTCACCAAATGATTTGTTACTTCAAAGGTCCTTACTGCCTACAACAACAAAAGAACCAAAACCAATGGCACTGATCAAGCAAATAAATAAATAAAACAAAACAATAGGATAAAATTGACTAATTATTTCCATGTTTTTGCCACAAAATTACGTTTCATATGTTCATATGAAAGCACACACTCTTTCTCCCACTCAAACGCACATACATACTACAGTACGGACACACACTCGCACAGCAACATGTTGTCAGCGCTGCTCTGACGATTTATCAGTAAAAAAGTTTAGCAACTTAAAAGCTACATGAATTTCTCACTAGTGAGGTAATAAAGGCGCTGTTCTTGAAGCAGATAAACGTAGTTTCGCTATTAGTAGAGACGCTGCTGCCGAACACCGTTTGGAGTCCTACACACAAGAGCATGTTAAGGACAAAAACCTGACAAATGTCTTGAAATGCATCATCTGAACAATGTTTTGAGGTGTGGTAACCGTAGTATATGCAGAATAAGTGACTCTGGGCCGTTGAGTTATTAGAAAAACAATGCACACTCGAGTGTGTGTGTATATAGCAGAAGTACATTCACTATTGGAATGCAATAGACACAGACACACAGATCAACTAAACTAATTCTGGACACCCTGCGAGCTGCTGTCACCCCAGATGCACCCCTGTTCCCAATCCCCCATGATGCCAGCATCTAATCAGGAATGGTTGCTATGGCAACCTGCGCTGTAGATCTCCAAACCTTGGCCCCCTTTACTTGTAGCATAAGGGTTAGTAGTCGCACATGCATATTTTCCTGGAGTACACAAGTCATTTTGTCAAACAGTTCTAGCAGCAGCACACCTGGCTGTAAATGTGTCATTTTATTCAAAATGTGCTATTTTTTTTTAGACGTTATTGGCCTAATATTTATTCCGGTTAGGCTAATACTGTATCAATTGAAATACACTGCACTGCAGCATGTATTTGGCTGTCTGTTTTTGTTCTTTTCTTTTTTAACTTTGTTTTTTTCCTGAGTAACATACAGAATGTACTCAGTAGAGCTTCAACACTCTTTCTCTTTTTTTTATTCTCTCTCTCTCACACACACAGAGCTGTGCTAATCCCAGGTGAGCACTCCTGACGAGCGTGACATATTAATGCACTCGTATGAGTGTGTGATTAAATGACCTTTAGGTATGTGAGAGGCTGTGTGCTGACTGATGGGTTATGCTCATTCAGACTGCTCTAATCTGCCATGAAGAGTGACATTATCATTACTCCCAATTAGCATTCCATAGACATACAGTACAGCCACACATTATAGGTCTTACATTAACAGCTCTGATTGATTCACAACTCACTGTGATGCAGGGGTCTTAACTTTGGATTTTGGTTATAGACTATAATTGATCACTGACTCTTCATAAATGTCAGATATGGTTTTATAGTATGGTTTGTATGGGTGAGAAGCTGAAGTCTAAACTTGAGAACACACTAAAAAAATACAAATTATAATATGTGGAGTGTGGACTAATAAGAATTTATTTATTTATTTTGTTTAATTTGTATTTCAGTGTCACCTATAGAGAACATTGGGACTTAAGTCACAATTTCTGTCTGATTCGTATATCTTTAGTACGCCTTCAGTCTGTAAAACTAATATCATAAATGTTGGAAAATGGAAATACATGTTTTCTCCTCAACTTCAAATCAATATACATGAACCAAACTAGGCAAGGCAAAGCTAGTTTATTTAGGCAAGCTGACTATTTCGATCTCTCCATTTCGCAGGTGTTGCTGGTATTGTCCCAAAATGTCTTTGCTTATCTTCCACGCACCTTTTTGATCTTGTGAAATTGCACCAGAACAACTACACAACAAGTTTATAAAGCACATTTCATACACAATGGTAATTCAAAGCCCTTTACATAAAAAGGATTTTTTTTAAAGAATCCTAAAATAATCACAAGTGCATAGAAAATAAGAATGACAATAAAAACAAAGAACAAGACATTTATTAAAATGGATTAAAGCAGAAAGAATGAAAAGAGGGCACGGATAAAATATAGTCGGACTTCAGTAGCACAGTGCTTTTTTGGTAAATCCACAGCTAAATAGATGGGTTTGAGTCTGGGTTTGAATGTCTACTGTAGGACCACATCTGATCTCTTCTGGAAGCTGGTTCAGCTACGGGTGGCGTAATAGCTAAAAGCGGACTCACCGTGCTTTGAGTGAACCCTTGGCATTTCTAACTGATTTTTACTAATCTGTTGGGTTTATATATGCAATCTATTGGGGTCCTAGTCCATTGAGTGATTTATAAACAAGTAATAGCACTTTAAAGTCAATTCTAAATGTAATCGGAAGCCAGTGTAAAGACTTGGACAGGTGCGTTATGTTCCGGTTTTCTGGTTCTGCTCGGAATCCTGGCAAACTATGCACATATGTTCTCAAAGACATTACAGAATATTTATTTTTGTTCACACATAATATTTTCTTGCTAATATATTTGTATATGGACATAATGTGTGTTGTCATTTACATAATATATTTAATAATGCAATATTGTATTGATGGGTTTTAGAGGAAACTTTTAAATGCAACAACAAAAATAATAATCTACTAGTCTAATATAATCTAATAATGATACTAGTACTAGTAAATCATCATATACCAAACCGGTGGCTTTTCTTCTCTTAAAATTAGTTTTGTTAATCAATTAAAACCGTTATGTCTGAAAAGCCTAGTATGTCTTCTTGTATATTCTTGAAAACCCAAATGTCCTCTTCAGTGGACAGGAGGATTTTTTTTATGGTTCAACTTTACAAATAGGCAGAAGAGAGTATGCTGGTCCCAGAAATATTATTGGTCTTTTGCAGAGTGACTGTTTTAACTCACTGGCGTTTCAGTACAGAGACAGAATACTGACATCTATTGGCCAGAAACATAAATGCAGTGATCTTCGGTACACTTTATTTTGGTCCCCCTAGGGAATTCTTAGTCATTCACCTGTCCTATGTCAGTATAGAGAAGTTGGTACAATCTCTGCTGCTTGTAATTTTGTTTTAGGCAAACTGATCACACCAAACTTTAAGCGGAGGAGCACTTTAACTTTGCTCACCAAGAGTCACAACATGTGATTTTTATCAGCCAAATGCACCAGGACTTTCCTGCTGTTGTTCCCTCTTATTGGTGTACAGTGAGACCCGAGCCCTTACGGCACACTGGGGGGTCTCCCTGTAACCACACACACACACACACACTCTGTGAATTTGTTTGGTGAGGGCTAATTCCCCTCAATCTCAGGCCTGAGGTCTGTGGGCTCGGGGGGACGGACATATTGACAGATATCCAGATCCCACTTTTCCCACTCTCCCTTTCCCACTCTTCTTTTTCCCAGGCCGGTACTCAAACCAAAGGCTCACTTACACAGCCACTTATCCCTCTAAAAACTATGACAGCCAGCGCACACAAAGCCTTGACCGTGGAGTGTTTGGAAATGTGCATTTCAGATCGTACCTTGTTTTCATTTAGAAAGTTGGCACTCATTTAAAAACAAGTTACAATTTGTGATGCGATACAATCTAAAATGGATTTCGTGCACATATTCCATTCTATTCTATTCTATTCTGTTCTATTTAGTTTTTTTGGCTGAAAGAGCCAGATCGGCACCCATCCACGCCTGTTTCAGGGTTAACGCACGCACCCTTTTCTGCAATGAGCAGTTCTTTCACTTAAGGGACACCCTGGTGTCTGAATGTACTTTTACTTAACCTTTTAGTACACGACAGCTGTTTGAACCTCTTTGATACTCTCATACACATGCACAAAGACCCTCCAGCCCCACCCAGACTTCAGTTATTTCAACAATGACTCTCCCGCTCGGCTGTGTAGACCTTGCCAAGTGAGGATTAGTATTTTAGATGACTTCTGATGTTGTGCTGAATAGACTATGGCTCTTGTTTCCGTGGAGATGGGCTGTTTGGAAGGGGGTCCTGTTTATTATGGGCTTGCCTCTTCATTGCTGTTCAGTTCACTCGCAGATTTTTTTACTCGAAATTGAGTTGCTCAGTCATTGTGCCACGTCAGCAAGTTATCCAACTCTTAGAACAGTCATTTGTATAAAAGGATCTTGATGTAAATCTGGGAAAGTTAAAAGCATTTGAATGCTTTGATTTTAAAGAGCTCTTTTATTGTCATGCACCACATACCTGGTGTTCAAATTAAGCAATAGGTACATTACAAGAGGTCATGCGGTATTGTGAATATAGTTAAAATTATATATTTTAAATTAATATTTTAAAACGCAATTTATTCCTGTGGTGCAAAGTTGAATTTTCAGCGTTATTACGCCAGTCTTCACTCACATGATCCTGATTTCATGAGTCAATGATTTTAGAAATTATTCTAATATGCTGATTCGGTGCTCAAGAAACATTTCTTATTATCAATGTTCAAATTGAAAACAGTTATTTGAAAACAATATTTTGTAACTTTTTTTTTGTAGTGGAATATCTGTCTGTCTGTCTGTCACACACACATACACACCTATTTGTGGTTTATGTATATTTAATTAAATATAAGTGCACATTGTTCTTTTATTAGTTCCTAAGTTAATCCATTTAATCCAGTTGTTTCTCTCTCTGTGTTTGGCAGTGGCGAAACAGGTTTTCATAGGAAAGCATTAGTATCAGTAACAAGAGGGCGGGGTTTAGTGGACCCTCAGCACCGCACAAGCTCTTCCTCCATCTTTCTTCTGAATATCACATGGTGGTAAAGCGTAAAATGATTGGAATAAATGTCTGACTATGTGACAACATTTAGCATAATGGGGATAGAGATGATCCTTAGATTTCGCCTTCAACCAGTGTATTGCCCGTCTATTCAATAACTGGGTTATTATTAAAGAGTTTGGCGATTTGAAGCCCTTCTCTAGACCTTAATAACCATGCTGGTGCTCACTCAGTCAGTTCAGAGTAAAGGCTGTCCTGTGTCTCGGTCTCTCTGTGTGTTATTTGCCTGCTAATAAGTGGAATGCACTCTTGTGTCAAGGCTTTACCTGCAGTGACAGCCCTGGCTTCCTCCCCGGGCAGCCTGTGCTTATTAGTTAATGAAATGCTCTTTAAAGGCGATGGGAAAGAAAAAGCAGCCTGGCTCCAGCCTGCTATCTGGCCCTGCTTGGGTTTCAAAACATCGTTGCCTAGACAGCCAGTTTACCAGGCCGTCCACAAAGCACACACATCTGGTGATTAGATGTCGGATGGCTGTTTGCCGCTCTTCACATGGAGCGTGGTCAGTTGATAGCGATGTGGGGGCTGAACTGGTGACCAGGTTAATTGTGTAAGATTAATCATGTAACCATGGTCATGTCATTATGACCCACGTACAACTTATCTGGCTGAGAATCATGAGCATTAATGAGAGAGTGAGGGGGAATATATTAGGATATTTTTAGTTGGTTTTAAAATTTCGCCGTCCCTGTCCTCCACAGATGCCAATCATGAAGGGGCAGCAGAGGGCATCGAGAACATGGCCGACGCCGTCACACATGCGAGATTCGTGGGCACCGACCCTGCTAGTGATGAGGTCGTACTGATGAAAATCCTCCAGGTAACACATTCTCAATCACACAAACTGGCGGTGCTTACAAATGGCTAATTTAATAAAAAAATATTTTTAAACGTATAAATGAATGTTAATTAAAATAATTAAAATTTTAAATATCGGGTCGTAATATTAATGTTTTTAAAAAAGTCTCTTCTGCTCACCAAGGCTGCATTTATTTGATCAAAAAAGCAATAAAAACAGTAATATTGTGAATTATTATTACTACAATTTAAAAGTGATTTCTATTGTAATATGTTTGAAAATGTAATTTATTCCTGTGATGGCAAAGCTGAATTTTCATCATCATTACTCTTTAGTCTTCATTGTCACATGATCCTTGAGAAATCATTATAATATGCTGATTTGCTGCTCAAGAAACATTTTCTTATCAATTTTAAAAACATTTGTTGAAACCGTGATAGTTTTACCAGGATTCTTTGATGAATAAAAAATAAAATAAAAAATAAAATAAAACACCTTTTGTAACCAGGTTTCTTTGGGGAAAAAAAGTCTTTCTGACCCCAGACTTTTAAACAGGAGTGTATGCAGAATAAATAATTGTCCAAAATGCATCCAGATATACTACAAGATTTGGTCTTTATTAATAATATTATTTCCAGGTTTTAAGGAGTTTGCTGCTAACTCCAGTTGGAGCCCATCTTACCAATGAGTCCGTTTGTGAGATCATGCAGTCCTGTTTCCGAATATGCTTTGAAATGAGATTAAGTGGTAAGTGAAATTTAAGTGAAATTTCCAGGGAGAAATGTATACTTTAAGTGCACTGCAGTGTTGGTGGTTAATTAATTTTTTTTCAATTAACAAGTAAAGTAACGCATTACCTTTAGATGAACAAAATAGTTACTTTTTCCAAATAATTTACTTTTTTTTCCCATTTATTGACTGACACCTCTCATGTTCCCATGCTGTGAGAAATCAAGTGTAGAAGCATTGTGTGTGCGCTGTGTGAACATGATTGTTACTGTAGTTCTTGACTAAATGTGAGCATGCATTTACTCCTCTCACTTGCACAAAAACAGATTCAGTATTCCTCAAAATGGATAAAAACAGTAAAATGCAAACTCATAATATTACACAAACATGCAATTATTAAATAATACAAATATTCTTTGTGTGTAATCTCACTTTATTAACCAATGTCTTTGCCTCTGACCTTAGATGATCGATTCAACCAACCATTTGGTGTAAAATTGCCTTTACATTTGCTAAAACGTTTCTTTGATTAAAATTACAAACAATTAACCCCAGCCCAGGTGAAGAAAAATGCAACGCAAAAGTAACGAAATGCATAATTTTCCCAAAAAAGTAATTAAGTAACACGATTATTTACTTTTTTAACACAATATTGTAACGCAATACTTTTAAAAGTAACTTTCCCAAACACTGGTGCATTGTAAATCGCTTTGGATAAAAGCATTTTCTGTAAATCTAAATTTTGTTGTATATCCTAACTCTTGAAATGCTCAATATGTGAATCTGCCTCCTGCGCTCTCAGGACTGTGATAAACCCTGCTCTAATCCTGACCAAACAGAGTCTGGACTCTGAGCCCCAGAGGTGCTGCACTTGTCCTCTGCACTAACATTTCCTTTTCTTTCTCTCTATTGTTTTTTTTCTTCTGGTTTTGCTCTTTTCTCATCACAGAGCTTCTGAGAAAGTCAGCTGAGCACACGCTGGTGGACATGGTGCAGCTGCTCTTCTCCAGGTAACTAGAGAGAGAATGGAAGAGGCGATGTAGAGATGGGGATTAGGAACTGAGTCGTGTTCTTGCTGTTCACATAATCAAACCAAACCTGAGACCAAATACAACAGGAACTGGGTCTGTCTCCGTAACGGGCTCCGATTTCACTCTCAGGCCTCTCTCAATTACCTCCGGAGGTTTCCGACTTCCCCCTCGCACGCAGACAGGGACAGGTGAAAGCATCAGTCTCTGACAATGTGAAGCATGGCTAATTACCAGGCCCACACAGAAACTGCTGCTGCCGTGCCTTCTTTCTGGACCTCAATGAATGGGGTGCGGTGGAGAAAAACATTATATTTACAATGGAAAAGAGCCTGCATTTCTGTGATTATTTCTTTACACTACGGTTCAAACGTTTGGCACAAATAAGATTTCTTTCGTATTCTTAAAAGTGGCTCACTTGCATTTATTTGATCAAAAATACAGAAAAATCTGTAATATTACAATTTAATAACAATTTTCTATTTGAATATATTTTAAAATGTCATTTCTTCCTGTGGTGCAACACTAAATTTTAGCATCATTATTCCAGTCTTCAGTGTCACATGATCCTTCAGAAATCATTCTAATATGCTGATTGGTTGTCAATATATCAATGTTGACAAGTTGTGAGGGTTAATTTTTTTTGTGGGAACCCTTTCTTAAAGTCAGCATGAATTCAAAATTGACCCTATTTACTTTGTTAGCACACATTACTAGTCTTGTGGTAAACAATTCCTCCGCACATGTTAAAAAAAATCATTCGTAATAGGGATGCAAACGGTTAATCGATTAATTGTCTACAAGAATTTACTCGATTAAATTAAATTAATTGTCGGCTAATTGAACATTGCGAACGTGACACGAGATTCTCACACGAGAGAGCCGACACAATCTTGAGGTGGCAAAAAAGAAACCAAACATGAGTGGAGTGCATCGATATTGACTACCAGCTATACAGCGTGCTAACCTCGAAAATCCAGCTGTATTCTAACAATAACTTAGCTCATACCTGTCAACACTCCCGTTTCTCCCGGTTTTTTAGCCCTATCTCCCGGACCCCTCCTGGTTTGTTATTTTTCCCGGGAAACTAGTCTAACTGTCTGTCACACGTTCTAGCGTCCACGTCGTTACTTAATAAACAAAATAAGATAAAAAATTGGCATCAAACAGAAATTAACCGCATACATGGGGTGTTCGCATAGACAGGAAAAGGGGTGTTCGAGGCGCACGGCAGTTCAACAGGGAGCGCGCAGCTCTTAAAGGGGCCACACCTTTTTTCCACTCGTTACAAGTTGTAAATTTTACTCCAATATTTTGCTTTTTATGTTAAATTGATACCGTGAGAAATTTACATTCTCAGGAAAATAGCCGCTTATCAGTTAATCGTTAATCGATCAATAAGGTTGATCAACTAATGATTAATGAATTAATCGATAATTTGCATTCCTAATTTGTAATCTTTAATCAAAATTTTAAAATGTACTTCCCTTCTGGAATGGCCTGCCTTCTCTGATGACGTCAGTTTGACGGCTTGGGTAGAACATCCCCTCCAACTCTGAGTCTGCTGTGAACTTTGACAGTGAGCTGAATGGAACACCTACTTTTCTAGATCCAATTAGTTCCCAGTGGGAAAAAAACAAGCCACATACTTCTTTTTCTCATTCAGTATTCCGTTTCACTACAACGTCCGGTTCACACAGACTTCAAAGATTCTTTGATGAATGGAACGTTTTTGGAAATATTTTTTTTTAAATTATGTGAAAGTCTTTACTGTCACTTTCAGCAAAAAAAGATCTTACTGACCCCATTTTTAAATGGTATTTATTTATTTATACATCCAATAGAAAAACCTACAGATATGAATATTAAATGCATTCTGTAATATTACACATGCTTTCCCTCAAAGTCGGTTTGGAAAATTTTGTAAAAAGTTAACATTCCATCTGTGCTTACTTCAACAAAAATGATGTTATGAATAATTTAGGGTTCTAGAGTATTAAGACTATTCAATTCTAAAGTGTCATTCAAAACTCAAAAAGTTCTTGGTCTAGATAAGAATATTAAGTGCAGATATAGTTCACTGACATCATTATTTACTTGAAATGGCACACATTGTGACATGAACATTTTGTATGATGAGCAATTTAGAAATATGTACTTTTAAATTTTAGTTTTGACTAGTTCATATCTAACATGCAGTTCTATGATTGTGGTGCAATTGTGAGCGGAAGCCCTTAGTCGTCTTGTGCAGGTCATAGTTTACTGCTGCTCTAATGCAATAACATGATTATATGGTGGCATTTATCAAAGGTGCGTATCCACTCACATTAGACTTCCAGTCACATCTCGCACAGACGAGAGGATGAGACCGCAGAGCACATCTCACTCTACCCATCTGCATATAGATTAGGGACACACACACACACACACACACACACACACACACACACACACACACACACGTATGTACGTGGAACAAAGACATAATGACAAAATTTGGTGTCAGGAAAAGCTCCATCAAAAAGGAACGGATAATATTTTGCATAAAAGAGAAGTGTGAATAATATTACAGCATTTTGATCTGGTTTTCAAAACCATGTAAACATCCTCTGTTTGTTTTTATAATTTCATGCACTGTACGTCCTTCAGATGAGTATAGCATTCATTAATGATTTTTAATTATAGCTGATAACACCTTTTAATCTTAGATGCACGCGCACACACACACTCAATCTCACAACCTGATTTCGCTGTTCCCATTGTGCACGTTCTTATTGCCCAGACCCTCTTGTCCGCGTCGCTTTCACAATGAGGGTGTGAAAGGCCTTAATAATGAGTGTGTGTGCCTAAGGGTAATAAGCAGTGAATGTAGTGTGTGTGTGTGTGTGTGGTCGAGAGAGCCAGAGTAATGAACAGCGGATCTTATTGAGTGCTCAGAAGGAGGCTTAAGCAGCCTGCTGAAAGCATTAGGGATGTTAATCTGTTGGACTCACAGATCATCCCATAATCAAGCCGGCAAGACAACACTCCATTAACGCGGAGCAGAGTTAACATCAGGAGCCGTTTCTCCCAGCCTGCCTGTGCGAGCGCTGACATCTCACTCGAGGAAAAGCCGCGGTGTCCACACAACACGCACACATGCAGACAATGCGTTCGGGCTGAGAACATCATCCATCTAATTCAGCTAATGAATCGGCACAGGGGGTCGAAAGTCACGCCCTGGGAGCAAAAATGCTGACTCTTCGGATATATTGCCTCTCCTCTGTTTTGGTTTGAGAGAGATTTCTCAGAATGATAATTCCAAATGTGTTAATTAAATTGCAGTTTGGGGAACTAGATGTGACTCCTAAGAACATTTGAGCTTTCTCTTTGCTTAACCGTTCCATTCCATAGCGATCTGGCCCAGCTGGCACGGATGTGGTTTCATTTCCCACTGTGGAGCTGAGAACGGAGCTCTATGGAGTGTAATACAAATGCAAAGTCGTTGCCTTGTTAACTCAAGAGTTTACAGATGATATGAGATGTAAATATTGACTGCGTTATGAAGGATGATCAGATATTTCTTAATTTTTGTGTTTGGGTCGCTCAAATTTCGAGCTTAGCCAGCTACCGAGAAACTGGTAGCCACTATACACGCATTTTACGAGCACAGTTCATCGCGGTTAGCCAACCATGCTGAGAATTCTGGGCCGAGAACAGTTTGTAATTGTGCCGTACCATATTAATAATGACCCATTTATACTGTAAATATTTTAAATAAAATAATTATTTTTGATTAACCACACTCGAACCTCATGATTGCCATATAGCATCTTCCATCCATTAGAAAGCAAATTGAAACATATATTTAAAATCTTTCCTATTTTTTACCACTCTTAGAAATTATTTAAAAGCCATAAAACATACATAGTGTGAAGGTTTTTTTTTTTTTTACCTTTAGCACCCCCTTTCATCCCCCTAATTTGTCTCTTTTATTTATATAGCACTTTATACTATATGGTTTCTTTCAAAGAAGCAATAAACACGAAAATAAGTTCATTTTGAAAAATTCATCTCTTATGAAACCACTTCATGGTCCAAATTCTAAGTGTTGAAAACCCCAGACTTGTACATTAATGTGCGTTTTAGAAAGGCATTGACCTTTGAAGCTGAATGGTGTTATTTCTGCACAGCTAGTTGCACCAAACGAGTTTGTGAAAGTAAGAGCTAACTGTCATTGGTTATTCGGTAGTCTTGGCCCAAACTCCTACTGTTGGTTCCATATTATGTCACACCCACTTGGGCCACTTAAACTGAGTGTGTTTCTGTTTTGGTGCCACTAGTAGTTCACACTTCACCTGCAAAAAATTGATATAAAAATGTCGCCATAAATGCATGGATGGAAATAACTCTCAAACCTTAATATTTGTTTTTTTGGGCAGATTGCCACAGTTCAAAGAGGAGGCCAAGAGTTATGTCGGTACAAACATGAAGAAGGTAAATATAAAATCCCCCCCAGATCTCCATTCTCCATCCAGACCCTTTACACCTGTTTCCCATCTGCCTTCTTCATTTCTCATTTACTTTGAGCTTTGTTACGTAGATGTCTCCATACCCATAAGTGAGGTCAATTGCTGTTGCATAATTATTACCTGTGTATGTGTGTCTTCCATCAGGTCAGGAGATAGAAAATAGTATCTATTGAGAGTAAACTGTGTTTTTCAGCCACAGTTGGTTCTGTATTTAAAAAAACCTCTGCTCCTGTTCATTGCAATTATTCAGGGATCATAGACACTCTCTTCTCCTGTCTTTTCATACCTGATTGTTGTTGAGTTCATCTTTTGCCCGTTTACCTGTTCCAACTCGCAGATCCCAGGCTGTATTCTGGACACACAGGATTTTATTTATGCAGAGCAGCCTAGAAACACCAATCAGACGGGCTTAGAGAGGGTATAGCACATTTACATGCATTAAAACAGCAGTTTTATTGGGTTGCAGCTAGTGCATTTAAATATGCCGGGACGCATGGCTTTATGTTTGAATGCATGGTGGGGAGATTCACTAATGAATTAAAGCGACCATTTGTCATAGCAACAAAACATGATGTCTTTTTAAAGGGATTTAAATGTATATTCCAGGTCCAATACAATTTAAAGGGACACTAAGTAACTTTTTAGGTAATTTATAATCTAAAATCAATATTTTTATTCATAAATATGTCCTCAATGGTGCACAAATACCTCTGCCAATTATCTGATTTATCCTCGTAAACAAAGAATTTATTATATTTATATACATGGGACGGGTAAGTCCACGGAGGCTTCCATGTAGTTCCGCCATCTTGAAAAACTATAATAGCAGAGAGGGACAAAAAGTACTAGGCCAACGCGTTTCCACAACACGTTTTCATTCAGAGCCGGCGGGACGTGACTGAACGCAGCAGAAGCGGAGGAGCAGAGCAGTGAGAGGCGCTTGTCACTGCCCCGGCAAGTTTAAAAGGCTGCGTTGCAAATCCTCGTCGCCAGAAAAGTCCAAAATAGATCGTAAAAGGAAACGTGACCGGAGATTACAAAAAACACAAGTTAATGTCGGGATAGCTTTTTCCAGGTGGATAGAGCTAATGCAGGAGAAATATTTCAAAAGAGACGCTGAAGTCCTGCTTTCTTCTCGACAGGCAAGTCAGTGTTACAGTCTTAATTACAAGCTTTTTTCATTGTTTGGTTGTGTACTTTATTTTATAGACAGATGAACATGTATAGTTAAAAGTTGATGATGATATCTAACAATGCACGTAGGCTACTTCAGAAAATATAACGAATAAAGAAGGCATAACTACTAACTAATTACAATAGTTCATGTTTTTGACACTCATTATTTCATACTGTAACATTCGTTTGTTCGTTGTGTCAATTTGAAGTTTGTTTGAAATAACAAACCTGTTCACCCGAAGGAAAACTCGACGAAGTGCTATTAGAAGACATCCTGTCATAGCTTTTTGGTACATAACGGCTACCGTAGATGCAACACGCATTTGAAAACGCGAGGCGCTGGAGAGCACAATTCGTTTGAATGCAAAATACAATTTCACCACTAGATGGGAGTAATTCTTACTTAGTGTCCCTTTAAGCTATTTTGACAAAGTCTGCATTATGTAATTTTGTCTTGTTCCATCAGTTCAATCACATTGATTACATTTATTTGCATTTAATGTGATTGAACAAGATTGGATTTATTTGATAAAACATAGTTAAAACGGGAAGATTGATAAATATTGTTGCACTTTCAGAGAAATGTTTTCTATTTAAATATCTTTTGAAATGTAAAAGATGGCAAAGCTGAAAATTTACATTTGAAAATATAATACATTTGAAAATAGTTATTTTAAATTGTAATAATAATCCACAATATTGCAAAGCATTCTAGAGACTTTGCAGGCAGGAATGTTCTAGCTAAAATGCTTTATTAATTTTTCTAGACAGATCTGAAGACTGATCTGAAAAAATGTGCTTGAAAAACTGAATAAAACTTTACTATTACTAGTCACAGATAAGAATAGTAAACAGTTTATACTATTGAATCTATGTGCAAAGTTTATTCAAGAGCAGTTTTTTTGCCAAATAAACATCCATCATAAGTCTATCACATGCAGTAAAACTTGTACGATTGTAAGAACTTGTATAATTTGATCTAAATAATTGTCTGTGATAATTAACATTGTGCCACAGATGCGGTCAACAGAGCTTAACTTGTGCTAAACCCAAAACATCCATTCAAAAAAAGAAGTAGCTATTTTGATCTATTCTTAGCCAAACCTGTTAATAATGAATCTTGTGTATTGTAAATATGGAAATAATCGGGTTTGTGAATGAAACTTCAATCAAGTGTGTGAAAGTGAAATTAAAGAGATGTCTCAGTCTAAAGGCGGAGTATTAGATGAACAGTCATGGGTAAACAATGTAACATAGTTTAGGTCTAGCTTTATACTTTATGCAAATGAGTTGAGCTGAGGTAAAACCACATCAGGACCTTTATTTTCATATTTTCATTTTGGTTCCATAGTTTCATTTGAATGTTACTTTCTATATTTGAATGTATATTCATTCGAATGGGTCTTTTTTGCCAATTCTTTAAAGACCAGAAATCCTATTTGACTGCCATTTTGCATGCTCTGTGTGTTCCTGATCTGTTCATTACACCCATTATCTTTACCCTTGGTTAGTCTCCCCAAGTAACACGTTTATTTGTAATGTATGCTGAGGTGCTACTCCCCCCATATCCTCTCAGAGATGCTTTGGGTTACTGTCGTTGAATGGGTGTTGAGTTACTGATGATGAGTGTGTGTGTGTGCATGAATGTTGTTCTCCTAAATAAACCCCATGCATGTAGTTGTATATGTGCTCCCATGTCATGTGTGTCTCTGAGCTTGAGACATGTCCATCACTAATCCCGGGGCCTGCCCCTTCTCTCCTGAGGCTTACAATATCTTATGGAAAAACAAACGAGTGCAGGTAAGAAAGAAGAGATCATCACCGATCCGACTCACTTTAACGTTGTACAACCCCCATGTATTTAACCTATGATAGCGTTTTGACAGTATTACACTTCCAGGTTTAGTGTAATAATTCGTTGAATACAGTTTTTTTTTTGGAAGGATGTTAAAGGCTGTAGAACCAGCTGAGACAAGTATTAGCTGGTTACACTGTGAACATTTAAATGCAATTAATATACCTAGAACTGCTGTTCTAAATAGAGGTGGGAAATTGTCAATTATTTTCTAGAAGTTTGGTTCCATTGATGGTTCTTGAACAACTGCATTCTTCTGCCAAACGTGCATGAAACACCGCTAAAATACTATGACACTGTTTTCAAATAGTTTTCTATGGTAATTGATTTTTAACAGTAACTCAAACTTTTATAGACAAGCCCTACTGTGAGCTGATTGTTAATTGATGGTATATGCTTTTGTTAAAGCCATCAGTGCATTGTCAACTTATTTTTAAATTGTTGAGGAAACTTTTAAGTGCCTGCCCACTCCCATTCTGCACTGAAATCGACGTAATAGTCAGACTCCCTATACCTATATAAGTGCATTTACTCAGCAACCATAATCACAAAGGTTCGTGTTTGGATTTATCACAGTTCACTATTATTATTTAGACACAAATAGCACAAACGGCCTCGTGAAGGAACACAAACTGGCTGTATTAACTTTCGTTTGAGCAAAATATGGTAATAGAGATCGTTAAACTCAAACTTGCATGGTTTCAGCCCCCTTTGTTTTTATTTTTATTTTTTATTTTTTTTGCCGTGCAGACATGCGCATGGTTGCCAGGTTGGGAAGATTAAGTAAAATACTCGGGCAGAAAATGTTTAAGATAAAAGATTAATTTAAGATAAAAGCTCTGATTGGGGGATTTAAACTCTTGACATCTGCTTGCTACCAATTCAAAATAATGGAAATGGAAGAAGAAAGAAAAAAAATCTGGATAAAGACCCTGCAGGCTAATAACACAAAATGGTACTTCTGTTCACCATGGTAACATTTATTTGAAAATGCAGTGCAACATAAAGCTGACAATCCCTATTTTTAACTGCCATTACTATCGCAAACGTTCTAGTTTGTTACTATAAAAACCTTTTTATGCGCTCAGTTGAAATCAGTTGTGTTACTTGGAGTGTGGAAGATGGGTTACTGTAAAGTCAGGTTAGGTTAAAAAATTGTCACAAATATTTTTCTAGAACCTCATCACTCTGTTGTTTTGCTATATTATTGCTTCAAAAATAGTCAAATAAATTAATGCAGTTGTTAATGAACTGGAACAAGGATAGTTACATTTCTTTCTCTTCCCAAGCATCCCCATACAGATAATAAAATTTAAGAATCAAGTAAATTGGATTAATATTCCTTATACCAATAAACACACCTATCACCTCAGCATACATACAGACCCAAAAGGTTTTCTACAAAAATGACATGCCTGTATATGAGTGTTTTTGCATCTTTTGGTGTGTTGGCATTTTTTAATGATAATTTGAGGTATCATGAGATTTTGTTTTGGTCTTTTTTTCCTCCTGCGTTGTTCTTTGTGCGTGGCTTGATTTAACAAGTCCATGTTTGTTTTGAAGCTGAAGATGAGAGCCGGGGGAATAAGCGAGTCGTCCAAGTGGAAGAAACAGAAGCGTTCTCCCCGCCCCCCTCGTCACATGGTGCGCAGTCCCTCAGGACAGATGGATCCAGCCCAGTCCAGTACCCTCACCAACAACCTTTCAGGTATACCGACATGTTAAAGTGAGCTGAGCAATATAGCTTAATTTTCTTGATATTTTCAGTCTTTTTGCATTTGACAATCTATAAAGTATCAATATTAATGCATTTGCTCTAAAATGGCTTGAGACTGTAATTACATTTTTTTCCAAGCCAATTAGATTCAAAATGTTGAAGGGTCATGAAATTGAGAATTGAACCCCTTTGGATTACCAGTCTGACTCTCTAACCATTAGGCCACGACTTTGATGTTAAGAAAAGCATGTGCAGTCACTCTGTCCTCATGTCTATTTCAGGTGGAGTTCCCTTCATAGACCAGCACAGTGGAGGCTCTTCTACTCTTCCAGGTTCAGACAGTGCAGCTTCCTCCATCTCCAGCCCCACCACTGACAGTGGCTTAGACGGCGGCTCTAAAACCACCTCAAAGGAAGATCTCACAGACCTGGAGCAGAGCAGCTCAACGGCCACCACTCCCATGACACCCTCCGCAGAGCCAGGCAGACTAGAATCACAGGTAACCCTCAAACCATCAATAAACTATCCAAGTACATGTGTTCTGAGCTTGAAGGTATGATATGGTGTGTGGTGTCATCAGTATGAGGGGAGGGAAGTGGAGCGTGCCCAGTCAGCCTCAGTGGAGTCCATTCCTGAAGTCCTGGAAGACAGAGACTTGCTGGCTGACCAGTCTGATTCGGCATCGGTTCACGACATGGACTATGTGAACCCCAGAGGAGTGCGCTTCACCCAGTCCACCCAGAGAGAGGGTAAGCGAAATAGTGTTCCCAAAATTCTGTACTCTAAGGCCCTGATATAACCGCGCCTTGCGGTGATTTTTTTTTTTTCCCCCGTTCTTCATTTGGATGTAAAAAGAACTGTTAGCCCACATCCCAATGCCGTCCATGCTACTGAGAGAAGCGTTTAGATTCATTTCAATATGTGCTGTGGGCTTTCTTTTCAATAACAAAATAAACAACGAAAATGACAAAGGTGAGAAAACTACAGATAAGAAAGCATCTTATTGTAGCGTTATGGATATGTTTGCACTAGCTCTCCAATTTGCCTCTCATGTCATGTTTATTTATATACCACTTTATACAATAGATTGCTTTAAAGCAAGAAAAAACTGAAATCATTATAAACATGACTGGGAGTCTTCTGTAAATAAAGCAAGGCATTCCTGAGACAAAGTAATAAAAACTACCTAGTACATAAATAACATTTCTTGATACAAAAAATAAAAACTTTTTCAAATATAAAAGGTAAATAAAAGGAACACAAATTAACAATAGGACAAATATAATAGAAAAGAATATACAAATAAAATAATGTTTTTCAGGTACAGTAGCCTAGTTTTATTTATCATGCCTTAAAAAATACTACAGAAATTGAATAATCAAATATAAAAATGAAAAACTCTATAGTCTTCACTGTATGAATTAAACATCAATTGATTCTTAATAAAGATACAAAAGTGATTGTCAAAAACAGTGAGTGATTTTAATTATTATTTTTTTTTATTCAAATTAATGAAACGGATGGCAACAGTTTATTAGGTTGCTGTCCCTTTAAGAACTAATGCACAGATCTAATATACTAATAAACTGTTACACATTTGCTCCTAACTTATGTTCCCATAGAACATAACAGACTATGTTTACGTCAATACTCCACACACTGTGTGTATTTGACTATTCTAGTGCAATAAGCTGTGAGAGAACTGAATTCAGGATTGCATGCATCTGATAGGCAGCATTTGTGCTCATGCTTCGGCTGTGCGTTTGCAGCGTGTGAATCGCATTGTTCTTTTTCGTGGCATATTGTGATTAATAGCACTCTAACATATCAATAACTTTTAAGAAGTACCACAAAGTTTAAGAAATGTAACACCTTTAAAATATCGATTTTTGAAATTTGTGAAGCAATGCGTATCGGCAGAAGATAGAATCGCGATTCATATGTGAAAATATTTTTTCCCCCAGCCCTAGCCTTTACACTCAAGCTTCCTGAAGTGCGATTGGAGTCCCATTGTGTTTGTCCAGGTGCTGCTTTAATCCCGTATGGTCTCCCGTGTCTGAGAGAGCTCTTCCGGTTCCTCATCTCTCTCACCAACCCACATGACCGCCATAACTCCGATGTGATGATGCACATGGGTCTCCAGTTGTTGAACGTGGCCCTAGAAGCCGCACACATCGCCCCCTACCAGTCGTTGCTCTGTCTGGTCAAAGATGAGCTCTGTAGACATCTCATACAGGTCAAACTTTGTTCTTCTCTAACCTAACTTGTGGGTTTTTCTAGGGCTTTTCACACTTGAAATAGTTAACCCTGGATCTTTCTAAATCCTGGGTAAATGGAATCCCGGGTTATCTTGCTACACGTTTCACATCGCTCACAATTTACTCTTTTGACAATGAATCCTGGGTATTCATAAGCTGTCGTTTCACACTGTACATTCCAAAACCCTGGGTTAACGTTCTTATTTGCATGTTTGCGGTGTCTTTGGAATTGATTAGTCGAACGCAGCATTCGAACGCAATGTCAATTTTATACTGAATGGACTTTTAGCACTATAAAAGTACAAATGAAATCTCTTCACTTCAATTGACATGTTTGCTGTCACCATTTGACATTTTTCTATGGAAGCTTGTTTCCGCCACAGAATAAAAAATAAAAAAGGTAATTGCAACTTTTATTATTTGTGAGATATAATATAATTGCGAGATATAAACTCACAATTGCGTGTTATAAAGTCAGAATTGTGAGATATAAAATCGCAATTGCGAGATATATGCTCACAATTACAAGAAATAAACTCGCAATTCTGACTTTATAACACGCAATTCTGTAAACTCGCAATTGAGAGATAAGTCACAATTATCTTTTAAAATGTTTTATTCTGTGGTGGAAACAAGCTTCTATATTTTCTCCCTCCAACTCTGAAACATAGCCTACTGTTTATACAACACGCATATGATTTGCTGTATATTTCTAAGCACCTAGCCATTACATTCTAACACCGTTTCACACTGTACACGTTTGGACACAGGTACCACAATACGGGGTTAACAGAGCAAAAGCGGTGCTATCCCTGCTCTGGAGTAACCGCTGGTAAAGCACAGTGCTTTTATAATTACAAGTGTGAAACGTTCCTTTACCTGGGTTTAAAAGTGGGGTTTAGAACGACAAGCTCTTCCGATATTTTCAGCTGTACTAAATGTTCTATATGTGTCTCTTTCCAGTTGTTAGGTGTTGACCGAATGAATCTGTATGCCGCCTCCATACGTGTGTGCTTTCTTCTCTTTGAAAGCATGAGAGAACATCTCAAGTTCCAGCTTGAGGTATGTGACTGAATGATGATCTCTCTGTGGTGTGAGATATATGCCATCTCAGATGCAGGGCGTCACTCTTTATATGCCTCCACAGATGTACCTGAAGAAGCTAATTGACATCATTACCTTGGAGAACCCTAAAATGCCCTATGAGATGAAGGAGATGGCCCTGGAGGCCATTGTGCAGATCTGGAGAATTCCCAGCTTTGTCACAGAGCTCTATATAAATTATGACTGTGACTTTTACAGCTCCAACCTGTTTGAGGATCTCACCAAACTGCTTTCTAAGGTGAGCCACTCCAACTCTAGACATCCCTCTAGCAGAAACTTATGAGAAAGAAATGGGTCTAAAGTTTGAAAACAGTCCTTGGGTACTGTTTGGTGCCTCTAGATATGCAAAAATTTATTTTGTCACCCTTAAATGAATATTTCACAATCTACTAGAGTTGGATGACTCTGGATAAATTGAGAATCACAATTTTTGTTTAAAATATCACAATTCTCCCACGATTCTGAATAGACAACTAGTCAAAATAACGTGTAATTTATTAAAATATTTTTTTTACAGGAGATGTTTCACCTCTAATAGAAATTCCTAATACATTTACATTTAGTCATTTAGCAGACGCTTTTATCCAAAGCGACTTACAATTGAGGACTAAACCAAGCGAGTCATTGTGAAGAGGCAAAAACAACGCTAGAAGTGCTCAAAATACAAAGTTCAGACATAGCTCGGAGTAGCATAAGCCAGGCAAGCGAGGATTTAAAGGAAATGATTTTTTTTTTTTTTTTTTGTTAAGTGCTCCCAGAAGAGATGAGTTTTCAGTTGCCTTTTGAATGCTGTCAGGGATTCTGCATTCCGGATGACGGTGGGGAGATCATTCCACCAGCATGGAACCGTGAATGAGAATGTTCTGGAGAGTGATTTTGTGCCCCGCTGTGATGGTACCACGAGCCGTCGCTCATTGACCGATCGTAGGCTTCTGGTAGGGATGTAGACTTGTAGTAGTGAGTGGAAGTAGGAGGGAGCTGAACCTGTGGTCAATCTGTAAGCAAGCGTCAAAGCCTTGAACTTGATGCGAGCAGCGAGTGGTAGCCAGTGCAGAGAGATGAACAGAGGAGTGACGTGGGCCCTTTTGGGCTCGTTGAAGACGAGACGAGCTGCAGCATTCTGGATCATTTGTAGAGGTTTAGTTGCACATGATGGAAGTCCAGTCAGAAGAGCATAGCAGTAATCAAGCCTAGAAATGACCAGGGCCTGGACGAGAAGTTGCGTTGCATGATCAGTTAGGAAAGGCCTGATCTTCCTGATGTTGTGCATAGCAAACCTGCATGATCGAGTTGTCTTTGTAATGTGGTCAGTGAAGGTCAGCTGATCATCAAAGATTACTCCAAGATTTCTGACCGACCTTGATGGGGTGATTGAGGATGAATCTAGCTGGATAGTGAGGTTGTGCTGTAGAGACTGATTGGCAGGGAGGACCAGAAGCTCAGTCTTTGCCAGGTTGAGCTGCAGGTGATGTTCCTTCATCCAGGCCGAGATGTCCGCCAGACAGCTTGAGATCCGTACAGCTACTGTGGGATCATCTGGTTGAAATGAGAGGTAGAGCTGGGTGTCATCAGCATAGCAATGGTAAGAGAAACCATGTGCCTGTATGATGTATGATGGGTCCCAGTGATGTGGTGTAAATGGAAAAGAGGAGCGGTCCGAGAACTGAACCCTGAGGAACCCTTGTGGTCAGTTGATGTGCTTTGGATACCTCACCTCTCCATGCGACCTTGAAGGACCTACCTGTGAGATAGGACTCAAACCAGTTGAGGGAGGTTCCAGTGATGCCCAGTGATGAGAGGGCGGACAAGAGGATCTGATGATTCACTGTGTCGAAAGCAGCAGACAGGTCCAGTAGAATGAGAACTGATGATTTGGAAGCAGCTTTTGCGATCCGCAGGGCTTCCGTGACTGACAGCAATGCAGTCTCAGTTGAATGTCCTTTCTTGAAGCCAGATTGGTTGACATCCAGCTGGTTGTTCAGAGACAGGAAGGATTTTCAACTCTCTCTTCTCTATGCAATAACAACTCATTTGAATATCATGCTATTACACTTACAACTCCCATGAAGATCCATATTGTAGTTATTTATCGCCCCCCAGGTCAACTTGGAAGTTTTGTAGAGGAGCTGGATGTGTTGCTGTCCTCTTTCCCTGAGGATGGCATCCCACTTGTAGTCTTTGGCGATTTCTTTGGGTGGGTGCCCCCACCCCTCCCCGACTGGCGAGGGGTGTGAGAGAAAGAGAAGTTGTTAGAGAGAGCAGCAGGGGTTGCTGAGTCTTCTGGGCGGATCCAGGTCTCAGTCAAGCCCAATATATTAAGAGTAGAATGAGATGCAAAGCCCGGAATGAAGTCAGCTTTATTGACTGCTGATTGACAATTCCATAGACCCATAGAAAGAGTGAGAGGTGAGTGTGAGGATGAGAGAATAGGGCGCAGATTAGCAGTATTGCGCTGCCTTCTGTGCTTGGTGAGAGAGCGTTGTCGAGAGACAACAGGAATGTGTTGAAAGCACATAATGATAATGGGAAATAAGATAAAGGTAGGAAGGGAAAGGGTGAAGAAGATACTTTAAGTGCCTTGCAGGTGTCCTTGCTCGGTGGAGTCGCGCAGATAGAGTCGCAGGTCTTTACCCGAGTCGGTCTTAACACGAGGAGGTTAAACACGAGCGCTGACTGCTTCCGCTGACGCTTCGGCGACAGCGCGCACACTACATAGATATAATGCTATCAATCGCCTGAGTCAGGACAGCTGTGGTAGCCCTTGCAATTAGCACAGCGAAAGCAAATATCCCGAGAATGCCTGAAATCGAAACTAGCTGTTATGAACAGCAATACTTAAGTGCTACAATAACAAACAGACTACAACCCTTAAGACGGCAGATATTCAAAATAGGAACACGTCTAATTAAATTAAAGATATTTAGTGAAGATAAAAATTACAAATAAGCAAAGAATCGAAAATAGCCCTACTTACTTGACAAATGGCAAACAGAGCAACAGGAGAACTGGATATTAAGAAAAAATAACTTGCGCGCTCTTGTCGTTCTCGCAGAGTGACTGCTTGTCCTGGCTTTCTCCTGAATTTACTTCTAATTTATATCTGCTTTAACAGCCCTTGCAATTAGCACGGCGAAAGCTAATAGTTTCTCACATTAATAATTATGAAGTTCTGATTATTATATGTTGTGTTATGTTTGCAGAATGCCTTTCCAGTGTCTGGGCAGCTCTACACTACGCATCTCCTCTCACTTGAAGCCCTGCTGACAGTGATTGACAGCACAGAGGCTCATTGTCAGGCCAAAGTGCTCAACAGTGCTTCACAGCTGGACCAATCAGAATCATCAACAGTGGAAGGAGACAGTTCAGTCAATACAATCACAGATTCAACAATAGGTGGGCAGAATGAAGAGTCCCAGGATGGGCACTAACAGAAGTGCTGTAGTAAATGAAGAGAACTAAGTAAACTACAGTTAATGAAGGAGTTTAATGGCGAAATCTTCTTTTGTTTACTACTTACAGAGGCTGGCAAATCTGTACCAGGTTCTAATGGGCAGAATGCTGTGGTGTCAGAGAAGAGGGCTGCCTGTCCTCCCACCAGCGGTCATCTGATGGCAGAGAAGATGAGATTTGGCAGACAGGACCAGGAGGAGACGGACACAGGTACTTAACTGATGTTTTGCCTATGAAATGCAACAAACAACTTGGACAACATACTCATTGATTTACAGTAAACATTTGATGATTTAGAGTAATCCAATTTAGAGTAATCTGATTGTCTTAATCCAGCGGAGAAGAAAAGCTTAAAGAAGCCTCAGCGTTTCTCCAGCGGTCTTCCAAATTCTCAGGAACTTTTGGAGATCAAGAACAAAAAGAAGGTGACCATAGTTTCATCTGCAGTTCTTTGCTCTTTATATTTGTGAATATTAAAACCTTCGATTTTGCACTTTGATGACATTTTCTTTTTTTGTGCTTCAAAGCTTCTGATCACGGGTACAGAACAATTTAATCAGAAACCCAAGAAGGGCATTCAGATCCTGCAGGAGAAAGGCCTGCTCAGCAGCCCCATGGACGATAATGAGGTGGCCCAGTGGCTGAGAGATAACCCCCGCCTGGACAAGAAGATGATTGGAGAGTTTATCAGCGACCGCAGGAACACCGACCTGCTGGACAGTTTTGTCAAGTAAACCTTTTCTTTTTAGCACATTTTTGATGCATATGGCCAACTGAAAACATCGGTTGGGTTTTATGAAAACTATCAAAAGCTTCAAAAAGTTCATAAAGACATCTTAAAAGTAGGGCTGGGTATCGTAACAAAATGTTCGATACCGATACCTTGACTTCGATACCGGTTCCTGAACGATACTTTTTTCGATACCAATTTTATGTAACCAGTTTTAACAATACAACATTACCCAATTTTTATTTTTATTTTTTCAGTTTGTTGACTTTTTTACACTCATATTTTGAGTATGTAAAAAAGCACCAATGCTAAAGTTTCCTAATCATTTAACAACATGTATTCTTTACTTCAATTAGCTCATTGTTTCTGCCTTAACTTAATGCATTGTTTAACAATGAAACTGAATGAAAATTAATTGAAATGCATTACACTGTCGCCTCTGATAACAGATCACTCTAAATTGTAATTTAGACACATGCATTTTCTGTAAAGCTGCTTTGAAACGATATGTATTGTGAAAAATGCTATACAAATAAATGTGAATTAAATTAGATGTAGGCTACTGGGCGGGATATAGCCTATGCCGCTCAGCACACATGAAGCTTGCCGCAAAGCACTGACAAAAGTAGCCTAATGATTATGGATGTGTCGGGAAACAATAGCAAGGAGATATTTTAATTGTTTATTAATGAACAAGTGTTTACTAATGGTGTGTTCACACCGAACGCGAATTGAATTATTTGTGTGAGTAGATTACATACAAAGTCAATGCAAAGACGCGAATAGTCGGGCGTCGCGAATGACGTGCGCGTTTGCCGCGAACGTTTTCCGCGCAAGTTGAAAAATTTGAACTCAAACCGAAGATTCAAGCGTTTAACTAGACCACAGTCTATGAACTAGACGCGATAGACGTGTATTTGACGCTCTATTCGCGTTCGGTGTGAAAACACCATTACTCAAGTGTATTCTGTGCGCTTCTAAGCGCATTATCAGATTTACCGTGTTGGTTTTGGCAGCAATTATCTTGTCGAAAATATTCCATCGCGTGCTTCTGACATTGAGTCTGGCACATAGGTACACTTTGGATCATTTCCACATGTTTTCTATCTATCTGGATTGGGACGCTTACACACACACACACACACACTAGCTTCACGTGGGACGAGCTACGTCTCTGGGCAGCCGTGTAAAATAGTGTTTTTCCGCCACAGCCAATCATGCTGCATGCTTATTGTTTCACTGACGTTGACGAGATTAACCACTTAGGTTCCGAAATTTGGTACCGAAAAACAAGACATGTTTCAATACTCGGTAGTATCGAAGCAATTCGGTCGGTACCTAAAAAGTACCGAACTCGGTACCCAGCCTTACTTAAAAGTAATCCATATAAATCAAGCAGTTTAATCCAAGTCTTCTGACGAGACATGACCACTTTATATGATAAACAGATTTATGTATATATCTTTAGTGTTACTTCTGACCAATTTAATGCATCCTTGATTTTAAAAAAAGTATTAATTTCTTACAACAAAAAAATCTTACTAAGGAAAGTATTAGAGTACTGTAATAAAGTATAGAATTATGACAGTATGGGAAATGCAGTAAAAATATGCATACTTCACATGAAAATGTTTTCATGGTTGTAAGAGTTATTGGAGAGTTGGTAGGGTCTTAACCCTCTGAGGTCTAAGGATTTTTGGGGTCCTTGAGGTGTTCTGACATGCTCTGACATTTGTGCTTTTTTCAGTTATTTATAAACATGTTAATGGCAAAGGTGTAAATTCACTCAATAAAGCACAAACTGGACTACCGTAATTTCTCAGCAACAATTATGAAACATGTTTGTATTTTTGAGAGAATATTGCTTATGCATGGTTATTGAAAAAACTAAAACTTAAAGTGTCTGAAATAAGGCCACAAAACACATACTAAATATGTGTCCACAAGACTTGTGACTAATCAGTGTTGTTGCCTAGAATTTTTGCTTCAAAATGATCTGAAAATCATTCTGCCTAATCATTTACACAAACACATACACTGATTTAAATTTTATTAGAGACCTTTGGTTTGGAAAGGGAATATGCGTGGAGGCGTGTTCACACCTGAGAAGACAAAGGCCGGATAATGTGCCGCATAATGAGCTGCATATTAATTAGCCCTTTCACACAGGTGTGTCACAGGATCCCAAAGAATGCAAGGACAAAAGAAATTATCTATATAGCCTATACATATTTTACAATTAGAAATTGTAACCAATTACAAATAGGTTACAATTACAACAACAATTACAATTTTAACAATATTTCAAGTGTATTTCTTTGTAAAAACTATACATTTTATCATACGTATTAAAAAAAGGTAAGGATTCATTAGTTTGAATATTGGAACAAACACTATAATAACATCTTAGTTGATAATTCAATATACCTACTTTATTTTTGACAAAACATCATACTATAGTATATTTAACTATGAGCAGAAATTGGTGAACAAAAGCGTACCTATTTAATGTGACAGTAGTCTTTTTTTACAGTCAAAACTTTATAAGCTATCCAAAACTAATCACAAAATCGTGTCTAAACATTCATATTTAGTCTGTAATATATTGTGTATGATATATTAGTATATACATGTGAATTTGCAGCTTGTTGCTTATACAGACATTTTATTTCAACATATTTCAGTCTATTTTTACTCATACAAACTATATTGCTATAGCCTACTAAGATGTGTTTATGTAAACATAACGTTTACTAATGTAGGTGCGAGAGTGAATGAACAAGGCACAGACACGCGCTGTATAACTGTAAACAAAGCGCGCGCGCCTTTGCCGTTCACTCATCATTTAGCCTACACACATACACGCAATTCATATTTAAACAGTCTTTTTGCGGTTTACAGTCCGACACTTCAATATCACGATTAGAACAAAGCACTAGAATAAATGACTTACTACATCAGCTGGATCCGTTGCTCCTCGAAATGAAACTACCAGCACTTCTGGTACATTTTCCAGGGTTAGATATTCCTCACAGTGAAAGGATACGCTGTGTACACAGCTGTACAATATACTTACTAAACACGATGTGTTTTATAATCCAGCTGGTGGGCGTTGGCATGTTTGAACGGCTTGTCAAATCATTTGCGTTTGAATAGCGCGCGCTCTCCGTGGGCGTGGCACATTAACGCGTAATTAGGTATAATGAGCTGGAAAGAAAAATACTGACATCTCTCTCTTTTCATACAGATTACATAAGCTAAGAATATTTGTTTTTTTATATAAATTAACTCATTTAAAAGAAGAGAGTTCAAGCTTCATTATGGAAAAACACTCGTGCCTGTATGACAAGTATTCGCGGAATTAAAAATAATCTTAGGGCGCGTTTCAGAATGGACTTCACTGACAGAGAGAAGGCAGAACGCGCATCATGTTTGTTTTTCTTTATTTGGCGAAAAGCACAACACTTTGTTTTTATTGTGAGTATCCACAAAAAAAATAGACACTTATCAGGATCTAATGATGTACAACACTTAATATGTTAGATCAAAATCAACAGAGTGTTTTGAGTTTCTTTTGCACTGATAAGAAAAAAGCGAGACTATCGCGCCGGCGCGATAGCCGACCTCAGAGGGTTAACTCAAGAAGAAGAGTTGGTTGTTCTGTTAATGTTCATCGATACCAACTTCTTGTTTTTCAAACACTCATGTAATCAAGTCTTAACGCCTGGAAATCCGATGTGGTCTTCTAGCCTTAGATTTTCTTCTCACTAATGATTACTATCAGGCTCAAAGTGACTCGGTATGGAGGTTGAGATAATTATACCTTAAGGTTATTTTAAGGCCATCTCTATCTCTTCCTCAGCACGTTCGGCTTCCAGGGCCTGCGCATAGACGAGGCGCTCCGCTTGTATCTGGAGGCATTCCGTCTTCCTGGCGAAGCGCCTGTCATTCATCGGCTCTTAGAAACCTTCACTGACAACTGGCATGTAAGTCAGCTGCCACACACACACACACACAAGCACGGACTGATATGAATATATTTACACACACACACACACACACACACACACACACACACACACACACACACACACATATATATATATATATATATATATATATATGTATATATATATATATATATATATATATATATATATATATATATATATATATATATATATATTCTTTAAATAGGCTGTAGGTTCGCTGCAGTCACAGACACAAGCATTCTTACAGTTCTTCCATTACCACACTCCAAGGCAATCCTGGCCACCAACTGGCCCCATCATCAGGTAATTAGGGACAGTGGAACAGCAGTTCACTCGGGATCAAGGACGGGGTCATTAGTCACGCAGGTAATCGGGGAAGAGGAAAATGTTGCACTGGGAAGTGAGAGACATCCATCTGCCCTGCAGTAAAGCAGCTCAGGCGATCCGAGAACATTTCGAACATGCTCACTTGCATGTTAAAGGCAGCTCTCTGTGTGTCAACTGGAAAGTATTCGTAGTAATTTCTTTTCTTAGTCACCATTCTCAATCACTACGAATGAGCTCATGTGATTATGCCACATAGACATATGGGGGGTTGTGCCCTCCCCGATGCAGCAATGTATCGAAACGGGAATGGAGTGAGTGTCTGACATTTACACTAGCAGGAGATCCCGAAAGAATTACTGTGCCCTTTTTATATTTTTTCTTGTGGTGAATGATCCTTCAAAAACGCGCCTGTAAAGATGAGCGTACATATTAGGTGATTTGCGATGCTATTTTCGCAGTCAGTTGAATGGCCTTGTTCTCTTGTTTGCAGAAAGTGAACGGTAATCCCTTCCTGACAAACGACGCTGGCTTCGCCCTGGCTTATGCCGTCATCATGCTAAACACCGATCAGCACAACCATAACGTTCGAAAGCAGAACATCCCCATGACGTTGGAGGTGAGCGACACATGTTTCCGTTACCAATGGGAATATCCAGAAGTCATTCACATGTTCAGGGCCACACACGCAATCTCTCTCTGAGAGATCAGTTTCAGTTCTTTGACTTAACAGTATAAGATAAGTGTATTACATGTTATGCGTGTAAGTGTGTTATAAAACCATCTGTCTAGATTTGCCACACATGCAGATTACTGTTATGCAGCCATGCCTCACTTTTATGTGCTTCAAACAACTGGCCTCAATTTAGTGGGGCTTTTGAGGTCAAATGAAATACAAAGATGTCAGCCACAGCAGTCACACGTGTACATATTAACTCTTTCCCCGCCATTGACGGCCATTTTCAGCTTTCCGTGTTTTCACTGTTATAAGGTAGGGAGTGCTTATACACATGTTCTAAAAGAGGACTGAATCTCCTGATCAAAACAGGCTAAGAAGAGGCAGAAACAAGCAATAGCATATGTAAGCAGATGCATATGTAAAATAACGCGATCATCAACATTAAACATCATATAAATCAAAACTGCCTAATGTTACCGGATGAAATGTTGTTTTTTATGTTGATAAAAAAAGAATGCATTAAGCTAGAATAGACACTGTTATTTCTTTTGATATATTGCATGGTCAGATATTCATACAACAAAATATTCTGGGGGCCATGAAAATTTTGTGAAAATTATCAATTTTCCCCTGGCGGGGAAAGAGTTATTGACTTTACTTGCATCATTTGAAGAAAGAACACGCATGAATTTAAAAATGTAGCTTTTTGTTGTCGTACTGTATATCACTCTTACCCACGTTTGAATCTGGAATCCTCTAATTCTAAAAACCTAACAACCGGTCATATTTAGGGAATCAAAAAATCCCAACATTACCATAATGCAAAATAACAATTGCTCTCATTGTTGTAAATCCCATTGTCATTACCATAATGCAAAATAAATAAATAAATCTGAAATTTCTGAAAATCAATTTATTTTGGGGTCGGTAAGATTTCTTTGTTTTTGTTTTAGAAAGAAGGCTCAATAAAGCTACATTTATTTGATCAGACATACAGTAAAGACACTAAAATTGTGAAATATTATTACAAAGCTGAATTTTTAGCATCATTACTTCAGTCTTCAGTGTCACATGATCCTGCAGCAATCACTCTAATATTCTGATTGGCTGCTCAGGAAACATTTTTATTTGATTTTTTTTTTTATAAATGATTAAAAAGAAAGATAAATAGAACAACTTTTATTTTATTACCAGAAATCTTTCAATTCTATTATAAATGTGTTTACCGTCACTTTTGACAAATTTTGCTTGTCATTGCCAAGTAAAAACATTAATTAAATTTATTTTAATTTCTGGACCCAAACTTTTAAACGGTAGTGTATATATTTTGTGTGTGTATTTTAATCGCAGAATATTTGTAGCATTGTAGCAGTATTGATGTAAGTACAGTACGTTTTCATGGTCCTAAAAATTGGAGTAAAACATAGTCTTTCTTTATTGCCCAATTTCTTTATTTCTTATTTTTATTTGATTTTGGTGGGAAATGTGCCCTGGACATGTTTTCATAAGATTCACCCTTAGATAAGTGGCTGCAGCTGGTAGCATCTTTACTTCAGCAACCACCGACACCTTGAGTTTTCCATGCATTAGCACCAGATCCAATTAAGCAGATGATCACACAAACCTTCCTGCTAAAAGCACTGGTGTTGTATAGGAATACAGGGAGCAGTGGGAATGGTAATCAGCAGGTATTCAGCCGGAGCACAGAGTGGATAAACGGCCGAGGAGTGAAAGTCGAGCAGCAGGAGACGAGGCAGGACTGGGCTTTTGGCAGACGGCGTGTCCAGCTGTCTTGTCTCTGTGTCAGCTAGCGCGTGTGCGTCTACTCTCCAGCCATGGAAAATGAAGCCCTGGAAAGACCCTCCGTCCCTCTGTTTACTCCTGTTTATTTCTCCTTCTGTTCATCTCTCTCTCTCTCTCTCGGGGGGAGCTCAGGTTTCCCTTGCTTTACCTGCCATTAAGAAAGTATGCAGTAAAACAGTGGCCTAACGCCATCACTCAGCAGCGGACGTCTGTGTGTTTATTTGAGCTGAGGTTGGCCTTAGACCAGCCTGCTTAACACTAACACCTATTAAGTGACACCAGCAGTAATAAACCGAGACCAATTATTGGATTTGAAAGGTGATAGTTGGAGGATGTCGCTGTAATTGGATGGAGTGAAGGCATTTTAATCAGTTTCCTCCTGTTTGTTGTTTTATTTTATTTGTCTAGCAATTCAAGAAGAATCTCAAAGGTGTAAATGGAGGAAATGACTTTGATCAAGACATGCTGGAAGACATCTACAATGCCATCAAGTTAGTGCTTATGTATTGTTTTCATTGCCTCTTACTTGTTGAACACTTTTAATATAATTATAAAAAGTATAAAAATGGTGAAATGTTTACAAAATATGTTTTCATTGGTAACTTGTAAATAAAACCACATCCAAAATTAAGGATTGCCCACTTACCCAGAGCCAGTGTGAGAGAGTTTTGGGCCTGTGAAGCAACAGTTACTTGTTATATCAGGCTATTTATATCCAGTCACTATATCTTACATTTGTTGGTAATGGATAAATGGCTCACAAACTTAAACATTTTATTTTCTGTGATGTATTACATTTGGCTGATGCAAATGCTGATATAAAGTTGACACTAAGGTAAATGTATCAGTCTGGCTGACATGCAGTACTGTATATGAGATTTGTTGACATTATGAGAATGACTTTCAATAGTCTTAGACACATCAGTTAGATTGGGTTGAAAATGATAAAGCCTAGTATGCCATTGTTTGCCAGCAAAAGTGTATTTATCAGTTTGAATTTATAGCTGCAACATTATAGCTGTATAGTTTCCAATAATAATAATAAATCATTTGCTGCTACAGGGCATGTGATTTGGTGATCAAGAAACATTATTTTCAGTTTAAAACAGTTGTGCCACTTACTTTGTGTAAACAATGTTTTTTTCTTTTCGGGATACTTTGATGAATAGAAGGTTCAAAAGTACAGCTTTCTTTTTAATGATGCAACTTTTTGAATGGTGGTGTGTAGGGCTGGGTATTGACACAAATTTCACAATTCGATTCGATTTCGATTCACAACACAAGCTTGCAATTCGATTCGATTTCGATTACGATTCGATTCAGTATTGATTATTTTGGATATCAGGTACAATACATGGCAAATTTTTTCAAGGAAAACAAATCTCTTAACTAATGCTGTAAACTATGGGAGTCAGTTGTAGCCTACTAGGCTTCATTAGCCTACTATAATTTTGAAGGTAAAAATTAACTGATTTGAAGCTATACAAACACTTAAATTATTTATTTTTATAATAAGAAAGTTATATGAAATAGAAACATTTAAATGGTGACTGTCATAAAAACTTGCCAGATTTATTCAAACATGCGTTAAATATTGAAGAACATTAAAAATTATAATGAATATGTAATATGGTGCATATATTTAGCAAAATTCTCCTCTCTAGAGTGATTTTTTCTAGCTGACTAACTGACTAAGTTACTAAGTTTAATGTTTTTTCTGAGCTAAATGTGACGTTACATGCCATTGTTTACTTGCTGTTTAACTGACGTCTTTCCACGGATGAAACACTGATTGAGCGATACCACATTACATGATACGGATTTCGAAGTTGTGCTCTATCTTTTAACACACTTTCAGATGCTCATTGATGTTTATTTGGCGCTGTAACTGGTATTATTAAGGCGGAGTAACTGGTATTATTAAGGCGGAAGAGGAGAATGAGATCATGTGCGCTCCGTGCTGCTGCTTCTCTTGAGCTGAGCCAGAGCGATCTCACGCCACAGCGCCAAAACGGTATTTATGTTTTTGAATTTCGTAAGAAAATGGACGTAATTCGAAATTTGAGATAGTCACAAAGCACAAAGATGATTTCGATTTATTGGATGGGATGCACGATACAATGTTCTACGCGATCATTAAATGAAAACAGGATTACTAATCGATTCTTGAGATTTAAGAATCGATATCGGTTCGTAAAAATGAGAATCGATTAATATCGAGAAATCGATATTTTTTACCCAGCCCTAGTAGTCTGTGTAAATATGTTATGCATGCATGTATGTGTATATATATACATACACAAATAGGTACAAATTGATACCGCTAAATAGCTGAAAAGGTCATTGTTGAGCTCTGATGTTTATTATCTCTGTTATAAACCTCATTTCTCTGGTCTAAGTGTGTGGATATAATAGCTCTTGCTAATGATGTATACAATGGCTCAGATGGGATAAGCTGAGATAAACGTATGTGGTCCTGCAGGAACGAGGAGATTGTGATGCCCGACGAGCAGACGGGGCTGGTGAAGGAAAACTATGTATGGAGTGTTCTGCTGCACAGAGGAGCCTCTTCTGAAGGGATTTTCCTGCATGTGCCTGGCAGCAGTTACGACCGCGACCTATTCACTATGACCTGGGGACCGACTATTGCCGCCCTTTCCTATGTTTTTGACAAGAGCCTGGATGACACTATCATTCAGAAGGCCATCACTGGGTTTAGGTAAGACCCGCAAACAGGTTTCGGACAGCCTTTGAATCAATCAAATTTATTTGAGCAGTCATTGCTAAGTAGTTTGTGTATTTAGTGATTGTCAGACTTTTGTTTCTGCAAAAAATTAAGATTTTGATTATGATGCCCATCTCCTTTATCCTTTCAGGAAATGTGCCATGATCTCTGCACACTACGGCTTCAGTGACGTCTTTGATAACTTAATCATTTCGCTCTGCAAGTTTACTACTCTCAGCTCTGAGGTAAGACCTGAAGCACCCCCGACCAGATGCATTCAGATTCCTGCAGCAGCTTTAGGTCATGAGTGATAAGATCTGATTGGGATTTGTGTGCCTTTAGTCTGTAGAGAACCTGCCCACCGTATTTGGCAGTAACAGGAAGGCTCAAGTCGCTGCCAAAACCGTGTTCAGCCTGGCCCATAATCATGGTGACATTTTACGAGAAGGATGGAAGAACATCATGGACTCAATGTTGCAGCTTTTCAGGGCTGAGCTCTTACCCAAGTCCATGGTTGAGGTAAGACGGGAGTTCCAACGTATCACTTGAAAACCTCTTGCTTAGAAGAAACCAACTGCATATAGCAAGTACGATGCTCCTAGATATTTATTAGATCAGGCAATAGTGCCACCTACTGTCACAAAGGAAGATCTGTATTGATTTGTTAAATAAATTAATGTAAATTTGACAAAATTTCATTCTTGTTAAAAGGTTGAAGACTTTCTAGACCCTAATGAGAAGATTTCCTTACAGCGTGAAGAGACACCATCAAACAGGTATATTATATAGATTTTTTTTTTGTTTTTTTTTGTTATACACACTTCCAGGTTGAAACAAGCTGCTTTTAGTGATTGACTTAAAGGAGCACTTCACCCATTTCAACATTAATCTTTATTGAAAGTGGGTCATATATGTAGTCGAAATGTAAAAGAATTTTTGAATTTGGTGCCCTCTCGACCGAGAAAAGACAGAAAATAACTTTAGGGGGCATTTGTATGTAAGACAACAACTCCCACAATGCACCATATTGCACAGCTCCGCAAGCCACTCCCACTAATCCAGAACAGCGCAAACATCAGAGAAATCACTCTTTCGTCTACAAGGCTAACGTTAGCTGCCACCAGAGTTAGAAATTAATTTCACACAAAATTTCTAGTTAGTTGGCTGTGGCGAGCAGGACGAGGGCGAGGGATGTGAGAGGACGGCGCGAGGCCGGTGGCGTGAGTGATAATGAACTACACCTGTGAAACGCACCGGTCTCGCATCTCTCACCGAGGAGCGGAAGCATAAAAGGAGGAGCGACGACAGGGCAGATCGAGAGAGATTTTATGTTGTGTTTTTGTTTCTGTTGTGTGTGGCCAGCAGTTGTCCGTGAGGGGCTGCTGGCTTATACTTTTGTTTTGTATTTGTTTATTTTACTATTAAAATGTTTAAATGTTCGCCGGTTCCCGCCTCTTTCTTCCCACAACAACGAACCCCGTTACATTGGCAAACTCATTAGTGAATTACTCCTCGTTTGTATTTCTTTCTATATGGTGAATTCTTGCATGATAACGGGATGTTCAGTCAGGCGAAACTAGGATGGTTCACATCACTGATTCAGAGGTTTCGTCCAGGAGAAATTGCCATCGTTGAAATTCTCTGCAGCAGACGGACTCTATCTGTGTCCGTAGCGCACGGCGAGAGCACAGGCACCAGCAGTCCGTCCAGCTCGAGCCAGTCCGGGCTCCTCGTCCGCGACAGGCAGCCGCCTCCTGTTCCTCCATCAGCCTCAGCTGCTCTTCACTATATTGGGGCTCGTAAAGATAGCCACGAACATCGGATTCGTGCAGCAGATTTTCAAAATCCTCTTCTTCAATATCATGTTTAGTTTCTTCCGTCATTGTCGTAACTTCCTATCTGGGTCCCACACCCTGATTAAATGATGAGCTAGTGTTTGTAGTCTCAACCCTTATACAAAGAAATGGGACTTCCTGCTTTTTATGACGCAAAATGACAATTTTTACGTCATAAAAAGCAGGAAGTGGAACGCTTAAATCCTTATTTCTCCCATCTCAGGGGAAAATAAGGGAATAAACCATGACCATTCAAAAATATGACTGGGTTTCTAAAGATACAAAGCTTAACGCAAATGGGTGAAGTGTCCCTTTAAGGCAGTACTATGGCTCTAATGGTCTGTTTTTCTGATGTGTTACATTTTATAATGTACTGTTTGTTAATTTTAGTTATTACAAAATGATTATATAGCTATTACTTAGTTATTGTACCTCTGGCTTCTAGTGCAGTAATAAATGCACTTTTTGGAACTTTAGACTATTTTAATTTATCAGGCATGCTGTTGAAAACACCTTTGTTTAGTGAAATATGACATTTATAAGTAAAACTGTTTATTTGAACACTTTTTAAATGCACATTTGACCAAACAAGGACTAAAACGTTCAAAATAAATGTAAAGATGTATACTATCGGTATTGCATGTTTTTATTACAGTATCTTTTGACCAGACCTGTTTCTACCATGATGCTGCAGCGATTGGGATCTGTTATATGTCATTTTGAACCCCCGATGAGGAATTTTAAATCCTGCTCAAAAGCCCAAATTTAGACAACACAGTCATTTGACATTTTCAACTCAATTTGTTTTTGAATGCAAATCTAAAATAATCCCTTTTGAGGTGCGTTAGGATCTCGGAAGTGTTTGTTTGTCAACAATAATTTAATCTATTCCTTTCTACCACTGTACTTGTGTCAGGGGTGAGTCCGCTGTATTGAGTTTTGTGAGCTGGTTAACATTGAGTGAACAGTCTGGGCTCAGAGGCCCCTCCACTGAGAACCAGGAGGCCAAACAAGCTGCCCTGCTCTGCATAAAGGTACAGCCAACACATTTTGCTTACAAAAGACATTGTGGGAGAAGGTCAATCTGACTCATTTCTCCATGTATAAAATGCCATCACACGTGAATCAAATAAATTTCTCACATTTCTTCTCCATTTATGTCAGCACTGTGACCCAGAGAAGCTGATTACAGAGAGCAAGTTTTTGCAGTTAGAGTCTTTACAGGAGCTCATGAAGGTGAGGTCCACATTTACAGACTGGGCGTATACAGAAACCATTTTCTTTGGTGTGTTTCTTACAGTATTACTTAGGTTTGTTCATTATGTAATTTTTAATGTTTCCAGGCTCTCATCTCGGTGACCCCTGACGAGGAAACGTATGATGAAGAAGATGCTGCCTTTTGTCTGGAAATGCTGCTGCGTATTATTCTTGAAAACAGGTACCGCATGTTTGATCATGCTGCATTATCGCATTGAGAATTACTAGTTAAAAAAGATATGGTGGTTTTTATAGAGAGATGACTGTGTGTTTGCAGGGACAGAGTATCATGTGTATGGCAAACGGTACGGGATCACCTGTACCAGTTATGCGTCCATGCTAATGAGAGCTGCTTCCTGGTTGAGAGATCAGTGGTGGGATTGCTCAGACTTGCTATACGCTTATTGCGCAGAGAGGACATTGGCTCACAGGTACACACAAAGCACAAACTGTTGTTGTGTTAGCTGTGTTACAACACTGATTAACAGACCAGAACAGAAAAGAAGATTACATTTGAATGACAAGTGTTACAGAGTATTAAAGCAAAAAAACAACAACAAAAAACAGAAAGTGGGCCGCAAGGGCAGCTGAATTAGACTCTAAGCAGTTTCCTCCCTCTCTCTGGATAGGTTCTCCTCTCTCTTCGCTTGCTGTTGATGATGAAGCCTCATGTCCTGTCCAGAGTCAGTCGAGAGGTGGCATACGGCTTGCATGAGCTGCTTAAAACCAATGCTGCAAATATCCACTGCACTGATGACTGGTACACACTCTTTTCCCTTCTGGAGTGCATCGGGGCTGGAGTCAAACCTCCTGCTGCCATGCAGGTCACCAGCACCAACCCAGACAATGACACAGGTGATTCAGTCATTCCCACTTTTTCAACCATTTTATCTGTTAACATACCTCAAGACACAGTCGAGAGTGGAGTGAAGTCCGTTTCCAGATTGGCTTATCTTGTGTAATCCTTTTGTTCCAGGTGCTCAGTCAGATAGTGAACTGAGCTCATATCATCAGAGTGAAGTTAGTCTTGACCGAGGATACACATCTGACTCTGAGGTTTACACAGAGCACAGCAAATCCAGAATACCTCGTTCAGCTACCGATGTGGATGTGGGCTGGCTAGTGGTGAGTGTTCACACCATACCCCAGACAGGAAGCCTATCTGAGGCAAATCCACCGTCAGTAATGGCAATGTATCATAATTAGGAATGTTGCTTTGAATAGACTTGTCCCCTTATATAACTTCTTTCTGTTTTGGGCAGGTTGGTAAAGATGACTTGGATGGATCTAAGGCCACAGTGATCCCAACTTCAAAGCCCCTGACCAATCCTCTCATTAACCAGTATAGTTTAACTCTCGGTCAGGACGTGGGTCTCCATGACACCAAGTCCCTCATCAAGTGCGTGGATTCGCTGTCCTTCATCGTCCGCGATGCTGCCCACGTCACTCCAGAAAACTTTGAGCTTTGTGTTAAAGCCATACGAGTGTTTGTGGAGGCCAGCCTGAATGGAGGTACATATCTTTAAACAGTAAAGAACCAGGATGGGAAATTAACGGGGTTGCCACCTAAATTAATACAAATCCTCCAAAATTCAAGATATAGTAGCAAAAAAGTGCCCGTTTGAGTTCTTGTTTGTTATATTTATAACATATGATTTGATCTGTTTTTCCAATATATGTCCATGTTTGTGAATGTGTTTTTGAACAAATGGATTGAGTGAATAATTCAATGACCCATTCATAAAAACAGTTCCTTTGCTGTTTTTGCTAAGTCCCCCCCCCCCTCCCTCCCCCCATCATTTCATATTTTTTATATTCGAAATGTAATGTTTAGAACGTGAATCTCATAGCATTATCTATGCAATTGTAAGTCCAGTGTAAATGGATTTATGCCACCTCTGAACTGCATCAAACGGTCTCTGTAAATGCATCTTCAGATGCCACCTTGGCTTTTGTTAATACTGATTTCATTTGATTGGTAACAACCCTATAGTATCTTATTATACCAATTGAATTTATTTCAAGTCGAGACACCTCTATCTATATAGCGCTTTTTAACAATGCAAATTGTTTCAAAGCAGCTTTACATTGATAACAGGAAATTAATGCAACAAAGATTGTTTTGCCTGTACAGCAGCTCTAGAAGAAAGTCATTGTTTAGTTTATGAAATGTAAGAATTGGACAAAAGATGACAAACATTTAATAAGGTTAGAAATGCGTATGTGTGCGATGTGAAACAGGCATTTCTTGCATGCTTTCATTATTGAATATGCTGTGCGATCTTCAACACTGAAACCTGCACTTGTAGTGTAAAACAAACGAATGATCTTGTCTCATCCTTACACATCCACATAGCCATTGCTCCATTGCTCTAGTTTGCATGCTGCCTCAATAACAAAATGTTCAATGTTGCCACGATACAATTTACATTTTATTTTATGATTGGTTTAATTCCAAACAAACCTTTTGGAGGGCATTTTATTCAAACATCTTGGAAGTTTGACTCCTTGAGGGATTAGAATGTCTGCTTCACTTCCGTGGCTTTGTAATTGGATGTGTCAGTGCCTGTAATCTCTTTAGTGCTGTATCTTGAGCTGTGCTCCTCTGGTGAGTCATTTAACTCGGGGGCAATTCAACTGTCTTGTGTGCCCTCTCCATTTATCCTTCACTCTGCCTCTCAGTTCCTCTATCCGGGGTGGTCGGTGATCTACAGTAGGCTTAGTCAAGACTCATTCAGCACTTTATAGCTCTGCCAATCAGCATGTTCTTTTCATGAGCTAGAGGCCTCTGTTTATTTGGGAAGATACCTGCTGTCATCAGGGGCTTACATGCTTACTTTGAGGATGGCAGATCAGAGTTTTAAACATCTAATAGGCAAAGCAATGTGATAATGATATGGTAGATATCTGCTTTATTCTCTTTTCATTGGAAACACAATGCAATCCCAAAATTGGCCGAGATATGTCTGACAGGTTCTTCTAACCAGCAAATAAAAGGGTGTGAAGATGGGAGAAAAGCTCGCTAGAAAATAGCACCTGTGATTCATTCTCATAGCTTTGTTTGCAGTCATTATCAAACGGCACAGGCTTTTACCGTGCTTGACGGACGTGAGAATGGGGCGGCGCGCGCTTGAAAGCATAATTCGATTTCCCTTGTTAGTCACTCTGTTGATTGTTTCCACGCCCTCCGCAGGGTACCGCACCCACGAGAAGAAAAAGAGCCACAAATACGACTCCAAATCCAGCCGGCTCCGAAAGAAGCCACGCGAGAAGGATGGCGCATCGCGGAGAGCCAAACCGTCCAGTCAGCGGCTCGCCCGTTCCCATAGCGACGATGAAGAAGATGAGGGCGTGCCGGCCAGTTACCACACGGTGTCTTTTCAGGTTAGTCTGGACGTAAGTACAACAGCCCTTTCCCTAATTCCTAAATCTGTCCATCATCATGTTTGCAGATCTGTTTGGTGAGGGATGGGCATGTGATTATTTCACATTTGAAACTTATAAATATTTATGCTTTGCTTTCAGGTTTGTTTAGTTTCTGACCTCATTTCTGATTTAGAGCTTTTACAATATAAAAAAGTTGTCAATACTAATACCAGTAAAATTTTGCATTTCCTGAAATAAGTTTGGATACCACAAAAAATGTAAATGAAAATACTAAGCACAGCTTTAATTAGAAAGTTAAATATTAATAATTTACAATAAGTGCACATTGTATTAGTAACTTTTTTTTTTAATAAATTCAGACAAAAGACAAAAGACAAAATTATGAACTGTAGTTTCAAGTAAAAAAAAAAAAAAAAAAAGTATATACACTGTACTTTTACTATTACTGTATTTTATTTATTAGATATTTCCATATTTTGCTTAATGAAATTAAAGCCTATTTTATATTATTTACATGAAATATTGTGAATTATTTAAATCTATAAAGTACTTTTGTAAAATCCAATTATTACTATAATAGTATTTGTTGTACTACTGTTAATTTACGTTAAGCAAGTAGTTAAGTAATGACAGTTCGGTTTTTTAATTATTAAATATTGATAGTAATAGGCTCTTAATTATTATTTTTAAGTAATTTACAGTGTTTGTGTGTGTGTGTGTATATATATATATATATATATATATACATATATATATACATATACATATACATATATATATATATATATATATATATATACATATATATATATATATATATATATATATATATATATATATATACATATATATAATTTATTCCATTATTATTATTATTATTATTAATATTTATTATTTATATATTATATATATTATTCTATTCTTTTCTTTTCTTTTTTATTAAACAAAATGTAATTTGTTTTTTGTCTTCATATTTGCATGGAAATATGACCCAGACACTTATTTGTGATATTTACACAGGGCAGCATGCTTTCCCCCTCTTCATTACCCGAATGGTGTACATCAAAAACAATATCATGTTGTCATTTTCTTTCCACGTGTTTACTTGCCATATGTCAGTATAACAATCATTTCTTTTGTCCCCATTAATCAGATGAATGTGAGTCTGTAAGGAAAGCAAATATTAATTTAATAGGCCAGATATTCCCTGAGTGTTTAGTGATTATTAAAACAGCCTGTTTGTCCATATAGTTGTTAGACCTGATGCACACACTGCACACGCGAGCAGCCGGCATCTACAGCTCTTGGGCAGAGGAACAGCGCCATCTAGAGGATGCTGGCAGAAAGATCGAGGCGGACTCTCAAACACTGTGGTCCAGCTGCTGGTGTCCACTCCTTCAAGGTCAGAGACTAGTCAACAGCATATTTGCAAGCCTCAGTGTCAATCAAAAATTCATACATATGCTTAAAATATTTAGTTGATGTTGTAAAATCTCTCACTTGTAATATCGGATGTAATATTATTGAATGTATAACAGAACCTCGATGTCCTATAACGTATGCATTTGGCCTTGTAGGTATGGCTTGGTTGTGCTGTGATGTCCGGAGACAAGTCCGCATGCAAGCTCTCACCTACCTACAGAGAGCACTTCTTGTACACGATCTACAAACTCTGGACGCGGTGGAGTGGGAGTCCTGCTTCAACAAGGTGAACTAGCTCTGTTTGTGTCTGTAGTTGAGGAGTTTAACATGCTTTTTCATTTTTGGAAAACAATTCCTTCAGTAAAAAGAACTGAGAAATGATGGGGATGTCTGCCTTTATTCAGGTCCTGTTTCCTCTGCTGACAAAACTCCTAGACAACATCAGTCCAGCTGATGTGGGCGGCATGGAAGAGACCAGGATGAGGGCCTGCACACTGCTTTCTAAGGTCTGGCCTAGGATTTCTTTGCACATTAATTCGAACTTAAACCTAAATGAATTGAAAGGTGATTATGCTGATTTTCATTTGTTGAAGTGATTTTGATTAGGGATGTCAATTTTCAAAAATTCCCATGATCGATCGTCGTTTAAATTAACGATCAATTAATCGATGAATCGTTAGCATTAATGGCAAACAGCACAGGGTCTGCAAATGCTGCTCAAAAAGCTATGTTACTCACCAAATTAATAAGAATGTGTTTTAATCTAAATAAAGGCTTAGGATTGTAAAATGTTTTGATGTGATTGATAAATTAAATTAACTATTTAATATATAAATATAACGACAAATACAATGTGTCACCAACGCCGCCTCATATGCGTGCTTGTCAGAATGTGTGACTGTTTACGTGCTGGAACAACGCACTGAAAACGGCAACTAAACCCAATGAATTCACAACCATTTAATAAAATAGTGTTCTCATGTTATGTAATATGAAAGTCCCAAATTAACCATCGTTATTATTAGTTGTGCATTCTGCTTGAGCGGCGCGCGCTGAATGAATAACCGTTGAGCACTTTGTTAGCGTTTATTTAACTCAAAGAAACGCATCCTATTTGATATTAATCAGATATATACAAAATAATCAGAATGTTACAAAATTATATCTGCACAAAATGACGTGAATGCACAAGTGAACTTAAACTGAGTTACGTGCCATTCAGAATGACTCATATGTTGTGGTGGACGCGCTCAAAGTCTCTGACGAGCTCTTCCTGGAACAACGCGACATGGCATCTAAACCCAAATAATTCACAATGTTTTATTACAATAGTGTTCTCTTTATAATCTTGTGTAATATGACAGTCCCAATAGTCATTATTAGTCGTGCATTGACATTTGAGCTGAGCGCGCTAAAGATCACGTCGATTCTTAACCAAATGCATCCAATATGAGACCAATCAGATATAGATAAGCGTACACAAAATAAACTATTACAACTTACATTTGCACAAAACAAAAGGCTGCGAATGCACACGCAAACTTATAGTCATGATGAAGGTGTAAAATAGTCCCAAACAACTCCGGGGTGTGTCATTCAGTGGGACTCAACACTTCACCACACCGGCGCGCTCGCTTACATGTTTCGCGGTTGAGCAGCACGCACGCGCATGATCCTGCTTAATCGATGATCGATAAGTTTTAATTGATTAAATGTATTATCGACAATTAATCGATCGTCGATTAATCGTTGACATCCCTAATTTTGATAAGTGTTTTTGGTCTCCTCAGGTGTTCCTGCAGCATCTCTCTCCTCTGCTCTCTCTGCCCACATTTGCTGCCCTCTGGCTCACCATTCTAGACTTCATGGACAAGTACATGCATGCTGGCTCCAGCGACCTTCTGGTGAGATCTCAGATGAGCATAACAATCACCTGTACTGACTTGAAAGAAATGCATTTGGAGCTACATGGGATTTAAAACAAATAATGTCAAATTATTATAATTGTTTTATAAAAAATGTCAGTTTATGTGCGAATGATTCCTTGTTCAGGTTAAGGGTGTCTGATATTGATGATATTAGATTGTGAATGATTAAAATGTCTCCACAATCTGCCTTTACATAGAGATGGGTATTATCGTGCTACAGTATGCATTCTATCATATGCAGTTCAAAGCCTGGTGTTTTTTTATCTCTATTGTGGTTACGCTCATGTGACATTGCATTTCATTGTCATCACGGAAGTTTATTTGCATGCATTTTAAAGCCTTCGCAGTTCAAACGATTTTACACGCATGCTGTTCTGTTCTGATTCTTCTGAGTGCACATATCCAAAGCATGCACAGAGAGCCAGTGTGTGAGTACTGAACTAAGTTCTCTTTCGTATCTTACTGTGCTTAAATGTCAAATACACACAAGGTTCAGAAAGACAATCGGTTGTTTTAACGAAGTAAAAATATGTATCAATATATTGGATCTGCGCATTGTCTGTCTTTAAGTTACAGCAGCCTAATATTCCTGCTGCTGTGTCCTAAAGGTGCGGTAAGTGATTTCTGAGAAACACTGTTGATATTTGAAATCAACCCAAACAAAAACACTCTTCCCTTCATTGCTCCGCCTTCAAAATGCATAAAACACGCAATGCAAGTGTGTATGTCTCTTTATCATAGCTGAACCAAAGCAATATAATGCTTTGCAAACAATAAAGCGAAGATGACGCACAAAAAACAAGGATAAACAAAATATAACACCGTACACAAGAGTATATAAAAGCAGCTCCAGGCAATGACGCTCAACTGTCCTGTTACTATAGCCAGGGTTCCCGCGGATCCTTAAAAAGTCTTCAATTAGATTTTTAAAATATAAGGCCATAAAAAGTCTTAAAAAGTCTTATTTTTACTTATGAAAGGTCTTACATTTTAGATGACACTTCGACTTAGACATATCTAAATCTAAATATCTAATTAGTGTAGTATTATTTTTTATTATTCTATCTTTGTGGATTTGCTTGTTCACGTGACAATTCGCATCACATTCGCGGCAGAATAACGTCTGTCTCCTGCACGCGAGAGAGGAGAGAAGAAGAAAGTTGGCAATGTCAGTTCAGTCGTAAGTTCATTCTTTATGTCCTTAGGGGTGTGCGATGTGTACTGTCTATAATGATATTGTAATCATTGTTTTAACGATGTATGAGGCACTGTGAGCTGACATCGCATTTGTCTCTCGTGCTTTCATTGCGTGATGTGTCAGTGCAGTTGTAGGCCTATGTCCCCAAATTAGTTTTTGTCTTATATTTATATCATATTCTGTTCTTATATTAGAATATCACATCAGTAAGAGTGCCGTTTTCCCGTGCACAAGTGTGATATATTTATGTTATACAATAGTTAAATTAAAAATAAATTAACATGAGTTACTTTTTAGACACCATATTGTCAATATTGTTTGTTTTCCCTTTATTTCGCCGACTAGAATTTCAAAATGAAACCGTAGCAGAGTCTCAATGCAACAGACAGCGATGCTTTCTTGACTGAAATCCACGTTTTGAATGAGTCATTTTAACGATTCAATGAACAATCACTTGTTTCTTTCCCGAATGAATCAGCCGTTTGAACAAATCGGTTGAATGAATGAATCCCTCAACTCGCTTACGGTATTAGGACAGTGACTTGCCGCCGCCTACTGGCGATTTTAGTTTCATATTTAAAGTACCCTTTAATTAAAGCGTTAAAATTAGAAATCATTTCATATTTAAATATTGAATATTGATTTAAAAAAAACTCTCATAGCTTTATTTATGCAATTGTAAATGGAGTGTAAATATTAATGCCACTTCTGATGCCGCTTCTGTGTCACCTCTGCACTGCAAAGATGGATTTTGATTGAATGATTTAATTTGACTGGTAACGGTGGTACTGTATAATTATTGTGTAATTAAGTATTATTGTATAAATAAGTATAATTACTGTACAATTTAATTTGAATAATTTGAATGTTAGTAGGCTATTTGACATAAAAGGTGATGCATAACTCTAAATAAGTTTAGAAAAAATGTCCACATATAGGTGAAAATGCCCCTGGAAATCAATTTAAGGTGGCAAATATTGCACATTAATTAATCATTTCTGTCACTACTGTGAACTGACCACTGCATAGAATATGAAAAATATGAATATCTTCGAGAGTCTGCTGTCAACAACAGGCCTAAACCAGCCAATGCACCAGCACAAAAACACAATCAGTAAAATATCATCTAATTATTATCAACAAAACATCGAGATATATTTTTGTCAATATTGCACACCCCTAATGTACGGTATTAATTTGGATTTCTTCAGGTCTTAAAAAGGTCTTAAAAAGCCTTAAATTTTACTTTAAAAAGTGTGCAGGAACCCTGTATAGCTAACCTTCAACAACAGCAACAGCATATCTTGATTCTGTGCAACAGCAAAATCATAATCCTTCTGTTGTAATGTCTCCCAGCCATCTCTCTTTCTACAGTCTTTCTTCAAATCTCCCTCTTGCTCTGTCTTCCTCCTCCCCCCATCATGAGTGTATACCCCCCACTGCTGATTGGCTAAGTGTGTTGTGGTTCCTGGTCCGTTCCACTTTCAAAAGCTTTTTTCAGAGATTGCTTACAGCACGTTTAATGTTAAACAAACAACACAAGAAATAGAGAAAATCAATCACTGTTCTTGACTGAAGAACTTTTGTAGCTTTAATTGATTTAGCAATTTTTTGCTTGAATGCTACCCACTGTAGTTGAAAAAATGAAAGCAGTTTATTTCATTTGTATCTTTCTTATATTGCATTTGTCCTATTGTTAGTAATTTGCATCATTACTTTGTTTTGTTATCTTGTACGGCTATATTTTTAAAGTAAGGAAATTAGTTTGGCTGTACTGCTCGGTAACTTGCAAAATAATCTTAAAAACCAAAATGAAAAATAATTGAGATACGATGGTGGATTGTGATCCTGCCTGAAACAAATGTGGTATGTTACTTTTGCTATATCGCCCACCCCTAGTTCAGGCGTACAAGATTTGCAGCAGAAAAGTTTTTAAATCCTGAACGCTGATGAGTGTGTCTGACTTTGGTGCACAGCTGGAGGCGATCCCTGAGTCTCTGAAGAACATGCTGTTGGTGATGGACACAGCAGGGATCTTTCACAGTGCAGACTCTCGCACAGGCTACTCTGACCTGTGGGAAATAACCTGGGAAAGAATTGACTGTTTCCTGCCCCGGCTAAAGGAGGAGCTCTTCAAACAGGCTGTCATCCCAGGCAATGATCACTCAAATATCCATTTACCATTTAATTGAGTTCAACCACATAACACGTTAACTGATACCTTTAGGTTTTTGTACAGAACCAGTGTGTAATGTTCCTGTGGAGGCCGTCCCACAGCCTGTTGCTGTTACTCCAGCCTCTTCCCCTGTGCCAGTCCCCTCACCAGTGCCAGTTGCCCCTGCAGAGCCAAATATTCCCAGCAGACCCTCGTCGCCTAGGGATATGCAGACACCTAGTGCCAACGGTGATCGTAAGCGTTATTGGTTATATGCTGAAGTAGAAAAGTTATTTTAAATTGTGATCTTTTATTTATTTACAATATTACTGTTTGTACTGTATTTTTTGATCAACTAACTGAACCTTTGGTGAGCAGAAGAGACTTCTTTTCAAAAAGATTTAAAAGAAAAAAAAAACTTAATTCCAAACTTTTTCCTGGTAGTGTATGTGGAAACTGTAATGCATTAATGATACTTTAATGAATATTACGTTCAAAAGATCAGTAATTATTTGAAATATAAACCTTTTTTTCTATAATGTTTCTAAATGTATTTACTGTTAATATTGATTTAATGCAATGTAATGCATCCTTGCTGAATAAAAGCATTAATTTATTTTGGTAACACTAAATTTGAAGGGGTGTGCATAAGACTGACATGACACCTTCATAATCATGACATGACACATGTCATGAATATGAAGGAGGTTTTATGCATGTTTATGACAACTGTCATTAAGTGTCATTCACTCAATCATGACATTTTTAATGCAAATATGACATTTTTTGAAATGTCTTTGTTATGACAACTTGACATAAACCAATACATCATAACCTGTCAGTGTCTTGGTAATGACAACTTGTCATTACCAAGACAACGTAAATTGTCATAAATATGTCATAAACATGACATAGCAGATTAATTACCAAACTTAAGAAACCACTTAGCTTTATGGGTTAACATTAAATTAAACTGTCAGGTGGTTGGTTTTGACATTGGCTGTCATGAGGCCATTATAACTGTCATGAATATTTTTCTTGACCTCAACTACAGTGGTACAAATTGAACTTGTCATTAAAATGTTATAATGGCCTCATGACAGCTAATGTCAAAACCAACTACCTGACAGTTTAATGTAATGTTAACCCATAAAGCTAAGTGGTTTCTTAAGTTTGATAATTAATCTGCTATGTCATGTTTATGACATATTTATGACAGGTTATGTTGTCTTAGTAATGTCAAGTTGTCATGACAAAGACACTGCAGGTTATGATGTATTGGTTTATGTCAAGGTGTCATTACCAAGACATCTCAAACAATGTCATATTTGCATTAAAAATATCATAATTGAGCGAATGAAACTTAAAGGGTTAGTTCACCCAAAAATGAAAATTAAGTCATTAATTACTCACCCCCATGCTGTACCAACCCCGTAAGACCTTCGTTCATCTTCGGAACACAAATGAAGATATTTTTGAGGAAGACGCGCGCTGTACATACGCGTTTCAATTCGTAAATATGTCTACTGATTTCGACTTTTTAACCATTGTATATAATATAGCGAGACCTACAGCACATTAAGTGTCGAATTGAAAAGCGTATGTACAGCGCGCGTCTTCCTCTGCTTGTAAACAGAAAGTTTTGCGCTTCCAACACGTCATCTTATACGGTAGGTGGCGGTAATACTTCTAAGCGGTGAGCAGCCGGTAACAAGAAGGAGTCGAAGAAGAACGTCCTCATCTCAGTTCTCGCGCATGCGTCGTGGAAATCTCTTGAACTCTCGTCTCAGACCCACAAGGAAGAAAAGGAATAGTCGAATAAAGTCGTTATTTTTGTTTGTTTTTCCGCACAAAAAGTAGTCTCGTCGCTTGATAAACTTATAATTGAGCCACTGTAGGCACATGGAATATTTAAACATTTTCTTTAATGACTTTCTGGACCGTCAAGTGTCAGTCCCTTAGGCAGCCTATGTAGCAGTCATCCACCTCTCAGATTTAATCATAAATATCTTCATTTGTGTTCCGAAGATGAACGAAGGTCTTACGGGGTTGGTACAGCATGGGGGTGAGTAATTAATGACTTAATTTTCATTTTTGGGTGAACTAACCCTTTAATGACAGTTGTCATAAACATGCATGAAACCTCCTTCATATTCATGACATGATTATGAAGGTGTCATGTCAGTCTTATGCACACCCCTTCAAGTAAAGTGTTACCTTTCTTTTTTGTTTTGTTTTTTAACTTCCTTTTTCTGTGTGCAGGAATAGATAGATCATCTCCAGTTCCTCCATCAACTCCTCCGATGCCCACTCCAACAAAGATGAGTCCTTCAGTGTCCCCGCCCCCTCTCGGCCAGTCTCCACTCATCCTGCAGCCCCTCGCCTCTCCGCTGCAAGTGGGCGTTCCCCCGATGTCCCTGCCAATCATTCTGAACCCGGCTCTCATAGAGGCTACCTCACCTGTGCCCCTGCTCCCCCGCCCCACCGCTGACTGACCCGCCCGTCAAACGGAAGCCGACAGAGTGCCGCGGCGTTTGAAGGAGAAACGCAGTGGAAGAAGCATCTGATTTCACTGTCCTCCAGCAGGCAAACACTCTCCACATCTGTAGCCCACACTATTCAATTATGTAACAGCAGGACCTGGAATAAGAGTGCATGAGAGGACATTGACATGCATGGTTGCCTCTCTTCGTTTCAAACATCAAAGCAACTCCCAAACTGCTCGGACTCGAATGTCCTTCAGTAAGAGATGTTACATAGATGATCATATTTATTCAAAAGAGGAAGGTGCCACCATGGAGGACAGTTCATTATTGATGAGACTACATTTATTTCAGTCAGGGGGGTCTGGTAGGTTAGCTGCACCTTTCAGAGCAGGTTTTAATGTACTAGTGCTCAGTTGTTACTCGTGAGATTTAGTCAGTGATGACAGTATGGCTAGAATGGTAGAGGTATCGCAAACTGGGTCCAGCTAATGATACCATAACTACACTGCTCAAGCTAATTGAACCTGTCCAGTATGATGAAGAAAGCTTAATTTATTTTGACAATTCATATTGTTTCTTATTGTGGCTTTTACACTTTTACACAGTCACAGAGAAGTAGCCACTTATTGTTTGCCATACATGGTTCCTTAGTGGGGAAATGAAAGGGTTCATTCACCCAAAAATGAACATTCTGTCATCATTTACTCACCCTCGTGTCGTTCCAAACCTGTATGACTTTTCTTTCTGCCGTAGAACACAAAATAATGTTGACTTTGCATTGTATGGACCATTGTATTTTTCGAAAAATATTTTTTGTTCCACAGAAGAAAGTAAGTCATACCGATTTGATTTGACATGAGGATGAGTAAATGATGACAGAATGTTCATTTTTGGATGAACTGTCCCTTTAAGTCTACAAAAGTTATTTTGGTTGATAACAATAAAATAGACTTGTTTTGATGACGCCACATAATGAATTATCGTGCACCTCTACAACATTCCAGACACGTCACTAATGTTTTCAACTAAATGAACCAGGTGAACTCTGAATGTCAGGTTTTATTTTATTTTGATGGGTATTTTTTATTCGCAAGTTGTCTTAAAGAGAGAGTTTTGTTGCTCAGGTTTATGCTGTATCGCTGTGGCACTTCTGCTCTTTAAAAGTTTCCCTTTCAAGAATTCCTCCTGGCCATGATCATGATGACATTGATCAGTTCTGTTAAATATACGTTTCTGCTATTCTTTCTATCAACCATATCCCTTTATTGTGGTGATCTCGACTCTGGAAGTTTAGCAACCACTTTTAGTTTTGTATGAATTAATGAATGCTTCATAAAAAGTTGATACCAGAAGAGAGCTGTTAAATTCACTAATATAAAAATATAATCGTTCTCAGACCCGCACCTCCGCTTGCATCAGCCAAGAGCACCCGAGAACAGCTCAAGTTCATCTAGAGATCAGTGTATGACCTGAGACTCGTGGTTTCTCCTCTCAGCATGTATGTTTGGATCAGAACAGAAACTGTAGGTGCTTTAAGGAATTGTACTGTAATTTAATGTAGATTGTCACTGCTGTACTTCAGTGACAGCAGATCAATGAAACCAACACAAACCTAAGAGGTGGCTGTGGACAGATGGACGTTTTCTTTTCTTTTGTATGTGCACTTGTTGTACTGCATTCTTAGATACATCAGGAACTAATTCTGTAGTCAACAGGTAACAATGAAAATAATCTGTATATATGAATAAAAGTTAATGTACTTTTTACAATGTAATAAATATATGGTAAATATCATAATCATGTGTTACTGTGTTCCTCTTACATGTCACTTTTATTTAATTGCTTTCTTTTAATTTAATTCTTTTAACAAGCTGAGACCCAGTCATTTACTTAAAGTGACGCTTTCAATAAAACTTGGCTGCCTATATGGTAGAAAGGTGAAACTTTTTTTTTTTTTTTTTGAAATCGGTGCTACTGTACCTGACTAGAGAGAAAGCAGAGAAGAACAAAAGCTATTGTCTTACCCTTTGCAAAATAGGTGGGAAAACTTCAACCCATAATGCACTGGGCATGTTGCGTCAAAGGCCACTTCCACCAATCTGCAATGAATACACTTACCAGAGTCGAATATAAGTTCTTTGCCAGAGTCAAATGGACTACTTGCACAACTGCTTCCGCTTTCTACTTATTACAACTCTGGAGTTTCTGGTAACAGCGTTCAGCGCACCTGCATACACGAGAACGCAGATTATGTTTTATGGCTGTCAATTGATTAAAACAATGAATCATGTTCTCTGCGTTAACATGAATTATCTTGAACCTGCTTAAATGTTCCTATAAATATATTTTCTTTCCAGCTGTGCATTCTGAATAATAAATCAATATATTTCCCCATAACCTGCAGCAGTCCAGTGCTCGTCTTCTTAGTGTCCGTGTTTTCTCTTACTGATCATATTCATATTTCATACCTGTTGAGTTTACATGTATAAATGAATTTGACTGATAACAAGAATGGCTTGTGTGTTCTGGTGCTCTTAGTCCAGTCTTTTAAAATATTTGAATAAAATAAACGCACGGTACATGCCTTAAATAAATGTAACGATGTTAAATATTTAATTACTCTTATTACTCTGTAATATTTAGTAATCGACAAAGTAATAGCAAAGCTAAAAACTAAGATTAGTAATGAGGACATTTTGGGTGTTATAATAGATCATAAATTATGCTGGAAATCACATATAAATAGTGCAAAAACAAAAATGTCTAAATCCATTGCAATATTAAATAAAATAAAACCTATTTTGAATGAAAAATCATTATAGATATATTGTATTGCATTAAATTTACTTCCAAATAGTGTTCAGAGGCTGTTCGAAGAAAGAGGAATGTATACGTTTAAAAAAGTAAGAGCAAGAACAAATACAAAATATAGATGTATATCTGTTAAAGGGGTAAACCTATGGCATAATTGTGACAAGGAATTAAAATTGTGTAATTCACTCTGTAATTTAAAAAAAAAGTTTAAAAACAAGGTGATAAATAATTCTGTAACTCAATATGATTCCTTTGTGTACGTTATATGTAAACTATTGAAATAATGTCTGAGATGTGTACCTTTGTAATCATGTATGAACATCTTGGAAATGTTCTTATGTAAATGGTCGTTTATTTTGAATGGATTCAATCCAGAGAGAAAAGTGACGCTCATTGAGTAATTATGTATAAAGGTTATGGCACAATAACCATAGGCTTCAGCCTACACTTTTTTGGGGTTGTTATATGCATGTATTGTTTGTTTTTTTTGGTTAGTTTTTTAAAAATTATGTGTGAGGACCGAAATAAATTTTGTTGATTGATTGATTGATTGATTGAACACACACAGCATACAGAATGACAGTAAACTACTTTGAATGTTAAGAATTTTGGGCATAAACATGTAAATTACGTATAGGCCTACAGTAAAATGACTGACAATTGAAATGACACACAATGATTCACATGTTTAATGCAAATAAATAAATTCAGATTAAAAAAAAAAAAGAAGTTTTTGCAGACACCCATTTTAGGTTACGTTTAGTCAACTAGGTAGACACAGAGCCGTCATATTTAACGGCTCTGGGTAGACAGTAAAAGAGGTAACTATCACATTGACATTATAACGTTACATAACCGGAAATAAATTAGTTTTTTCAAAACTAATTTCAAAACGGAAGTGCGTCGACGAAGCTCAGTGCAAGTAGTCCATACCGCGTTTCTTTTGTAAGAAATACTTTTTAGCAAACTTTTAGTAATACAATGGGGTCAACTTGTATTGTTCCAATCCCAAGTGCAAGAATCAAAGAGTAAACGTTTAGCCGGAGTGAATTATTCGTTTTCCACCCCGGAGAACACTGCAATGGAAACATCTGAAAAACCAACGTGTTTGTAACGTTACCGGTTTGTACGTAGTCAACATTTCAAACTGGATGACATGCAGTCTTTTAGGCCAAAAGGAGGGGGAAACGGGCGTTCTGTCCCTATGGTTCTGTTATTTCCACCCAATCCACCGAAAGCTAACGGCGTCGCGTACAGGTAAGAAAGCAGTTGCTTGCTATACTGTTACATTTTCCATAATGCTAGACATAAAACGATTTTCAGTGATAAATCTACCCTTATAAAAACTGTTCTGTTAATAACCCTTTGCCGATCCCCACTGTCCGTGTGCGGGATATAAAAATGCGTTACACTTTAATAGTTCAACCAAAATGAATCAATTCTGTCATTATCTATCCTCTTGTCGTTTATGGAATATAATCATATATTTTGTTTTATCAATTGAAGTCTACAAAACTGTTTGGAATTACATTGTGTGATTGCAGTATTTTATTGTGTGCCAACAATTTATTTAACCTTATGTTTCAAACTCCATGAAATAAAAAATTTGATATTTGCCAGAATATTTCCCATTCGATAAAAGTGGATGTTGATGCGTTCAAACTCATATAAAGGAAGAAAAGAAGAAAAAAAGCCACTTGTCACATGATTCTGGTGCATCTGATCTTATGAGAAACATTAGAGAAAATTTGATTTGAGAGTTCCAGTAAGTTTTTTCAGCAATTTTGATTGTATAAATCCCCATCACATTAGTTCTGTGCAAAACTGCTGCTTGGATGTTCTGTTTGTCTTTTGCGTTTCATTGAAGAAAGAGATGGGTTTGGATTTTGGAAGGTTGTGATCAGTGTTGGGGAAAGTTACTTTTGAAAGTAATGCGTGTTACGATATTGCAGATTACTCCCTCAAAAATTACCTAATTGTGTAACTTAGTTACCTTTATTGGAAAGTAATGTTGCATTACTTTTGAGTTACTTTTCCTTACCTTGCTCTTTGTTTTTTTTTCTTTAAAGGCCCTTTCAAAGTGCAATGAATAAGCATCAGGTTGAACTGAAGTGAGATTAAATACATAAAGTATATTTGTGTGTTATTTAACATATTTAATGCAGGTTTGCATCATATTCTAAGTTTTTATTTCGCTGTTTTTATTCATTTTGAAGAATACTGAATCTGTATTTGTGAGATGAGTAAATGCTCACATTTAGTCTAGAACTACAGTAACAATCATGTTTACACAGCGGACACAATGCTTCTGCACTTACGATTTCTCTCAACATGGGGACAGGAGAGCCGTCAGCCAATAAATGGAAAAACAAGGTAACGGGATTATTATTTTTTGGAAAAGTAACTCAGATATTTTGTTGTAAATTTAAAAGTAATGCGTTACTTTGGAAAAAAGTAATCTGATTACGTTACTTGTAATGTGTTACTACCCCCAACACTGGTTGTGACTGAGTAGCCTAAATGTTTTGAGCAAACTATTTAAAGGTGCTCTAAGTGATGTCACGCGTTTTTTAGGCCAAAACATTTTTTGTCACATACAGCAAACATCTCCTCACTATCCGCTAGCTGCCTGTCCCCTGAACACACTGTAAAAGAATGCGGTTTCTGTAGACAGCGCAGGCTCCACAAACAGCAACAAAAACAAACTGCGGCGACCCGCTCCACGAAACAAAACAAACAGTGTTCCAGCCTGGGGGTGGGGTTAGTGAGCGTACATGGGGGGGTGTGGAGGAGAGAAGCATGAAGAGGAAAGTCATAATTTTAACTCTTTAAGTTTGATATGGCCGACACACGACCAAAGAGACGACGTTCTGATGAACAGATTGCAAAAATACAAAGAAGAGGGAAAAGGAGAAGGAACGCATGCCCGAATTTACACTGGAAAAGCCTTTGAAAGGTGGTGAGAGCTCCGCCGGCAGAAGGGCTTCCAATCCGACATTCAGGTAACGTTAGCTCTGTTTTTGCTGGAGAGGTGGGTCAATCCAGTTTGGTTTTTCTAAATGGACTTTCATGTTCGCCTAACAAACACAAGGATATAATTAGCTAGAACAATGCAGTCAGCGCTAACTTTGGTGAATACAACATATAGGTTTCTAGCAGCTAGCTATCGATCTCTATTGTAAATAATCAAGCAAACTCACAGTAGGGCGACAGTTTGTGTGAATGATTGTTTTCACCAACTATTTATTATGAAATTGAATGTTCATTCATAGCCTATTGACAACTTTGACTAAATTTGAAGCTAACGTTATCTTGCTATTATTGCGTCCTGGTATGGGAGCTAAAGTTATAACCTCAGGTGGCAAAACGTTTTATCGTGTTTTTCTGGTTATGTTTCCATTATTTTTTTTTTTTCATAATATGAAAGCATTTATCTCACTTGGCGACATTACACCATCCTTGAAAGAAGTATCAGTAAAACTACAGAGGGAGGGGACGGGATGAGGAGGAGGGAAGGTCTAGCTAGCCTCCGTTTTGTTTGACAATACTTTGAACGTCAACAAGAAGTGACGTCACCCAGCATCGCTTTGAGCACCTTTAATTTAGTTGTATATAAATGGAAGCTCATCCTGTGGTGTAAAACATTTTTTTTTATTTCAAAGCTGAACAAGAAACACTTTTTTTTTTTTTTGATGAACCAAAACTGTCAGAAACCACACTTGATATCTAGCCAAAAACAACGCTCAAAAGTTCAACTCTGAACATGGAATGTAAAAACAAGTTCAGTCTAAGGATAAAAATGGCAAACAATGAAGATTAAGTTGATCTAGTCTAAATGAATGTATTTTCTTTAAAAGGAGAACAGTGAAACATAAATGTGTACAGTACATCACTCACAAATATCCTTGTTTAAACACCTTCAAATAATCTGCTGTCAAAAACATATACCTACAACATCTTTCACCAAGCTGCACTACACTTCACTTACTAGCCTGGATGCACTCTCTGCTAAAGCTCATGTTCAACTCATTTTACCTTCCCTCAATGTCGAGGCCGACAAAACCAGTCAAAACAAAGCTAAAACAGAGCTGCATCGAGGCTGTTACACTTTCAAAGAAATCAAACCCACGACTGAACATCACTTGGTGTCCATCTTGGCCATCTCCTGCAGGTATATCCCGATGCTCTCGCTGTCAAACAGAACAAAGTAAATGTTCTTCAGGGAGGATGTGGTTGCTGAGACAAAATGGTTTGAAATGGCCTTCAGTATTAGCTGGGCTGCTGTCTGCTTTGGGAAACCATTTCTGCGGGAACAAAAATTAAAAAGGTGAGATTAAAATTTTCTGGGAACTATTTCTGGTCATAACCGCATCGAAACAACCACACAATGAATGAGCTTGAAATCTAGTTAACTACTGATCTGTAAGCCTATGCGCACTCGCAGTCGCAACTATCTTCAATGGCTTGTAGACGCGTTTGATTTTGAAGAGTGAAGTTTAGGTCATTTTAAGCCCCATGATTCTGATGCTCACCGTCCAGCGGGTAGTGAAGGGAAGGCCACCGATTTGAGCTTTTTCTCCTCGGCAGCAGACAAACAGTTCTTGACTGTTTTCTCGAGCTGATCTTCGCACTTCTCTGAACCCCACTGAGGGACGTGACAATGGATGATGAAACGTGCTGCCATCCCATTGGCTTGACTCACAGCCACTGCAAAGCAGAGGGAATAAGAAATACTCCAGTCACAACAACAACACCCAGAAACGTGTTTTTTGTTTTGTTTTTTACTTTAATAACCTACAGTGGATTTCTTCTCTCTTTCTTGTTTTACTTTTAAACACTTTTTGACACAAAACAGTATTCTTCCTGATATTTCCAGGTTTTCCATGACAGCTGTACTTTTTTCTGTATTAAATATATTTAACAAGGTCATTTCCTGCCCCTTTGAACATTTCTAGAACACACACTAATTTGAGTCTGCTTTCTGTCTGCTTGTGTCAAGCTGTGTGTGTGTGTGTTTAACCTGATGCAACCTCCAAAGGGCCCTGGTTTTTTCTCAGCTCCTTGACGGTCTCTAAGAAATCTTTTCCTCCTGCTTTCTCCAGAGCGTTACCTGTATCAAAGGAAAACTTAATAGCTTTTGACACATTTCAAAAATAGGTCTCTCTAACAATTTTATATTAGCTAACAACAATGGCTCTGCTTCCATCCACCCATTTATATGTGCATTTTTGGATATTGCATTAAAAAATGCTGAACGGAAACGCCAAGATGCGCAAAAAAACAAAACGTTTGAGGCGGTTAATATTTGTATCCACTAAAAACATATGTGCATAAACAACAAAGGAAACACACATTAACTGAATAAATCCCTTGTTGCGCAGCAAAAAAGCTCACGTGACTGCCTCAACAGAGGATGTGATTGGATAACTGGACTAACCAGCGGACCAATCGCATCGCACAGCATCTTATATGTTGGTTTGATCATTCTGAAATGCCTGGGCCAAAGTCTGTCATCATAATGATTTGGTTTTAATTCCCTCCAAGAAGCATCTCACATGATTGCATTCCCAAATATCAGGCATCTAAACGCAAGATCATATTACGGCGTTCACTGCATTTCGTCAGCGCGCTCTGAGACAAGTAATTTATGATGGAGGAAAATAGACTTCCATTTTTATTAGATATTTTGTGCCAATTTTCCAGGAAGTGACACTCTTGAATGCATGGGATTGGAAATGGTTAATTTTGCAACTTTGAATGGAAACATAGGTAATGTTAATAATCTTGTAGTGTACTGACCGATTCCCTCTTTCAGATCAATCTCTGCGTTTGTGGGATTGATGATTCCCTCCACTTTGATCGTTCCGATTTTGCTGATTTCACTCTCTGTAAGGGACAGCTGATAAAGAAACCAGAGTTAACTCCTTATGGCACAAGGCTTAGATCGCCAGGGTATTAGCTTTCCTAACATCAATTTCTGCAGAAATGCATGATTTTACTGCCAATATAACATGAATCAAAAATACTGTGATTGTAAGGTGCCTTTTCTTTGGCCGTTAAGATTGGTGGTGGAGTTTGTTCTATTAAGTGGTTTTGAAATTATTTATTTCTAATTATTTTTTGTAAATATTTACCATCTTTAGATAGCATGATATCGCATATAATAGCTTTATATTGGCCATGAAAAATCAAAAATTATATATGCTAGTTATATGTCGTTATATTCCTAAATGTACCTTGCATTCAAAGGTATACAGTTTATAATGTGCTCTATAAGTGTTAAAACAACTTAAAATGACATTCTTGATAATGTGCGATAAGCACAGCTATTTTCACCTTTTGTCCAAGGAACAAGCTTTTCGCAGAGAGAATAGTAAATCCCTCTCCCGGTCCGTCTTCCACTGTTGTGTTGGCATCTGCTTCTTTGTCATTCTCTGTGCTTTTCTGCAAAAAGAAACATTTGTTGTATTCTCACAGACAAACATAATAGCAACCTATGTCCTGCACTTACTTTGGGTTTGCGGCCTGGTTTTCCTTTGCTCTTTTTGCTGGGTTTCTTGATGGGTTTCCTGTTCGCCCTCTTCTCCGGAACGGTCACCTGAGTCTCCACCTTTACCCTGCCGCCTCTCTTCTTGGAGAGCAGCTCAGGATGGATGCGAGGCAGAACTCCACCATTTGATATAGTCACCCCTCTGAGCAACTATTCAATAATACATCAAATCAAAACAATGCCATTGCTATTATTATTTTTTTAAGATTATTAGAAATATTAAAACAAAAGTCAAAATTCTGCTCTAAAACATTTTGCTTCGCAGTATACGGTTAATTAGCCTATCTAGAAGTGGGCTACTCAAACAAAGATGGAAAATTCATTGCTTTTAAAGTGTACTGAGAGTTGTTTTTGGACAAGACTGTGCTAAATATTAACTCTAACCGCCCGCAGTCTATTTTAACATGTTATTCATTACCTGGTTGAGTTCTTCATCATTGGCCACTGCCAGCTTGATGTGTCGTGGAGTGATTCTCCCCTTCTTGTTGTCTCTTGCTGCATTTCCAGCCAACTCCAAAATCTCAGCTACAAAAACATCAGAGCAATAAGAACCATTATTAATAATTGAGCACCAATAATGGAGCAGCAAATCAGCATATTAGATTGATTTCTGAAAGATCATGTGACACTGAAGACTGGAGTAAAGATGCTGAAAATTCAGCTTTAACATCACATGAATAACATTTTAAAATACATTACAATAGAAAAGTTATTTTCAAATGTAATACTATTTCACAATATTACCGTTTTTTTACTGTATTTTTGATCAAATAAATACAGCCTTGGTGAACATAAGAGATTTATTTTTTTTACATTAAAAATAAAGAAGTCCCTTGTGGTTCTTAATAAAGACTTTTTAAAAACAATATTCAAACATATTTCAATCTTTTGACGGCCAGTGTAATTAAATGATTCATAATGAAAATAGAATATATTAAAAATGTTGGTGAAAAGAAAAAAATAATTATGTGTGTTTAATATGTGTAATATAGTGCTGGCTATCTGGATTCCCACCTGCTAAGTACTCAATGACAGCTGCCATGTAGACGGGGGCGCCCATGCCAATGCGATACTTATGGGTTCCTGTGCGCAAGTAACGCATCATCCTCCCGACAGGAAAAATAACTCCTGCTCGGGCAGAACGAGACAGCTTGGTGATCTTTTTCTTTCCTCCTCTGGCTGACATCCTGCCGTTGCTGTGGTGAAAAATTAAATCATTTCGTCCATAATTATCTTTTGATCAAGTGAACAATCCATTCAGCAACATGTAATCAAAACATCAATCATGTGAGTGACAGAGCAGACCCACCTCCTCTTGACTCACAGTGCCACTGGATGGAGTACCTACAGATAAATCAAGACAAAATGATTCATTCATTAACATCCTGAATGTGACTGAACCCAACAGTCTCCGTCTGCTTCAACAGATAATGATCCGACACTCTCTTATCCATGTTAATGACTAAACTAGAACAAGAATAAAGCTAATACAAACACACGTTCAAAAGTTGCAGCTTGGGTTTCTTTCATCTGTTGAACACAAAAGAAGATGTTTTGAAGAATGTGGGTAACCAAACAGTTGCTGGTCCTCATTGACTTCCATAGTATGAAAGTCAATGGGGACCAGAAATGGGTTACCCCATATATCTCCTTTTGTGTTCAACAGACGAAAGAAACTCGGACAGGTTTAGAACAATTTGAGCATGAGTTAATGATGATCGAATTAAAATTTTTGGGTGAACTATTCCTTTAAAGGGACGATTGCAGGAGACTTTTCCCTGATAAGCATTCAATAAAAAAAAAAGGTTGGTTAACTCCGATCTTCAAATTGAAGTGCCGAGAAGATGTGTGAGAAAGAGTGACCACCTTGTGAACAAATGAATTAGAGCAAAACCATTCAAGGTTTATTTCTATGCTAAACGTGAGTATGCACAGTTAGAAAAATATGACTGCATGTGTACAGAACACACGTATTATGTTGATGATCACGCACTGTACGTAGACCCAAATGTACCCTTTGGGCTTTAGAAAACGTACTATGCTGATGATGAAATTTACATCTGTATATGTTCCCTACTATGCATGTGAAAAAAAAAGTAGTATACTTTGTGCAACACTTTATTATTATTATTGTAAGCATAAAATCTTGAAAGGCTAAAATGACACAAGCTAAAAATTAAAAACAGCAAAGAACATTTAAGAAATGCAAATACTTATTACATGCCTTGCTTAAATTAAATAAAGACATGTTACATTAGTTAATTATTAGGGATGCGCTATATATTAAAATATCACAAATGTACACGTGACATGCATATCGCAGCGGCTTGCAATAACTGGGGTCATGAACAAAAAGACAGAGACAATCACTCGCTGCTCTTGACTGAATAACCCTTTGTAGCTTTAATAAGAATCAGTGTATATTTAATTCATAGTGTTTTATGTTTACATTTGATTATTCATTTTCTGTTGTTAAACCTAAACCCCCTGGTTTACACTGATGTTAAAATGACACTTACTACTTATGCTACAGTAAAACACTGCTGTTCACTTCCAGAAGTTGTAGGGATGCTTTCTTCTGACCAAAAAAAAAAAAAAAAAAAAAAGTATGTAGATTAGATCATTTTAAATATAATTTAAGTTTATTTTATACACTTTAAGCCTTATCATATAGCACAGAATATTGCATTAGTTAATGTGTTAGGCTATCGCAAATCGCATTTTCTTCAATATTGTGCAGCCCTATTAATTATTAGCTAACTACTCCATATAAGCTGTAACTTGGATTCCTGATTAAACATAATAATTACATTTGTTCGTTACCATTGGCTGTTTGTCTTGCTGCTAGGCAGATTTTCAAGACTAATCAATATTTCATGTTATGTTTATTTGGTAAGTATCTGTGAAATAAGCAGGATAATGATTATTTATCCATCTATCATAAAGCATTATTTTTTTTTGTTGTTTTTTTTGCAAAAATGTGACCCGGGGTCTGTGAATGGCAGACTGTGAACTACCGCGTCGACAGACAAGGGCTCTTCTCTCGGCACAGCCTGCAGCGACCCCGCACTGCCATTCCAAATTAAAGGCGCAGCGCATGTTTTAAGATAAACAGCGAACATTTATAAACATAGAGCGCGATTCCTCCCCACTATGAAAAGTTTCGCCACAAATATATGTAATGAAAGACCCGCCTCCTGCCAGCAACAGCACGTTAACACCATTAGCTATATTCATTCAGGATGCGGTAACTGTTAGCAGCTACGTGATCGAGAGGCCGTCGCCGAATCCGCGATTCAAAGCGTATGAGCAAAGGCCTCGCCTAAACTTCACTGTTTTTCTATCAAATGCACATGCAAATCCGGTCAGGGTTGTTTTCAAAACACATTAGGTCGTGCACAAATGCATATTCTTGCGTTTAACCCTGCTCCTCCCACATTAACTCACCCCCATTTTGTTTTTTACCTCGTTGCATTTATGTAGATTAAACACCCGATCTAACGTTACATCGCGAGCGAGTGATGCGTTTCGACGCGACGCGACTGTAGCGTTGTTATTATCATCGCATCTGCAAGCGAGCTGCGTTCAGCTTCGTTTTTATATGTCGTATCGTCGCGCGCGTCGTGTAGAGTGAGCTCGAGCTGCATTCGCATGCATCGCATCGCGCGCTTATCAATACAATATTTCGTGCCAATATTTACCTGTTTGTTCGCTACAAATGCGTCATGTACGAAATATATCTGTCCTCTGGCAGGAGCTAATAAGGAGTTCCTGGTATTCCTATTCCCTGTCCTTGTGTGCTGAGCCTCTCTGCTGTTCCTTAAAAAAAATTGAGAGAGAAAGAGAGACCGCGAAAAACTACAGCAGCCAGTACCACCGTACTGTCGATGGAGGCAGGCTTTAGGCTACTGCTGCTGCTTCTCATTTAAAAAACATTACATTCAAGATATCAAATACAGTAACGCACCCAATGCAATCAATGCATATAGGCAAATAAGGGACATTATGTGGATATAATGCATTATCAAGCCATCATTTCTCATCTAAGAGGTAGTTGAGAGCAGCATGCACAAATAATTCGTCACAGACAGCTGCAGGTGTCTGGGAGATTGATGCTTACTGTAAAAAAAAAAATTTGTAACTTCACCTGGTCTCTACTGGAGTGAGTGGTGATCTTCATTCGTTTTCATATGAATAGACTCTCTCCTGTCCTGACGCTGATGAACTCGATCTGATATGCACTTTTAAAAAACGAACCTTACGCAGACACGAATAATGGCCTGTTTCAATTGCGTTTAGTGTCTGTGAAATCTGTGCTAGACTAAACTGGTTCCACAGAGGGCAGTATTAGATCAGGGTTAAAATATACTTGTTTGGTTGTTGTGTTCCGGTAGGGGGCGGAATTGTATTATATTTTCTCAGACAAGGACAGGCATTGCTCAGGGACGAACAATATTAAAATATTGTATGTATTTGAATGTTCATTTCAAGCATATGCTTTGTTTAAAATATGTGGTAATTAGCCTATTTAAAAAAAACAAGTTACATGTGGAAAGACTGAGTTTAATATTTAATTTTTTTAATATGTTTAAATTTTCAACCAAAATATTCCTAACTGCAGTTTTATTTTTAAAAAAGCTTTTAGATGCCACGGACCCCAAATATGACCCTCCTCATGTGAGGGACCCATCATAAAATTAAAAAGTCAGCTATATATATTTATTAAAGTTTAAAGACATGCTGCGTAACACACAAGAATGAAGAATGGACCTCATTGGTTCTTGCAGAAGCTCAAACGTGCTGCGTGTAACAAAAATTAACCTCATTGGTTCTTGTACGTCAAGCGAACATGCTTGAGCTTCCGTTTACCACAACTGATGTGTGAGTGAGTTGATGAATGTTTATTTGTGAATAAAAGCCTAAATTTAATCTGATCATTATATAAAGTGATCAAGTCTCTTCAGAAAATTTGGACTAAACCATTCAATTCATATGGATTAGTTTTACAATCTTTTTATGAACTTTTTGAAGCATTAAAGTGGTAGTTGTGTAGCTGTAAACAGAGGGACAGAAATCGCTCAGATTTCAAGTATCTTCATTTTGTGTTCCGAAGATAAACGTAAGTCTTTGGAATGACATGAGGGTGAGTAAATGATTACAGAATTTTTGGGTGAACAATTACTTATCGTATATAAACTCCAAACTCTTGGGTGATTTAAACAAACCTTTCGCTAAGAAGAAGCGCTCCACTCTTTTTTTTTTTTTTTTTTGCAAGAATACTCTGCAGTTATGTTTGAGCAATATGAATGCATTTGTTTATTTTATTATTTGAGTTTTGTGAATTGTTCAAAGATAAGGGCACCTCTGTTTTGTAGGTAAAGCATGAATATTTTCTTGCCCACTATTTTACATACCATGTGTTACATACCATTCTGATTCATTAATAAAGCCAGCCACTCACTACCATAGGACCCAGTTATGTGGATAGAACGAGTCTGCAATACCCATTGTGTAGCAGATTCCTTAAGCACCACAGTGAGACATTCGAAAATGATTTCCCCAGCCCTGCATGCTCTTTTTTGGTGATTTTCAGAGATAAAGCAAGCCCTGCCTTTAGAAGAGTGACATGCGTGCTCGTAGCCAGACTGAATTGTCTAAACACCTGGTTCCAGCAATCTATACACAGAGCTTGTGATGGCTGGTCTTCTAGGGGACCTCGGCTCCAGCATCTCTATGATATTGCGCTCACATAGAAGTATGACACATGCTCAATTAAATGTGATTTTTCCGAAAAATGCCGTCCACTTAAAGGGTTAGTTCACCCAAAAATGAAAATTAAGTCATTAATTACTCACCCCCATGCTGTACCAACCCCGTAAGACCTTCGTTCGTCTTCGGAACACAAATGAAGATATTTTTGATTAAATGTGACAGCTGGATCACTCCTTTCCACTCGCGTGCGCGTCGTGGAAATCTCTTGAAGTCTCGTTTCAGGCCTACAAGGAAGAAAAGGAATAGTCGAATAAAGTCGTTATTTTTGTTTTATGTCCGCACAAAAAGTATTCTCATCGCTTGATAAACTTATAGTTGAGCCACTGTTGTGACATGGAATATTTAAACATTTTCTTCATTGACTTTCTGGGACGTCAGGATTCATTCCCTTAGGGAGCCTATGGAGGAGTGATCCGGCTGTCACATTTAATCAAAAATATCTTCATTTGTGTTCCGAAGACGAACGAAGGCCTTACGGGGTTGGTACAGCATGGGGGTGAGTAATTAATGACTTAATTTTCATTTTTGGGTGAACTAACCCTTTAAGGGACTAAAATTATGTGATTGTGCTGAAAATCATTTTCTTTTATTTTAATACTGCAAACTGAATGTCAATACAGACGGCATGCTTATTTGTGATGAAATCTGATTTCTCAAAATATACATACAGGGTAGAACATAAAAACCCAACCTGCATGTGTTCCACGTAGTGGTAGTGAAGCTATTTTTGTATGATTTCCATCTGTGTTTTCTTATAGCTGTTTGGTGTCTTGACTGTGAATTAATTTTCCTTACTTGCTTATTTTAGCACTACTCCAAGTAATACGCCACTGATATATATACCTTATTCTCTCTAGATGTTTGAGCAAGTTATTATGGGAACCTGTTAATTTATTTATTTGTAAGGTATTGCCCATTATACATTTATTCTTTAGATTACATTTTAAATGGAAAACTTGAGGCTTCAGTTTCATACATTTGAGCCTGGTTTCCATTGATGTTAGCTTGTTGTCTTAGTTGTCAAGTTGAGATGTTTTGTCAAGTTTTACCTGGTCTTGTAAGTCTCTGTTAGTTGTGTATTTATGCAGAAAATTTTACATTGATAGTTTAGAAAGATCACCTGTGAATATTCAGATTTGAATCAGAATGTGGCCATATTCTGATTATGTAAGAAGCGTAACCCTGATAACTGTAACCAGTTCAAAGCCGGGGACACACTTAACGACTAGCTGAAACATTCTAAGACTGAACTGAACACACTTACACACAGTTTTCAACGACTGGAGCAGATTGTAAACCGACTGTGAACACCGACTGAACTCAACTGTCTCTGACTCGGTGCGTTTGGGTATGATCAGTCTTATCAAATTACATTCATAGTCGGCCTTAGAGTTGTTAAGCGTGTCCCTGGCTTAAGACAAAATTCGTTTTTTTTTATAAAGACAATTGGCATATGCCTATATTGATTTGAATTTTGGTTCACCTTATTAGGAATATTTTCTTGACTAATGTTGATATGTGGCCACAGTCTTTTTTATGATGTCGTCAAGAATTTATCAAAACAAGTGGACAAGTTGTTTGTGAGGAGTCCTTAACAGGAACAAGCTGTCCTGCCAGTGGCATGATTAAAAAACCCAGCAGCAAAATAACCCCCATCACGCAGCTCCAGCATGGCTACCTTTGACAGGTATTTTTAGGCCTCAGACAAGTAGGCGATGGTGCGTCTCCCAGACCAGAATCCACAAAAAGAGAACACCCTTGGGGATGCTGTGAATAGGCTCTGTTCTGTTTAACCCGTCCCTCTAAGGTCTAGTGTCACTGCAGAAAGAGCTTTAAAGAGAGAGAGAAAGATAGAGAGGGTAACAGAGGAAGGGTTTCAGATTACACTCAAAGGGGGCTGTCGTGTCAAAATAGGCCTTCAGAGTGGCGACAAACCATGGGCCACCGACCTTACCCCTTTGCCAAGCCGAACATTCCTGCTGGATATTTTTAGAGGTGGCATTTAAAGTTGGCAGTGTATCAACTCCCAGGCAATCTGCAGTATTTCCTGTTCCTGTAAAAGAGGGAGGTCTGCAACAAAAACGCCCACCCTGACAGGGCCTGTCTAAAAATAGATGTTTTACCTCAGTTTTATAATTCTTTCAATTTCGTTTACAAACCAGCACACAATAGAGCATTGTTCATTATTGAAAGTGATTAATTGTGTTCCTCCAACCGAAACTAAGGTGACGTACACACAGATGCAGATCTGTGAAAAGGCTGTGCGCGGTTGCTTCGGTCACCGTTTATGTGGATGGGTGCAGAATGACCAACACGTCATCTGTCCAAATTTGCTAGTTAAAGGCAATGCTTTTCATAAACACTTATACTGGTTATACTAGTTGACACTCTCTTCACATCCTGATAGCAATCGAGAAGTGTTCTACATATTAAAAAAATTACATATATCTTCTGTGGAGTCTCAGGGCCAAAATATTTTCCTCCAATCATTGCATTCAATCCGAATGCAATTATAGGATGTTCTACAGGCCTGTCCACCTATGTATTTGCATTCCTCCGCGCACCCTGCTCGCAATGACATCACGTCATTAGCGTGCTCCAGGCTATGCAGAGTTGTAGACACACAGTCACCGAGCGCCACAAACAAACAACAGCCACCTTTTACAGTTCCTCCTGAACCAAAACAACAAGCTTATGCTCATAATTATCGTAATTAAGAGATGACAACTCGTGACGTTCTACTCGGAGCTGTTCACGTCTTCGAACTCTGAATTATGCGTTTCTTTGGATAACACTATCAACGCCTAAATGAATCTGCAGCAGTCAGGTGGTACATGTCAGAGCTCTAAGTTGTTTACACTCATTATTATTGTAATGTTATGTGCTTTGAGACATGAGGTCATTTAACGTCATCTCTCATGACGCTTTGCAGACTCTGCTCTGGCTGTGCGTGTTCATGTGTTTTGAAGTAGACGTGAACATTACATTGGGATTTCATGTAGTCCCATTATTTCCCCTCATAGAGCACTGGATTTGAGCCATCTCTGTTTGTATCTGCTCTGTAGAGAGCAAGCTGTCACTTATCTGACACTTAATGTTTGCTCTGCATTAAACGAATACCCTTGACTCTGGCCACAGGGAGACATAGATCATTGGAAGTGTGTGAAATGAACAAGACAGCTTCCCTGTTAACAAGGGCAGCGGTAGTGAAATCAGCCCTAGTGTCACGGATGCTTGAATAAGTGCCTGCTTTTTTGTTGGAGCTGGGATAGACAGGATGGTGATGACAGCATGTTTCCTAAAGATAGTGTTTTCCGTGACATGGGCTAATTGGCGACGAAAGGCTGAACGGAACTGGCATTGTCAGATCTGAGTTTATGATCCTCTGACAAACTGAGAGTTTTATTGTACTCTTCCTTGATGTTATGGGTAAAATCCATGCATAAATTCTTTTATTGTTTCCAAACTGTAAAATCTATACTCAAGATTGTCTTTTCCATGAACTCACACTTACAGAATAAGGTTGAAAACTTTGATTTTGTCAACATGTGACCAGGTTTGCCAACAGCAATGTAATATAATAAATTCCATTTTTTTAAATACTATTTCAGTGAACAATTGGTGGCAGACTTGTGTATAAAAATATGAATTAGGTGGTTAAATGCATTTTATCTTAATGAAATATGAATTTTAATGACCGACTAAAGTGTCACACATCATTATACACATACCAAGTTAGCTTCTACTTTGGAAAATTATAACACTAGAGACATAGTAACAAATCCCTTCCTCGTATGCCTGATATGCCGTTCAATATAGTAACAGCAAAAGTTAAGCACAATTTGCAGTTGGCAACCCCTGTGTGAGATGCAAACCATTTGACTTATTTTGATGTTTGTATATGTGAAACAGCTTATAGGTCAGGACTTGATTTTATTCATCAGGAGTTGGTTAGATTGTGACAAATGTGCATTACAGACCTGATTATCAGGCAACGGGTCAAGGTTTGGTGGGTTAGCATGGTCCAATTAGCCCCTGCTGGCAGATGCCATAACTACACCATTTTTGTAGCCACAATTGTCATTTTGAAACCCTTAGGGCTAGAAACAATCCCCCCAATCCATGAGTCAGTCCCTACAAAATGTACATCTCTAATTTCTTTTCCACCTATAGAACAATCTGAGGATGCACATCAAGTTTCAATTGGGGTTTCAGCCAATAGGGGGCGCTATACCTAAACACCATTATGACTACACAACTGTATGATTCATTAAGTTGAAAATTGGTATGCTTCTTCTGTGGTGGACATCCTTACATATCTAATATAAATCGGATACTTCAAAAAAACATGGCTACCAGCAGCCAATCAAATTTCAGCGGTTAATAACATCACATCTGAATGGCCTACTGTTACAAAAAATGGATATATTTGTACATTCCATTAACATCCTGTTACAAAGAGTTACTAAGCCATAAGAAAGTTTCTCATTGTTATGTCATTACTATGAGAAATTTTCTCAATATAAAGAGATGATAATTGATAAATATTTTCCAAAGCTCACTAGTTCACCCAGAAATGAAAATTGTCATCATTTACTCCCCTTCATGCCATTGCAAAAGCTTATAACTTTCTTTCATTTGTGGAACACAAAAGATATTTAGCAGAATGTTTTAATTGTTTTTGTCCAAACAATGAAATTCAAAGGGGCCCAAAACAGGACCCTGCTGACTTTTTTTTGTATTGTATAAGCACAAAAACGATTTCTCTGAATAACACTACTTAAAGCCTTTATGTATAATGCATAAGGTATTCATAATGTACATTACAATGGATTATATATTTCATAAATAATTTCAAAATTTAAAAGCATTTTAATATTTGCAGATCTCTTGTTACATCTAAAAATGTTTTTTTTTAAATGTGTTTTAATGCATTATACGTTCTAAAGGTGTAACTGTATTATAATGTGGTTACAATAATTCATGAGACCGTACAATGCATTATGTGGTGCATTTCAAGGAATAATTAATGCATTAAAATGCTTTTTAATGCATTATATATAAAGGCTTTAAAGGTATTGTAGGTAGGAATTGTATAAAAAAAACTTTTTTCCAAATTTGTTTAAACTTTCTGTATTTATCAATGCATAATTAAAATGTAAGTACTCTGAAAAAGAAAGTATAAAAATCGAGTGTCTGTAGACCTCTCACGACTGTTTTAAAGACAGCTCATTATTTCCATTCACTCCACCCCCTCCCTTCTGGGCTCCTTCCAAAGCCACGCCTCCAAAACACATGAACGCGCGACTCCGACCTCTGAGCTGAAGACGCATTATTTACCTGAGACGAGCGGAGAGGAAGGAGCGCAGTGCATATAGTGACATGTCAGAATCACATGTAATAAAAAAATCTAACTTTATCATTATGAAGATAAACAAATAAGATGTATTTTAGTACTCACTATCAAGTAGCATATTGATATTGGTAAAGTTTAAAATATATATTTATTGATTCGCTAACGAGCTAGTTATCTATAAGGCAAAGCTAAAAACAGGTTGCATGATACACGTTTTTCCATTGCCATCATTTACACTGTGATGAAGATGAATTTCGTGTAACATTCATAACATATATAGTGTTCTGCATGTAAGAGTTTCCATAATGAAAGCATTGTTGACTCTGATGAGGACTACACTCCGGAGACAAGTACCGCATCGTCAGGTCGAGGACAGATCCGGGGTCGAGGGATTTTTTGTTTAAAAACAAAACAAAGGCGAAAAAACCGTGCAGGTAAACTTCCAGGTGAACATGGTAAAAGAGTTAGACAGAGGGTAAATATAATTCTAAGAAAAGTTCCTGGATGCGGATCGGCCTACTATCTGTTAAACATGTATTTAGTTATCTAAAGCAAAATTATGCACAATTCAACACTATAGCTATCATCTTGAGCTAGGCATATATATTATTTATCATCTCTCTACTACGGATCGCTAAGTAATGTTATGTTAGCTATATTAGGCAGCTACGTGTGCTAATGACACATGCTTCATGAAAACATAAAGAAAAAAATAAGTATGCTCAAAATACAAAAAGAAAGATTTACCTGTCCAGCAGAAATATAGCCATCCAGGCGTCACTTTTCAGCCCCTTGAGGTCTCTCAGTTCTCGCCATCGCTGGAAAGCCACGCCGATATTTGCATGCGTTTTATTTTGTTGTTTATCCAAATACTTTTTGTTCATTACCTTTTCTAGTAACGTTACTGTCTTCCTTTTTTTGCCTGGTTTGCCTTCGCGAACTGCATATGTGAATTTTGATTGGTGTTTCTAATCTCTGCCATTGTTTTGCTATTCCTAGGTTCCGTGCCTCTTGAATTCCTCAAATCAAACGGATGCGCGCGCAAGTGGGCAGGTCCTGTGTTTGCAAAAGGGTGGTTGCCATGGTTGCGAGAGAGTGACAGTCGCCTAAGCCAATCCTTTGTTTCGTCCCGAATGTAAATAATGAGCTGTGTTTAGTGCAGATTAAACGGTCTAGAGTCACTCGATTTTTATACTGTTTTTATCAGAGTACTTACATTTTAATTATGCATTGATATATACAGAAAGTTTAAACAAATTTGGAAAAAAGTTTTTATAAAATTCCTACCTACAATACCTTTAATGTTACTACTTTTGTGATTCACCGAAGAAAGAAAGTCATACAGGCTTGGAACGACATTTGGGTGAGTGAATGATGACAGAAGTTACAGTGAACTATCCCTTTACTGTCTTAGTGGTTTGACACATAGAGGTGCAGACCCTTCTCTAACACTCACTCGGTACCTGGAGGAGTGTGTCATGCGGCATATGTCAGACCTGGAGAAGACTTTGGATCTGGCCAGCGTCCTAGCTTTGCATCCATCTGGAAAACAAGTCTGGCCCATAAATCAGAGGATCCGGAGAGATATGCTATCACAGGCTGGCAACAGGACCCGCAACAGAAATGGGGGTCTATCATGAAAAAAGAGAGAAGTTACGACAGCAACATATAGAATTGCCTTCACAAATACAGATGTTTCTGGAAGTGCAGCAGCTCTTTTCCCAGCAACAGCGTTCACCATCTGCTGAATCGCTCAGTTCACCTTTTCTGTGTACCCCTGCACACCAAGCGCTTACCCAAGATAAACACTGCTATGTTGTGTGAAATGAGAGAGAAGTGAAGTGAAGTAGAACATTCGTATCTGAGCACAGACCGGGAAGCAGAGGTTTGATTGTGTTAGTTAACTGAATCTGCAATTAATCTCTGTGAAAACGTTTATTATGCCCACCAAGACTGCATGCATTTGGGGGGAAGAAAACTGTGAAAACAGTGATATTGTGAAATATTTTTACAATTTTAAATTTGAATATAATGTAATTTATTCCTGTGATGGCAAAGTTGAATTTTCCTCATCATTACACTAGTCTTCAGTGTCACATGATCCTTCCTGATTTGCTGCTCAAGAAACTTTTCTTCTTTTAAAAGTTTTGGAAACTGTTGTGCTACTTAATGTTTTTGTCGAAACCATGATACATTTTTTTCAGGATTCTTTGAGGAATACAAAGTTCAAAAGAACAACACTAGGTGACTACAGTATTTTGGCGCAAATGTATCTGTCATTTGATAATTCAATTCACATTTATTTGTATAGCGCTTTTCATAATACATGTCGTGTCAAAGCAGCTTTAAAGAAAATGCAGGTTTCTACATTACAATATAGAAGCCATTAGGCAGATGTAACATGGGGAGGTTGTACAAGATGCCTTCATCCTATTCTTAGGCTTATGCAAATATGAATATATCTTGAAGTACGTTTTTGTTCATGTTTTGTTCAAAAAACAGTTTTTATACCATACATTTTGGTACTGTTGACCAGTTGAGAATCACTGCTGCAAAACTAACAGCCCTGATAGGAGTGGTGTCATGGTACAGTGATTGTAAAAGAAAATAACACTATGGTACCAAAATATAACCATATTCATATATCATGGGAGTTACAAACAATACCATAGTATTACCATGTCTACTTTCCCCCCCAATTTCATTTGTTTATTCTTTTTTCTTCTGCAGAGTTGCTTGATATTTTTGTGGAAACCATGTTTTTCAGGATTCTTTGATGGGTGGAAAGTACAAAAGAATGCCTTTAATGTCACTTGTGATGGATTTAATGCATCTTTGCTGTATATACTTATTTATTATCAATATGTCCAATAGAAAAAGCAACAAATATTTTTGTGAAAACAGTGATACATTATTTTAAGATTCTTTTATGAATTGAAACTTCAAAAGAACAAATACAAATATTCTGTAACATTATGTATTATACTAACCCATAACTTTTGAACAGTAGTCTAACATAAAATATAATTAAATGATTGTCCCTTTTAACCATAACACTGTTTTCAGGTAACACTGTTTTTTATATGTGAAAGGTAGTGAGGTTCCGCTCTGCTTTTCCACGTAATACCTAATGGTACTGCCACTATATTTATCCAGTATTGTTTGTATGGGATACTAGTGTTGGGCTTCAAAGGGATGCACACATGAGCAGCCTGCATGCCGCCATGTCTTTGAAATTCAACACTGTTATGTGATGTTGTTGCGGTAACTGTCCTTCAAAGTGACGAGCCAATAAACAAGGGGCCTAAACAGGACGTTTCAGAGTTGTCAAGACGTAGTTAGTATACAAGACTTTCACTATTAGCATAATGTATTAAATGTATTTCTGTAGTGTAAATTTATTATTTCATAGTAGCCTAGTTATAAGGTATACGTATTTTGACACATTTATCACTGTGGAGTTTGTGGATGTAAATATCAGGATAAATACCACTGACAGTCATTGTTTGTGACCCAGCAGGGGGCATTCTTACATCTGAGCTGGACACGGAAACAAAGGCTGTGACATGAGCTCCATTCATTGATTGCGTCTCCACTTTTTTTTTTTAGATGTGGCCAGGCACACGTTTGCAAAGCAGGTTCAGTGACCTCTGGAGCCGCACTCATAATGGGGTGGTGACCTGTTGGCAGAGCAACCCGAAAACAAATCCTTGACCCTTGGGGACGGCCCGTGTGGCTCAGGCTTTCAGGTATGCATCGCCCCGTTGCCTTTAAAGGCTATGAAGAACTTCACCACAAGCCTGCTGTGTGTTTAATTCAGCCAGTGGATGAAAATATAGATAAATGGAGATGGAAACGACACACCTGTTGCTTAGTTGTACCATGAACACATAATGATGGAGAAGGGCAGAAGAGGTGTACCAGCTCCATCTCTGATCAGTTCATCAGATCAAATGTAATTGCTGATCACAGGAGTTAAGCTGGTATCTAGTCAACAGGTTCTCTTAAAGTTACGAGCAAACATTCTTCCAGTAACATTTATAGAACCTTCGTTCAATCGTATCTGGTCTTTAATAACGTTCTCAAAACGTTAGCACAAAAAAACATTTCTTGAAACATTTTAGTTGTCTTTGTCGTATTTTTTTCCATTCATGTGCTGGGCTCCGTAGAAATAAGCAAGTAGTAGTAACAGTTAAAAAAAATATGTATGTCATGGCCATGAATTAACAAATTGTCCCCACGACTTACTAATACATGAGCACGTTTTACTTATTTGTCCCTGGTTTTAAGTAAATTGTGTGCACAATATTATAATTTGTTTCCTCGTTTTACCAAATCGTGGCCACGTTGAAATTATACATTTCAGATGTTTTTTCCCGATATATGCACAATCCCGATAAGATTTATGAATAAAGCTGCTAAAGAAAGACACCTGTCCACTCCTCCATCACCAGACCGTCCTGCAATCTGACACAGCGTGCTAACCTGAGCAAGAATGTCACCCTGCGTGCCCCCGCGGTCAACACAGGGCATGTCTCAATGACAGACCTCTTCAGCGTGGCCTTGTTCCCCCAGCCCTGTGACGGCATGAGTGACCTCTGATCTTCCCTAAAATATACAGTGGGGTTCAAAAACAAAAAGGTTTTAGGATATATATATATATATATATATATATATATATATATATATATATATATATATATATATATATATATATATATATATATATATACAAAAAAGAAACAAAGATTTACTGTGATGTAAAATTAAAAAGCAACATTTAAGATTCTGCACTATTTCTAGATCACGAACTAATCATGTGACTCTTTGTACAGACTATATGTAAGATCTTCTTGCTTCCATCAAATCATGCTGGAGAACATCATCATCGTTTTACATAAACTTGTGGAGCTCATGCCGCTCAAGTTCTACTGTCATAGCAAATACTAAGACATTTTTAAATTTCTTCAGTTCAACTTTGGAAGAATGCAAAATAGAAGCATTTTACCAGTGGCCTCTAGCTTTCAGATCCCACTGTTTTGTAATTTTGAAAATGGCTGTAATGTTCTCCTGCACTATAACTTACAGCACTTTCATATGCAGACAATAGAACATGTTATGGATATCCACAGTATACGACCAACAAAGCTGCCAAATGAAACAAACACAATCTCAAGACTAACTGGTCTTGGACTATGTCAGCGCTGTGTGGATGACAGGTCCTTGAGAAAGAGGGTGATTTGTGGATGTTAAGGGAAGGGTTATGCTACAGCGACCCTGTAGGAGGCCCAAAGTAGCTCTGCAGCCTTTGCATGCCTAAAGATGTAGAGGATGAGATCCACAACCTCATTGCACGCCCCAGGACATGTGACATTTCCAGGTGGTCACTGCTTACACTGACCTGAATTCAAGGACTTTTCTCTGTGTGCTGAAAATGCTATAGTAAAACCAAAAATAGCCTTTTACTTTATCTCTAGCTAATCTTTGTCTTCTCTTCAGCACAAATCTGAATCTTTTCATTTTGGGGTTTCACTTTATTTTGATGGTCCCTTTAACACATTCTGTTGACTATAAGTAACATTGCACCTACATGTCTACTAACTCTTATTAGAGTATTAGTAGACTGGTAGGGTTTGAATACGTTTTTCAATTGGCCCAAGTGAAATTCTGCAAATTGATCAAATTAAATGTGCATAATTTCACTTAGGCCAATTGAAAAATTTAGATGTGACCAGTCACTAGAACATTTTGAGTTGGGGATTTTAGAATTTTTTTTACAGTGCATGTACTTGCAAAGGTACTTAGTCAACAGAATGTTCAAAAGGGACCATCAAAATCAAGTGTTACCCATTTTTTGAATCCAATATTTTTGTATTTAATATCTTTATTTGGAAGGGGACTTCGGTTGAACTAGATAAATTCATGTCCTATGTTAACTCTACAACATCTTGTTTAAGATTTACAGTAGACCATTCCATAGACAACATTAACTTCTTGGATCTGACTATTTATAAAAATTCCCAAGGAGGTTTAGAGACATCGATCTATCGTAAACCTCTCAGTAGAAATACCCTCCTCAGAGCTGATAGCCATCACCCCAAACAACTTATTAAAAATATTCCCATTGGCCAATTTTTACGGCTTAGTAACTTATTTTTACTACTAACTGTAGTAGTGATGCCGAGTTTGAGCGTGGGGCAATAGAAATGACAGAGCGCTTTTGTAACAGGGGCTATGCTTTAAGTGATATCTCTGCAGCCTATGAACGAGCCAGATTGACGCAACGAGCACATCTTCTATGGCAAGCCGTTTTAGCTTTTATTCATTTCCAGGATATGAATTCTTGATATCAACAATTCAATTCTTGATATCAACAATTACATTCTTGATATCAACAATTTAATTCTTGATATCAACAATTGTATTTTCACTAGTAAAATGTCACCATAGGCTGCCATTCAAAACCAATTGTTGATATCAAGAATTGATTTCTTACTAGTTGAAATTCCAATTTCACATATCAGAAATACAATTATTACTAGTAAAAACCTTTATTTTTGATATCAAGAATTCAATTGTTACTAGTTGAAATGTCTATTCTTGATATCAGCAATTGAATTGCTAGTAACAATGTTCATTTTTGATATCAATAATTCAATTTTTACTAGTGACAATTTTAATTTCTGATATCATGAATGTGATTGTTACTAGTAAGAAAGCCATTTTAGATATCTGAAATATTGATATCAGAAATACATTTTCAGATATCAAAAATGATAATTTTTACTAGTAACAATTGAATTGTTGATATCAAGAATAGACATTTCAACTAGTGACAATTTAATTATTGATATCTTCATGTTTACTAGTAACAATGTAATTATTGATATCAAAAATGATATTTCTACTAGTAAAAAATCAATTCTTGATATCAACAATTAATTTTGAATGGCAGCCTATGGTGACATTTCACTAGTGAAAATACAATTACAGATATCAGCAATTAAATTGTTGATATCAACAATTTAATTGTTGATATCAACAATTACATTTTTGATATCAACAATTAAATTGTTGATATCAACAATTCAATTCTTGATATCAAAAAATGTAATTGTTGATATCAAGAATCCATATCCTGGAAATGAATAAAAGCTAAAACGGCTTGCCATAATCTTCTAGTTAAAACTAAACGCAACTCTGCTTCTCCACAGATTCCTCTCATATTGGCGGAGAAATAAAACATGCCATTAAGAAACACTGGCACATCTTGCAGAGTGACCCAGCTCTTAAAGATATATGCGCAGAATCACCACGTATTACTTTTAAGCTTCCTCAATTACTTAGAGATAGGCTGGTTCACACCACCATGAGCCCTCCACCAAAACCTACGTGGTTACCGGCTCCTCCCTTGGGTTTTTACAGATGTGGGCACTGTACCCATTGCTCTAACTCAAACGACACAAAGCAATTTTTCCATCCCCAATCAGGTAAAAAATACAAGATCAATTAATTTATTAATTGTAATACCACCCACGTGATTTTCATGTTGAAATGTCCATGTGAATTGGTATATGTAGGTCAGACTAAACGCCCCGTCAAACTACGCATTGCAGAACACAAAGCAGCAATTCGGAACCGTAATATGGACTATGCAATTGCGAGGCATTATGTACAAGCTAATCATGGTTCCAATGCATCCCTACAATTTTGGGGTATTGAAAAAATTCTACCCTACTAATTCAACGAGGAGGGGATTTAGTGAAGTCCCTACTACAACGAGAGGCTTTCTGGATTTTCACTCTGAACACAGTAGAACCAAATGGCCTTAATGAGGAACTGGGCCTTTCCTGCTTTTTATTGTTCATATTCGGAGGTTCTATATATATGTGTGTGGGTATGTATACGTATATGTTTGTATGCATGTATGTGTGTGTGTGTGTATGTATATATATATATATATATATATATATATATATATATATATATATATATGTACATGTGTGTATGTGTATTTGTAAGTATATGTATATAAATGTATGTATATATATATATATATAAACCTTTTTTTTTTTTTTTTTTCTTAGACCTGAGTGCTTATATTTGATCTGATAATTGATGTACCACACCCACCTAGGCCAGTGGCCAATACCTTGCATTTTGATTCTTTAAATTCTGTAGATCTTTGCCATTGATTGTTTGACTCTAAAGAAGACGCATGGGCGTCGAAACGTTAGTCATTTTGTAATAAAGATATTTTAAAACGTTCTGTGCTCCGGTCCTGTTCCTTGGTCCTAGTTAGACCTTGGGTCTTTCTTCTCCAATATTTTTGTACTCAAGTTTAAAACCAACTTTTTACTAAAATTTATATTTTGTATATTTAGTGATCCACACGGAGATCTGATCTCACCATCATCGAGTCCATCTGTGATTACATGAAGAAAAAGAAAAACCGAGACAGACTAAATCCAGAAGAACTCTTGAAGAAACTTACCTGCAAAAGTACAGTACTGTAAAAAGTTATTTATTTAGATTTAGTCTGTCTCAATTTTTTCTGTTTCTTCATGTAATCACAGACAGACTTGATGATGGAGAGATCAGATCTCTGTGCAGAACATACCAGCTGTTGTCAGACTCCTTGTGCATGCAAAAATCTCACTGGATTATTACAATTAATGGCAAAAGGAATGTTTGGAAATGTAAACTGATATTTCCTACTGACACGCTACTGCAAAAGATATAAATAACTGGCTTAAAACCATATTTATTTGGGTGAAAATACTAACATACCTAAGACTTTTGCACAGGATTGGGAATGGTGTGTATTGAATAGGGAAAAGATGTGAGTGTGATCTGATCACCCAACCCAAACATATGGTTTGCATCAGGTTTATTTGATTCGTTTTGTGTGTTCCTCCTTAAAATGTCCGAGGCAGATATACGGATTCTGGAAATGGTGTTCCCACTAAAAACAGCATGCTGTTGGGACAGATGTTAAAACGGTTTAAGAAGAGCCTGTGTATGACTAAGTTAACCCGATGTGAAAAAAAGGAAGACCTTTCAATAATCTTGTGACTGTACAGCTTTTGAGACTATAACATCAATCCACCACAACAATGGTGAAAAACAAATACAACTGCAGCCAAGCCAGAACAGCTGACCTTTTGTATAAAGAAGTCACATGATCAGTGTCTCAAATTTGGCCTGGTGCCAAGTTTAAATGGAATTTTCTTTTTTTCATTTCAATGTGGTGTGAGACTTTTGGATCTTCTCTGAGGCTTTCTACCTTATCTTCATTATTTCTACTGGTCTCTGTGGTGGTTTACTCTATGAGGTACTATGGTTTAACCTCAAAACCCATAATGTCCTCTGGAGATTTGTTCCCCATGAGTTTTCCCTCTCTTCGCTCTCTCTAAAGAGATGCAGAGCGGCACTCGTCCGCGTCACCACAGTTATCTTCAGCGCAGCTCAAAGCTCAAATCCTCACCACACTATAATTACAGTCTGGCTAGCCTTTCAAGGGACGTGCTACTTGAAAGCTTTTCTGTTCTTTTTGAAATGATATACGGCCTGTCCTGCGACCCTCAGAACTAAGAGGGAGATGAAAGGTCCCGGCCAAGAATGGGACTCTGTCAGAGACGAGTTCTGACCACAGAAGACCAGTGATATCACCCTGATCCTGACCACTGTGTGCAGGAGAAACTAGTTCTAGACTAGACTAGCTGGATCCATCTTGATTTATACAGCATTAAGGTTTAAATAAATTATTTTTGCGTTTTGGACATTTTCTTACTGAGCCATAGTTATTGTACTACCACCAACAACGTTAATTTAAGTGTTTTTGTGAGGAGCTACATTGTGCTGTTTTTCATTGGTCATAATTTGTTGTAGCCTATATACAGTGGTGGCTTAGACCACCAGTGAAAATTCTTCTATTTTGCATTATTTTCGGAATAAAAAAAAAAAATTAAAGTAGCCTCCACATTATTATTATTATTATTAGCAAGAATAATTTGCAAGAGAAATTTGTATTTGCTAGCAGTGTTATTCTTGAGACTATAAACATTATAGTTATTTGAAATAAATCAGAAATAATATAAAATAGAAGTATTAGATAGAAAACTTTAACTGAAATTGAAATTAAGGCTGACAAGCGATTTTACATTTTCAAAAAATCGAATTAATTACATGATGTGCTGATTAATTAGTCGCACATCAAATTTGGCTGAGAAATTACCCCCAAAAGATAATATAAAGTCATTATTGTGTTAAATGAGAAAAGCATAAAATAGACATTACAAAAAGTAGCTTTAGAAATGCATATTTAACTTGATTCAACATATAATTTATTACACATAATTATTTTTTGCTACAACGGCCATTATATTTTTGTTAAAAAAAAAACTGAAATTAAATTAAAATAAAAAAATAAAAGCTAATTTAAAACATTAATAAAATTTATAAATTAATTAATTAAATATTTATTCTATAAAGTAAATGGATTTTATATATATATTTATTTATTTATTTATTTATTTATTTATACTGGTGTGTGTGTGTATAACACACAAAATTTTTACATTTATTATATATATATATATATATATATATATATATATATATATATATATATATATATATATATATATATATATATATATATATATATATATATATATATATATACCGGTATATTACTTTTCTTTTTAAGGTTTAACCCCAAATTTCCAGTGTGCTATCAGACTTTTTAAAATCCTACAGGTGAGGAAAGTTTGGATTAAAAAAAATCACAACAGGCCATAATTCATTGATATGCTTCAGATAAACCACAAGTTTAAAATGTGTTGCAGAAAGTTATGCAAAACATTTAAGCACTAAAAAAGCAGCAGAGTTATGCAGGTATTTAATGGCAGCGTCTTATAGGAACGCACTATGTAAGATTATATCCGAGTGAATCAGCCAATGAGACGCTGAGCTTGCATGGCTGAAAAGTGTCCATTGGAAATGAGTAGAACATTTAGCTCCGCCTTTGCGCTTTGAAGGTTCTCATGTCTCTCATGCCACACATTGAAGACAAGTCCTTGAGGAAGGTGTGAATAACTGTAGCGATGAAGAGATGGGAAACGGATGTTCAGCCCTACAGTGTCATCTCTATACGACACCAAACCTTGACCAAAAGAAATGTCTGCATGTAGCAAATTTCCTTTCTCTTGCACAGCTTCTTATGAACATTTTACAGACTGTTTGTCATGTTGCTTTGCTTGCTGCATATTTGAAATGGACTTTTAGGGTTTGAGTGACAACTTAGTGTGGTCAATTAAGCAGAATAGTATACAGTATTCATATGCCCTTATGTACTCAAGACACAAAGTAGCTGTGGGAAATACCAAAATTAGAACTTATTTTACCCAGTTGCTGTTTAATCACGTACTTACTCGTAACGAGTCATCATTTGTGCACTTCTCCTGTAGTTTGACTATAACCTAAAAAAAATGAATCTGTTCTCACTGAAATCGTGGTTTTGCTAGAATATGCTTGCATTTTTATTTTACAGCCCCTTGAAAGCCTGCTTTATTTCTGCAAAACTGCATGATGATGAGTGCTTCGAGGGGAAAAGTCCAAATGCAGACATGGAGCGAGATAGAGAACTTGGCTCCCGAAATCAAATACCATATCCTGGATCTAAAAATATTGAAGCATTTATAGCACCTGTGTTCTGTTACATGCTATATGTGTCATGTTAATCTGAATGAGAATTAGTTTTCAGTGTTTTGAAGAGAGTGATTTATTTAGTTCCTTGTTTGTCATTCTGAAGGCAATGAAAGTTCATTAGATGAATTTGGCGGACTCATTTAAAGGCGAGTAATGGCAGACCAGCACAGGAAAATACGTATCATAAGTAATGTTGCAGATGTGCAGCAATGATTTCTAGGTTGGCCAAAAAAAAAAAAAAATCATTGTATTATTTAAGATATTTTACTTTTGATTTATTTATTTTGATGACTTTATATAAACAGAGACTTTTTGTTCTTTCAGATAATATTTTAGCGTAAATTTGACAAAGTGTAAGATTGCATACAGCATAGCTTAGTATTCCTGTAGCATTGCCAAAACCGTTTCAAAGAGGCAGATGAATCAAGCATAAAAAAGTAAAATCCTGTAAAAGAGAAGCTGATATATCAGCATGTGAAGTGTAGTCTGGTACTGAGCTGAGACACAGTGACGCGCTCTTTCACTGCTCTGTGGATGCGTGGAAACATGAATGGCATAAAAGTGGGTCCGCTTCTATCTTTAGGGCATGTTCAGCTGCAGGCATAATACTCCCAGATGCCTGGGAACTATCAATTACACAGCTCTAGCACTCCAAAGGGCTGTCCTATCCCCCTCGGAAAAGGATGTTTGTGTTGTCTGTCCACCTTCTGGACAAGTGTTTCCCGTTGAACCTCTTAGGGCATACTGTCATTTAATGGAAAGCGAAATTAGTCATTCCCTATAGATACTGGGAGTGATATATGGAACAGAAGTGTATTTAAAAAGCCTTTCCCAGTCACCTCGTGTATGATATGAATAAATACGGAAAGGCTGTCATGCTAGGTCCAGTTGAGGTTGATAAGAATATGAAGCCAAATCCATTGGTTGAAACAGAAATCTTTTGTAACATTGTATATGTCTTTACTTTCACATGTAATCAATTGAATGCATCCTTATTACTGAATAAAAGTAGGGTACAATGCGGTAGGATGCAACCTAATATTTTACCCTAAATTACCTCATGTCTTGAAGCACATAACATTACAATAATATCGAACGTAAACAAGCTCGCTCTTGTACCACCTGACTGCAGATTCATTTCAGCATTGACAGCTCAGAGTAGAACGTCACGGGTTGCCATCTCGTAATTATGGTTATGACATGGTGTGAACGCAGCATAAGCTCATTGTTTTGGTTCAGGAGGAACTGAAAAAGGTGGCTGCTGTTTGTTTGTGGCGCTCGGTGACTGCGTGTACAACTCTGCATAGCCTCGAACACGCTGATGATGTGTGATGTCTGGGCGGGCAGGTGTGTGGAAGTATGAAAATACATATTGACATGCCGGTAGGATATCCAATGAATGAATGCAATGATTGGATGTACATGTTTTGGTCCTGAGACTTCCACAGAAGATTTATGTAAATTTTTTTCAATATTTACAACACTTTTCTTATTGATTGCTATCAGGATGTGAAGAGTTTTCCACCAGTATAACAAAAAGTGTTTATGAAAAAAGTTGTCTACCCTAGCTTTAACACATTTGACACACAATTAATGCTTCATCATGCTGCACATGCTAAACTTATATCTTACATGTTATGTTAAATAGGCCTATGTTACAATTTAAAAGTAAATGCCCATTTTCCTTGAGGAGGGCATCTTAACCTTTTCATTTTGTTTAGCTTTTTAGGCAAATCAGAACGGTTTACTTGTAGTTTACATTAACGGTTTACTTGTAGTCTCTGCACTTTATACTGAGTAGAAGAAAGTACTTTAACTGAAAAAAAATGAGACCCTTCACCTTTAACGCAATAAAACAGATATAACGACAGTACTAAGGCACCATCATTCAGATTACTGTCATCTAGCAGTCTGCTGAGGGTAATAATATGTACGTTTACAGTGCACACTACTTATTTTGATCTCACCCTATCACCAGCGCAGGACCCTTTCTCTGGGCGCCTCCTCCTCTCCATCCCAGGTCTCCATCCTCCTCCCTCAGCTCCTCAATTCAGACTGCTGCCCCAGTGTGGCTGTTAAAATCATCAGCTCGGCTTGTTGGTGGGAGAATGAATCACATTGTAATAACAGACGTCAGCAGGTTTGAGGGGGAGGTCTGAGCTACCTGCCATAAATCACCTGCCCACCGCCCGCTTCAAGTGTCCAGTTTGGTGCGGACAGCAACATGTAATCCGCACCTTTTAAGTGCTGTATTGAGTGCCGTATAATTTAGTGTGAGAAATTCTGAGAGACTTCCTGTTTGTCCTTTGTTTTAGAATGAACTTGTTCAGGTTTTGTTCAGCCATAGAACTGAAGTGATTTAATAGCAGAAACTCAAAAGTTGCCAAAGTTCAAAAGTTGTACTTGTGACATCAAAACTGCATATTGGCAGAATCAAAGGACTTTTAACAATGAAATTAATTCTGCTAACCATCTATTTTAAAGGAAGTACACTCTAGAAACATGTTGATTGAAATAGCTGGTCATTACAATTGTTTAATGTGCAGCGCAACCATTATGAAATATCTGAAATCATTGACTAGTGAAGTTTTTGAATATATGAAATGTATAATATCACATTGGCATACGTCTTCAGACCCTAGCTAATTTGATTTGATGGACATGAATTGTAAATTATAATTATAAAGAGATTGACAGCCCTGTAGAGCAGCTTTAACATTCTTCAAAATATCTTCTTTTGTGTTCAGTAAAAGAAAGACAGGCATGCAAGTAGCCTGGATGATGATAGAATTTTAATGTTTGGGTGAACTGTCATTTAAGTCTTTTTGGAAGAAAGCAAAATAGTAATTCATGCATGTTTTACATATGTATATGTGTGTACAGTAAACTCAGCAGTGGGTGAAGTCTCAGAACTTTAAGGCTCTTTTGAAGTCTGACCTTCTTCCACTAGCCACAGGTACCCGTGAGAGCCAAGGACAGGTTTACACCGCGAAGGGCTAGAGACTGACCACACTTCCACATAAAACACTTTAATCCAAACTCGCTTTTTCTTTCATGAGCACAGCTCACATCTGCACATTTGAAAGGCTGACTGCAGAGTTCTTTGAGAAGCAGATGTGTTCGTGCATAAACATGGAAACATTAGAGTTGGTCTAGGGTGGGTCTGGTACGGGGATCAGGTTAGTGATGTCTGCTTCTTCTAGAGACAATTTTCTTTGTCTTATTTAATTTGAAGTTCTAAATCTAACTCTAGAAGTATATAATAGGTATAGCCTACATCATTTGGCCATAAAAATTGGTTTATTTCTTCCATAGCAACAGAAAAATGGTTTCAACAGAAGCCAAAGCAACACAGACTGAAAGCCAGTCTGGAACAGCATGAGTGGAGTCGAGCGACAGATTTACCCTCTTTGCTCAAAAGCTGTGTCCCGATTCAGAGGCTGCATCAAGTCTGCAAAGGTCAAATCAAGTGTTGTTAAAGTGTAACTTTGTCGATTTTCAAGCCAATTTGTATTGCTACAGTGTTAGTAGTACAGTATATGTAGGCCTTAATGAACAATGTTTACTCGTTCTCTAGCAAAAGTTCCCCAAAGTGCATCATCTGGTGGAGTTTTGATAGCTCCAGGGCTTTGGTGCAAACTACAGATTATACTTTAGGTCTTTCAGATTTTCCTTTGCACCATTCACTCCGTATTTACGATTCTTTGCGGCCTTTAGCCACTGCCTACAATGCTCTGGATCCTTCCCTGGAAACCGAAAGTAACACACTCCCGCTAAATGTTTACTCTTCAAATTCTTACACCCAGGAACAATGCAAGTCGACACCATTATGACTAAAAGTTTGCTAAGAAGTATTTCCTACTGAAGCAAGGCGGTATTTGACTCTGGTAAGCGCATCCATAGCAGACTGGTGGGAGTGGACTTGGATGGTAACATACCCAATGCCTTATGGGCTGTGAAGTTTTCCTACCTATTTGACAAGGGAAGACAACAGCTTTTTTCCTCTGTTTTCTCTAGTCAAGTGGCACCGATTTAAAAAAAAAATGTCTTTAAGTAAGGTTTGTACTGGACATTTCAACTGTATGAAAACAAAACAGGTTCACAACCTCTCTAAATGTGTTCACCTCGATTAATTTATGTACATAATAAAGAGGATAAACTATCTATAGCATCGAATCTTTGTAAGATACAAGTCAACATTTGAACTGCTTTAAAATTTAGTTTATATTTAAATTTGGGTGTAACCCGGCATTTTCTCTGTTACTGGCGCACATTGAATCTTAGACTAGGCTGCGAAGGATCCACTCGTTCTATCCTTCATAGCCCAGGGAAAGGAGGACACATTTTTAGGCAACATATGAAAGAACCTTCAAATTGGCTCAGCCTCCGCCGCAGCGCGTCCTTCGAATGCAGCCCTCAAAGGATGCAGCCTCTGAATCGGGACTCACCTCAAGTGTCATAATCACTCCGATTCAAATCCACTCCAGGCTTTTCTTAGTGAAATCGCAGTAGCTGCTATTTCAAGTTCACTGGTCCCGGCCGTCACACATGGAGACTGCACATTTGGAGACACAAATAACTAACACACTTCAGAGTTTTCACATAACGGTTTCTTTTGACTTTCATGATACCTGCTGAAAACATGCCACTGAGGACCAGTGAGGTGCTTTGTATAGTCTAGAGAAGAACTTGATGATGAAACCTGTCATGAGCAAGTCCTTGGGTCACACTGAAAAGGAATTTGCAAATACGTCATGTCTTTAGAGAAAAAAGCCAGAATTTGTGTTCCCATGCGTATAAATTGATGTTGTTATGATAGACGTGGTAGGTCAGTCCATTTTGGAGATGGGAGTTTTTGTGTGGAGCTTGTCTGTTGAGTATCTAAACACATCCACATTGTTTCCCGAACACTCTGACACAAGCTTTTAAAGAAGGCTGTACTATTATTAACAGTCAGAGCACAATCCCAGTCCAGGATGCCACCACCCCTGTCAAACCCTGTCATAACATTGATCCTTTCTACTTCAGTGTGACTGGCATATTTTGAGAAACAAAAGAAACAACACAGACCACACATGTGGCCACTGCTTTCACTGGATTCAAAGTCATTGCTTGAAAGAGACAAAAGTAAATAAAGCGAGACATTTACTCAAAAGAGATGGTCTTACATTTAGGGGCTTACTGTTCTGGATGTTTATATATCTATATCAAATGATCAATAAAATATTTTATTCAGAAATAGAAAGCATGTTTATCATGTAAGATGTGTATTCAAATCATTGGCTGTTTGAATTGAATTTTTAGTGTAGCTTTGAGTAACATGGTAGATCTGGGAGGAAAATATCATCTTATCATTGAACTAAATATAGGGATCTCCCAGTCACGTGACCCCTAGCCGCGTGTCAGCCATTTTGACGGAATACATCCGTCGGCTACTCATAGATCCATTGCCGTGGGTAATATATATTATTAGTATATTATACTAATAATTTAATTATTAGTATAATTAGCCTAAATATTGAAATACTTTGCGCTACAGTATTGATATAATTGCATGCGCAAAATCATGGTGCAAAATATCTCGATACTGAACAGAATCGATTTTTTCCCCCACCACGTCATGTCATCGCACTTATTATTAGCATCACAAAAATAAATATACAAGAGGAAGATAAAGGAATTAGGAATCATAGTATATCCATATGAAGCATCACAAGTTCTTTTTACAGGCATTAAATGTGTAGAAAAACTTCCTGACATTGAGTTCGGTGACATTACAGCTACCTTATTCACTTCCCATCACGCTACACCGGAGTTTCATTAAAAGAAAATGATTTTTCAATCATCACCGCAAAGGTTGGTCAATGTATTTTTATCACCAAATTATACCTGTAATAATTTTTAAACTGAGTTTACAGGGAAAAACACAAAACAAAATCACCAACAAGATTAAGTGTATCTTTAATGAATTTGTTTAATCTAGTTTGATCCAAGAAAAACGAAATGGCTTATATACTTTTTTATACCTATAACTGACCGTCACTGTAGTATGATAAACTGTCATTGAGACTGTTGTCTCAACCTGTGTTTCTAACGATTTATAAGAAGTGTCAAATAAAATACAAGATCAGCTTTTGGTTTTTGAAAACGAAAGAATGTAATGTGATAATACGCCTAACGAATTAACTGATCTAGGAATGCATGGATGCGTTTTGCCTGTTTATTGCCGCCAACCACTTTTCTCCGTTTTGTTTCATTTGGGATACGGTATAAAGATATTCCTTTTGTATGATCACGTATCTGATCGCATCCAAATGCACAGCATCGCTTGGGCATGATAGGAATATTTCGCGACGAGCTGTATTATCACCGGCGATTTAGCATTTTCTATTCCGTCAAAATGGCTGCTCCAAATGGCGTGACGTCACGTGGGACGTCCCTATAAGAGGTGAGAATAGCAGTTGATAGCAGAACGTACAGAATGGATATGAAATGTAAATGCTCTTAGGTAATAACACTTCCTGTGCAGATTATTACGGCAATACTTTTGTCATTAAACTGTCATTTTAAAATACTATTGAAATAACAAATGATCCCCATAAAACCATTCGCCCACTGGGCAAACGGAGCGGCATGTCTGCTTTTGTGAGTAAATGTATTCTCTATTCACTAAAGCTTGGGCTTATCTGTCATCCATATTACTTGTGCTGACACCCAGAGCCTGCCAGCTGTTTTCACTTTTCCTCAAAAGTAGACTATTTAATGCTTAAGCATACTGCTCTCTCCTGTGATCTCCTGAATAACCGATGGACGCACTCAAAGTCATCCTCTAGGCTTTTTGAGCCGTCCAGGGCAGCGTACGTCCCACAGCTGATGACAATCATAGCAACACACTCCCGGCAATCAGTATTTATCTTAGATGAGGTGACGTGAAGCCTTGGACTCTTCAAACAAAAGCCACCTCATGACTTTAAGCTTTGGGTAAACCACACAATTATCCCAACATACTGGCAAAGCTCATTAACTGCGTTTTCAAAAAACAGTTCATAGTGTGCTTTGGGTTTGACCCTAAAGGAAAAGTGGTGTTCTTTAACAATACAAAATGACTCAATGGCAGTTACTCAACTGGCCTCCGAAGTATTTATAATCTACCATCTTTGCTCATAGTCACAGAACGTTTTGAGCCAATCACCTGAGCCGTAAATGCCTCATGAAAAATCACATGACTTAATAAGGGTATCCTGCTGACCTGGGGTGAGTGTGAGAGAGTTTTAGGCCACTTGATGAAACCGCCTCTAAAAACGGACGTTTATTGATCTTGTGCATCCGTTTTTATGCCTCACAAACTTAATTGTTTAGGGCCAGATTTACTAAAGTGCAAAATTACATGAGAGCACAATTTTCAAAAAAGAGCAGATGGGAGTGGAAAGTTCTGCGACACGGCCGGATCATTTTCATAATGACCAACGCAATCTACCAAGAGCAGTGCAAATTAGCGTCTGGTTTAAGACAGTAAATAATGGCACAAATACCAGTAAATTGACTAGCGCAAACCTTAGTAAATCACCTTGCATGATTCATTTAAATACTCATATACATTTTCTCATAACTAATAACCTCCCATAAATTTTGAGTCTGAAATGGAAACTCCTACAAATGCATATGCAATAAGGTCAGCCGCAAAAATAACCCTGCCCAAGCCTTTTCAGCACAAGTTTTTCACTGCATGCCTTTAGTGAATTCTGACAGTAGTTTTTTAACGCCAAAAGCGCGACGCTGGCCAAGCTGTTAGTAAATCTGGCTCTTAGTATTCTGTGAAGTATTCAACAATGTTGTTGCAAATTCTGCTGATTTTTCTTCAAGATAATGTTACGCTGGATAACATAGATTGCAAAATTATCTTGCATAAACATCAGTAAGAATGTGTAAAAATAATCAATAATATTTTGTATTGCCGTAATTTTCCAATAAAGTGTGTTAATGAATTTATGGAGTTATTGAGGATCAATGTATCATTTCTAAAATGTTGAATTTAGTTACGTTGTACTTACTCCAATAAGTACTGAGTAATATTAATTAACTACAGTACATGTACTAACTATAGAGTTACGTAGGGTTAGGGTTAGTTACTTGTAATTATGCATAATTTACCATTATTACTATAGTAAGTACATATAGTAACGTGTAACTACGTCACCTTAAATGTACAATATGTACGAATTTTGTAATAAAAAAATCACTTGCACAGTGTGATATATTTTCCTGCAGTTGTGTACACAATATCCCAAAAGTCTCCAAAGATTTTTTATTTCACAGAAATTCCAATTTTAAACAATTGGCCGTCCTGGAAAAAATTGTCGCCTGTCAATGACGCAATATCCGCGCTATCCTCGGTTTCCGTAGCGTGATTTTTTTTTTTTTTTCCCCAAACCACTTCAGCGGAAATCCCGCCCTGCAGCTGATTCTAAAGTTTTCATTGGTCATGTCAATCACTGTACTGATTGCCTACACCAAACACTGATCCCTAAACCCAGAGCCATAGAGAGAAAGAGTTGCGACACTCCCATAGACCACCGTTGTAAAAAAATGGCGGCGCTTTTAACCGCCTACTTCCGGGATATGGAGCTCGGATTAGTTCCAAACACTGGCATTTGGCTGTTGGACCCCATTCACTTACATTGCTGTGCGTCGAGTTGTTCCAGAGGTAAGTTGCTGAAATATCGACTTCTTTTGAATTGTCAACTGTCTATATTGTATCAGAAGCCCTTTGCGATGCTTATACTGGTCTTCATTTGTATATGCACAGCGTAATTATTTATATTTTATCTTGGTTGTTCCAACCAATTTTCAAGCACTGCCTGATAGCTAGTTAGCTAGCGCGACTTCACCAGTTGTGAAGGTATAGCATCTAATTAGTTCGGTAATGAATCGCTACCACCTTTATAGCAACTTTTATTTAGTTGAATTTTTGGTATATACTAATACTAACTAACTTTTCATTATGTTACGTGTTGGCTGAGTTTTGAGTGGTGAATGCTGCGCGTCGAGTTGTTCCAGAGGTAACGTAAGTTTCTGAAATATCTACCTCTTTTGAATTGTCAACTGTCTAACTTATATTGTATCAGAGGCCCTTTGCAATGTTTATACTGGTCTTCATTTGTACATGCAAAGCGTAATGATCACGAAGGTAGGCTAATGGCTGAATTGTAATTTATAAGCAAAATCACGGGAATCAATGGCCTAATACAGCCCAGTTGTGCTAAAATAAATATCATGAGACCGACGTCCATCATCAGATGAATATGGAAAAGTTAAGTTAGAGCCGCTAAAGCTACCCATGCGAGCACTAAGCTTTTCCCTCCAAAAAAAATTGCCTAAAACTTATCTAAGTAATATACAGTATTTCGTTGTCACCCTGCCTCTCCAAATGCAAAACTGACATTAACAAAATGCAATAACAGCTGAAAAAGTGCTTGGTTGTGTGTTTTATTTTATATTTACCGTTCAAAAATGCAATCGCTGCTGTCTGTCCCATAGAAGAACATGACAGCCAGCGTACGTTTTGGAACTATTGGGGCTTACATGAACCACGTGACAGCCGTCGCGGCGACATCAAAGAGTGTCGCAACTCTTTCTCTCTATGGCTCTGCCTAAACCTACCCGTCACTGTAACCTAAACCAATGAAATTGGCTGCAGGGCGGGATTTCCGCTGAAGTGGTTTGGGGAAAAAAATCACGCGTTTCCGTATACTGCCATAGCCATGACGGTAACCATGGCGACAGACGTGGACAACTGCGTAGTGCGTAACGTTTAGCAGCACGCAATTCTTGTTTCTTTCAAACATAGACCATGGCAAGCAGACTTTGGGACAAACAAGGAGAACTAAAATGAGGATCAATATCAGCGTGGCGTTTTTGAGATGCCGAGAGCTCCACGTCCGCGACTAACTTGGACTTGACAGAGCTTCACGAGTCACGACTTGACAGCTTTATTAGACAGGTGAGCAAATTACATAAAACAAATCAATAATATATAATGTTAGCTCAACATGATGAAATGTTAGAATATGGTCAGTATGTTATTCTAATGTTGATCTAGCTTACTGCTAGTTTCGTATAGCAAACGAACTAACACGTAGTTTAACATTATAACTTTCAACACACAGTTAAATGCTGTTTAGTGTGATATTGTAACGTTAGACCAAGTGAAGCAGCGCTGCGTTCCCTCACAAGTTTAATTCGTCTAATAAACTGACCTGTGTGAGTAATCCAGCACTTGTGGGTAGTTCGGTAGAATTAAATGTCCTTATTCCTTTTATATCTGCGGGACTCGCGTGTGATATCTGTCTCTTTAGCAATCGCGACCTGCTTCATACCACTGTAATATTAAAAAACATGAATGTTTACACTCATCCATAAACATAAACATTATTAGATCCATCAGCTTGACAGCAAGTCCCATCATTCAGCTCATCACTGCGTCATCAACCTACGCCTTTGTTATTGTTGGAAACTGCGCCCTCTTGTGGTGAAAAAAAATCGTACTTATTGTGCCTTTAAAACAGTTATTTTAAATTATAGTAATATATCACAATATTACCATTTGTTCTGTATTTTTTATAAATAAATGCAGCCTTGGTGAGTATAAGAAACTTTTTTGAAACATCTTACCAACCTAATAATTCTTTTTATTTATTGTGTATTGTGTATTTAAGTGTTCATTCCTAAAATTAAAAGCTCATTCTTTCAAAGTGGGAGCATTAAACATGTTACTATTATGACTAAACTCTCTAGAAAGGTTAAGCAGTGTCAGAGGGTGCTGACATCACTTGACCGGTCACATGATTGATCTGTCCTCCCGAGGAACAGAGGAAGCCAAATCCAGCCTTAGAATTGAATGTCTGTTCCTCTGCAACAACGGATGGAATCAATATTTGAGCGTAATCACAGAGGACATTTATCACCACTATCATATGAAACCAACTGAACTTTGAAAAGCAGAACATCTGCATCTAAATTTAGCTCAAGATGGGTACATGTAAGGACAGTACTATAGCATTCGGTCATCACACACAATCATTTATAGCGGTTTGGGTCTCCAGACGCATGTGTCCTTTTAGGTGGTTTCTGATTAAGCTCTAAATCACGTTGTAATCATAAATTTTCCTCTACAGATTCCAGCAGCATGTCTGCATGACTTGAGTTGAGTATCGATAGAGCAGAGCAGACGGGGCAGATAAAACCCTGCTGCATCCTCTCATGTTGTTTCTCAAGTCCTCGTCTGAAAAAGGCATCAGCAGTCTCTCTGAGAGAACTATAACCCATTCAAGCCCACCGGGACTCACGCAGGGTGCCTTTTCTCACATATCCCACTGTGTGGCGGAGCAGCATTCTTGTGATGTTTTTAAAAACAAAGTAGAAAAGCAGATTGCGTATAGGATTGGTGTGGAAAAGGAACCCGGCTTATCAACAGTGTCTGTTTATGACGGTTTGCATCAGTGAGAAGGAACTGAAGTTAGGAGATTGACAGGATCTGTGTGCACAGAAAGCTCTGAAGAAAGCCTGTCATTGTATGAATAGTTTACCCATAAATGAAAATGTTGTCATCACTTACTCACCCTCAAGTTGTTCCAAACCTGTAGGAGTTTCTTTCTTCTGCTGAATTCAAAAGAAGATATTTTAAAGAATGTGGGTAACCAAACAGTTGATGGACCCCATTGACTTCCATAGAATCTTTTTCCTACTAGGAAGTCAATGGGACACATCAACTGTTTGGTTACCAACATTCTTTAAAATATCTTATTTTGTGTTCAACAAAAGAAAGAAGAAACTGTTTGCACAACAGTTAGTGCAAAATGCAGCTGCTAGAGTTCTTACTAGGTCAAGAGAATATGATCATATAACACCAATTTTATCATCTCTACACTGGTTACCTATTAAGTTCTATATCAATTACAAAGTATTACTACTGACCTACTATATAAAGCCCTAAATGGTCTAGCTCCTGTGTATTTAATGTTCCTTCTATCGCCCTACAATCCATCGCGTTCTTTAAGATCATTAAATTCGAGGCTTCTGGTCGTTCCTAGGATATCTAAGTCCACTAAAGGAGGGAGGGCGTTCTCACATTTAGCTCCTTAACTCTGGAATAGCCTTCCTGATATTGTTCGAGGCTCAGACTCGCTCTCCCAGTTTAAAACTAGATTAAAGACGCATCTCTTTAGCCAAGCATTCACATAATGCTTACCTTTTATACCACTGTTGAATCAGAATGCATTAATATTATGAACAGCAGCTATGCTAATTATTTCCCATCTGCTTTTCTGCTGTTATCTCGGGACGCTAGTCGTAAATATCGTTCGTCAGCTCCAGTTTGTATCCAGCCTCTCACGGAGACTTCAGATGCCCCAACACCTGCGATGAGATGACTCAACGCCTGTGAAGAGACGACTCAACGGCAGCGATATGTTATGCCCTAAATTAATACATGATTAACTAACTGTATTTTTATATGTACTGTACATTTCTGAAATGCACTTTCTGTAAAGCTGCTTTGAAACAATATGTATTGTGAAAAGCGCTATACAAATAAATTTGAATTGAATTAAATTGAAGAAAGAAACTCATACAGGTTTGGAACAACTTGAGGGTGAGTAAGTGATGACAACATTTTTAATTTTTGGGTGAACTATTCCTTTAAATACTTTGAAAATTTTTTTTTTTTTAGATTCCAGGAAGAATACACCCCTTTTATGATGAACATGTTATTATTATATCATAAAAAGGTTTCACTGCTTATTAATATTTGAAAAACTTTTATCCAACAAAGTTGTGATTTAGTCAGATGCAGAAACATGCAGAAGAAACCCCACAGGTGATGATGTCATAGCAGAGCCTGCTATATTGCAGTGCAAAAGTTTGTGGTTGGTTTTTTAAGTCCATGATTACAATTTAAAATAACGTTTTTTCATTTGCAGCATTATAGCCACAGCATTTCTTTGAAATAGAAATCTTTTGTAACATTATAAATATCTTTACTGTCACTTTTGAATAATTTAATGCATCCCTGCTGAATAAAAGCATTTCTTTCTTAAAAAAAAAACAACAACAAAAAATCCTGCATCACGTATTCAAGGTGTAAAGAAAATGTTATTACTTTTACTTAATGTTACACCAAATTACATTTTGATTAAATTAAATTGAAACTTCTTAAGAATTGTACAAGTTTAAAAGCACATAAAACTAACATGAGTTCATTTCTAAGAACTTGGCACATGTGTTTTAAACTGTATTTTTAAAAGATTTTTAATTTTCTTTAACCTGGACATTTATGATACAATATTTTCATTCTAATTTGGCTCCAAAAAGTCTGTGGTTTGGCAGTCTTGTGAAACTCTTGATATGGTTCACAAAACCAGGGTAAGGTATATGCCCTGCGATAATTAGCTGTCAGGTTGAGGTTTTACTCAAAAAAGGAAGTAATTCACAAACCAACAGGGGACGATATGCTGGGCTTTATGAAGAGACATTCTCATTACCGCCAAATCTTTATGGTTAGACGGTTCAATCTAAAGAGCGGCTCCTTCTCCCAAAAACCAGCTGTCTGTCTTTTGTTGAGGTTGAGCCTGTTTTCCGCCACTGGGAGTTGGGGAGAGAAATGCGGGATGCTCCCTCCCCTCTTGCCCTGATGGGCTTTGCAGGTTTGGGAATCAGGAGAGAGAGTGAGAGGGATATGTTTGTTGTGTTAGGGGAGAGATAGTTGGACTGGGAAAGTGATCAGGACACATGATAGGGGATGTAATGAAAGCGTCTTCCTTTTGCAATGCATCGTTCTCACTCTCTCTTCCGATCTCTTTCTCTTGTCTCTTGCATGTCACACCTGCTGCGCGTCTCATGTCTCCAGCTCTCTGTCTCATCCCGATTTTCACTTCCTGTGTCTCTTTCCTCCAACACAAGTCCCACCACCAGGCACTACTTCAAGGTTTAGTGTGATTTGATTTGTGGCATAAGTACTATAGAATGTAATTTTGACGCATCCCTCAGTTTTTTAAATCATGGTTAGTTGTGACCTGTTTCTGCTGTTGGTGGTTCGATAACTCTAAATGATTCTGTTCCATTTAATGATTGTTTTAGTACTTTTAAGGAAAATATATTTGGTATAAAAGTGGTAACAGTTCACTCATTGATTTTTTTTAATAAAATATTACTGTCAAATGAATGGGCCCCATTCACTTAGCGTGCGTACGCACATATTTGTGTTTCACCAATAACTTTTGTACTAAAATGTATTTATGCAAAAACCACCTACTCTGCATGGCCTTATAATAGTGTTAAGATTAAATTGTATACATACCATAAAGTATTTCTTCATATAAAAGTAAGAAAAGGTGTGATGTAGATTGAGTGAGGTTTGTATGTATAAAAATGCAGATATGCATATGTACAGATAGTGTTTGATAAGTCTGTATAAAAGGTGTTGATTGTATTTGAGCTGGTCTTGAGGATGGCACACTTGCTCAGCATACTTTTAGGCAAGAGAGCATCTTTAGAAAGCCTGTTGGCTGAGAGTGACGAAAAGGCTGTAAAGGAAATTTGTGTGGAAAGCCCTTAAATAGAGATGGTTTGGGTGCGTTTTAATTCAAATTACTAACCTTGGGCACATGGTCGCTCATTTCGAATATTTTAAATGAATTAACATTAGAGCGAGATTAAGAACAAATTCATATTTTAACAATTAGGTCGACCTTTTTGTGAGAAGTTCTCCTGTACAAATTCAAAATAATCCATGTAATTATTAGCAAATTAGACCCAATGTATATCATTAAAGGGTTAGTTCACCCAAAAACGAAAATTCTGTCAGTAATTACTCACCCTCATGTTGTTCCAACCCCGTAAGACCTTCGTTCATCTTCGGAACACGAATTAAGATATTTTTGATGAAATCTGAGAGCTGGATCACTCCTCCATACTAGTCCATAGGCTTCTTCAGGGATTGAACTTGCCGGCCTCGAAAAGTTAGTAAAGACATCGTTAAAATAGTCCAAGTGACTACAGTGGCTCAATCTTAAGTTTATCAAGCGACGAGAATACTTTTTGTGCGCAAAAACAAACAAAAATAACGACTTTATTTCAACTATTCATTTCCTTCTCTTTGGGCCTCTAGTCAGTTAAACTAGTGTAATTGCGTAGAGCTACGTCACACGTAGGATCACTATTGGCCGACGCTGGTCATGTGCGTGATGCGTGTGACGTACAACAACAGAAGCGTACGCTATTACTCTAGTGAACTGACTCGAGGCCCACAGAGAAGGAAATGAATAGTTGAAATAAAGTCGTTATTTTTGTTTGTTTTTGCGCACAAAAAGTATTCTCGTCGCTTGATAAACTTAAGATTGAGCCACTGTAGTCACTTGGACTATTTTAACGATGTCTTTAATAACTTTTCGAGGCCGGCAAGTTCAATCCCTGAAGAAGCCTATGGACTAGTATGGAGGAGTGATCCAGCTCTCAGATTTCATTAAAAATATCTTAATTCGTGTTTCGAAGATGAACGAAGGTCTTACGGGGTTGGAACAACATGAGGGTGAGTAATTACTGACAGAATTTTCATTTTTGGGTGAACTAACCCTTTAATAAAACATTGTATTATGAACTAAACTTATTAGTTATTTGTGTGTGTTTGACCTTACTAATAATAACCGCTGCATCATTTTGTTGATACTATGGGAACGCTTTAGCGGAACAGGTGTCTGAAGCATGTGTGAAATTACGCTAATCTTATTGGCCACGGCAGTCATATGTCACTGGGTGTGCCAGCATGTTTCTAAAAGGGCGCCCTCATTAAACGTCACCTGCTGCTTTGTCTTCAGAAAGCTGCTTTTTTGTGTGTGAGTGTGAAAATCTCCATGATTGTTTGTCTATTTTCGAACCAAATATGGTTTTCCCTACTGCCTCCCTTAGCCCCGCATACGAGAATTTGGTCGGAATGATGACCTGTGTTGTAGGCTTGATTCTGAGCAGACCGTGTACTACACAGTCTGAAGCCGATAGTGTAGATCCGATTGGAGGTTTCACATGAGATCGAAAAAGTTCCCCATGCAGATTTTGCTCATGTTCAAGTTGGTCAAGCGAATTTGCCACTCTGACCAACAAAAGGCTGCTTGGGTTCAAAGAGACTTCTGTATGAACTGATTTATACATTGCTATGTTATTGACAATAGAAACTGTACCTATTTTTTTCTGGGAAATTTTGCCTAAATGTGACCTTATTACCTTAACTTGGTCAGTATTTTGGTATGGTAGGTATTCTGTCCGCATCGGCAGAAGAAGGCACGTGTGAGAACCGCTAACAGAGCAAACTTCTAAAATTGGAAGGGGTTCTTGCCACAATGCCACTTTATTGCGAAACACATGGTTTGGCCTGTTTGTGTGAGATTTTTATGGGTTGGGTTGGGTTGGGGTTGGGGTTGGGGGGGGGGGGGGGGGGGGTGTTAGCTGAATGAACAAGTTGAAATTATTTCTAGTTGTAATCAATATTATGCTGTTGATTCTGCCGCTGCATATGCTGTTGAATCATTAAAGCTCAACTTAAGCAGAGAAATCTTTTATCGCTGCCTTTAACTGTCAATCGAGGTCCTTCCCTCATTTTGTGTCAGTTAAAACACAGTGGGATCAGAGAGGATGTGGATGTTGGGTCACCAGTGGGCGGGGGTTTATAGCCTTCTCTGCTTACCGGAGGCAAGGCAATGGCACGGCCAATCCCACAGTACATAAAACTGTCACACACCAGCTGATGGTGATGAACAGCCACCGCCAACGTGCACATCACTGGGCATTAAATAAATCCTTAAAATGAGCATTAGGTCTGAGTGTAATATCCTACAAACTATAAAGGGAAGGCCAGAGCTCCTAAAAATAGCTATTACTTCAGTTTTTTTTTATGACCTGTCCAATAAAACCACTATGGCATTTTAATGTGGACTTAATCTAATGAGAATGTGGCCTTGCATTACCTTTGCTCAGAGATTGTTTTATCCGTCCAAGCTAAAAAGATTCAGGAAATCATCAGAACACTCTTTATTCTCGTTGACCTGTAATAAAAAGGTTCATGTCTGTTGTAGTAATGACTTGAATCAGTAAGCAAATTAAGCTAGCATGTGCTTTTTTAGTTAGCAGAACACTTGAGAATAATTAGCTCTGGTGTTGATTCCAAAAGCCCTTTGGCTGATGATGTCACGTCACCATTAAGAACATGTTTATCATGAGATTCCACCATGATCAAGGCTCAACTTGCTTATTTCAGTTCATAATGGCTCATTTGGCCCATATGTTTAATGGATGTGGAGTATTTTCCAGGGTTTTTACTCACATTGCAGCGTTCTTTTTCGCCTGCTGGGTCAGTTATGTTTTTCATGCGCGTTCCTGGGTCAAAAGAAACACAAAGATGTGTGTGATGGAATGGCAGCTCTAAATGAAATCTCCATCTCCAGCCTTCACAGACTCATTGTCCCCCCAGGGGGTAAAGAGGTCCTCCTGAGGGCCAAAGTCCTAGCGCCCCCTATAAGTGCTTCTTAAGCTTCCTGCCATGGCCTGGCTTTGTTCTGCTGTTGTGAGAACAGGGGCTACACACAGAGTGCAGTGCCTGTGAGCATATGTTCTTCTAATTTGCTTTGATAACTGCCAGATGATGAGGCCGGGGCCCCTTTCGAGTCTGTGCCGTGAGGACCAGGATGGGACTTGTCTGGAAAGAGGGACGGTGGGAAGCCTAGAGATCTGTTCCTGGAATGAGGTCCCCCTTTCTCTTCCTGTGACACGGAGGCTGTTTCGGTCTCTTCCCTGTTAGTGAACCTGCATCTGTTGTGAGAAAGTATCAAGGAACAAAAAGAAAATGCTGATCCTCTAAAAGATCTATAATGAATTTGTAAACCATATATGTGACCCTGGACCACAAAAGCACTCTTATGTGTCCATTTTTTAAAATTGAGATTTATACATCACCCGAAAGCTGAAAAAATAAGCTTTCCATTGATGTGTGGTTTGTTAGGATAGGACAATATTTGGCCGAGATACAACTATTTGAAATCGGGAATCTGAGGGTGCAAAAAAATCTAAATATTGAGAAAATCGCCTTTAAAGGTTTCCATGTCTGTTGGCGATTGTGCTGCATCCACGTACAAAAATACAATTTTGATATATTTAAGGTAGGAAATTTACTAAATATCTTCATGGATCATCTTTACTTAATATCCTTATGATTTTTGGCATAAAAGAAAAATCGATAATTTTGACCCATACAGTGTTTTGTTGGCTATTACCACAAATATACCCGTGCAACTTAAGACTGGTTTTGTGGTCCAGGGTCACATATTTCTGGTATCATACTACAGTTCAAAAGTTTGAGGTCAGCAAGATTTCATATTTTTTCCTTGCAATTCTGACTTCTTTCTCAGAATTGTGATATAAACTTGCAATTGCAAGTTATAAAGTCAGAATTGCATAATATAAACTCGCAATTATTAGAAGAGTCAGCTCCATTCTTACTTTATAAATCGCAATTGTGAGTTTATATCTCTCAATTCTGAGAAAAAAATCTGAATTGTGAGGCAAAAGTCAAAATCACCTTAGCGTCTATTCTTCCGTTTCCAGGTAGATTGATTAAAACATGGCTTTAACAGTTTAACTAAAGCTATCCAGTCAGATTGGAACAGGCTATTTTTATCCAGCTATTTCAATTTTTGGATGCAATGTACAACAGATCGTGACCAGACAGTGGGTGGTCTGAGATATGAGACTAGGAGACACCACAGAACCTGATTTCCCCAAGTGCAACATCTTTGTTGACCCTGGAACAACATTCCAATCAACCAATCAGATTTAAGGAACAAGTTTAGAGTTTGTCAAGTTTAGGGTTAGGGTTGCTTCTATCAGTGTTGTTCACCTATCACCTCTGATTTTAGGGATAATGTGCCGTATGGTATAATTATCTATTATAAATTGCTACAGTGTCTTTCGTTTGCTCACAAAATGTGATCCTTTAGTGTTAGTTTTAGTTACTTCAGTGGTCATGAAACTGTTCCTCAATTGTCCAGTATATTCTGCTGGTTTTAAATCTGCACTCTAAAAGGCCATCCACTCTGCAGAGCTGTTTATTTTATGTATCGTTTCTTCTGTTCACTAATGGTATCATTTGTAATGTGAATAGCTGGAGCCGGTGACGTTCTTTTTTGAGAAGTCTGTGGGGTAGAGTGTGTCCATAACTCACGCGGGGCTCACGGATCTCTTCACTCTCGCAGCTGTCTGGGCAATTATGTCCTGCACACCCTTACAGACACAGAGCGGAGATGAGATGGCACATTTTAGCAATCAGTGACAAGACTCCACTTTGTAATTTAGTGCTAATGTCTATTTCAGAAATGAGTCAATCGGCTGGAAGGCAAGGTCACGTCATCCAGAGATGAGATACAGCAGATGATCACTGCGATTTAAATTATCCGATTATCTTTAAGCAAAGATATATATATATATATATATATATATATATATATATATATATATATATATATATATATATATATAAAATGTGGACAATTCTGGATAACTCCTATTATAGTTAATTCAATTTCAGAAATTGTTTTACTAGCACACTTTTATACTAAGTAATATTCATCTGTGTTTTGGCAGCTGAATGTTCTTTCTTTAATATTTTTACCCAGCTAGATTATTTTTAATTTATCTAAACTGTTTAGATTATAAATTGAAATTTATTGTATTTAGTGTTCATTGCTAATTGTTCTCCTGCCTTTCTTCAAGAGCAGAATATCCTCTTGCCAGGGTGTTATTGTTTACGAGTGTTAGTGATTTTTAGTGATCGCATGCATTAATTTGATCAAAAGTGACAGTAAAAACATTTCTAAGATTTCTATTTCAAATAAATGATGTTCTTTTTAATTTTGTTAATCAAAGGATCCTGAAAAAAATGTATCATGGTTTCCAAAAAAAAGCCAAACTGTATACAACATTAATATGAAATCATAAGAATATTCATACGAAATGTTTCTTGAGCAGCAAATCAGCATATTAGCATTTCTAAAGGATCATGTAACACTGAAGACTAGAGTAATGATGCTAAAAAAAATTCTGCTTTGCATCACAAATCAATTAGGCCATTTTTAAAATGCTATTTATTAATTGTAATAATATTTCACAATTACTGTTTTTACAATATTTTTTAACAAATAAAGGCAACCTTCCTGAGCATTAGAGACTTCCATCAAAAACATTTAAATATCTTATCCTCCCCAAACTTCTGAATGGTACTAAATGTTACAAAACTGCAAATTATTTTAAATAATTCTTGAAAGCACAAAAATTGTCTTGAAATGATAGATAGCCGTTCTATTTTCCACAGAAATGACCCTATAGATGAACCTCCTGTGCATGTAATCATTTGAAACCATGACCAGGAAGCAATTAGTTACTGTAGGGCTGGAGTTCGGACTGCAGGTCAACCCGACAGATATTTCCACTTAAGTCCTGTCTCAGGAGTGAAGCGCTGTAGGTTTCGTGCGATGCGGTTTCCGGAGGGTGGAGAAAAACAAAAGAGACTATAAATATCCATTGAAAAAGCCACACTAGATAAGCAGCAGTGAAGGAAATCACTTAAAGTGCTGTGTGTCACTGCTGCTAATGTCACATTCAGCTCTATGCTTCTGCGCTCCAGAATGGATGGCCAAACGTTTTTTTTTTTTTTTTTTTTACACCGTAGCCAATAAATCTGTTTTGCCTCGGTAGATTTAAAGCACAAAGCATTAAATATAAAATATTTCAGTAAGCCGAGGTCAATGTTAAAGACGTAAACGTCAAGCTGAAACTTGGGGGGAAAAGTTTCCAACAGTAATTAGACAACAGAAGTAAAAACTTAGTATTTTACTGGACTGAATATAGCTGTCAGCATGGTGATAAAATGTGAAAGATTTTCCTTCTGTTCTGTCCTCACAGGACTTCACTCAGCACTGATCTAGAGGTGGTCAGACAGTAGTGAACCAGGATAACAACAACGGAGACAGCCAGATCCAGGCTATTAAATGCTCCATCAAATAAGTTTTACTGAGCTGTATTGGGTAAACACTGCATGGAAGAGCAATAATAGTGACAGCTTTCTACCGGGTTTTTTTTTCTTTCGAAACATTTGACTGGTCCTCATGATGGTCCACAGAATATGAAAGTCTAATGTGTTGAGAAGGGGCCAACTAAAAACATTTAGTCAAATCACACATTCAATTTCATTATTACCTGACAGATACCACTGAGAGCTGGAGTGTCTAATAGTGTGATCACATTCACTCTTGCTTTGCGAAATTTCGTGAGAGAAAATCTAGTTATTTTAATGGAAATCGGTGCAAAGAAGAATTTAACCAAAACTAATAACTCAATCAAAACTGCAAAAATGTACATACATTTCACTGCATTTTCCAGCTTAAATGAACACTAGTAACAGTGAAACTTCACAACTTCATACATTACAGGTGCAGATTGTCAATTGCACAATATTATGTAATATTGATAATTTTAGACTTGGACTCGTCCAATATTGGAGTGATGATCAGAGGAAGAATCATTAACAATTTGAGATATGCGACGATACAATCTTGCTGGCCAAATGGGAAAAGGACTTAGGCTATACATTTAATTTTGAAATTAAGAAAGAAAGTGAAAAAAAAAATGGAGCTCAAAAAGCAAATTGAACATTAAGCCGTGCTCGACAGGATAGCATGGAGAAGTATTGTCCATAAGGTCGCCGAGCATTAGATACAATTGTATGGATAGATCATCAAATGAAATGTTATGACATTTTACCATAGTGCATGATTTGTAAAATAGTACATTTTGTGGTTTTCATCACATAACCAGCACTGTATGGATTTTCTGATGTAGTAAAGTTTCATATGGTTTCAAAGTTTCATATGAGCTCATATGGTAAAGCATTGCACTTTCAATGCTCGGGTACGAGTCCCATGAAACAAAGGCCATGACACTCCCCAAAAGAGCTCAAAAACTGTAGAAACAATGTAAAAGTGCATGGCAAAACTCTAGAATAATGGTCCATCATTAATAGGTACTGGAAGTAATGCAGGACAAATGACTACATTAATAAAAAGGATGGGGATTTGTGGATTTGATGCTTATCTAAATGATCATATAATGTCTTCAACAAATGACAAACGGGTCACCTCCCTCACATCCCTTTATCCTCTCTACAATACAGCCTTATCCTTATTTATGCTCCTTAATAACCCTGAAATACATCATGAGGCTCTTGAATAATTAGAGCTGTGTCAGATGCTTGTGTTTGTTTGGCACTTTGTTATCGGTCTCCACTGGATACAGATCATTTCCACTTGAACCGTTTGAATGCATCTTAACTGTATGCTCTCTCTACAACATCCATCTAGTTAACACAAACATCCCTTTAGATATTAAGAGGATAGAAGAGTGTGTTTGGCCTTTTTAAGAGTGTTCATTAATCTGTTCACATTTACCCTCCTCTTCTTGATGAAAACTATTCGTATTAGTGGAAAACAGAGATGACTGTAATGCTGAATAAATGTTACGGTAATAGCTTAATGCTCAATACTCACAATGAGTCAATGACCATATCAGGTATCCAAGCCTCGAACTCTTCATGACAAAAGTAATAGACAGTTTTAGTAATGATAGACACAGATGGTTTAAAAAAAAAAAAAAAAGCTGGTTAAAATGTCTTTTTTTAACACACACACACACACGCACACACACACACACACACACACACACACACACACACACACACACACACACACACACACACACACACACACACTCTTAGTGTTAAAGGATGTGCTTTATACTGACTTGGATCATTATGCACATCTAATATAGAATCATTCACATTAAATCTTTCATGTACTTTTTACATTTGTAATCACATACCACCATTACAGTTTTAAGTGTTACGAATATAACATTAGCAAATTAGTTGTAACCAGATTGATAGGTTTAAATTCAAGTAACATTAGTTCCTTAGAGGAGAAATTTCAAGGCTTTGCATTAAATGTTTTCTGTCTAAAATGAACAACAAAAAGTGTTACACTTATCCCTGCTCTCCCCTACATGTTTTTGCAAGGCCCTTTCTGTTTCCTGTGATCCATTGTGATACACCATGTAATGCCTGTGGATAAAAATGTTGACTTTTTTTTGGTTTATTCAGATGAAAACTGAGCCCTGTAGGTGTAGGTGCTCCAGTGAAAGAGTTTGCCTTTTTATGTCTGGAATAGACTTGAATTGATGTAGATAATCCATCTTTATTTATTCACCACTGCTTCCTTTCTGGATAACCATGCATGTGTATTGAACTGAACGTGATGCCCTGATTATAGACTGGTATCTGCTGCCTGAGGCTGAGGCCAGATGGTACAGTCTGCCTCCAAAATATATGTCTGCGCTCTGGCTTTGATGTATTACCCTACCAGTTCAATATGCCAATGATTTCTCAGGAGGGCAGGAAAAGTTGGACTCTACCAATGAGAGAATCACTAAAGCAAGAACACAGGCATGGGCAGTCATTAAAGACTACAGAAGAGCTAATGTTTCCACCATATGCTTTGGATTGTAGCCTTTGAATAAATGGAAAATAATTACAATTTAAATCTTTAATCCATATGAAATGTATCTTATTGCATAAAAGCTTTAATGACAGATTTAAGGCCAGACGAGCCATTATAAAACCAGCTACTCCAGACAAAATGCTCAGAAGTAATAGCACTTGCACCATGTCTAAAGTGGAGCTTTCAATAGGCCACGATGTCAGGAATATACGCAAACTTCCTTTTGATATGATGGCGTCTGCAGTCTGTCTTTGAGGAGATTTATCATCGGATGAAAAGGTTTCTGCGTATCTTTTTTGTCGCTTGACCGGGCTACTTCAGTTCGCTTAAACTGGGACAAAGAACTGTGCACTTAAATCACAACTAACAATTGGACTGGTGATCTTCCAGAAGGGATAATACATCTGTTAGCTTTTTTCAAAGTCACAAAAACTAGTCCCAGAGACCCTGAAGAGCCCATCAGACTTGGCAAAAGTCAAAGTCACAGTTTGGAAACGGGGCAAAGGCATCAAAGGAGGCAATTAGTTGTGATGCACAGGCGAGCAATGCAAGCAGACAGTAAAACCAGCTGCGGTGGATCTGCAGGGAAATGTTAGTGCTTCTGAAAAGATGAATGCGCTGTAATCTGGGAAGAACGACTGTGGCATGCCCGATATGTCTGTTTGAAACTCATCTTTTGTGCGTAAAAGGAAATGACAGTTTCAGGGCACGTAACAGTACAATATGTCAGATTGATGTCAAGGTTCTTTTGACAGTTTGATACTATTAACGATGTTTTTATTTTTTCTTCAAAGAAAGTGGTATTTCTATCAGCAGGATATCCCCAGAATCAACACGAGTGCCACGGAAACTCCATTGTTTGTCCATTGCTTGTGCAAAACCTGAGATGATATTGTGTTAACTTGCGTCATGTCCAGTATCTCATATGCTTTTTGACCTATTGTGCTTGATCGCTGACTTTCAGTAGATCTGCCCTCTGCAGTCACTAGCAATTATACAACACTTATTATAGTGGTCATAAGGGGTGGTTAATTTTCTTTTTTTAGCCCTGACATTATTTGTATAAGCACTTCATGATAGGCATCACACCCTCCCAAATGTTCCCTATTCAGTTGTGAAGTGGTGTGGATTAGGAAGTACCCCTTGTTTCACCCTGGTCCACCCTCTGCAGATAACTTGTCCATCTCTTTGAAATTACAGTAACTTCTATGTCAGTTCTGTATGTTAAATTGCAGTCATCACAAACTTTTACATTTTAAAATGTCTACCTAGAATATACTCTGTAAAAAAAAAAAATGCTGCCTTTAGTTGATTGTACTTAAGAATTTAAGTCATTTCAACTTAAATTACATTAAACTGACTTAAAAATTTGTTAAATATTGTGTAACTTATTTTTTTATATTAAAGTTACTTATTTTGATGAGTTAAAGCAATATAAAAACATATGTTGCCAACTTATTGATCATATAATTTCTTAAAGTGAGGGTTTGGGGTCAGTAAGATTTTTGCTAATACTTTTATTCAGCAAGGAAACATTTAATTGATCAAAATTGACAGTAGACATTTATAATGTAAAAACAGTTATGAGTTTTTACTGTATTTTGGTTTTTAAAGAAATGGCAAACTTTTGAACGGTAGTGTACGGTATGGCGTCCTATAATACTAGTTTAAAATGTTTTAAATAAATTATTAAATACTATATTATATACTCTTCTATTATATTTATTTTATTTTTTAAATATTTTTATAAATAATGCCATTTTACTTAAAGATGTTGCATATTCAACTGATATATAGTTTTAAAATGCTGTTTTCATGTAAAAAATATTTTAATAAAACTAACAATATGCTATATATTTTTCAGTTTGTAGCAGCCACTTTTATGGGATATATTCTTAAAAATCCTTACAGCATCTTTCTTTAGTATAGATAAAAATAAATTAGACATTTTCTAACTTTTCCTTTAGAAAAATGTCACAAAACATGCTGCTTTTTAATTTAGCTATGATACATAATAGTGTAATTAGCCAGAAGAGTGACTTATGTATGTTTGCAAAACTGCTATATTTATATGTAATATGAACATTTTATAGATGACATTTGCTTTGATGGTTTAAGAGGTATTCTCAGAAAACTGCCGCTGGTAATGCCATTTACTAATTCATCAGTTGGACGCCATAGAGTGCTCTCCACTTTAAGATTGCATGCGTTATACATAACACAATGAGACTTATCACACTGAAATCACATTGAAATGAACCATAGTTTATTTCCCAAAGCTGAGGCACGTGTGAATGAAATGACAGCAGCCCCACTAAAGACATTTAACATTTCTCAAAATGTCACTCAGGTCCTGGTTGGGAGGAAGAAATAATGAAAAACAAAGTGACCAAGCTTTGTTGTCTTTATTTCAGTATTACCTCTAGTAGATGATAGTGATGAAATTGCTGAATTTCAGTTCACAGTTCACTCATCACTCCAAGATAGATACTTGCCGACTGTCAAGTCGAGTAAGATTAAGATGAAAAGACTTTGAACGAAACTGCCACCCAGCAACTGGTGCAGTGGTCATTAATGATAACTCCAGCACCTGTGTCAACAGCCTCTGTGCCTGAGTGTAATGAGCGTCTTTAGTTCAGGCGGCTCTGTCAAGTCAAGTGCAGCATGGCTACAATTACCCGCCATTGAAGTTCATCGAACGGAACAGCCGACTCCCCTGTTTATGTTTTTTCTCAAGGAGAGGCCAGTTTAGTTTAATGAAACCGAACAAAAAAACTTGATTTGGTCTCTTTCAGTCACACAATGGGATTGCATAAGTGCCAAGAGGATTGTTGACCCATCAGCATGTATAGCAGCTTAGTTGCTGCAAAAATGAGTCTGTGCATTAAAGGGTTAGTTTACCAAAAAAAAAAGAAATTAATTTACTTATCATCATATCAAGCACGCTATACCAAACTTTGAACAGTAGCATGCTTGATAAGGAACATTTTCAGAGAATTGTCAAACATAATGAAACTTGATGTAATATATCCTTTATTATTTTTTAAAATAATTTTAATTTCTTATTGTTTTTAGCATAGATGTAACAATGTATTTTGAGAAAAAAAAAAAATAAATGTGTAAAAAAAAAACGAAATTACATTTTTAATTAATTAATGTACGCCTTTTATAGTATGACCAACATTAGCAGGTATATCCTGAACTGAACTTGTGAACTCTTCTTTGTGTCCATGTTTCGACACTTTTCCCCCTGCCCCGATGGTGTACCTATGATAGAGCCTTTGCACTTCCCCTCTGTAATGATTCGGGCCCCTTCCTGTGCCCTCTGGGGTCCATTCTTAATATTTTCTTACCACCCGGTTTCGTCTCTGCCCTAAGCTCTGTTGTATACTTGCTTGTTTAAGTTGGCTCTCCTTGTGGTTAAACTGAATTAAAGATGAGGTAACCGGAGCTGCACAGTAGCACTGATGCTGCTTAGCTTTGGGAAAATTAAGTCTTTGTGTTCCATTAAAATCTCATTATGTCTTGCCCCTAAACCCCAAACGCATCCCACCCACTTTCCCAAATGGCCCGTTGTGCACCACACCGAAGGCTCTGGTGGAATGTGTAAATTCTTTGTTTATTGCCCTGAAAACACTTAACCCTCTTTTTGACCCAGGTTGGGTACCGCATCCATCCCTGAGGACATGCTGAGATTCAATGACCCAACTACTGCTGCAAACTCAAGTGGAGCGTCAGAGCACTGACTATTCCATACAGCACTGTTTATCCTAAATAAAATAAATGAATATGTCTCACTTGACCACTGTGACGAAGATCAAACGGGTCAGATAACACATTGTGCTGATCATTTATAAAAATGGCAGCCATTTTGGTCACTTATGATAGATACATTCAGCTTTTCATTTTGCAATTCTGTGTTGTGCAAGACAGTCGTCAGTCATCAGTTTGTCCACACCCTTAAATAAAAGGAGTGTAAAAGCCATCTGGGATTGGGAAAGTTCCTGCATATTGCATGGTTAATCTATTCCCTGTGTTTGGTGTGATGATCCTCTTTTGGTGTCTGAGGATGTGGAAAACAAATGATAGAACTTGATAGATCAGTTCAATAGATGCCTGAAATAGAATAAAACACATTTTTATGTATTTAGTTGATCAGTGAAAGAAGTTCCTTTACTTTCAGAAAGCATTGATCATCACCCTCAGGAGGTTGATATTAGAAACTAAATATTTTAGCTGTTTTTTGTTGTTTGCTACAAAGTTTGTAAGTTTGCTATTTGGGATTTGTCTCAAGCTATGATAATCTTATGCTAGATAATAGATCTAACAAATATATTAGTTCTTGCATGGGGAAAGTTAAAGTAATGCATTATGATATTAAAAAAGTAACTAATTGTGTTCTTTTTTTTATGGAAAGCAATGCATTGTTACTTTTGCATTACATTTTCTCATCTTGGCTAGGCTTGCTTGTTTCTTTGTTTAATAACAAAAAAGTGCTATTTTTCCCAAATGTTAATGCCCTTTCACACCAAAAGTGAAATGAATAAGCCTCAGGCTGAAGGAAATGCACATTCACTCCTGTACAGTAGAGGGCGCAGCTCAAACAAACCTTTCAGCTGTGCTGCCGTTCTGGATTGAAGTAGAATAGGATGCAGGAAAAGAAAGTTCAACACTCATACTTCAGCAAAAAATAGAAAATGAAATACAAATGAAATGTTTTGCTAAAAATATTTTTGCTTATTTGTATGGTTGAATTGTATCATCAAAGGTCAGCTGCAAAGAACTTTGTTCAATAAAGTGAGATTAAACACATAAAGTATATTTTATGCATATGTTTAATTATTGCAGGCTTTCATAATATTCTAAGTTTGTATTTCACTGTTTTTATTTATTTTGAGGAATAGTGATTCTTTCTTTTGTGCAAGTGAGATGAGGAAATGCTCACATTTAGTCTAGAACTACAATAACAATCATGTTCACACAGCGCACACAACGCTTCTGCCTCTTACTCTTTATTTTCCTATTTAGCACCAAAACTTTGGAACAGTCTTCCTACCATTGTCCGGGAAGCAGACACACTCTGTCAGTTCAAAGCTAGACTAAAAACACATCTCTTTGACCTAGCATACACATAACGCACTATAGACTTCTATAAATTCAATGTTAGGCTGCATAGATTAGGTCAGCCGGAACTGGGAACACTTCCGTTAAATCTTGATGTACTCGCTACATCATAAGAAGAATGGCATCTACGCTAATATTAGTGTCTTTGTTTATCCCGAGGTTTTCCCGCAGCCTGCCGGATCCAGGCCGTGTCCAGATCTGACGAAGGAGATCCGCCTGGACCCGATGACAATGCAGTGCTGAAGTGTCCACTATCCTCTCCCTATGGAGGATCCCTTTCCCACTCTACAGATAAAGCGTTGTGAATTCCGGCTCGCGTACCCCGAAGTGATAAAATAAAACAAAATTCTGTATCAAAATTTATAGGCAAGAAAAGTAGTTTGTTTAGGCTGGGTTGTATGAATTATAAACCTGCGCACATATTTTAAAAAGCACATAACTATAGAATCAATTCTGAATGAGCATGTGAACGCCGTCAGCGTTAATCACAGGTTCGCGTTTAAAAGTCTGATCATTTCGACGGAGGTGAATCAATCAAAGTTAACTTTAGCTGGAAATAACATTATTCAAGAACCGCTATAATGCCAAAACAATCTGTTACCTTAAATTATATGTTTATCTCTGTAAAGCTGCTTTGAAACAATCCATTGTTAAAAGCGCTATATAAATGAAGATGACTATTTCTCAACATGGGGACAGGAGAGCTGTCAGTCAATAAATGGGAAAACAAAGTAACTTAAGTTACTTTTTTGAAAAAGTAACTCAGATATTTTGTTGTAAATGTAAAAGTAATGCGTTACTTTACTAGTTACTTGGGGGGAAAGTAGTCTAATTACATAACTTGCATTACTTTACTTTACCCTTAAACAATGGTCACTACAATCCTTTTTTTGCCTCTAATATTTTAAGAAAAAGTAATTGGACATCAGATTGTATCATATTCATGGAATTTGCCTTCCACAGAAAAAAGTTCTGTTAAATAAATGGCAATTATGCTTCATATCACTATGGCCTTGAATAATACAATGGATACATTTGGAGTCCTAAGTAGGTTATCAAATAGGATGCAAAGGAAGAACCATTTTAGTAAAAGATACTGAAATAAACAATTACTCAAATCAGCCTCATTTGTTTCCCACGTTCTGGCCAGTTGCAGTACACAAGTGTGTTTGAAGGATCATTTTTCTTTCTGATACTAAGAGACAGTGGTAGAGTTGTATTGTTACTTTAAAATATGGTAAGATGGGTTGGCAGGAGGGTGTTTTGAGTAATTACTGGACCAGACTTTACAGCAACATCTCTGTGTTGAGGAACTTTATACTGAGAAACACCTAAGAGCAGTAAAGCTCACAGCACCTGGGCTTTAATAGGGAAGTGCTGTTTCGGCTATGAAGTACCCAGCAGGTTGGGTTTCTCTGAGCTACAAATTTATGACATTGCCCTTATTTTGCCTCAACACTAAATATAAACAGTGACAGCTGAGGTGGGATAGAGAGAGTGCTTCGAGGAGTTTGTGTGGAATTTGATTTATGCCACATGAAGAAAAACAAAGCCTTTAATTGGGTGTTCTGAGGGCAAAGGAAATTTATAGAGCAGCTGCCTGTTACACAACAGAATAGTGGTATTTTCTTTTTTAAAGTCTTGATGGCAGGAGGATGAAAATACAAACAATCTATGCATCTGCTTCTTATGCGCCCGATATGCGACAGAAGTGCTAATACATAGCTGTGTTAGACACATAAGACTCTTTTCCACCATCAAACCAAACGATTCCCTTTGTTAAGCCATTTGTTCCGTGCCGATCCAGGACATAGCACGCATACGGTTCTTTTTTTTTTTGTTGTGTTATGAAATACAGTACAGTACATACATTTCCTAGTTGATGATGAAAGAGTTGGAGACACTGACACCAAACTTGGATGTCTTTTTTTTCCAGTAATAAACAAACATTAAGTTGTTCTGATTGATACTGTGAAGCAGCTTTGATACAATATGTATTGTGAAAAGCGCTATATAAATATATTTGACTTGACTTGACACTGACACAGTGACATACTGTAGGTAAGCATTGGAGCAAAAGGTGCCACCGAGGATAATAAATCATACAGAGAGGTCAAAGTTTCCAAACTAGTCAAGTCACCTTTATTTATATAGCGCTTTACTATACAGATTGTTTCAAAGCAGCTTTACAGTGATAAAAGGAAATTAATGCAACACAGATTGTTTTGGCTTTACAGCAGCTCTAGAAGAAAGTCATTGTCAAGATAAAGTACGTTTTTAATTGATTAATTTCCGTTGTAAAAATCATTAGTTGTTGGGCCACGTACACAACAGCGTTTTCAACTGAAAACAGAAAACTTTTAATGCGTTTTGGCTGCTCATTTACACGACAATGACGTTTTGGTGGCCTGAGAATGCAAACTTTGAAGTAGGTTTCAAATTGCAAGTTTTTGAAAACGGGTTATGAAAATGATACCGTTATCATCTCCATGTAAACTTCAAAAATGTGAATCTGTGAAAACGGTGGCGGCATGCACATGTATATTACGTGTTTAATAGGCATGCGCGTTTGAATGCGTAAGTGAGCGGGCGTGTAGTCTTTCTTTACAAAGTGACATTGCCAATCAGGCTACTTGTCTGTCATGCATAATACAGCGTTTTTAGTCGTTTCCGCGGATGCGTGTGAACGGGAATCATTTTGATAACTTAGAGGAAAAACGTTTGTTGTGAAAAAAAACCAACCTTTTGTCGTGTCGATGAGGCCTTTGCAGGGGATAGTCTAGTTGACACTTCAGGGCTGCGTTGTCGTCGTGTTAAGGCGCAGGTCCTTCATCTGATCTGGATACGGCCTGGATCCGGCTGAGTATGGTAAACCTCGGGATAAACCGAGAGACTAATATTAGCGTATAGATGCCATTCTTCTTATGATGTAACAAGTAGGCTACAGGTAGGCCTATAGAGAAATACAACCACAATCGGATATGAGCAACTTATTGGTAACTGTAATGAGAGCTGTCTCAGTACTGTGATACGGTCTAAATCCTGACGGGAAATTCTCACAGCTATCATTTCCTTCTAAAAAGGAACATAGTTGTGAGGATACTGCCTTTTCTAGTATCTTTGAGCATGATAGTTTATAGCAAACTAGCTACAACGGACATTTATAGACGTAGTATTATGTTTAATATAGAGAAATATTATGTTTTTCAAAGGAGTTAGCTAGTATAATGTATTTTGCTGAAAAAAACTAATCTAGAAAAATATTGTAATCATAAAACGGTCACATCACTACAGGCATTTCACCAGCACAGTTTGGTATTCCTGGCTGGGAATGATTTGTAATCATACCGTTCTGAACCATGCATGTTTCTTACATTTCTACCCGAGTAAAGGAATAGTTCACCTAAATATTAAAATTCTGTCATTATTTACTCACCCTCATGTTATTCCAAACATATATGCTGTTATTTTTGGTGTGGAACACAATGACTGTTTATAGTGGCTATCATGATTCACACAAAAAACAGCATAAATGTATTTTAATGTAGGTCATAATTCTTATGGACCAAGTTTAGAAGTAAACTTTGTGTTAAATTTTAAGTTGTTATTCGTTGTATGTTTTATGTTTTTCAAAAACACTCCTTTAGAGTTCCATTTAAAAAAGAAAGTCATACAGTTTTGGAGTGACATGAGAGTAAGTACATTAGGACAGAAAGTTTGCTTCAAATTGAATGTACTATATACAACAAATGACAACATTTCTGAGTTACTTTAAATAATGCAACTGACAACTGAAACCTCTCCTGTCTCCATGTTGAGAGAAATCGTGAGCAAGTGCAGAGGCGTTGTGTGCACTGTGTTAACATGATGGTTATTGTAGTTCTACTCTTTAAGAAATAGTTATAACAACTCAAAGTGTTGTAGAGGATGAATGTGGTCAGGGTGAATGTCTATATGCTGGTATTTCACTGATCCCCGCCAATCTAATTTGTTTCTTGGGGCGTCTGATTAGGCCTTGAATTGCTGTGATTACAAGTAAAGCTCTCATGTTTTCTCAGCTGACAGTCAGTCGTCTCTAGCTGCAGGCTAGCAATTAGACATCCTCTGCCCTCTAATAGTAAAAACATGGCCCAGCATTCAAGAACTGCATTTAACCTGAATTATCTCTCTGTAAATGGGCATGTTTACTTTATATTGCTAGTAACCTTACATTATAGAGTGTATTGTGTTAATGTAGTGCTTTCTGTTAGCATGATTTATTCGTTTGAGGAAAGTGAATTTTTCAGTAATTTATTCACTTTTTACATTCAGTGTAAAGCCTTATCCTGTTCTAATGTTTTTTTTTTTTATGTTATAATGCAACTTTCCTTTGTGACAACTAGCCCCAGATTCCTCTATTCCCCTGACTCAGTCCTCCTCCTCCTGAGCAAAAGCTTAGAATGGGCCATTATCTCAAAACTAGCTGCCAACAAATGTGTCCTTTGTCTCTTCTGCTACAAAAGGTGTGTGAAAGTGACCAGGACATTTGTTTATTTTGATTGCTATAAAAATGTCCTTTCTCCCCTGAAACACAAACATTGTTGTTCAGTGCCCATTACGGGATGAGGTGGGTTTGGTATTTGGTTTCTGGAACATTTCATTTTATATTGCCAAAACGGACTTTCTCTAAATGTGCATCTTTAACGCTCATGTATATTGATGTGTGGATATTTAAATTTCCCCTTATATATCCTCCACTGACTAAAGGGTGACCTCACAGTACTAAATGCAATTTGTGTAACTTTGCATAAGGAAATATATTCTTATGTGCAAATGTGTGGTGTTTTGTCATCTCAAAACCTGTGTGAGATCTCTTTACCAGGCCCTGATTCTTTTTATATTTTTTTGGAGGAAAATCTGTAGTAGAGCGCAGTCTCGGGAGTACCCCCCGGCCGGCGAGGGGTGATGGGGTTATGTGGCGAGCAGGACGAGGTCGAGGGATGTGAGAGAACGGCGCGAGGCCGGTGGCGTGATTTAATGATGAACGGCACCTGTGAGACGCACCGGTCTCGTATCTCTCGCGGAGGAGCGGAAGCATAAAGGATGAACGACAACTGTGAAGATCGAGAGAGGAACAGGCCTGACCTTATGATGTGTTTTGTTTTAGTGTATGTGACCGCAGTCGTCCGTGAGTGGCTGCTGTCTTTTACTTTCGTTTTGCATTTGTTTTATTTTGTTATTAAACTTGTTGATTTGTTCGCCGGTTCCCGCCTCCCCCTTCCCACAACAACGAACCTCGTTACGTATATACTTTAAAGATTTCAAGTGCACATTCAGTACGGTTAAGCACACTTATTTTTTCACAAGGCTGTACATCTACACTGCAAAAAATCTCAACTCATATTTTGTTTATTTTTTGCATGGGCTTTTGCTTCCCAAAAGTTGAGAGATTTTATTTCATAATACTGAAAAAATGCAGGGCCGAGCTGAATGAGACAGTAAAACATTGCTGTTTACAGTGCCATAGAGATTGTGGATCATAAATGAACGGCGCAGAGGAAAGAGTCACTCGTAATACATTGCAACATCATCATCATCAGAAGTGCTTTTGCAGCTCTCAGAGAAAATAAAGTCCCATCAAGATGGTGAGGAAAACAAAGAGGATGCCGTTTCCCTTTATGAATAGATAGACAGATAGCAGTGTAGAGTTACAAAGCTTTCAATGCCCAATCCAGCTGAACTTTGTTCAACTCACAGCTGTCAAGCTCAGAGATGCAGAGAAGTCTTCCCTTCAGCTTTGAAATCTATTATCACTCAAACATGTGTCATTTCTTGTGAAAGACACGGCAGGCTAATAGTAAGCCAACACTCCTACACTGGACCCATCTTCTTTCTTTAATGGGGGATACGATCAGTCAGAAGAATGACAGGCTGTCTGCTTCACGTATTATGGAGTTTAATGTTGGAAGTGCCGGAAGCATCCATTTCTCTGTCCTCCCCCTCTCCACACCTGTTCAGACTGCTTCCTCTACAGCCAAGATGATCTGAGCAGCAGCAGGTTGATGGAAAGCAGCACGCATGGACGCACACACACACACACACACAGTCAGCTAATACATTGCATATGGACAGTGTACAGTGCAAGAAGAGCTTCTCAGAGTCTTCTCTTTTTCTCCTTTCACTGATTGGAAGCCAATGCATTTCACACCTGTTCATTAACATGGCTGGGGAGAAATGTGTTTGGCATATAGCTGAACATTTTACTACAAAATGGAAGAGACAATCTAAAGTTTCTAATGAGAAAATGTGCATTCCAATGTCACTGCTGTGGGAGAAAAAAAAAATCCCTTTCAAGGACAGTCTGTTCACTCGGCGGCCATATGTGCAAAGGCTCCGGCAGCTATTTCGGGCATCCAAGACCAAGTCCCATCTATTTGAATGGGGGAATCCTGAAATCTCAAAAACTGCTTGCCGAACTCGCAAGTAAATAACATACTATTTCAAATCAGAAACAAAATCTGACATGAACTGTCCCATAAATGTTGTTTCTTATGCTCAAATAGCGTTATTTTTCAGGCTAGACCAGCCAATGCACGATAGCTACAGTGATGCAATGGCTTTAGTAGTCAGCGATTGACTCTTTTATTCAGAAGGTGGGACGTATTCCGCCATATTGCGCGTAGCAGTTTCTCCATATTCATAAGTGATAGGAGTTCACCGTCTTTGTTTATCTATAGTCTTTGACATACCTGTGTTTGCCCATGTAAACTCAGCACGGTGTGAAGCGTTGTGAATGTGATGTGGACCGTTGCTGACACTTGGCTCAAAGTGGTAGTTTGTAGTTAAAGTATTTTTGTCGAACACACCTTTGCATGGTTTTTGCATTGTTTTCGTCAACTTTGAGGCTCCGATCCACTTGCATGTTAATAAATTCAAAATTGTACAAAAATTCTCTGTGTTCATTTGAAAACCGAAAACAAAGTCGTAAACATCTTGGAAGGCACGAGGGTGAGTAAATGTATCACTATTGTTGCATTAGAAAACAAAATGTCAAACAAAGTGGCATTTCTACACTAAACTAAACGGACAATAATGTACGCAACTAGGAGACCTGGCTGTCGTTCAGTGTATTGCATTAATAAAAAGCCAGTTAATATAAAGATTTGTAATACAAAGTATTTTTTCGAAATGAAGTTTTAATAGTATTTTAGTGCCGTGACCGTGGGGGTGGGAACATGTGTGACGTAGCCATGCACTCTTAGACCGTCTCATTAGCTTTTAATTGCTGTGTAAGACACTAGCCAACAAGCCTCAGAAGGCTAATGACTAAATGGGACACCCTACGGTCTCATGGGCTTCACGGACACGCGCACACGGCAGCCATTGTTAGTCCACAAGACCGAAAGTGCATAGTAAGTGTGCCATTTGGGAAAGTAGCTTTTATAAACATGCCTTGGAAGAAAACATTACTGGTTTGCATCTTGAGACAAGACAATGGCACTGACATAATTTAAGATATGTCAGTCCAAGTTACTTTCAATTAAAACAGCTCAAACAGGCATTTTAGTTTGGGACTAGGCTTAAGCCTTATCTGTGACACCGGGGAATACTGCTCAAAATAAAGTCAAAAGGGTCTTGGACACTTTGTAGTAGTTGTGAAACGTTAGTGGATCATGTTGAGAACAATGTGCAATTTTTTTATTTTATTTTATAATATCCATCTAGATGTCAGTTTTTCCAGAGCAGAAGTGATGGCAACTTACATTTCCCGTTCTAGAACCCATATTACCTGAAACATAATCTATCACCACCTGCCGTTCATAACCCCTACGCATTGAGTAAACTGGCAATTTAACTGCACAATAACTGCAAGAAAAGGACATGGACTCATGGGGAGGAGCAATGAGGTGAGGGATCGGAGAGAAAAAGACAGCTGTGAAAATAGCCCATAGATCACATGTTACCAGACAAATAAGCAGAGTGATTCAAAGGATGCACTTTGACTTATAAAGTATACGCAGTGTGAGAGATTTCAGCAGCATTAAACTAACACACTGATCAGGTTCAAATGATTTTCACTCCACTGTTTGTTGTCCTTTCTTCATTACACTAACAAGTTCTCCACATCTGCATGTGTACCTGGTTCTAATTTGTGCTTACCCAAACTTAACTAAGTCTGACACACCTAAATATGGAACATGTTTATTGAACTTTTAGACAAAATATATGCAGCATATTTTAATCCGTATCATATGTGACACATCAGTCTTTTATGGCTGAGCAAAAACATACGATTTTTTGCAGTTGCTGATTTTTATATAGCTAAAAAATAAGATGCAATTCTGATATCTTGTAAGGTAAATAAATAAGATCTTTATACTTGCATAAAGTGCATATAAATATCAGATGTCACTCTATATCTCCCAAGTAGATGATATTTATGCTTAGTTTTATGATCAAAGCTCTATAGTTTTAATCTGGTGTAGAAAACAGCAATACATTGATAATAGAGAGATAAACATTCCTCAAAAGCCTGATGTATCACATTTGATCTTTTTTAACATGATAGTGTTCATTTTGAATACAAATACAATACGTTTGCAAGGCGGAACATTTTAGGGTGTTTGCACGCGGCGATGTACAAAAAATGGACACGTTTTACGCAGCTTTTTTCGCGAACAGACGACGACGTTGTCAAAACGACCCCCGTTCGCAAGGATTTCTTGAAAATGATTAAAAACGCTCTATTATTCATGACGTCACCATTTTCACTGATATCGCTTTTTCCCCCCATGGAGATGATAATGGTATCGTTTTCAAAAACGTGCACTTTGAAACCCAATTACAAAAGTGTGTTGTGTACATGAACTAACAAAACACATAAAAAGTTTTCTGTTTTTAGTTGAAAATGGTGTAGTTAAAAATGGCCCCTCAGAATTATAATAAAAGGCATTTTACTTGCTAAAAAAGTATAAACCATAATCAGATGATAGAAGGCATGTAGAAGATTGTGTATAACATGTTTTGATCATGTTGATAATTTAGAGGCCTTGGAAATTTGCAAATGCACATTATAGTGTTAAAGATAACTAGATCTACAGTAAATAGACCCAACAGTACAATTGCAATAGGAAGAGTGAGAAAACGAGAATGAACATATCTAGCAATGACTTGAGGTGGAGCACCAGCAAAGATGAAGAAAGATGAACAGGTTCATTTAAATGGTCTTTAAAGTCACACGCTACAATAATAAAATAATAGGATCTGATTGAATATGCATATGGCCATTAAAGTGCTTCAGATGAAAAGGAAGCCGTGAATGATTTTTTTTTTTCCCTCGCAGTCTTTTTCTTACAGTAGTTTCCAACATGATAGATGTGCCAATGAGCATTTAGTCAAAACCTCCAGATGAGTTTTGAGTCCACCTATTAGTTATGCTGTCGACTCTCTCTTCTGTTGAGGACAAAAGTAGTTGGAAAATGTTCAGAGTACTCATTTGTACAGTAGATTAAGAGCAGACTGTATTAGGAATCATTACTTTGGGTCCGCTTGTGCCACAGGCAGACAGGTGCATACATACAGTGAGAATAAAATGAACAAAATCCTCTCTCCGGCTTCCCCTTAGAAGAAAAAAAAGACGAAATTACCTGACCATAAGTGCTCTACAGCCTGTAATTTATTTGATGTGGATGTCAGCAATACTTTAATATCCAAAAAGAAAAGAAGTTTGAGGGTGGAGCCGGGGCCTAATTATAGAAGTGTGAGAGAGCCATACAGACTAGAAGGGGCCTGAGGCTTGAGCTAACCACTTTAACCCAGGACCAGCCATCCTTTGCACCTCATGTCACTTAAAAAAGAGGGCAGCTCTGCGTTTTGGCCACTCTTCACTGCCGAGAGGCAGGGGGAAATGAAACGAAAGAGGCGGGCAGAAAGGCTTGCACTCATTAACATCTGCGCAGGGATTAGGACACTCTTTTAACACGTGCAACCCATAACAGTCCCAACATGTAATAATACAGAGCTGGAAGCCGAGGTAGTAATTTTGATATTTAAGAGCCGCAGCTGTTTGATAGGCTGCTTAGCAGTCATGTGAAAACGCAGAGCCAGGAAGATCAACATGTTTTGCATGATGGTTACTCAGCATCACGAGAAGTTCAAATGAGTCACAAGGAATCTGATTTTCCTTGATCTTTGATAAATATCCGTATATAAAAATGAATGGTGCCTATAGGAGGTGTCAAGCTTCTAAAATGACGGGAAAAAACACCGTAAAAGTACCACAGCGTGATCCAAGGACAGACGAAAAAGGGACTTTTTCACACAAATGGACTGACGCTCACATTAGCAAAATTTCGCAGGTTCATTGTATATGAAGATCACACACAAGTCACTTTCAAATCAAGCGGCTTTCTGTTGGTCAACTCGACGAATCCGTGTGACCAACTTGAACCTGTTGCACAATCTGCGTGTATGGGGAAATATTTCCCCCTCACATGAACTTTCCAAATTGTGTGGATTTCTATAGAAATGACTGGATTTTACCTGTGAAAATATGCTCAATAATTTTAACCTTCCCTTTAAAGGCACAACATCAAAAAGGAAGAGAGTGAAAAATGGCCATGAAAAGTTTTGGAACAAAAGATTTCACTAACATTATATGAATAAAGCATAAATGAAGACTTATTTTTCCCTTGTAAATATAGCATCAGAGTCAATAGATACAGAATATGATTTTTTAAATATTAAAAAATATGTTGACCTGAACAACTAATTTTTTAAGGACGACCATCTGGGCCATTATTTGTGTTTACAAAGAGCTATTCTTAACAGCGTAATAAACGATTACATTTTAATAAGATATCATCAAATGCATATGTGGTTAGTGAGTCACTGGCCTGAATTTGGAGGCATAAAAACCTTTGAGAATCACTTCCCATAATATTTATCCTTCAGCACCACACTCTAAAAGATCTCCAGACCACACGGTAAATGCACCACAGATCTGATTTCTCAATCATCACCGGGGTGCTCTTGAAGTCGACTGTTTAGTATTAATTATTAGTTTAGCAGGCAAACCTGTCTTTAGAGACCTAAATCTTTTTTTTTTTCTATTCAAACGCAAACATGACCTGTTCTATCTATCACAAGAAGGATGGAGAAAAATATTAATGAAACATTTCTGTCTCCTTCAAAAATATGATATTGCAAAAAATAATTGTACATATCAGAAATCTGGAAAATACGTCTCCCTTTAGATGGACGTACTTAAGCTACATTTCTTGTATACGGTAATAAAGTATAAACACAATAAAATGTTCACTCAACAGATTATAACTGCTGGAAAACGTGCTGTACTCTCAGAATAGAGTAATAGCTTAAATACTGTCACTATAAAAAAAGTCAAAGTTTTTTTCTAACAAAGCCTTGGCCTATTAGAATATTACAGCAGTTTGGAACTTTGGCAGCTTCAAGAGAGATTTGAAGATTGGAGGTTATAAGCCTTGAGTAGTTAAGCTAGGACAGTATGACGAGAGATTTAAAATGATGTTGGTCTTTATGTGCTATCTAAGGTGTTCAGTCTGGCTGCTATAGGCAGTTGCTTAGGTGTTCAAGGTGGTTGTGTTGCTAGGTAATTGATAGGGCATTGCTAGGTGGTTGTCAGGGTGTTTTGGATGGTTGCTATGGTGCTGTTATAGATAGAATTATAGATCTAAGATGAATCTAGGCCAGTGCTAGGGTGTTCTGAGTGGTTGCTAGGGTGTTGTTAGGTGTGAGATGGATAGTTTGAATACTTGGGATGGTACTGACATTGAAAACAGAATTTTGTTTCATTTATTTCATATTATTGAAGAAATGATGCAGAGCTGAGCTGAATGCAAGACACTAAAATATTCCTCTTTACAGTGCAAGAGAAAATATGGATCATAAATGAAACAGCTGAGGAAAGATTTCGTTGTAATACATTCCATCATCCTCAGAAGTGCTTTTGCAGCTCTCACAGAAAATAAAGTCCTATCCAGACGGTGAGGAAAACAAAAGGGATGCCCTTTCCCTTTATGAATAGATAGACAGATAGCGGTGAAGAGTTGCAAAGCTTTCAATGCCCAATCCATGCACAAATATCCAACCTCCCGATCTGTTAAGCAAAGATTCATAGATCGATAGACAGAAAGAGACAGACAGACAGGGAGACAGATAGATAGCATACCTGTCAACATTTGGGTACCAAAATACCAACGGAGACCTGGGAGGGGGGGATTATTGCGGGTGCTGGATGGCAGAGGCAGGCTAAATACAAATATTTATAAAAAGAAAATAATTTTTATTTTTATCGATTGCAAAAATTAACTACACAAACAAACAGTTTGCACTGCATACATTTTAAATAATATATAGATTAATCCTTAAAGTTACAAAAGTTCTTTAGTCAGGACCAGTGTGTGTTTTTCCCTGTTCCCTTTGTTCTTTGATTAAAGCAGCACTAGGTAACTTTTCAACCTTCATAATATATTTCCAAGTCTCTTGTGATGGTACATCGACTTACAATAGGTTGAATGACACGTCTGCCATAGCCTGACGGGGTCTGTAGCGTTTTTAATCGTACTTTTAAACTTCGGGTTTCGGGTAGTAACCGGCGAACAAAGAGAACTAAAAAATTCGACTGCTTTACGGCATATACGTCACTTCCACCACCACCCCCACTTCCTTAAAATCAGACGTGCGAGCCAAATGTTATAGTCATGGCCGAAGCAGCACAGAAAAACAAGAAACCAAAGGTTTTATCGGAGCAAAGCAAAAAGAGAAAAAGAGAAAGTGATCGCGTTAAAGGCAGAACGAGGATCAACATTGGGCCAGCATTTTCTCGCTGGCGTGAGCTGAAGGAGGAGGAGGGGTGCCCGACCGATGTGGACTTGGCTGTCATGCTTGCATACTATCTCTTTGTTTTTTTTGTCTGCCTGACTATGTTACGGAAGCCATCTTATCCTCCGTTTATCTTCATGAATCAAGTAATGATAGTAGAGGAGCGAATTATCAATCTGGTAGCTAGTAAACGATATTCTAGTTTTTGATGGTTAGCTGTCGCTAGCATTCTCGTTCTGATTTGAACTTTGCAATCGATGAAATGCAAATAGCAAATGTTTGACCTAAAAAGTGTACTCTACTCAACATGTACAAAGAAAGGAGGAAGATTATTAATATTATCATTGTGTTCATAGCTTCTCATTTGTTACATGTGTAAAGTTACTTGATTGTGTAATTTCCGATTATTGATAGCTACAGAGGCAAACGGGATTCTTGTCGCAATTTTTTCGGATGACGAATTTCCACCCTCATGTTGTTCTTGTGCAATACTAAATCAAAAAAAAAAAAATCAAATGAAAACCTATGTCTAAACGGCGTGTACAAGTTTGGTAGCGGCTACATTCTTGCAAGTAAATATATAAGATGTACAAAATCATATTTTAGGATACCTAACATGTCTGTGATATTTGTTTATTTGGCTTGCCTCAAGCTATAATGCAAATCGATTTGTAAAATTTGCAGATTCATTTATGGTAGCTTGATATTATAATATTGACGATATATGGTTATTATCTACCACTCAAACATTGGATTGAAGTATCATATAGATTCAGTAAAACGGTAACCAATAGACTAGGCTACTATAATGACGCTGGCTTGTAAACGTGATCATCGCGATCATTTGTCGTTAGAAAAAAAATAAAACCCATGAAATTATGTTCATATGACATGCTGAAATATATGCCACTGTACCTGGGATGAAGACATTTCACACGCGACGCAAGCAGAACACCTGCATGTGACCTCCTCCTACAGTGTTCAGGGCTATCATGGTTGTCAACAAATGCACGTTCGTGTAGGATGACAGAGTTTACGACAGTAGTAGAGGACAATACTGTTTCCCAACTGTAGGGGGACCCTGAGAGCAAAAGTTACCTGGTGTTAGTTTAACTTTACTGACAGAAAGCTTTATTGGCTGCTGTCCCTTTAAGACCAGCCGCTGCTAACATAGACGCTGATCTCACACACGCCCTTATTCTGTCACAACTCTTTAGCTTGTTTTATGACTTTATTTAACTCATTTAAGACTCCTCAGTATGCTCTTATGAGGATACTCGACAAAACAGACATTTTAGCATAATTGCGTGTGTTTGGTGTTCGGTCAACTTCAAAGCGAAAGAGAATTCTATTCTGGCTCTCAATTTTTTAAACCATTGATTCAACATTTATGTTGAATGGTTTAAAAACATTTGTATGAATAAGAGCGCATCATAAAATGTAAAACGCCAGCCAAAGGATGAGAGAAAAAACGGATGCTGCGTTAATTGTGTTAAATATTTACCGCTTATTCAACTTCCCGCGTCTGATACCTTGACATCGATAGGTCAATTGGGTTGTTACCAGGTTGAGCTCACAAATGGGTTGAAATTTGTATAATGTGGTTTTTGTGTGAGTAGGATGTGTTTCATACAATATCTCAACTGGACAGATAGATACGATAGATGGATGAATGGATGGGGAGAGAGATATGGATATATATGGATGGATAGTCGGGCCAAAGTGATCATACTTAGACTCATCTAAATTTAGAGCGAGAACACACTGAATCTTTAAAGATCTTTCACTGTCAGTGCCCATTCAAGGACATTGAACTCACTGCATGATTACTAAGTAGTTGACTAGAAAATTGTCATGTTCAAATTGTGTCCAGATGCCCTTGCATTATGGTGAACCAGATGAAATGGCTCTGCTTTGAGAATGTGCTGGGATGAGAGAGAGAGAGAGAGAGAGAGAGAGAGAGAGAGAGAACAAAAATGAATAGTAGGGGCTTTTCCTCATACTCTCTGCAATATTGAGAATTTAACCTGTCTGTTAAAAGACATTTTCTAAGTTTCCACAATCTGTCACAAATGTATCTGACAGTTTGTCTTTAGATTTAGTATTGCTTTAAAATTGATGTCTTTCTATTCAGCAGGGTATGTATAATTGTGCAATACATTGCACAACAATATTAGATCATTTTGAACAGGCAGTCTATCACACTCATTTCCAGATTAATTTTTCATTCCTAAAATCAACTGGCAATTACATTCAGTTGATTCGGCTCCTTGGACACTCTACATTTGACGTGTAATGAACTTCCGTGGGGCCATCAGAGCCTCAGATGTGGTTGATAGTGGAAGGACATCTCTTGGTTTGACTAAAATCACAGCTGCACAACGTGGGCCAGGAAATTCTCTATTAGCTTTTTAAAGCTTTCTGTGGGCCTGTGGAAAACGCACTATAATCTAATCTACCCGTGTGGTTTTGTAAATGTAATTAAAGCAGCCACTGCATGAGGTCGGCGATCTAGATTCTGGAGGTCCAAAGCTCATCTGCTCGGCTAACCACAGGCCCAGTTGCTACAGACAGCATAACAGCAAACAAATGAAGTAGTAATTATGACTGGCATGACCTTTAATTTACAGATTAATGAAAATCTATTAAAAGAGGTATTTTGAAACCAATGTAAAAGCCTCTACGCATAAATATATGGCTGGCAAAAAAACACAAGCACTCTGAGCTGCCAGTTTGACAGAAAGGCAACGCTCATATCCTTGCGCTGAGGAGCAGAATTAGATATCATTCATACTCTATCAGCCCTTTGCAGTAGTGCTGAGCCAAACACTCCCCTGACAGCCAACTCACATGTGTTTTGTGGACCGAGGACAATTCTTCTTTTGTCCTCGTGCATGGACCTCCTTGCTCTGGCTCTTGTTTTAGAAGGCACTATTTTGTGTCTTCTTTCTAGTTTAGCCTAGAAACATTCTTCTTTAGAGATATTTGGTGATTAAAAATGCAAGTTTGCTTTGTCCTTTATCTGCAGACTTTGATTATGTGGGACAATTTGTTGTTTGTTTTTCAAATGAAGAGCCCTTCCAACTCACTCTACCTCACTCAACACAGATCGTGATGAAAGGAGTGAATAATCAAAGAGTGGTGGAGGTGGTAAAGATTGACAGGAGAGGCTAGGTTTTTCTTTTACCTCTTGCTGATAAAGTTTTCTCAAACAGATTTGTTAGGAATTTACAGCCACCTGTCAAGAAGATACAAATTGCTAGACAAATGTTTTGAAAGGAGGGACTCTAATATTGACATAAACACAAACTCATGAATCTCGTGTCAAAGCAATGATCTATGGCATTTAATTTTACTGTTTTGATGGTCTGACACCATATGCTGTGCAAGGCTTATCATTTTAACATTAGTGTTGGCAATAAACTTGCAGCTTATAGTTACCTAATGCATATTGTGCCGCACCACTAAAGAGCTGGATTGGTTACCAAAAGGTTGCAGGTTTGAGACTCCATAAAGTCAATGAACCATCACTGCAGTGTAACCCCAGGTTATTCCAAAGGAATTGTCCCTGTAATAAGTGTACGGTAAGTCATTTTGGATAAACGGATGTCTGCTAAAATGACTACTTCTTGTTTCCAAGGCATTCATTAAAAGGAGGGATGGGAAATCAGACATAACCGTTCGCAGTGTTAACCTACTTTGTTCTTTGGCTACAAAAGAAACATTTAGTTCCAAATAAACAGACAATTTGTTGATGGACTGATCTCTTAAAGTGATAGTTCACCCAAAAATTATGCCATCATTTACTCTCAAGTTTTTCCAAACATGAAAAAAAGATATTTTGTTGAATATGGGTAACCAAACAGTTGATGGGCTCCATTGACTTCAATAGTATTTTTCCCATATTATGGAAGTCAATGAGGCCCATCAACTGTCTGGTTACCAACATTATTCAAAATATCTTCTTTTGTGTTTAGCAGAAGAAAGAAAATCATTTGGAACAACTTGGTTGAGTAAATTATGACAATTTCCATTTTTGGTGGACTATCCCAAAAAAAAAAAAAAGATTAGATCCACATTAATTTTAAAGCTATATAGCCTACTTTAAATGTGTCATCAATTGATATTATACTTTATATTATTTTAGATATTTACAAGTTAGAGCTATAACAGACATCTGAGAAATAGATTGCGTGGTGGTTATCATGTCCACTTTACGCGTTGATTCAGTGAGTTCACCTAAAAATATCGTATAGGCTATCCAGAGCAGGATCAAAGCCGGGGTCAGCTCCTCCGTGAATCCCGCCCTACCGTTTAGCCTAAATAAACCGAAAGGAGGAGCTTGTCCGCGACAGAGAAGCGAAGGGTCCTGTGGTGAGCGCTGCAGAGCCGTGTAGTGTGTGTGTGTGTTTGTGTGTGCGTCAGGTTTCATTCTGAGAGAGACTCAGGCGCGCAGCAGTCAGAGAAACCCGTCAAATGGCACGAGCGAAGCACTCGGATTCCAACTAGAGCCGGACCTCACTGAACCAATATCTCCATGCACTTCAATGAGCAGCATGCCTCTGTTGAGGTCGTTTTGAAGATTGATATTTTCACGTGAAAAACGGTTCAATTACCTGGAAGGAAAACTTTTATCCGTTTATTTGAACACGAACCTGCTCAGCCCGATAAAGTGGTGGTGGATAAATATTAAATTGACTGTATAAGCTACGTCTCACAGACATGGAGGACATGAAATTGCTTGTATCACCTCGGTCCAGTCAGGAGAGGACCTGCGTTCAGCATCCCAGCCAAAAGCGCATTTTGACGAACTGGAAGGACGTGTGTGCTATCTGCGTGTGTTTGATCTCGTTTGGAGTTTGTGTGTTGCTTTACCTGAGGACTTCGGATCTGCAGTCCAGGGTGCTCAGTTTGGAAAAGGACCGAGATCCCCGTATCTCCAGTTGGATCTCCCTGGAACAGGTGGAGCCCGTCCTGTGGAGTCGACTGGATCAGATATTAGAGGAGGTGAGCGTGACTTTTATTCTTCAGATAACCTGTTATTCTGCGGTTTTAATAATATCTAGTCATATTTTACACAAGTTACCTTGTGAAAGATAAGATACTCATGTTGTCCCACCTTGTTCTGTGTCTTATACGAGAGGTAGAAGTGCGTTACTCAGAAAGTTTGAGTAGAGCGACTTTGTGGTTGAAGATGAGGAACATTATGTCTGGAATTACGTTCAGGTGTGTTAAAATATGAATGTAAAGAAACTGACGAGCTAAGCTCTCAGTGTCTTCGCCCCCGTCTTAGTTTGTTTATTGGTCCTCGTTGTTTACGCACTTGCACTGAGCACTTTCGAGCTCTGGGAAGTTGAACAAAAGCGCATGCACATGGATAAAAAAAAATAGTGATTTTTCTGTGCCGTTTTCTTGGGCTTTTGTTTATTTTTTAAATAGTAAATAAAAAATTGTTAATACAAAAAATAATTAGGCCTACTAATTTCTAAAACTAACTCTTTACTGACTTTTAAAACAAACAAACTACTAGATTATAGCTTATTAGTTGATATTCATATTTCAACCAATAAATGTCATTCAATGTCTCACATCATGAGTAGGAAATGATTAAATCCTGATTATTAAATTACATTTATGTGCTGCTTTCCAGATGCCAGATCAGACTCTTTTACATGGCTCACATTTTTTCACATCCTATTTAGCATTGCTCCATAACAAGTGTCTATAAATAACACAATTATACAGCCAAAATTCCCTTTTGCCATTTTGACACATCCATTAATATAACTGTCTTAATAAAAGAACACTGATGTGATCTGGTAGCTGCACCTGTATTTTTCACATTTGAGCCAATCTGTTCAAGCAAATCTGCTACTGTAAGCAGCAAACTATTATTTGCTGCATGCAAAACCTGCTGAACACATTGTGTCACCATACGGCCACCTGTTTTACGTCAACAATCAAGCAGTTAGTGCTCCCACCAGCTTCAGCACTAGCTGAGCGCACGTCGTCTGTAAGGATTGAGCTTGAAGTGTTGAGGTGGAGGAAAGTGAGATATAGCATATATATATATGTATATTCAGTGCATTGCCTGTGGCCGTGGTCCCTTCACACTGGCCTCTGGTGGATCATCACCTAGCTGCATGTAAAATATTTGCAGTGTTAAAAGAATCTTGGGTAGAATTTTGCTCGGGGAAAGGCTACCAACTCACTATATGCGGTTCATAAAATAATAGAGTCTGCAGAGGATGATGCAGGTGAATATTTAGTGTGTTAATGAGACTAAGCAGACTGGTGTAGTAGAGACAGCCAAGTGTGAGTCAATCTGAGGTTCAGTTTGAGTACAGTTGAGTCATTTACAGGTGAATCTCACTGAAATCTTTTAAGAACATGTCAAAGAAAGAATTAGTTTAGCATTTTTTCGCATTATGACATGACAATTAAGCATATTTTGCCACCCTTTTTTAATCTGCGTAATGCAAAAATTTCAATTACAAAAAGTAAAATTCCCAGATGCATTACAGTACTGAGAGTTGTGCTGGATAATGTGCTTAATTGTAATGAAAAATAGGCTTATGAATAGGCTATAATATTAATAATTTAGTTTTGTTTAATACTGATGGGCCTTTGAAAGCATCAAAAGTTTGTTTATCTCAAGGGTGTTCTTTTATCAAGGGCATATGTTTCTCATAGAGATATTGACTATTGACATTTCAGCATCACCATAAAGTCGCATGTCTTCATTAAAGGTGAGGAACATATACATTTGAAGTGCCTGTTGAAGTTTAGAAAGGTGCTGATTTCACAATTTAGAACAGAATGTGCGAGAATGTCTTTCAGGGGTTTAATCAAGATCTGGTCAGCGGGAAATTAGCGAAACGAGAGAAAGAGACTGAAAGAAATGGAAAGAGAGATAGAGTTAGGCCTCTGGGCACAAAGTCTGGGGGTCTTAGTAGTTATCAGACATTGGAATTGTAAAACGTTTTGTCATCCTTTCAAAATAGATTGTTAAAACCAGATCAAATACTGGGCATCGAGTTACCATTAAAGCCGGGAGGCAGAGAATGTCCCCTCCCTCCTAACTCATCCCTGCAAACACTGGGGCATCAGCTGTCTCGTGTCATTACTGCAACCTTACCATTTACATCACGTCATCTTAAAGTCCCCATGAAATCAAAAGTTTTAAGCTTTTAGTATGAATATATTACCCTTACTGTTATCTATAAGCTAGTGTGCTCCAAAACAATGACAAAATTTGCATTAAGAAAATATAAGCATTCAAAACTTAGTATCTCACTTCCGCTATGATTTTGATGATATCACAATGCCCTTCAGCTTCTTATCAGATTTTCTGTCCAATCAAATGCTCTCTAGAATCTAAAGCGTCCCGTGGCTTTACCGTGCTCAACGGCTCTGGGCGAGATGTGATATAAACGAAACGCTATTAACTATTTATAAAAAGGGGAGGAGCTGTTCAATATGTCCCACCCTGTCTTCCTGTTTCAGTGGAAATTACACAACACATTGAGTAATGCTGTGCATTTCAAGGCACTTCAGTGAGCCTTTAAACTTAGTCAGCAAAAAAACTTCGGAAACCATTTTACTTCCATAATTTGATGCGTTTTCAAGTCAAATGGTATTTAATGCGAAAAAATTTAGGGCAGGACACAATTTTTACAATTGGTAATTGACTGGATTGTGAAAAGTGGGTGTCTCATTCCAAAAAGTTATTGAAAAAAATTAGCCCATTCGTGACATCAAAGTGGTTTCAGAGGTGAGGAAGTTGTTACTTTTTGATGAAAGATTACAAAACCAAAAAAAAAAAAAAATCTTTGAAATTACATGCACAGATGATTCGTGTGCACAATAAGTCCAGAGAGATGGGTATTAAGAAAGTAAATGGGGTCATTGTTGATTTCATGTTGACTTAAAGAACACCTATTTGAGCATAAAGGAACACACCCTAGCAGAATTAAATGCATTAGAAATTTCATGTGCTTCAAAGTGAAAGCTAAGTCTCTTTTGATCTTGTTCACTTTGCTTCCACTCAATGCAACTCTTCATGCTAACTTTTCATCACTGGTTATTGTTTTCTCAATGTCACGCTGCATTGCTGTTTAACAGGGTCTTGCAAGCACTTTCCAATGGTTTGATGTAAAAACATTAGATGTTTTTAAAGAAACCTTTTTGGACATAACCTGGGAATGTGGCACTGGAAAATCACGAGTTAAAGCTCTGGGAAACTGTTGCGTGTGCATTATCCCTGGACATTGCTCCTGTGGAAAAGCTGTTTACGCACAGCACATGGTTCCTTCCAAATTGTAGTCCATTTTCCATGGCTTTCGTGCTTGCAGAACAAACGTCTGTTGGTTAACCTAGCTGTCACATGTACTGTATATCTTCATCTTAACATTCTTCAGGTTTTCCTTTTCTTCTTAACCTCCATTAGTTTATTTTATAACTGCTACAAAAGCTTGTAGTGTCTGAGAGCAGTCTGAGTAAAGACTTCTCCAGCTGGGAAGACGCTTTGCCAGTATCAACCAAATAAAGCCCTGGAACGATCGTGGATAATATAAACTGGGGCAAGAAAAATGTCCAATACCGGCCCCAGAATTATTTAGCTTGAGTGTTTCAATGTTAGATGGGGATGGCGTGACCTATAGTACCACATTGTAGACGTTTGACAAGCTTTACAATTCGGTCATAAATGTAGCCGGTCAGTGATTGTTCTACCATGCATAAAAGGGGTTTGTCTATTTTAGCTGGTGTTTTGTAAGTTTAGGATAAAAATGGAATAGTAGCTCTGTTTAATGTTACTCACTGTTCTCTAAATCCTCTTGATCTAAAGTTAATCGTTCACTTTGATACATTTACTACAATACACTGGGGTGTCCGTCTAAAATGTATGAATTGATTGGTTCCAAACGGTGACCTATGGACACATACATTCTTAATCAAATAACTAATAACACTGCAGCACCTGTCAATGTGACGCTTCTAATAGAGCGAACGGTTCCAGAAGCTATGCAGAGAATATAGACATTGTGCCTCTGATGATGGTTAAAGTGCCAAATTGATACGTTTAGCTTTTGAGGTCAATTCAAAAATATATTTTCAGAGCGTTTTCTTTTGAATTCGAATCTGATTCAAATGTCATGTAATATATATTTTTTTTTTAATGCAGCCTTGATGAGAATAAGAGACTTCTTGCAAAACCATTTAAAAATCTTACCTACCCTGAACTTTTGTATATTCTTGGATATCTCATGTTTCCTTGAAAATTAAAGACCGAAAACGATAAGGGAGACAAACAAAATAACACCAACTAAACTAACTTTTGCATTATACCTTACGTATTACGTGGTTTGTTTCTGCACAGCTGACTTTAATGTCCTGTCTGTCTATTTCCAGAAACTAGCTGCACGTCTACCGAAGATCCGGGCGGCTCGGGATGCACCTCACGGCTGCCTCTGTCCACCAGGTATGCCTGTTAACCCTATTCATCCCCAACACACCCTCCCTGATCGCAACACACCTGGGACACTGTGCTCCGCCTGTTACTTCTGATATGCATTTGAATGTGTGTTGCGGTTAAGCCTTTTGAGCTTCCTTTTTGCAAAAAAGCCTTTTGCCTGAAGGTATGAAGAGATTTTGTTGCCCCGACGTTAGATAGAGACGTGATCCCCGTCGACTAGTTCTCATTTCCCATGTTATATAAATGAGTGAAAAGTCTCCTCTCCCCAACCCTTTGCTGTCCACTTGTGCCCTCGGACTGGCATTGCTATGGTGACAGGTGCAGTCATATATTCGTGTGCTGTTGGCAGTCATTGGCGTTTGATTGTGTTTGAGTGGTTCGTGATGCAAGCCACAGTGTTGGGATGGCGTCATGTGGGCGTTCTTGAGCGCAGGGAACAGTCAGCAAGGTTCACAGCGTACCACTAACAAGTCACATCCATGTGTTTGACAGGACTAGCCTTGTTCAATATTCATAAAATTAGATGAGATATTTTTTGTTTAAATTTAGAGACAAAAGAACAGCATTTTTTTTTAAATTAGAAATCTTTTGTGACAATATAAATGTTTTTACTTTCACCTTTGGTCAATTAAATGCATCCTTGCTGAATAAAAGTATTATTATTATGAAAATCTTACTTACCTCATCATGTGACATTGAAGACTGGAGAAATGGCTGCTGAAAAATCAGTTTTGCCATGACATCACATTTTAAATGTAATTTTAAATGAAAACAGTTTCTGTTACTTTAACAATATTACTGTTTTGTATCAAATAAAAGCAACAACTTAAAATATCTCAATTATTCTTTTAAAATGTATATGAGCACAAATTAAAATGGCCTACTTGTCCGTCACAGTGTGTGTGTGTGTGTGTGTGTGTGTGTGTGTGTGTGTGTGTGAGAGAATTTACACATCTCTGAGAACCAGGCCAGATGGTACAGACATCTCAGTGTTAATGAGGCTAGTCAGTACTAGTCATTGTTGTGTTAACTGAGTGGGAAGTGACTTCAGACAGCGTAGTGAAACCAGTTTAAGATGGACATGTCGTGGACAGGCACTCTTGAGCCAGGTGTGGGGACCGTTTAACAGCAGGCATCCCAGATGATGGTCGTGTTTGTTGTTGTTTGGTCTTTACTGCTGTGCCGTGGGAGAGTGTCTGATCTCGCAATACAGACTTTTACTTCACTTCAACCATTTGATGAAAACCAGGCAAAAGATCAGCATCATTTTGTTTGTTGTTGTTTAGCTGAAAGCTGAAGTGACTGTAGATATAGTGCAGTGATAGCACAGTTTGTACATTGCGCATGTTTTTTTATAATGCATGTGTATAAATAATATGTGTATGTAAAGAAGTGTCCACATATATGTGGTTCTCCATGTCGCCAGCTGCTGCTTGTCAATCATTCCAGCACGCAGTGTTCAGATGGCTTCCATTCCATTGTTTATTTTGAGTGCTCAGCAGTGGGCAATAGTCTGTGACTCCTTCATCAAGCGCACAGAGTCGTATGTATGTGTGTGTATTGCATTGATGTCATGTTTGAGCTGGAGAAGAGGCATAATAACTTTTCTATTGGCAAATGTATAATTGTTTCAATTGTTTGCATAGTTAGCGCCAACTCTTCCAAGTTCATAAAGAATGAATGCTATGTGTTTGTCATGTGCAGTTCAGCCCAAGGACAGTGTATTATTATTTTTGGCTCGGCCTGTTTAAGTGAAGATGATGTGTGGTGTGACTATCTGTAAGACTACCTCTGGTGGCTTTATTAATTCTCTCTCTTCTCTGAACTGTGATTAGTCTGAGCCTGTACCTTTTGCAGCACTACTATAATCTCAAAACACCTCGCATATGGGCTTGGGGAATGTTTCAACACATCCAAATGAGTTTATTTTTTCTGGTTTTGCAAATCCCAGGGGGCTGCAGAGGTTAAATTCACTCAGCTCGTGTTTAAAAACCCATTTGGCCCATTCGCATTCACTCGGAAATCCTCCAATATTTGTTTTTATTAACAAAGTCAGAGTCAGTTCATACACACAACTGTTTACCCTCCAGCTCTGCACATTTCAGCACTGAAGCGGTAACAGTGCCCACGTTTCTTACTGTGAAGAGAAGTATTTACCTTCTCAGTGTCATCTACATTGCAGGGAGGAACTAGCCTGTGTGGATTATAGTTGTATAATATTGGAAAAAGTTCTGTCATGAAACTTTAGATGGGACAGGCAGGGCTAAATCTGCTTGCAATCACATCATTCTCTATAGGGCACAGCTGATTGGTTCCTGCTGTATCAGTAGCCAATGATCTCGCTTCTCAACCTTCAAAGACTTGGTCAGCATTTGCTGTAGCAGTTGCAGCGTGCTTTCAGAAACCCTCCACCTTCCCCAGCTCCACCTGTATAGATCTGCTACGGGTATTCATGTATGCTATTGTACAGCAGCCAAACATATCTATATTGTCATATCCATTACCATGCCAAACACTCAGAGAGTTGTCATGACAGGAATATGCAATATGAAACATACAGGACTTTTCACCAGATGATTTGAATAGCTATATATTTGGAAAGATTTAATCATTCTAGGATGGTTGGAGTGGTTTTGAAGTGAATATGCTTAGAAGAAAAAAAGATAAAAAAATAAAAAAGTTTAACTTCATCCATCTTTGGAAAAACTTGAAAAACTTGTGCCTTCACACCTGGGTCTAGAATCAACTCAAGTTTTTAAAAGAATATTTCCACTTAGGTCACATTTACACAGTTTTTAACCTGTTTAATATGACTATAAAATCATTTGGAAGTCATCATGGCAGTTTCAGAGTATAATAAATCAGTCAAGTGCGGCACAGTTCATTTACACACTTGCAGCTTGTGATGCAGTGTTTCAGCAGCTACGTTCAAAGTAAATGCGCCAAGTTGCTCTGAAACTCTGAAACAAACACAGGATCATGAGCTGCACTCATGCAAAATGAACAGTGTCACCCGCCACGCATATAGTTATTTAAGCAAATCACAGCTTTTGCGATTTGAAAATTCATATCGCAATATCGATTTTATTTCTATACATAATGCAGCCCTTGTTGTTAGAAAATTTGGCAGTTTTAACTCTGTACTTCACCTAAGCATGCCCATATTCATACTCGTAATGTTATATTTTTCAATAATTTCAAAGCTTGATATTTTTAACTTTTATGAGAATAATAGACAGATGCCAACATGGCATATTATGTAACATCCTCATTCTTAAAAACATGAAAAAATCCATGCAAGGTAAAAGCAAATATATCCAGATCACATTCAATACGGGTCACTTGAAGTGAGGATAAACGTGATTTTTGCTGTCCACAACATGCTGTGTGTGGTGATTTATTAGCTGCCAAGAGCATGAAACCATTAAAAGAGACATTTAGAAACTAAACACTCAAACAAACCAGTCGAAATTACCATAATACTTTAATAAATATTTAAATACATTTCTATGTTTGATTTTGTTTACTTTTGTACAATAATTAATTCATGTTAATGTTTACTTTTCATGTTTACTTTTTTTTTTTTTTTTTGGTTTAGTCGCCACATTGTTTAACCAGTTTAGAACTGCTGGTTTATAAGTGTTTTAGGTCAGTTTTCATTGTGCGTGTTGCTTAGCTGTGCCCCTTTGAACAGATGTGTATATATAAACATCATTATTAAAAAATGACATCTGCGGCGTATCATAGAAGTCTGGATGTGTGACAGTTCTGTTAACAGTGACTGATGCATTGTCGCTATTTAGTCATCGGAGAAAACAAGAACGTAGTATGTATACATAAAGACAATGATTTATGGCTCTAAAAAATGTTTTTGGAATGGTGTGTTTATCCGCCCTGGTATGGAAGAGTCACAATGACGTGAAAACCAAATGCACGCCGCTCAAGGTGTGAATGAACTGTGTAGACAATTGTGGCATGCTGATGGAAATGATGCTCTTTGTTCTAGCAGAGATTTGTAAAAATGATGCCAGAGGCGCTTACTGCCAACAGCTTTGTCAGTGTACAGGAAAACTCCCATGACAGTTCGATTGAATCCAGGCCCAAGCGTCCAGAACGCTCTTGAATCCACACATTGTTTCCCGAGAAGCTGAATGGCACTTTCTTGGATGTAGTAGTAGGAAAGCGAGAAAAAGAAAGAATATGCCGCCCTCTTGGCTTCAATGCATCACACACCCACAATGCACTTATTTCTGAAAAACCAAAGACCCGATTCCCCAAAGGATTTAGTGTCTTTGTGACTGGATTCCGATCCGCAGGCCAGCGTTGGTGGCATTAGTTGTGTCACCAGGGGTCGTAAGGGATTGAGTAAGAGTGCTATCTTTAAATGTGTGCATCATGGACACTGGTTTGACTGCTTGTCTGTTGGTCGTCAGTTGGATTGTTGTGGCTGCCACGAAGAGCGGGATGAGGGGTTTCATTGCATGCTGATCTGAGGGGATTAATCACGAGTACAACAGGAAGGGTGAGAGGCTTCTAAAGCCTCCAGCTTCACTGCAGGAAGTGACATTTGACAGTTTACCTGGATGCAGTCCGAAGAGAAGCCATATCTAGTGTGTGTAATCGGAGCTTGACTCCGGGAACTTTATGTATGACATATTTGCCATATTTAACATCCTCATCATCCCTAAAAGTACAACACAGCCAAGAGGAAATGTGTATTGCTCATAGGTTAATTAAGGGTTACACTTCAATTATGTATCATCCCAAATGTTTTCCTGAATATGACTCAATAGAAATAAAAATACACATATATTATGCAACTGTCGACAAAGAGCAAGAATAAATTCAATAGTAGCATAGCTCTGGGTGAAATTGATGAGAAATATTTGAGACTTTTGATTGCAGACTTTGGTTTCTTGACATATCGGAGCACAGTTTGAGACGTAGTTGTGATCTCTTTTGAAACACTTGTGAGATTACTGGTGTTTTCTCTTGAGAAACATCTGAGAAGTCAGACTTCAGTGAAAGTCTCATTTTGCTCTACATTTCATATCATAGCTGTCTAGGATAAATAACTGAGATATTAAAGAGATATAATTTGTGGGAGAGACTGTTCACAACTCATTTAGGTTTGTACATACCAAAAAAAAAACAACTAAAATAGAATAGTTAAATATTGCCAATGCCATGTTTAAGTGTGGTAACTAGAATTACTGTTATACCAAAATTTCAGTACCGATACCAGTGAAATTTCAAGGTTCTCGGGACCATAACACAAACTACTGCCACTTCTATTTTATTTAACTATTTGAATTTAAAACAAATACATTAAATAAATTAGTTAATTAATTAATTAATTAATAATGTTAATAATAATTCTAAGTACATTTACAATATAACATTGTCGAATAGCATTCACTGTCAATCATTGACAATTTAGGATTGAATCATGCATTTAAATACTGAGGTCACTCCCAAAACTTTGCATTGTGTACTTGGTAGGATAAAAGTACTTTTGTTGTATTTTAAATGGGTCACATACAGACAGCAAACAAAGAGTCACTGAAGCTGTCAATTACTTAAGTTCAGCACAAGCTACCTCTTGCAAAAACTCCCGAAATTTCATTTTGAGCTGCATTGAGTGGATTCTGACTTACTTAAACACCTCACATTGGTCATTGTGTTTGGCACTCAACAGAAATTTCTGTGATTGGCTACAATGATCAATACTTCAAAAAGCACCTTGTAAATAGACTCTTTTGACACTCTTTACCGAGCGCACTCACACAAATACACAGTGTTCAGCCGCTCATTAGCAGGTCCCGAATGTCCTCAATACTACCGGAATTGCAGAAAGGCTGGTATCGTCACATTTTTTCAATTTCAGTATCGAATTGGTTCTGAAGTACTGGTACTTTTCACTATGCCAGCTGTAATTCCTTATACAACATTTATGTATAGCAGGATTTTGGATCAATGAGATTTCACTGTGGACGGAGCTATCCAAAGAAATAGAAAATGCACAAAATGTCCTACAGCTCATTGGTTGTCCGTCCTGGTACTTGTTGCTTTATTGTGTCACACTTGTTATAATACAGTGTTATGTTATTATATTATGGCTGTTGTGTTGGATATGGCGCACATTGTCAGAGCGTCTCCAGAGCTCCCACAGGGACAGGGTGCACACAGCACATGGCATTCTGGGCACTCAGAGAACGCCCAGTGCATTGCCTGATGACAGACCAGTGCAGACCCCCTGGACTGGATCAAAGAGCACTGCGGTGTGTGTTGGTTAGAGAGAGAGAGAGAGAGAGAGAGAAATACACCGAAAGATTAGCGGTGACCTTAAAGTAGCTACGTTTCGCATGCTGAGATTAACCCAGTGCATTAAAACCAGCTGATACTATCACTTGTACAGCACAAGAGGAGGAGGAAAGGAAAAACGCTGCAGCAGTTGCAGTTAAAAAACACCTTAATGCTCTTGTAAACAAGAGGCTTCTTCTGATCCTCACAGCAGGGTCAGGTGAAAGGGTCGTGCTGCTGGTTATTTGAGGAGTTCCAAGTTCACCTTGACATGTCTGCTGACAGGAAGAGGGGCTTTTGGATCTCGTTTCCTCACCCGTGATTACTTTTCACTGCAGCTGCCAGAGTCTGGGAGTCATGACCGACACAGACGAGAGATCTTCAGATGGACAGAGAGAGTGTAAGGGAAGCAGAGAGGATGAGACCATGAGAGAAACATGCTTGGGACATGCATTAAAATGAATTAAGACTGGTAACTGTGCTTACGAGGATAATCGACAAAACGAGCATTTGGGAATAATTTTGTGTGTTTTTGTCTGTTCAACAGACATTGGGTGTTCTCTGAAGTGCGCACTAGTCATGTGTGTGTCACACAGTCAGGAGATTCTTATCTTATCAATATAGTCTTATCGCACTTAAATGGTTTAAAAGCATTGGCATGATTAAGAGCGTGATCATATATTGTAACTAGCCAAAGGATTACGGGAAAAAGCAATTGTGTTTTTATATTAATAATTAATTAATAAATAATTAATAATTGTTATTACAAACAGTGTTATTAATAATTAATAATATTTTTAACACTTTAAACTGAAATTAATCATGTTAATTTTGATTTACCGGTAATTCTATTTATTTTGTTTTACTACCTAAATTCAAATTCATTATCAGTTATCAATTCTAAATGATTCACAACCGGTGACAAAGAAAGCGAGAGAAAGGCTATCAGTCAGGAGAGTGAGCAATGTCTGTTTTTCACATACCACATCTTGTGCTGGATATTTATTCCTGATGTTCTCACAGAAGATATTCACATTGTATATTTGATTTTAATCAGTTTGAATCTTGGTCGTACAAATATTTGTGGCATGAGGAATCTTCACTGGAAAACAAAGGAAAATGTATTATGCAAGTTCAGTGGTTAAATATCTAAGCTCAAATATTCCATGTTATTCTGGGAATGTTGCTCAAATAAGTAGTTTTAGGAAATGCACGGTCGTTCCACTGTGGTTAGCCAAAAACGAGCAGCATTATTTTTGTTTCTACAGATGCATGATAGTGAATCTTTGATGGTGAAATTGGTGTAATAGAAACCCAACTCCATTATGTCTGTCATAAAAACATAGTTGGAATGTCTGTGATGAAAAAAATTTACATAAAAGCTTGCTTGTCTGGAAATCTTGGACTATTATTTTATTTATAACAATGTTACAGCCCTCAATTAAAAAATTCAGAGAGGTATGAAAATCGTTTCATAGAACTGGGTTTACATAAAGGCTGAGTTATTAAGCAGAGAATTATGCACGAAGCTCAATGAGAAAATAAACCAAAAATGCAAATAATTTACCAAATTGTCATCAGTCACTCTCTGCTTGTTTATCCTGATACATAAGGAATCCAAAGATTTCAACAAAGATTTCAACATGTTGTGCTTACTTTAAAGTTCATTCAAGACAAACAAACAACAACACACAGCGTGATTGTGGTTTACAAACAATTGTGTCACTGTTAGTTTGCTTGAATGAACTTTAAAGCAAGCACAATATGTTGAAATCTTTGCAGATATCATCTCGCCACTACGCTCTCTCATTCGTAGAAACACGTAGTCTCTGGGGACCAACTTTTTTTTTTTTTTTTTATATAATTGAATAATAAAGTTATTCAGGCATTGATGTCTCCAGTTGCTACAAATAAGAGTGCACATGGTGTATATTTCTCTATAGAAAAATCTCCCAAATATTTTGAACAAGATTTTCTTTGGACATGAACCAACAAACACAAACATCTTCCCACCACGTTTTAAATTCAGAGAAATTTTAAGTATTTCTGCAGATGGTGATAAAAATTAGCAGTAAACTGAACCGATAGAATCTCCCAGCTGAACATAGGAATGATATCAAATGCTGCACAAGCTCATTGTGGTCACTTCTACTTTTTTGTTTGAAATTGGACCGTTTAGTCACACGCTGGAGGAATAGTTTCATTTTGGAAACCTGGAGATTCTAAATCTTTCTGCCTCCTAACAGATCATGTGTATTTGCGTCCCCTGCTGAATTCCACTCACTGCACACACTGTACACTCAGGTTTTGGAAGATACACATAACTAAAAGAAGTGTGCTCTGAAAAAGCATTTTAGTTGGAAAAGTTTTTGGCTGTTTAGCAGGAGCCATATATATATATATATATATATATATATATATATATATATATATATATAATATATACACTGGGATAGGTTCCAGCATCCCTACATATAAAGCGGCTTATATTATTATTATATTATTTCAGATAGGTAAATCCATCTTATTCTTAAAAGGCAAATTTATTTTTCTATAAGGCCAAGGAAAGGAATATACTTATTATGACGATTTACATGATTTCATTTTATATTTGTGAAATTACATGTTAAATTATGAATAAATATCTTTATTTGGTATATCAGGCACTGAGGTCAGAATTGTTGTCAAGGTACACAGTACCGTTTATGGAAAATGTGGTTACTGCTACAGTGTCCCTTACGATAGATGTTAAATTGAAAATTTATTGAAGGGGACTCTCAGCAAAGCCAACACAGATAAATCAAACCTTAAGTATATTTGCATTATGTTCCAGATCACTGAATCACTGCAAAGCAGTAAATTTCATTGTAGGCAGACTTAGTTTTTGCATTCAGTCCAGGAGTCTGATAGTCTGATATCATAAACCAGGGCGGTCTTTGTGCACATATGTGTATCAGTGTGTGTGCGATCCATGGTCCTGCTCCCCCGAGGCCAAGTGTGTGCTGGCATCATCAGTTGAGGCCCCTTGCTGCAGATTTCCTGTGGGCATCAAGGTGCATTCCCTCACTTCTGCTCACAGGGAGCTCGCTCACTTCTTATGTTAACAGCTCTTGGCAGACGTCCAAAAACAACAGTTTTTATTGAATTTGAAAGGAGAAGAAAAAAATTCCCCTATTGGACTATTTTTGTTCCTCAGGCTATTGCCTTAACGGTAGTTGAAATTGTAGTAGCACATTTCTAAAGGTTGTGTGTCACCTTTTGAGAGTCTAAGACTAATTAAGTGCTTGAAAGTCTTAGCAGAAGAGGATGTTGCCTCCCGCTCAGAGGCAAATCTCTCTTAAACTCCTACAAATATTTCTAAGATTGTTTTATGCTGCATTCAGATAGCATTCACACCTCCATACAATATTCACTCTACTGCTGGGCTCAAATGAAAAGCCTACCATTAACAAAAAGGACTGAAAATGCTCAGTCTTGCCAAGTATTGCACTGCCTTTTTAGTACTTTTTTAGACATGTTATCCATGTTTCCATAGAAATGTTGCGTTTGAGAAAGTTCATTCATGAAGACGTTTGTATACAGTATAAATGTGATCAGTTAAATTGTGTATGTTTTTAAGCATTAGATGCATGAATTTGTGGTCGTGGCACAGGATAGAAAAGTGGCATGCATTACATCAACCTTTTATTTGGTACAGAAGCACAGGCTTAGCTATTGTGTATTTTGGAGAGACACTGGATCTGGAAACTACACAGACTCATAAAACATGGCTTTTTTGTCAGTAATTCTAGTCATCTTCAGAGTATATTACATGCAAAGTAGGGATTTGTTTTCTCCTGCTCTATGGAGCGAATCAGGCAAGTGTTCACCTAAGTCAGATCCAAATCTGATTTCATAAAGCTTCTCACTAACAGAATTTGATCTTCAGTGATGGAGCAGGTTATCTGTGCACCTTCTAATTTAAAGATTGTTGTTACTAGATGTTAATCTCCATTATCTGGTCTCTGGTTTTTCAACATGCCCTATGTGAAAACGTTAAAAGAAAAGGTAATTTGTTGTCATATGAAAGAGGAATATCTTCATGCTTAATCCTCCAGTTTTTCAAGCATACACAGTCCAAAATAATGAAGAAATCAGCCCTCTTCTGACTAAACCCTTGGCATCAGTGCTGCTTTTAAGCTAATAAGGACTAAAACAGATGGCTCAGTATGAAAAGACTCACGTAGATGACTTACCTCTCTCTTTTATGTCCACATCAGGCACTTATTTGGTAAATCGTCCTTGGAGTCATGCTTATGTCATTTCCTCTGAAGTTCTGAATCACCTTTTCATATGAGACCAGAACTCATTAGATCAGTGACGTCCATATCTGCGTTATTATTGAGAGGCACTGAAAAAAGATTAGGTCACATGAAGGTAGCAATTTGTAGTTATTAATTTAATGTCATGTCAGTTTAATATGAGGTTAATTTGACTTTTACTACTAGCAAATGTATTCCACATTATTCTTAAATTGAATTGAATATACATGTGTATTCTGTTAAAAGGACACAATTTTTGACCAGGGATGGGATATTATTTACATTATTTACATTATTATTTAAATATGGGATATTATTTACAGTGGCATTGTAAATAATATATACATGTGTATATGTTTGCATGTGTATGTGTATAGTTATTATTTATAATGTATATGTGTGTTTGTATGTGTATATATTTGTGTGTGTATATATATATGTAGGGGTGTGTATATATATATATATATATATATATATATATATATAATATATGTGTGTATGTATGAATGTGTGTGTATGTGTATATATTCATATCTATGTATATGGGAGATATAAACTGTGCTGTTTTTTTTGTGTGTGTGTGTGTTAATATGTATATATTATTTTATTTTATTTTGCTAGTTTTGCTGGATAACACTGAATACCAAGAATATGATTTGGCCAATAAAAAAACATTTTCCAATTCATTATTCAATATAACATTTTCCTTTGTCCCTCAATTCCAACCATGTCAATGTGAAGTTTTTTTTCCTGCTATATTTCTTGTGCTAGTAATAGAGGATTTCCATTCCAGAATCCTGTTGACGAAATTACGGCAAAGGGACAGGTTTAATGTTGCACTGGTTTAAGGCTGGAGATAACCACAAAAGATTGCTGCTAATTTAGTAAAACAATATCTGTTTCACGCTATAGAAAGCCCTGAAGGCTCACGTTGACCTCTGACCTCTCACCCCCCTGGGTCAGTGCTGATTACTTATAATCCCTATGAAGTATTTATTGGATTGGACATTGGAGCCTTTTTATTGTTACCTCGACACAAATCCAACAGTTTTTTTTTTTTTAAGACCTGTTTTTGTACTTCTTTTGATTAAATGAACTTTATTTGCCCTGCTGTTTTTCTGGACAGTCTCCTCTGTTTCAGTGTTTACAGTGTCCAGCCCCCATCCACCACCCCATCCCCCTCTCCAAATCCAAGTAAAGCAATTAGGAACTAATTACGCCCATTAAACAGATAGACAGCATTTCCTTTCCTTTGTTTGTCCTGTCAAGTTTGAGAGCTTTGTCACCTTTTTTCTTTCTATTGTCTTTTACTGTGTTTACCCGAATCAGCCATTTTCTCAATCCCTCTACTCGTCTGTGCTTTGCTTTCATCCCTCCTCATCTCCACTTGTTGTTTTTTTTTTCCATCTTTTACAAGCACATATTAAAGAATATTTCTACCCTTAAGTCAAAACGAGGACAGAAAAACTTTTGGCTTCAATTCTTGTGAATTGCTACAAAGCTACGGTTTTCTTGAAGTTCTTTGATGTTTTAATTAGCATAACCTTAGGACATGGACATTTTATAGGTAGCAGTAAGCAATAAAATGACCCACATATTTTTTTTTATGTGTAACACAACCAATTAGTCATGTCATTTCAGACATTTTTAATAAAGTACAAACACGTTTATAGACTCTGTGAAACAAAAGTAAGCACATTTTAAAATAGTTGTAATTGTTTTGCATTATTTTATTTATATAAATATAATTAGAAATTTTGGCTTTTAAAAATTAGAATTTTTTTCTTTGTTTTTTTTACTACTGTATATGCTGCCAATGTTGGGTGACTTTATCCTTCCCCATTTAAATCAATATTTGTAAATTAAACATACATTATTCATTTTTAGGCCAGATATTCTAAGCATGTACGCCGACACGCTTGCTTGGCCAACAAATTCTTGAATACAGTACCAAACCTCAGCACTCACTGGTGCGATAGAGTTACTTTCAAATGTCTGTGCCATTTAACCGGATGTGTCATTATTCGGGTTGCTAAATATAAACTTGTTTATGCTCTTGTTGCTTATGAATGACAGTTATTGACCTAGTGCCCCTTGTGGCAACACTGAGAATACAACTCGCGGTTGACGTATAAATTGCTCTGACCCATTTCAGAAGGCTACAATGTGTGAATCGAGCTGCCACTGCTAGAAATGTAGGCTCGTGTTAGAGATGATTACTGCATTTATCTCTGTTTTCCTGAATGCATTGGCTCCAAACAAGCAAAAAACATTCTCAAAGTCAATTTTCTTCTTGGAAGAAGAGCTGTGGGATTCCTGAGTTCTTGGTTTTTTGGATGACCAAATTCATTGAATTGTAAAGTAGCAAGTAATTTTGCCTCGGTGGAGGTTCATTGGTTATATGGAACTACAATCTTTTTTTTTTCTTTTTTTTTCTTTTTTTTTTAAGTGAGTTTTTATTCAAGTATGAATTCAAATACTCCCACAAAGAGTTTTTGTCTTGGAAACACTTTAAAAAGTTCCACAGATGAGTATGAAGGACACAACAATTAGCTATATGTGTTTAACAGGGAGACTGGACGCTGACTTAACTTCCACTCTAACGTCAAAAAGCTCAAGACCTCTGGTTGACTTTCTGGTCAGGGAGATGGGGAAAAGAGCGAGGAAAGCATGAGGAAAAGAAAGTGGGAGAGTGAGGGGAAAAAGTTGCCTGATATTTTGGGATACAATTACCTTCTATCAAAGCATTGAGAGGCCTGAGACTGCCACGTGACGTGGTTTGTCCATCCAACATGGGTGCTTGTGAATGTGTTGAGAATCAACACACCAGAGCTCAATTAAACTGCCAGTGAAGCAAAACAGATGCAAGCTCAGCGGAGGGTCGAAATGCGGCCAGAGTGTGATCATTTCACACACCCCTGTTGTTTCTCCATCTCACTGTGCAAATGACTGACACTTATCAAGGCCAATAGCCCAGACAGGGACTGAGTTCACAAGCTGTGGAATCAGACGAGCCTCCTGCGCTGTCAACATGCTTTAGGCTTCCCAGAAATCTGCCCGTTTACTCATTTTATAAGACCCTTGGATCTTGCCAACCGGCATGAATTTTAAGAGACTCTGTGGGAAATTACGTAAAATACTCAAGGAGGAAAATAAGACGGCGGCCAAATTGTACAGAAGTTTGCTTTGCTGAAATAAGGGAAAATCTGTTTGTTAATGCTAAACATTTAGGTATGCAATTTGTCAAAGGGCATTTTCTCAGACTCGTTTATGAAATATTTACTTTAGACAAATGAGCTTTTCAACCTTTTCCACAGCCAACAGATGGTTTATCAGTTGCTCTGGAGCGGAGGACCTTAAAGGTGCTTTAAATTTATGTTGTTTATGTTTCACAGGCTCTATTCCTAAACAACTAGTACGATAGTGGTTTATTCTGCCACTTATTGGCATGGAGGCAGCATTGCACAACAGAAAAGGTTTTCAGATACAGCTATTATTATTGAATAACCCTATTCTCTGGCATATTTTTCACCCATTCATTTATTATACACCTTCAAGTGTTGTCTAATTTCAGCATGGTGGTCAGACCACCGTTATGTGGAAGAAAGGTAGTTTTAGCGCCCCTTGTGGCAACACTGAGAATACAACTCACACTTGATAAATTGCTCTGATCCATTTCAGAAAGCTACAATGTGTGAAATTGAGCTGCCACTGCTAGAAATGTGTGTTCAAGTATGTTTAAAAAAAAAACTTAGTTGTTCTATATCACTAATACGACTGAACCTTCATCTCATGTGAGTAAAGTAGTTTAAACTTTGAAAATAATAAAAATAATTGATCACACTTTAGATTAGGGGCTAATTCTCACTATTATCCAACTATTAACTAAGACTTTTGCCTCAATAAACTTCTAATTACTGCTTATTAATAGTTAGTAAGGTAGTTGTTAAGTTTAGGTATTGGGTAGGAAGAAGGGATGTAGAATATGGTCATGCAGAATAAGGCATTAATATGTGCTAATAAACAGCCAATATCTTAGTAATATGCATGCTAATAAGAAACTAGATAATAGTGAGAATTGGACCCTAAACTAAAGTGTTTCGTATTTTTATTACAGTATGTAACCTTTTCTGTGTGACACAACTCTGGGGTTTGTCAAAAACAGTTTATTATTCGCCTCTGGCTTTTCTTCTGGGCAGTTAATTTGGTGGCCTTTGTATCTAATTGATTTTATGGTAAGAGCCTTATGGTAAACTGAAAAGACTCTGGTTGTGTTTACTCCAGATATATCTCCAGGTTGATTGCATTCTGTACCTGAGGTCAAAGGTCAGCTGTAGCTCTTCAACAAGCCGCTGTTGTTAAGGCATATCTTATGGTGCCCTTCTGGGAATGATTTTCCCAGCTGTGAAACAGGAGTGCGAGTGCCCACTTAGTTTGTGTGTTGGGGGAACCGATAGGAGCGATCAAACATCTAGAGGCCAGAGAAACGGGGAGGGTGTAATCATCTACAACTCCTTAGCCATCCTACCTTCCCCCAGCAGAGCCCCAGTTGGTTTGCTCATCTTGCTGTGAAGCATCCGTTTGATGTCCTCAAGATAAACAGGGTTATTTACAGTGCCGATGGCTTTTACTGAGGGGCCCTTGCTGGGTTGTCAAGCAGAGGTGTGTGTATAAATGTGGAACTGTGTCAGAACCTTGTTCTCAATTGGCTTGGTCAGAGTACACTAGTCAAATATACACGTGATCCATCAACGCTGACCTCAACTTGCCCTGTTGACCACAAGACGCTTTGTAGACTACATTTTCTTTTCATTTATAGAATAATGAAAGGGCGGTGTAATGAGTGGATAGTATTTAGTATGATCTCCCCTTTAATCAGGATGCTCAGCAAATTAGAGCAAACCTCAAATAAGCACCGTAACACAACCACACACTATGAGCAACCCCTATGACAGTAAAGTGTAGTCTGACTACAAAGTACTACTGACAGTTACGGTTTTCAGAGAGTATACAAATGTTCATATGAATCATAGGCACCGGTGTCGTTAACTCAGTTGTTCAAGGTTTTTGAGCTTTTTGACTGGTCTTTGACACCTTTTTTTTCTCCAACATGATGCTAGAGACATTTCCACCAAAAGGTGGTCCTGTTCTGGAAAAATAGACTCTGGACCTTTTAAACTGGCAGGTACTGAAAGTGGAACAAGTGATGGCAGAGGTCAGAATAGGGAGCCGATAATGTCCTGACAAAGTACAGTGCAGTTGCTCTAAAAAAGCAGTAGCTGTGATTCAAAAAGAAAACCAAAACTAATTGGTACAAAATTTACAGTGCAATCGGAGTCCAAAATCTTGATTTCGGGAGTAGTCGTAACATTATAAGAATGAAGTTGTAATGTTTTGAGAATAATCTCATAATCTGTTTTTTTACTCAAAGAAAGCAAACTTTCAAGAATATATTTGCAATATTTTGGTTACTTTTTGAGATTCTTCAGGACTTTATAATAGTGAGACTTTCATCTTATAATGCTACTTTTTCCTTTATTTGCATTAAAACATTTTTTTTTAAAACAACAAATCAACAAAGTAGACAAACACTAAATTATTTATTTGTGATTACTCCAATCACTTTATTTCCCCCCTTTGTTTGAGATAAAATATAATTCAATAAAATCTATGACATTTATTTGTTTTATAGTTAACTTTTCACCATTATATGAGAGTCAGCCTATCATGACAAATACTAAATAAAATAAAAAAACAATAATACCATGTTGCTGACTGTATTGTTTGTGGTAAGTTAAGTATATCCATTATGTCATCATTCGGCTCCCTGGGCTAAGTCAGGGGCCCGCCGGCTGAAACTGTGAGTGCTTGTAGATAAAATCAAGCATGTTTGTAGGCTCCAAACCTATATTTACTGTACTCCAGCCCAACCAATGCCGCAGGGGAAGAGAAGAGGATTTAAGCTTGGTCTTTCACAGTCACAGATGAGCTAGTGTGGGGATTGTGTTATCAACTAACCAAAGTGCACTATGGTAATCCAGGATTAGAGCACAAAGTGACTGTGTGCATGTGTGTTGCGGCTTTCTTTTTATGTGCCAACCCTCTAGATCCCTATGTTTACCTTCTATCAGTTACAGCTCTAACTGTGGCAGGAACCTGGTAATTGATCTTAATCCAGAACCGAAGGTAAAGATGGAAAACCAGACTCAGAATTTGCTACACCGCTCAATATTTCACTGTCGCTCCACTCACGGCCCAAGCGAACGCTCCTCTCGTGTACTGCTCACCCTCACCCGTAAAACGAAGTTCGCTCAAATCCCGCTCTGACATGAAATTTCTCTGTACTATACGTCTTTGTTTTTAATGAATTTCTTGAATAAATTCAAGGCCTATGGATAACACTTATAATATTTGTGGCTTTAAAGCAACATATTGTATAAAGTGTTATAAATAAACACGCTGTGACACGCTCGTGCAAATATATCTACATCGCTATGATCAGATGCTTTCTTTACTGCTGTTTCTTCACCTCTGTCAATTTTGTAGTGTGTTACTTTTGTTATTGAGAGGAAAGTGTGCAGCAGAGCACATATTTACATATTCATCTAAACGTCGCTCTCAGCAGCGTGGAATATTACCACTCCGCTCCTGATCACATGCTCTGCTGTGGACACAGTTCATGAAAAATATGTATTGGTTTTGTTGGTAATATGTTTTGTAGGTTGGTTGCTCTTGTGATTTCTGCACTAGTGGCACCTAATGGAAATGGTGGATGGCGATTCTTTCCTCGTTAATTTTGTACAGGGTGTGTTGTTTTTTGTCGCTTGCCATATTAAACATGACAAATCATTTGTAGCAGTGTCAGTGTCTCATTGCAGCGTCTTAATGCTCTGTTCTTGGAAGGCAGAGAAGCAACTCAGCACCTTTGTCTTTTAACACCTGATGCCATCATTTCGACAGACTGTCGAAAATGTTTGGCTGGGGTTCATGGGTATATGTGTCACAAGAGACATGAGAGAGGCACAAACACCTGAAGTTTTATTTTCAGCCATCCTACACACACACACACACGAATAAACTCTCATACACACTTGCCAATTTCTAATGTCAATGTCAACATTTGCTAATGACCATGTGTTTTTTTTCTGACGAACGAAGTGATCTTCATGGACTTGAATGAGTCAGTCCCTCCAGTTTTTCGCGATTCTGCGATCGCTGAATACAACGCAAAATCAACAAAATGTCGCATTTTTTTGCGATCCTGCATAATTCCTAATTTAACCGCAAAATAATCACAAAATATCTAGTTAATTTCAATGCATTTTTACGTGGATACAGATGTTGCGCACGCGTGATGTCTGTGAGCGGTCTGTCAGAAACATGGCGAAAGAAAATGCGTCTCTCTAACAAAACAAAATGCGTCTCTCTAACAAAAAGTATGATATGCTTGATGGTACTAAAAAGAATTATTAAAAGCGCAGTATACCCTGAAAGAGAACTCATTTCAGCCAGTCGAGTGTCAGTCTGTCTCTGACTGCAAGTGTGTGTGTGTGCGTGTGACTGACTGACCGACTGCGTGTCACCGCCTGTCGGCCTAGTTAGAATATTGAATTCTCTTTATAGCGATTGAACAAATACACATAGCTACAATTACTTCAAAATATTCATCTTGGCAAGTATTTACGTAAAACAATCAGTAATAACTGATTGGGACGTTTGTCATTACTGTAGTAGGTCTTAAAGTGACACTAACCTAATTTACCTGCTGTTGTCAGTGTTGTTAATGTTAATCAAGCAACAACAATAGGCTACCGCACAATTTTTAAGAAAAGAATTTGATTAGACCAAATAAACAAGCTTTATGCATTTTTTTTTTTGTGATTTGTGTCATGTATGACTATTGTGCATCTGACATAATACTATTATGGTAAATGTGATGTCCTATAAAATATAAAAACCGCAAATTTTTTCACAAATTTCTGGAAATTACCACCACAAAATCAGTCATTTTGATCGCAAAAATCACACAAAAAAAAATCGTGAAATCCTGGAGGGACTGAATAGTTCCCCCAAAATTCAGTGTTGATTCATGTTTTTCAAGTTGCTGTTATTTTCTTGAAGCACAAATAGAATTGAAACTTGAACCTTGAACCTTCATCTAAAAATAAAAAAAAATGATGCATCAGGCTTTTATGGCTCATAAATATGATAAAAGAGAATATGGTATACTCGAGAAGAAGAAAAAAACCCACCTCAGTTCTATTCAGGGGGCCAAACTGAGCCAAAATATACAATGTGGCACAGTTGATAATATTTATATGGCCAAAAAGTAAGATGAAATTCCACAACCTGAAAATGTATGGAATACCTCAACCTAAAGGTAGACCGTTTTAGAATTATACTAAAAGGCATTTTACTTGTTAATATAAACTATCAATCAGATGACAAAAAGCATGTAGTAGATTGTGTAAAACAGTTTTTCAGCAGAGCTTTGATCATTTTGATAATTAAGAGGTCTTAGAAATTTGTGTTTTATAAATTATATAGTGGCTTCACAGAGATACAAACCAAACCACACGCATTTACTCGTCCTGCTAAAATGATGGTGTCAACACACATTTACCTTCTCTGTCAGTCTGCTGTGTTTATAGTCAGGTGACTTCCGAGAGTCTGAACTCTTATTCCTGAAGACTAAACATTGCTGTCTTTGTTAGGAGTTGGTGAGTTTGCCGTCATGGCTGACACCTCCACCTCTCGCTGTCTCTGCGTGATTAGTGGTGTGTGTTAAGCAGGATTTCCCCACGTGTGAGGCCCAGACGATGGATCGGGGAGGACTCCGCTGAGAGCCAGCGGTGGGCCCGTGCGCTTGAGCAGAATATATTGGCGTCCCATCTAACTTGCATTGTGCATGTGAGGTGCTGTAGGTAGAAGGTGCAGAGCAGCCGGTCAGCAGTGCTGGTATTTGGTTCAGAGTTCTGCATGGCTGATCAGAGGGACTGAGAAAAAGAATAGGCCACGATGTGAACAGGGGCCCACATTGTTCTGTGCATAACAGGCCAACAGCAGATGGTGGATGAGCCAATATGGCTTACATACACTCACATGTTGACATGAGTATGCTGGATGTCATATATATATTGTCATGCTGCCTGCAGGAATCCAGAACCTGCAACTGAGCAAGACTTGCCCGGGAGCCTTTCGCAGTTAGATGTTTTTATTGGATTACGAGTTTCACACTACACACTTTCAGTGCTTTGAAGGTTGATTTTTTTCTGGACTTCATTTACCAGGGCTTAAAATAGAGCCATTCATACTCAGGATGTTGTATTTGAATAAAATGTCAATTCCCATCTGTTCCTTAGTGATGGATTTAAAGGGATATCAATTTTAAATTCTGTCATTATTTATTCACACTCATGTCGTTGCAAACCTCTGAGACTTTCTTCTGTGAAGCACAAAAGGAGCGTTCACACCACCCTATTCCAAACAATGAAAGTAATTGGGGCCTTTGAGCTCCAGAAAAGCACCATGAAAGTAGTCTGTGTAACGTTTGTGCAGTGTTACAAATCTTTCAAAGACAACTTGGAATTTAGAGATGAAATTGTCACATTCATAGGATTATGATGATAAGACACGCTAGAACCAATGACATTTGGGTCTCTGACTCATGATGTGACCATGGTATGTCATATTTGAATGAATGCAAAGTTTTATGGGCACCTTTTGAGGTACTTTTATAAAATATATATTTTTTAAAGGGATGCATATTATATCTGTTGCAAATTAGATATTAGCTGATATTTCTAAATGTATTGGTATAGTTTGATATGAAATATTAGTTTGTGCATGCTCATTTTTCTGTATTTTACAATTAGGTTAACTCTGATGTCAACACTCACTTAATCTTATATTTATCTTAAAACAAATAATTGAATACAGTATCATAATAATTATCATGTATCATTCTTAATAAGATAATCTGTGCATCCCTAAGTTTTGGAGCTCTACTTTTGTGTTCCACTGAATAAAAAACAAAAAACAAACATATGGTTTGGAAACAACATGAAGGTGAGTGAATAAGGACAGAATTTTCATTTTTGGATGAACTAGGCCTATTCCTTGAATGTAATGCCAAAACCCTGATCTCCTTCAGTAGCATTTAATACCGCAGCCTGAACAAATATACCCAAAAATGAATCTAAGAGAACTTTTGTGTTATGTTACGATCTTTCAGTTACAAACTCTGCATGACAACATCTGTCCCTGGAAACAGCCTGTGCGTACAGTATATCACACATTTCGTGGCCAAGAATACAGGCACAATGTAGCCATTAGGATGGTGGCGAGGTAGTGTGTTACTTGATTTCTGTGAAGAGCTTTCTGACTTCCTTCGCTGGTGGAATGCCTGGAGGGTAAACATATTGTGGGCCCCCTCGCAAGCTGGCCTATTCCTCTCCACCGAATGTGAGAGCCTCCATATGCTTAACTCTGAGAGGCTCTGGACAAACATGGCCTGTTCCCTGTTTATTTATGTTGTGTTATGGTTTTTTGAGTATGTGCGTACACATTGTGTATGTGGAAGGGTTCACAGCGCTGGGGTCACAGTGTTTTTCTCTCTGTGATAGACACCCAAAGCCTCTTAAGTGATAAACTTTGTGTTATAAGGATAGATTAGTTGAGTCAAGAAGGCCTGTATGCTGATCAAAACTCAAAAGGTTACTCTGTTGGATGAGAGAATTTTCAATCTTTTTAACAATTTTCATTAAAAAATGTGGCGCTTTGTCTGGATCTATTAATTTATTCAAACAAATTAAGGTAAGATTTTACAATAAAGTCCCATTAGTAATGCATTGAATAAAAATGGACTAATAATGAGCAATACATTTGTTTGGAATTTATGAATCTTTGTTAAAATGAGTTAAAATACAACTATGCATTGTTAGTGCAATGTTTCCCAAAAACGTAATGAGATTTTTTTTATTTATTTTTTTAACCTTTTTTACTTTGAGAAAAATGTACAAAACTGTTTGAAAATGAATGATTCACTGGGAGTGTGAACTGTAACACGCTGAACTTGATTGGCTCTTTTGGAATGTTGAATTTCATTCCATCATCTTTACACCCACTACACACTGACGCCTGTGTCTGCAGTAGCTGTTGGGACTGGCACCCGCTCCGGGTCTGGTGGAGAGAGGACGTCCTGGCCAGTTGTACAGGCAGGGATGGTTTATGCCTTCAGTGAGACAGCGTGTTTGGATTTCAGGGTCAGGGTGGCACGCAGTGGTGTAGGGTGACCGCTCGGCCAGCTGAGCAGTGAGTAGCGTCTGGACATTGCTGGAGCTTCCAGTGGGTCTGATGAGCAGATGGACTGAAGGCAGTCTAGAAAGATCAGCGCTGATCCTAGACAGGCAAAGAGAGGAAGACAAACTAGTGGAGGGGGGAGAAAAAGAAAAAGATGGGGTTCATAGGGTTGAGGTGTGTTTGTGTGTGTTGTTGGAGCGCGTTCTGGGAAATGACAGTGTGTGTGTGTGTTCTTGCAGCATGTGACAGGAACTGAGCTGAATCAAGCCTCTCCAAAGCACAGTACATCTCAGACTAAGTACTTCCCCTGCTTGAGATCTCCATGGCAATGTAACATACAGGATGTAAATCAAATTAACACACATGCATATACGCACATTAGTTCTCATATCATGCTTGAATAAAATACTATATTCATCATTTTAATTGGATTTGATGTCTTTTAGCATAAAATCTTAAAGGAATAGTTCAAGCAAAAAAAGTCTTTTAAAAGTCTTCAATTACTCTCCTCATGTTGTTCCAAACTTGTATCCCTTTCTTTTTTTTCATTATGGATTTTTTTTTTCATGCACATTTAACAATTCGGCTGGAATGTTTGGGCTTCACAAAGCACATTTAAAGCATTGCAAAATTATCATAAAAGGATTCCAAAAGTAGTCTGAAAATGGCAGTTCACCCCAAGGACAGTGAGCATAGTGATAACTATGAAGTTTTAATAATCATTTTAATTCTGTAAGGAAATCCACACCAAAATGCGATAACGACACAGAGGAACGACATCAATGGAATAATTTTCAGAACAAGTTTTTTTCCAGCTGATGAATAATGAAAACATTGACAGACGATCAGAATCCCAATGACTTTAAAGAGCGTGACATTGTGTCAGAAGACTTACCGGTAACTGCAGCATGCGCTTTTAATAAACAGAACATTATTGTCTTTGGGGTGTACAATAATATAGTTACTGTTATAGTTATCTTTATAGTTATCATTCTTGGTTTGAATGGGCCTAATGACTATTCCAAGTTTTTCTAATAGCTTTGTGTAAGAAACAGATTTGTTGAAATTTGTTGATATATAATCAGTATAGCTAATGCTACCTTCATGTGCTATCGTAATTATCGTAAATTGTCGTTTTCTAATCGGAAATTGGACATGAATTCCCTGTTAAGTCGTATTTACTACTAGGAAACTCTGAGATAATTTGGATACCCGAGTTTCCGAGTCTTCAATACGTTTTGTCCATGATTACTATTCTTTCCGACAACAAAGTACTTGAATCAATGCGACAAGCTCCTAATCTTCAGAAGTGGGGAGTACGAAATTACTGATAGCCTTTGAAGGCAACATTAATCTTCCACTTACACATTAATTCCATTGCAGATATGGGTTCATTTGGAGTGTTCACATACAAAATTTTGTATGGAATTCTTGCAGTGTACCCTGAAACTGCCCGAAGCAGTGAGTAATCATGCAAGCCCTGTTTTTTCCACATATTCTTCAGTCTGGATGAAAGTTTTTGATGTTTGTGACCCAAACAGATTGTGACAGTGCAACCAAGGATACTGGTTTTGTGCCAATGAATATTATTTTGAGGCGTAATAGAGAAGGGTGTTGAAAAGTTCTCTGTGTCCCCATCAACAGGCCATAACTTCACCGTAAAGATCCGAGCACACCGCAGCAACAATTTACAAGCACATTGCACATGCCTCAAGTTTGATTATTTGGGTTTTTGCTTCAGTTTAGTCTCACTTCAGTTTTGTTCCCAAATGTAAATCCTAGATAAATGGGAGTTACAACACCACACTTACCAGCTTTGGGTTTAGGGAATAGAGGAATGTCGGTATTCCGGTCGCTCCTGACTCTTTGGATGCTGCTCTGTGTTTGTGGCGGTGCCTGTTTCTCTCATTTGAGTTAGAAACATATAACGGAAACACAATCCTTTGTGATTTCTCCCTTTTATTCCGGTTTATTCTTTGTTCGGGCATGTCATTTTTCAGCAAGACTAGGTTTATTTTGATAACCTGTTTGGTTTATAGATTTGTACATATTGCTGATTGGGGAACAAACTTGAGGTTTCTATTAGAGGAGAAGTGGTTTACAGTTGAGCCAAACCTTTATAGAATTTATTTTTTTTATTGTTTTTTTTTTACATCTGCTTAATTGTTTTGTATCACTTTAAAGTACACATACTGTACATTCTCAATTTGGAAAGTACTCCACTTCCTTTCTGGCACACATGGAATTCAGATCAAGGAAACAAACGTAAATCGGGGGAACTAAGCTTATCACAAAAATTCATTTTACCATGGAAAGATACGTTTAGTTTTTTTCCCCCTAGTTCAGAACCGGAAAGCATTCTTTTATTAATTTTGCAGATATAATTACTCTTCCTATTAGATAAGACTTGAGTTACTGACTTTTTGTTGAACTTTCACCAATTTGCAAAATGAATTTGTCTCTCATAACTTTTCATGTCAAAAAAGTCCGTTTTTGTTTCCTTTTTCATCATTCTGATTGGTTGACACATGAAATAAATCAGTTAATGCCTTTTGAACATGTCTATAAAGTAATGAAGAGGACTTGAATGAAGAGGAAATGTTGTAACTTGTAACTAGGTAAAAAATTCCAGTAATTTTCCAGTAATTATGTTTCTACTGTACCTGTGGTTTTTACCAGTGGGAAACTGGGACTTATAGATATATCTGAGTTACCAAATTGCCAGAAGATACCTGAAAACATGTCCTCAGTGAATGGATAGTTATTTCAATTTCAGGGCTTTATTTAAAAAATAAAAAGGACAAGCTTATAGTTCTGAAGTCACCCAGTTTGCATTTTGTGTCATGTTAACTACTAAATTATTTGTTTGATACCATGAATATAAACTCATTGTTTATATGGTTTAGCTACACTTTAAATATACCTATACCCTGTATATATTTTATATATTTATTTTCTTCTATGGTTCCATGAATAATCTTTAATGTCCATGAAAAGTTCCCAATTGCACAAAAGGTTTATTTATAATAGAAACAGTTTATTAGATCATTCAAATGTTCCTCACACTAAGAATTTTTTATTTATTTTAGGAACGGTTAAGAACTAAAGTTCTTTGCCAAACACAAAATTGTTCGCTGTAAAACCCCTCTTTTAGAACCTTTATTTTTAAAAGTATACTTCCATATTTTGTTTCCAACTTGAATGCATGAGAAGTCTAAATAATGACTGGACAATTCGTACATTTTCCTGGTGCACTTGAAAGCAGCATAATTCCGTATGAAAGGTGCAGTAAGCAATATATATATATATTTTTTTAAATGCCATGCATACTACAGTATGTCCCTGATTGTAGCCTTATTTCAGGTATGTTAGAAATATACAGGTCTCTCCTGCCTAGTAACCCGACATTAGCCCCGTTAGCAAAGCCAGTGCATGGGCATTTTAACATGTTTTTAGCTGTGTAATGTTTATTTCAACAGTTCTGCTTCTGTAATCAGCCGACAGGCTGCATTTATTTGATGGCCACTTTTGACACACAAGCCACAGTGTGTTTTGAGAGCCGCTGGCCAAACGCCAGCCCTGTAACACATATGGTAAAGACATTGAGCTGCTCCCTGTTTATTTCAGCAATGCCACTGAAATCTCCTTGTCAGACTTCTGTTTTAATAACTCTTGGCATGGCATGCCTTCTTACCCTTAGTAACCCAATATCGGCGGACGCCGGCTCTCTGAGCTCTCATCGCACTTCATTTTTTCGCTCTCTCGGCCGCAGCGTGAATAGGAGCGGTAAAACCCTCAGCAAGGATGTCCTATGGGAGTTTAGCAGTCTGCAGTTTTTCGCTTTACCGATGTGACAACGCTCAATAACGGATTTGTCTGCCTCGAGTCTCAGGAGAAAACTGACGCCATGTTGGGGAAACCTCCCCTTTTTAAGTCCGTCTTTAAATTTATTTTTAAGAATGTATGGTAAGTTGCAAAACTATACAGATTGATTGGTATTTATGAAAGGAAATTGTGCTGTCCTTTTGCAATCATGAAGTCAACATTAATAAATGTGTTGTTTCTTCATTCTGATGAATTGTGTTTTTTTCCTTTCAAGCAAGTGTACTTTACTGCAAGGTCAGGTCTTTTTTCAAAACAGACACACCAATCTTGCCCTTTTAACACCATTTTCATATAGTTGGTGCATTCAAAGCTCCCAAAGGTCAAAGGTGGACTCGAAAGTGTATGCATCGCAATTACAATTGTCAAGGCTAAACCATAAAACATCCCTTAAGCGTCAGATTTTCTGTTCACCAGTAGTATAGGTGTTGGTTTAACCCTACCCTGATGACCATTTGTCTTGCACAAGTAACGTGTTTGTTGCTTTGGAGGATATGGGCAGGGTTGTGCAGAGAGTTCCTCAGAGGCAGAGGCTCAAATGTACAAAAGGGTCATCTATCACCATAATTCATATATATAAGGGGCCATTTCGTATCACCATTTTGCGTGTTCTTGACTGGCCTAAATTTCTCACAATACTAGGCCCATAGATGGTACTTGAACTTAATTTAACCAACTCTGATAGTTTCCTCAAACGGTAAATCAATATGCAGTACACAAATAAGAGTAAACTGAATACTACTTACCATTAACGTGACTCCGTTTACTGCATGGTTTTGTTGGGTGTTTTGTTGTCAATTCACATCCGATTTTTAAGCGCGGATCCAGGTCGCTCCCGTAGCAACGCATTATGGCAATGACATCTCAAGCCCTGTTCAGATGGCAGATACGTAAAAATAAACAGGAATTTTCCAACTTTTGAGTGATTTGTTACCGTTTTGTACATGTTGTCATATTAATTATAATTCAATTGCTTTTTGTTTTGACCATAATATTGTTGTTGATAATTGTTGAGAGGGGCACTTTCAGGGGTTAAAGTGGGCCGGAACGGTCCGGAACTGCGTTCTGGCACCTCAGATAAATTAATAAATATATTAATTAATTAATCTCAACGAATCTTGCTGGTCCCGATATGGGCCGACCGACCAACCTCCCTTCCTCCCCGCTGAACGCGAGCGATTACAAATGCGTGAAATGCACTCACGTGAAATGCACTCACCTATGTTTACTTTCTTCACTGACACAGACGAAAATGAAAAGACTATCAGTCAAAGTTCAGCTTTAGGAGGGGAAGAAATAGGGCAGGATTAGGAGACTGAGAGAAAAAGAAAGATGTAGATGAGGAGAGAGCGGGTATTGACAAAATAATCTAATGCCCACTGACATGGTTTTAAAGCTATTATTATTCTTTTTTTTTTGGACTTCAAAAGTCTTAAAGTGCACATATGTAGGTCAGAGAAACAAAAATTTTACTCGGGGGAACATGCCACCGAACCCCCCTAAATACCTCACATTTTAATGCACATGTCTGTGGGTGGGGCTGGGGATGATAATGTGGGCTGGTGTGGCTACAGTGCCAGGGCTAAATTTTTGTCCCAGTGTTAAGCAATTTGTACTTAGTATTGTCATCATATCAGTGTAGATGGGCCAAAATAAAACCATTAAAATATCAAGTAAATAAGTGATAGGCCTACTTGGTGCCACAGCGACACTCTTGACCCAAAAAGTATTGCTATACCACGATACTCAATATGTTGTCCCACGGTGAGTCATTTTGCCCTGTTGCACCTACACCAAATTTGAGGGTTCCCCCACCTGCCAAATCCCACTTTAACCACTGGGCACTTTTGATTCATTTTGAAAAAAGGGTTTTATTTATGTATTTATTTAAAATTTGTTTACCCCACTTCTGGAGATATAACCATTTTATTGTAAGTCTTTTGCTTTGCTTGGCCACAATTTTTTAACTGGCACCGTAAAACAGCAATTTTAATACCAGTCAAATCCTACACCAACCAGTTGCATCAGCAGGGGACTAAATGAACACAAAAACAACAGGCAGTTATACAATAATGGCTAGCACACATTTATATGTCTTACAGAAAACCATGTCATGTCACCTGATTAATATTTATAATCTAACCTGTAGGGTGTACCGATTTCAGACTGCAAATTGATTAAACAAATTGATCTTCATTAGAATAATCTTCTTTTTGATCCTTAAAATCACAAAATTGATCTTTTATTCAGTGCCAGTGTTGTCCTTGCAATATATATACATTTTAATTCCTGTTTGTTATCAGTAATTTTGCATTTTGAGTTATTTTTAGCTGTGCTGAATAAGCCCAGACGAGACTTTCTCCACTGTTACTACCCACACAGCCTGTCTTCAGAAACTCTTCCTGCTTATTGGGCAGAGATCCAAATTCACACTGGATATTTTCACACCATAAAGGCTGTTTGATGCTTTCTCACGGTTACAGTGAGCATCTGACACTCTGCAAACAGCTCTGAGGTTACTGGGTACATTCAGCATTCTCCTGGTTAGTTCACTGTGGGTAAAGATGGATCATAATTTCAAAGAATTGCTTCATAAAGTTGCATATGTGAAAGTTTAAAGTGTGAACCCCTTTTTTTTCTTTAGACACATTTATTCACATATTCTTCTAGACTGACTGTAACACACACGTCCACACACACGCACACACATTCTTTTCATTTCATAGCACTTTTGCTACTGAAGTATAATGACTTCAGCATCTGCGAAGACTGGCAGGTGTTAATGCAATTCTCTCCTTTATAATCTGCATTTTATTTGTACTAGATAAGGTGACCTCAGGGCCAGTAACAGAGGATTTTTCCAATCGGTGGGGATAAAAAAAGTGGAATTCGGTCGCTCTCAATGGCCCTATTGAGATTCTTGACGCTTCAAATCCGCCCTGTTTCTGCTAATGAAGTCAAATGCTTGTCCTGCTGGCTTTGCCTCGTGATTCATTGAACAGGACCCAACAAACGTTCAGAGCAAATAAAAGCCAACCATGCTTAAGTGAAATGTCAGTGGATCTCAATTCAGTCCAGCAAATTGGCCAATTAAAGAGGAAATAAAGCAAACTCTATTTAAACCAAATGCCCCTTGCACTTCCTGGCCACACTTTCATTGTGCATCATAGCTCAAAGAAAATCCGCCCCTTTATGAATCACCCTACACTACTGCTTTGTTTCTTTTAATCTGGTAGTATCATTTAGTATCATTTATTTACATTTACAGCTTAACCCAAATGGTGAACCAAGAGTGTATTAATTTAAAAATAGTAATAAAAAAAAAAAAGACTGTGTCTGACAGCTTAAAACTGCTGCCTTTGGAGGATGCATTCCAAGGTAGGAAGGCATCAAGGCACGTCCGAAATAATACAATATTAGCTTCACTTAACTTCACATGGTGTGTTTGGTCAGGGTTGGATCTGACCTCTGCATGTAGGTAGATTTCCATGAACAGTATTATCCAATACTGTTCATGGAAATCTACCTACATGCAGAGTCTGGTCTAAATGTATGTTTTTGCCATTTTTATCAAGAGATTAGTATTGTATTTGCTTAGTTATCGCCAAAGCTCTCTCTGTTTTGTCGTAGATCAATAAACCGCTATGCTTCCTCAGAAGTCTGCCTGAATCAGTTTCAAGAGGTATCTTTGTGTGCAAATGCTTCCTGCAAAGTCATTGACTGATAAGGCAGCGAGGCAACAAGTCAGCTGCCTAACCTTTCATTCGCAGCCCAAGACTTTATTTGGTTATTTAGATTATGCCAGCATTGCTATGCTGACCAGCTCAAACCAGCATAAACCAGCTTGGAAATTCATGCTGATCTACACTGGTCTTTTCAGCAGACTAGTCAATGGTAATGCCTCTGTTGGGCGTTTCTCAGATTTCTAATCATGAATGAATTTCTTTGGGGCCAAATTTCAGTCGATGACTATCTAAATCACCCATTTAGATGGAAGAACAGCCAAAGAAAATTCACTGAAAGATTTATGTGGTGCACTCCAATTCTCCACTTCACCACCTGGTTCAATTGGAGTAGGAAGCCTTTCTTCTGCTCAGAACGAAGGAGACGATGTATATTGATGTATATTTTTTCCTCCTGGGAGCAATTTGGGAGAATAATGGTAAAGTCAGTGTAATAGGGTTTTTTCTGGCATCATCACAAAAGAGTCTTTGTAGTGATCTCCTGTAAGTGGCTCACCGTAATTATTTAATCCCGGCCGTAATGGCGCACTTTTTCTGCTCTATGGATTGTTGGGGAAAATATTCCTCCACCTAGCCTCATCTTGGCATGAGAATGAACAAGAACTCTGCACCAATTCAGACTTTCTGGGAATTCTACTATTGGCAAGAATTACGATAGACAGGGTGAGGTGCACATTGACTTGGCTTAGAACTGTGTGCCCTTAAGAAAGCTTGCAAGGTTATTTTCCCAGCCTTCTAATGTTGTATGTCTCCTTTCTCAATTTTATAAGCAAAATACTCTGTTGCTCTTCTTGAGTCTATTGTATGCATGTCATATTTTTTTTTTTTTTTTGACCGGTATAGGTGCAAGTTTAGTCAAGTGTTTTCCAAACTCTTTCAGTTGAGAACTAGCTGGTGTGCTTCTGAATTTTATAATCGTGGTATGATGTTAATACAGCAGGGGCCAGGAGCGAGAATGAAAAACGACTTGTGCTGTGATCCTTTTTCAAACTGTGACTGCAGTTTAACGAGGCAACAAAGCGGCGAGGGATGGTCGTGAATGGGCCAACTGTCATCAGTGGGCAGACGGGAGTAGACACACTGCCGTGCGGCTCCTGTAACCGGGCCTGCGCTCTCTTTGGAGTGGGAGCTGTTCAATGAGACGTCAGTCATCTGGATTGCACCAGGTTCAGCATGGGTTGGAGTGTGTGATGGACTGTATGCTTCTCTAGGCTTGAAACTTTTGTGGACCTATTGGAATTTGATAGGGCCTTTGTTTAAGGTTTATTGGTTCCCTTAGGATACTGGAGGTGCATAGAGCACCACATCGCTTTTTCAAAGAAGTCAACTAATCTTCTCGGCCTTCTGGAATTGCCACATAACCGTATTTTTATTTGGAGACCAAGAGAACTTATATTTGACAAGGTTATATATAACAGTTGTGAAAAGTCATGAAATGCGTGCAGCGATTTTTCCAGATTTCAAAAGGTGTGGGGAAGACTTAGTTCATCTTAGAACAAAAGTGCAAAAGTTCATTTCTTTTCCTCTGACCATCACACAACTGAAGCAGAACTAGTTTACTTTTACTAAATTGTAGATTTATCTTTTTTGAATTACTGCTTCCATGATCAATAAGATTTAAGATTTCATAAAAAAAAGTGCATGTTTACAGTGCATTTTAAAGCATTTATTGGTGGTTAATGTGACCTGTATATGTCCAGGTACATAAACATCATAAAATAATTCTTAAAATGGATATGTGTAACATTTGTGGAACTACTTGAGGGAATTTTCATTTTGGGGTGACCTATCCCTCTAAAGACACCATATCGCGTCACAGAAGCAGTGCCATGTTCTTGCACTGAAGTTAGCCATGTCTGAAAAGGAATCCATGCTTTGTTAGCACAACATTTGCTATTTTATTCATGTCTCTGTTTCACCCTCTGCTTGGACTTTGCTGTGCTGCGCTTGCAGTTTGGAAGTCTGGAAGCTGAAGCATTCATTCTCGGGCATTATGGCATGTGGACAGGGGCAATCAGAGGACAGAGCATTTGGAGAAATTGGCAGATGATAAGGGGAGTGGAGTTGGCAGTGGATGGGTATTTTAGGTTGTATGGTATTCTTGAGGTTATTACTGGGTTTATATAACAGTACTCGGATCATCTTAAGACAGTATTTCAGCTGGGTTAAGTAAGTGTACCTAAAAAATGGTTAAAATGTGTTTTAATTGTCACACAAAAATAGTCTTAAATTTGTAAATGCCATTTTTAAATGTAAAAATTAAATGTAATCTGGACATTTTGAGATTCACAATACGTTTATGGTACCATAGTGAATATTTCCCATTTCCATACTCTACATAAAAATTATCGTGATGTGAGCATGTGTGACTATTAAACCGCAGAAAGCAATTTTTCTGCCAGCCTCCTCAGTGTGCAATCTGAATGCAGCGTGCCTAAATCTAGCCGAGAACAGAACAGAGCGGGTTTACTGGTATGGCATGGAAGAAAGCACAGAAACAGGGAAGGTGAATTCAACACAGGAGAAAGACTTCAACATCTGAAAAAGACACAAAAAAAAAAAATCAATATCTGCGGTTTTGGAATATTTTGGAAACAGGAAAGATGATCTATATCATCGAGTCAGATAATTTGCAAGACCTGTCAAACTATTGTGTCAGCAAAACAGAATGGGGCCATTGACACAGAACGCTGTCAAAAACACGAGGTGCAGGCCTAGAGACGGTTTAATGGTTGAATTTTTACATTGAGTGTCGTGTAGAACGGAATGTCAACGAGTGAGATGTTGCAAAAGACGTGAACGCAACGGACATCTGTCTAGTGTGTATTTACATAGAAAAACAATGACACATTCCTAACAAAAATCGATAATGCAGGTATTTGTGAAATGCACAACATACGAAAAGTTCAAAAAGGCATAAAGAAATAACCGTCACATATCATTTTTTCAAAGACATGGTGCTTGCAAATATCTTCAATAAAGCCGGCTTCCAAAAAAAAACATTTATACAGACAAGTTGTACAGCCCTACTATCGATGCAACATTTTGCTGCCACAGAAATCTTATGAAAGGCTTTCCATAGGTCTATGCAGTATGTTACGATCTGGTATTTGATGTGTAAAATACACATCAAAAACACTTTTTATATAATACGTCCCCAGGACGTAACAAGTACCATAGAAGTTTTTTAGGGGGAAATGATACCAAACTATTTGGGTCCTCCTCATAGTTTAATATTCAGGGTTCAGTATTATGAAAAGGGGTGGGGCCGGTGACTCGGGTGCCTGCGTGTCAGCATTCAACAGAAGATCTCTATTTCCTATCACTTTCCAGTCCTCTTGCATAAGGATGGTAACAGGTGGTTGTGATATGCGGCTCGATATTAATACTTTAACTGGCATAGCACTGCCTAAACATTTAATAAAAGCATTAAATGTTCCTTGTGTTTATAGTTCGGTGGTGTTTGTTGTGTGTACCACCTCTCGCTCTCTCACACAAACATACTCCCCTAGACATGCATAGTTTTACACCCAGAGTCCTCTAGGCATCATCACATGGGGTATTTTTGACGCCCCGGCTCATTTGGCCTTTGGATGAAGGTTGTCTGTAGAGCAGGAAGTGGACTCAAGTCCAGAATGCGTCAGGAATCAGAACACATGCTTCCACGTGTCTGTGTGCTCGGTTTCGACTTTCACTTTGGGGCTTTAAGGATCTCCACACCCAGTATACAGTCTACCAAAGTGTCCACTCATCCTACTGCTGGCTGCACAGGCACAGTTTTTGACACGTTATCTGCTTCTTGCGACTGCCGCTTGCCGCGACTCTGTGGTGATGTAATTTTAGCTGCGTTTTTGCCTTTAATTATTGCAGCCACGGGGATTTTGGTCCAAAGAATTGTGATGAAGTTATTACTAACCAACATTATATAATGTTGGTTTAAAACGTTATATAATAAAGTATTGGAATGCAATTCTTAGCTCTGCTAGTAAAAATCTGTCAGAAAAAAAAATGTGCAAAACCTTTAGGGGTGCAACAGTTTGTCACTTGGGTAGTTTGTACCTTACCCCTAAACTAAATGTGAATTTATCATCTACGAGTAGTAATATGGACGCTTAAAGTACTACTGTATACCTTTTAGGGTGCAACGTTGTCCCTCTAAGGGTACTCTCCCAGTGAAAAGCTGTTGTAGTCCTAAAGGTAAAAAAAAATTCTGACACTGTAGCAGGGTAAGGCTTTACTATGGTGTAGCTATTGCTTTCGAGATTCTATACCTTTGGGACTGATTGTAGGTTGTTTTTCAATCAGGACCTGTTTTGAGGGGAAAGAAAGGCCGCGATGGGGCTTCAGGTAGGTCTTTAGTAATCATATGCCTGTGCCTGCAACTCCATGGATTGCTGTTTTGTATAAGCTGCTACGTATGTGCTTTTAATAGCAAGAGAAGCATGAAAACAAGCTTAAAGCATTCAGAGATGCTAGCTCTGTACAGAATATATTTGGAGATGAATTGAGTCCTAGTGCAAAATTAATAGTATTAATACAACAGAAACCTTTGGACGCAACACTGAAAGGTGTTTGGGGTCACATCCATCAAAATTATATTTTTATTTCACATGATTATACTGTAGAAGTTGATAGACTTTTGACTTGAAAAATGAAGACTGTTACTGTTTGCAGCTTTTAGAGCAAAGAACTGTCCGCTTAGAAAAGAAGAGGCTGCCTGACTGACATGTAAAAGTAATCAATCACAGTTCGTTTAACTTTTATTTGTCATTTAGATCACAAATTCTCAGCACTAATTTTCATTTTCGTCCCGCAAGTTGCATAAAGCCTGCCAAATGAAATGTTTTTGTGTGCAGGTCAGTCTGGTGCTCCATTTGAGTCTGCTACTTTACGACCTATAGATTCCTCAATATTTTTGGCTTATGAAGTGGTTTCATGTAAAGAGTCATGGAATCACATGGGTAAAATGAGAGTGTTTATGATGACAAAGATTGATCTGGAATGTTCAGAGAGCTATTCTTGCGTTGTTCACTTGTTCTTTGACATTATTCTTGCTTTTAGGTCTAAAATAGGGCTAGCTGTCTCAGCAGCAGCTTTGATAAATGCAGGTTCTGATTTCTAAGAAAATACAGACTTCTCAAAACAGGAAAGGAAAGAATAATGATGGACCCATAGGAAAGCTTCATCACCGGTGTGACTGCACCATTACTTAAGGCCGCTATATTTAATACACCATTCAGACTCACGGTGATCCACAGAGCTCAGCCCAAATGTAGATCTTCTTGTTGAGGAATACAGTAAACAATTGTTTTAAATGAACTTTTGTTCTCTCGCATCCATTATAAAGTTTTTTTTTTTTTCTAGTCAAATATTCAAACGGTTACTCCCCTAAGTTTCTGGCCACGAAAGAGAGAGGTGTTACCTTTTCAAACTCTTTAGAGGAACAAAAAGGTTCCTGGATGAAAATCCTGGAACGAACCCTTATGATTCTGGTCAAATAGTTCAATAGTTCTGTAACAAATTGCTTCGACGGACTGATTTTATTCTTGCAGTTGTCCTGACATAAGAAGTTATAAAAGTTCTGGGAGATATTAAGTTACATAAGCGGAAAAGATTTGTCATCAATTTGGAGTTTGCTCTTCCTCGATAAAGTTTGAAGCTTGAATCATGCTTGAAGCTATGATCTAGTTCTGCTTTGATTGAAGTGTCTTGGTTAAAGGATGTAAAAGAGGCTGTAAATCCTACTAATGCATGTGCTCATAATTTGAGCTTTTATAATACTTAACATATGGCTATCTAACTAATTTTGATCAAGCTGCATCATTGTTTGTTCAAAGCCAAGATATCCTGCTAAGCCCACATGATTTCTACAGGATTGGAACAATGTTATTCACAAAGTTCTACACATCCCTCACCCTTGCGTGTTCGTTTATTAAACATTGAAGCATATTTTCATTATGCTTTCAGCTACCAATAAGAGTGTAAAATCATAGTTTTATTTAACACATATTTTCCCAGAGGTTTGAATCTGTCCCGGATTTTCCACCAGAATCACTATGGAAAACTGTGTTTTTAACCTTTTTTTTGACTAACGATGTTAATGAAATCTGTTTCCACTGTTTATTACGCCACTAGTGTATGATTTAGCATTAGTTATGAAGGAGATGGACAGTTTGCGATGTCTGGGTGGGGTTCGCGTGCACAGAACAGGGGTGTGATTTATCTGTGCCGGCAGTCTTCCAGTGATGTGGCGTATTCTCCCACTCAGTTCTCAGGGGTCTGTTGCTTGGTGGATAGACTGCTCATCCCTGTTCCAGAGACAAGCAGCACTTTCCCACTGAGAGCTTTTCAATCCTGTCATCTACTAAATTATAAACATATTTTTGAACGCTTTATTTAAACGCTGTGACGCACTTAGTTAACCTACCTGCTTGTGAGCTGTAATATTCCTCAGAGATTGTTTTACGGTTAGAGAAATCTGAGGCGTTGTTCATCAGTTCAGACTGGGCTGAACAGCCAGAACACCCACTTCGGATTCTGGTTGAACTACGGAAATTCAGACTTGCGTGATGTTTTTCTTTTTCTGTTTTTTTTTTTTTTTGAAAATAAAATCAGTCATGAAATGACAATAACATGTTTGATGTAATGTGCACATGGTCCAAACAAGATGAGTGTCTATTTTTTAAGATTATACATTTTTTTTCAGTGTGACTAATCTCTCTTTCTCTCTGTTTTTATTGCAGGTCCTCCTGTAAGTAGACGTTGTCCCTTCATTGACTGGATTGTGGTAATGTGACCCAAACTCTGTGGCTTTCTGTGTATTTGTGTGTGTTTTGAGAGTGAATTTATCTTTCATGCGTTTCCTTATTGTCACTGCTGATGGAGTGCTGATTACACAACTTTTATTTACATAATGGAAACTGTTTGTTACGTTTCCTTCCGCCACACATATAAACACCCACACTTTCATCCGTCAGAAGAAGAGCTTATGTTAAAGCTGAAGTGGGCAAGTTTTTGATTTTGAAATACTTACTTATATTTCGATTAGCAGAGATCCTGTGGCTCTATCAAAACGTTGCTTTGATTGTTTTAGGCATTCTAAGCATCCCAACATGGCAGCACTGATTCAACCAATAATGTGAATGTAGGGCAGGGTTATCTGTTTGGGCAACCAATGACGTAGAGGTAGAGTGTTCAGGAGACTTATGTGAAAACTTTTGTTTGGTGACTCTAGTGCCACAAAAATCACACACTTCTCCTTTAAATCTCATGGCATTATCTTGGGCATACAGTATCAATGCTTTCTTCTGGCTCTTGGACGGTGGGAATTTGGCTAGACACTAATATAGAAGACTACAGCATTGGTAGACACAGTCTGTTCAACTTAATATATCTTTTGAAGGCTAATGTTGCTGAATGAGGTTATAGTGAGAAAGAAGGTCAATAGAAATATACATATAGTAGAGGAGAAAAGAGAGTTGGGCCATATAAAATTAGGTACGGTTGGACAGCTGCAGTAAGAGGGAGAAGGTCTAGCTTGAGTGATTAATGAAATAACAGCAGCCACAGGCAAACACTCCTCACAGAAAAGACAAATTACAAATAAGGTCTCTTTAACTGTTTCTACTAGAAAGCAATGAGAGTAAATGAGGAGAAAATTAGACTTCTGCTAAAACCTACTGTTAAAAAGACTCCAGTAATCTCACATTTGTCTTCTAAAGTTCAGATTTGCCTGGATGCATTAGATTAGATTCTCCATAAACTATCCGATAGTTCACCCAAATAAGAATTTTATATTATACTTTAGATTAAGTCTTTAACTACTTGTAGTAACATTTAAATTAATCATTATATGCAAATATCCCTTTGTGTTCATGCAGGTACATGAACAGGTACAGGTACTTTGTGTTTTATATAAGTACAATATAAAACCATGTATGTATTTACAGCTTTTATTAATTTAGTGTATTTACATATATAATTACTCTGTTGACCCATCCCTTACAAACCTGTCCCTAACCTTACCCGTATCCCACCTCAATATCAGCTAAAGTGTTTTGCAATACAATTTGAACACAACAGGTACTAACCATTTTTTATGCAACTTATTAGTTAAAGACACCTAATATAAAGTGTGACCAGAAACTCCCTGTCATAATTTACTCACTGGTGTAACATATTCAATAATCCGTGATGTTTATTATCATTGAACCTCAAATCTGGCATGACATATCTTCACGAAAAGACCACTTTTTACTGTGTTTTTATGTGATTGTTGGAGCTGGAATGAGTGTGTCGCCTCTCCCTTTCACTCACTTTTATTTTAGTTTTTGGGCTGAACTGTTCTTTTGTTCCGTTTATTCTGAGTTATGAAAGTGAAACTTGTGAGCAATAAACTTTCCCTCTGGGTGAGCTACAGGTTCCAGGACCCAAAAAAACACACATTAGTATACAAACATTCCAACACCTGCTCGTATACCCCATAAATTGAAGTTAAATTGAAAACAACTGAAAGGCAGGTGAAAGTACTGTCAAACAATGCACACAGACTTAAACATTAAGTTGATATTTCTACTGTTGTCAAGTAAGAATGTTTAGATATAGTTAGTGAATTCTTTTAATCAAGTCAGTCTTCTTTAAACAAGTTTGGTGATCTATTGGCAATCAGTGTCAGTATGTCTTTAACTACAGTGTTTGTTTTCAGTAAAGGGAGTTTGGCAAGCCTGGTCCCTGATCAATGGCCCTATAGAGGGCCATCCTGTTACACTGACCTATGGAAATTCTTAGAAGAGTAAATACTGCAGATTATCCAACCAGAACACTAAGACAACACTCTTACTGATGTGATGGCAACTGTAAACTTCACAAAATTGGCCTTTTCCTGTGCGCTGAAAGTGAATACTAAATGTTTAAATACATAATAGTCTCAGGGGTTCTTCACAGGTCACCTCACAGGAGCATAGCCCTTTGCCCACTTTTGAAGGCACGGCTGGCCCAACCCAGCCTTAAACAATTAGTAGTGACACGAAACATTTTACATTGACAGAAAGCACCTTCGTTAGTGTGTTGAAAACTCCTGTGGAACTTTGCAATGGTCATGTCAAGCACATGCTGAACATTAGAGGTGAAACACTTGAAAATAGGGGTGGGAATCAGCAGGAACCTTGTGATACAGTATTATATCATTTATGCTTAATGTAAATTGTGAATTTGCAACCCTTAAAGGGATAGTTCACCCAAAAATATAAATTCTGTCATTAATTACTCACCTCATGTTGTTCCAAACCAATAAGACTTTCATTCATCTTTGGAACACAAATGGAGATCTTTTTGATGAAATCTGAGAGCTTTCTGTCCCTCCATTGACGACTACCGCTTTGACGCTTCATAAAGAGATCGTAAAACTAATCCATATGCGATTTATTCCTAATTTTGAGACATTTGTGTTCCTGCACGCTTAATAAATAAACTACAGCTAGTTCAAAACGCCGCAGCTCGAGTTCTTACCAGAACCAGGAAATATGACCATATTAGCCCGGTTCTGTCAACACTGCATTGGCTCCCTATTAAACATCGTATACATTTTAAAATATTGTTGATTACCTACAAAGCACTAAATGGTTTAGCTCCGCAGTACTTGAGCGAGCTCTTAACGTATTATAGTCCTTCACGTCTATTGCGATCTCAAAATTCCGGCCAGTTGATAATACCTAGAATATCTAAATCGACTGCAGGCGGTAGATCCTTTTCCTATTTAGCACCAAAACTTTGGAACAGTCTTCCTACCATTGTCCGGGAAGCAGACACACTCTGTCAGTTCAAAGCTAGACTAAAAACACATCTCTTTGACCTAGCATACACATAACACACTATAGACTTCTATAATTCAATGTTAGGCTGCATAGATTAGGTCAGCCGGAACTGGGAACACTTCCCTTAAATCTTGATGTACTCGCTACATCATAAGAAGAATGGCATCTACGCTAATATTAGTGTCTTTGTTTATCCCGAGGTTTTCCCGCAGCCTGCCGGATCCAGGCCGTGTCCAGATCTGACGAAGGAGATCCGCCTGGACCCGATGACAATGCAGTGCTGAAGTATCCACTATCCTCTCCCTATGGAGGATCCCTTTCCCACTCTACAGATAAAGCGTTGTGAATTCCGGCTCGCGTACCCCGAAGTGATAAAATAAAACAAAATTCTGTATCAAAATTTATAGGCAAGAAAAGTAGTTTGTTTAGGCTGGGTTGTATGAATTATAAACCTGCGCACATATTTTAAAAAGCACATAACTATAGAATCCATTCTGAATGAGCATGTGAACGCCGTCAGCGTTAATCACAGGTTCGCGTTTAAAGTCTGATCATTTCGACGGAGGTGAATCAATCAAAGTTAACTTTAGCTGGAAATAACATTATTCAAGAACCGCTATAATGCCAAAACAATCTGTTACCTTAAATTATATGTTTATCTCTGTAAAGCTGCTTTGAAACAATCCATTGTTAAAAGCGCTATATAAATGAAGATGACTTGACTTGACTTGACTTGAGTAATTAATGACAGAATTTTCATTTTTGAGTGAACTGTCCCTTTAACACATTTGTTTCTCATTTACTTGCATTGATTGGACTTTATATATGGATATAATATCAATTATATTCTTAGATGAGTCTGTTTGTGTTTGTTTAAAAGAATCAAGTATGCATTGACCTCCACAATAATGCGTCCGAAATCACATACTCTCGGAGTAGATACTTCTTTTGTACAATTAATTACCTTGCAAATCATTAAAATAAGTATGTTAATTTTGTAGTATGTATTGTATTGTAGTATGAATGTAATTCAAACATACTACATTCACCATGTTGTCATTGTCATGTGACTTACGGTGTCAATGCGTTGCTTCACTGCTTTTTACGAATCCTCTCCAGTGGCCTCACAGGTTAGTTACATGTTCATTAAATGTGCACTTTGTAATCTCGGCGGAAGTAGTACATCTGTGTACTTTCTGCCTACTGTTTTATGAATACTACAAATTCGGTCATACTACTCTTTCCTCATACTGTTTTTTTTTTGTATCTACTACTGTATATAGTAGGGGAAGTAGGCATATTCTCACCTGGGTTAGTAAGTCTTTTCAAAAATAATATCAAAACTAAATATATAAATTCTTGGCATGATGATATCGAAACAGTATTGTGACGTAAAATACCACAATACTTTATGCTGCTTTGTTTTAAAAGAACAGCATAATTAAATTAGTTTTCCCTGGTGATGTATTTGATGATTTTTCCGGTGAATATCTCTTATCCATGTAATGTTGGGCTCTAGGGAAACGGTCGCCCCCGTTTTCCTCTGGGGTGCCCCTTCATTTACCCAGCAGCGCTGTGGGTTAAATGAGAGCCACATGTACCCTGCTACCGTGGATCTCAAATGAAGTGTTCTTCCGGTGGGTGACCTCTGACCTCGACAGACGCTCCTCTAAGCCGGCCTGAGCAGTGCCCAGCAGGCCACAGTGGCCTGCTCCCACTCACCACCTGGGTCTGCACCTTAGACCTGCTATGCATACTTCAACACGTTCATATATACACGCCACATGTAAGCTTTCTTACTCGTACGCAGCATAGACCACTATACACACTCCTAATGGCAGCTACATCCAGCAGAGATCTGTTCCTCTCTCTACACGCCGCCGCTTATAAACACCTTCCAGCTGCGTCCAGGTCCCATATTCCTTACATGTGTGCCTATGACCTTTGAACCTATAGATCCTATTAGTGGTCTTTCATTGTTTCCCACGAACTTCAGCCGTGATACAAATTAGATTTAAAGAGAGCAGGATTTTTGTGATTGCCCAGTTACATAAATACAAAACAATAGTGTTTTTGCTTTTTGGGCTCTTTAAAGGGGAACTTCACTGCTGGCAAAATGGGGTTTCAAGAAAACTTATCTGCCTATGCAGTAGAAAGGCGAAAATAATTTTGAAATCGGTGCTACCTGACTGAAGAAAACAGAGAAAAAGTGCTGTTGTCTTTCCCTTTTTGGCAAATATTAGGAAAACTTCAACACCCATAATGCACTGTGCATGTTGCCGTCAAAAGCCACTCCCAACGTATTTGTAGTCAACATTTCAAACTGGATGACCATTAACAAAGTGTTAGGCCAAACGGAGGGGAAAAACTGAAAGAAACTGACGTTTTCACGAAAACCCTGGAGCTGTCAAATAAATGTTTTTTTTAAATGTTTCTGCCTATAAACAGAACTGCCTATAAATAGGCTGAATTTATTTGATTAAAAATACAGTAATAACAGTAATATTGTGAAATATTATTACAATTTAAAATAAATGTTTTTTATTTTAATACATTTAAATGTAATTTATTCCTATGATGCAAAGCTGACTTTTCAGCATCGTTAACCCAGGTTTCAGTGTTACACAATCCGTCAGAAATCATTCTAACATGCCGATTTGATGCTTAAGAAAACTTATTCTTATCAATGTTCAATTGTGCTGCTTAATATTCTTGTGGAAACTGTGATTTAAAAAAAAATCTGAATTATTTGATGAATAGTAAGTTCAAAAGAACAGAATTTATTTGAAATGTTTGTCACTTTGGATCAATTCCATTCATCCTTGCTAAATAAAAGTATTAGTTTCTTTAAAATCCTAAATATTTAAAAAATCTTACTTTGAATTGTACACACACACACACACACACACACACACACACACACACACACACACACACACACACAGGTTTCCATGTTTTATGGGGACTTTTATATAGACATAATGTTTTTTTTACTGTACAAACAAACTATATATTCACTGAAAAATTTCTGATAGATGCTGTGTAACAAAGTAGTTTTTCAATTATGTTTCTTTTTTTTCTGCATACATAAAACACAAAAAATGTGTTACTTTTTTTAATGAAGTTTACTTTTTAATATTTGAAAGGTGTATGGTCAAATCAAAGTGTACAGACAGAAGACAGTGCCACGGATGTTTTTGTCCGTCTGCAATAGTTTCCTCCCCGGGGCTGAGTCTTGATAGATGGCTTCCCTCTCCACACTGTAGTCCAAGAGGAAATCCAACACACACACACACACACACACACACACACAGACAGTGTATGCAGTTCCACAGGCTCATGAATAAACTATAAATGCATCATCATATAATGAAGAGCGTCACGGTAGTCTTAACATAAAGGATCTTTCTTTGAATGATCAAACAGCTGTCAGGTTTTTACCACTAAACCTCTGTAATGACAAAATAAAAAAAAATCCACAGTGGAATAGCTCACAGTGAAGGAAGTAAACGTATTTGATTTGATTTAAACCAGAGTGATCTCCTCAATTGACTCTGAAGTCAAGCATGATATAAAGGATTCTCATCTGTGAAACTGTTTTTCATGCATGCTTGGGCCCCCAAATGAACATCTTTTTTAATCAGACATGTGGTACTATTCATTGTTCATACTAGCACTAAATGCTTTTTAAATACACTGAAATGATCTTACTCAATTATAAATCATGATTAGTGATGGCATGAACTGAATTGACTTCAGTATTTCAGTATTCAGCATAAGAAAATCAGTATTTTGTCTTCTTTTCCAGTTCTTTTACACGCTTAGGACATTTTACAGAGGACAATTGTGAGATAAATAGACTTATTTTCAGGAAATATTATTGAATTTTTAAATTATTATACAGATAATATTATATATATTTTTATCTTATTGGCATGTTTTTTTTATTATTATTTTAAGCATAAGCATCACTAAATTTAATAATTAGTGGTGTTTAAAAAATGTCAGTGGGGTTATAAAGTTAAACTTAATTTAAGATTTATTCTTTGAAAAACAGTTTTAATAACTTATACAATGTTTGTTTCTTCTGGATTAATAATTCTTGTTTTAAGAATGTGTATTTTTACTGGAAATAAATATAGATTAAAATTATTTTTTGTGTGATTTTCTTTTTAAAAGTTGAAAGCCATTTAATAAAAAGAAGCATGTCATTATATTAAAAAAGATTTTCTGGGGTCCAAAGAAAATTATGTTGTAAAAGCATTTGATGGTGTTTGTATTTGTGGAATGCTTCTTTGGAGTGTTTTCCTGCTGCTACCTTTGAGCCTTGCCACAATGAAATTTAATGCTGGATTACAGAGTTCCTCAAAAAAATAGTTTTCATTATTCAATATTGAAATCAACATCATTGTAAAAGCAGACTAAATTTTATTATGGCTTGGCAGGGTGTTGTGTTCTTCTTAATCAGTAATGTTGACGGGTTCTTTCTTTATTCTGTACCCATTTCTCTCACCCCTTTTTCAGGGTCCACCTGGACGAGCAGGCTTTCCGGTAACTGTCTCATAACGTGTCCTATTGTCTGTCCATCTGTCTTGTTTGGTTTTCGTGCACTTTACCTTTCTGTAGTAGTGCCTGAGTTTTAAGAAGCTGTATGGAAATTCAACCACAAAAATAAAAATACCAAATTATTTATGTTGCATATTCTTGAAAAGCATGTCATATACAGTTTCTTTATTAGGACACACTGAGACCACCTTTTAACCAAGGGACTGAGAATATACAACCAATGTATTACGTTGAGAGTATTTAGCTTATTTTCCTAAATTCTTAATATTGCCCATATACAATGGAGTGAAAAAGCCTACAGTGTATGACTAAATCTAGGAATTTATATGACTAAATATGATTTGAATCTGACTAAATGTATAAATGGTTTGATCTTGCTTCCACTCAAGTTTAAGATGTTCTTTAGATCATTCTCAAATCATGCTGGAAAACAAGATCATCAGGTTGTACATAAACGTGTGCACTCCATTGTAATGCTTGTAAAATGATTTTTAATGTAGAAAAAGCATCACATTAGGAATGACTCCAAAGTAGTGCACCCTGGTCTCAGACTTTTGGACCCCACTGAACATTGCCCTAAACCAGATAAGCTAAGCTAGACTTAATGTAATGAGTCTCTTAGCTTGGCTTCGTGGACGAGTCTCTTTTCCTTCAAGTTAGCATATTGTATTGTATACATGATTGTATTCTCTCTGGCCCTTTGGTGTCTGTCTGGATCCACTCTTCTGAATTTCTGCTGAAATTCTAATATTACTAACCAAAACTCAAACACATCTGTCTTTCATTATAGCATGTTAGAAGAAGTCCATCTTATTGTATGTGAACTCTAGTCCTACCTGCCAATTATAACCTACAAACCCCCATCACTCATGACAGCTCTTCTTGTGAAACTTTGCCATAAAATCTTTTTTGTGTACGTTTTGTTTAAATTGTTGACAGGTCCGGTCAAAGTGTGAATGTGATCCCTTGCCAAAGCTTTTGATTGATTGCATCGTCAGGAAATGAGATGAAAATTAGTATTTTTGTAGGATGGAAGGTAGAATAGGGGTAGGAAGGGGAGAGGGGCAAGTGTTTTACACAAAATGTGTCCATTAGATTAGTACTTCAAAAAATATTGATATTGGCTTTCACGCTCTGTTGAACTATTAGGGGATACTTGTGGTTTGTATATTTAAGCTTTGCTGCACATTCACATGTATATATGGCTATTTAACACTTCTGATTTGTAGTTAAGGACTTTGGGGCTCATTTGGATAAATCTGGACTTTGTATTGTACTTCAAGCTACTTCTAGCTACTTTAAAGCTCTAGATATATCTATCTACAGTTATTAAATAAGTTATACTTAAGTTATACTAGCAGTTCAAAGTTTTACTAACTAATGCCATAAAGCTGTATTAAGTGTATCTCAAATCAGCACCTTGGACAGAGCCAAGAGAATTCAGTCAAGTGACTTTCCTCTTGGGACATACAGTGGCAGGCAGCGAATTAACTCTGAAGGTCCAACTAAATGGACACTTCTAGGAACCTTTATCTTAACAGCTTTAAAACTTTAAAAACTAAGCACCTGCAAAGCTACAGTCCATGTGCTCAGTCATTGTTTGAGCAAATGTTTTGTTGACTTCTGATGAGTTATGAAGGCTTAGCCAACTCGCCCCATCGCCCATCCCCCCCTTCCATTACGTGTTACTCGAGTGAGTCGTCAGCAAGCTGTCAACGCTCCCAGCCCTTCTTATACACTGACCTGCAACGTCAGGAATGCAAATAAAAACAGCTGTAGGAATGGACAGCCTTGCATAATAAGTCACTTCAACATTGCAGGAGTTTATGGCCATGTTACATAGTGTAAAATGTTTGGAAAAGTATTAGTCCAGGACTACAAATGGTGAATCCTTATGACCATTTATTATTAGGATCTCATTTCCCATATCTTCTGATAGGATGGGTTGTTTTCATAGTTCATATTTGTTAAACACATATTTCACCCCCCAATTTTTTTAATTCTGTCATCATTTAGGACAAATTTGTAATTGCATGGAATGAAGCACGGAAATCCAAGTTTTTTTTTAGTGGAAGAAAGGAAGTCAGGTTTAAATGCGGGTTTAAAGTGACAAACCGATGAATAAATGATGACAGGATTTACATTTTTAGGTGAACTATTCCTTTAAACCCTTCCAAAAGGAAACAAACTGTCATGCTCCCACACTTTTTCAGTCCCTTCATCATCTGTGATATGGTCAGCTAGCAAACATTGTCTCATGCAAGCACTGTGAAATGGCCCTAAAACAAATATTTGCTTGCTTAACTCCATGCTTTCATTGGGATCATGTAATCACTGATGGCGCTTGATGTCTGTCTGCTACACGTTCATTTCAAATTCTTAATTAGTTAACCTTTAGATTTTGAAGAAGTCTTTGGCATGCGTGCATCATCAGCTTTCAATTTACCATTAGGTGAATGTTTAGTAATATAGACATTAAGTTGGCGTCACACTGGTCAGCTTAACATTTCTAACTCTCTGTAGCCATACCACTTGAATATGTGGCTGAATGTAATTTAGTCTCTAGCGGTAGTGGTAGTAACTGCAGATTGTAGAGATTCAGTCTGTCAGATTTATTGTTCCTGATTTTCCTCTTGACTTTGCATTGACCACTAGGGAGACAAAGGATCAATGGGCATTCCTGGAAGAATGGTGAGTGATTTGATATGCACTAAGCCCAACAAGCTAGTCTGTAGTATATTGCTGTAGTCTTGAATAATTGGTCATCAATGCTCAGTAGCATGCCATTGTTTAAAGCTTAACATTTGTAGCTACAGTAACTGTACAGCACCTTTGCTTTGACACCAGTAATTTATGCCAAAGGCCATACTGATTATATCAGGTCCGATTGGACAATATTAATGTTTGTTTTAAGTATGTCATACACAACATCCAGTATAATTGATTATCACTTCCTAATTTATTTTGACCTGTTTTAGCTTGCACTGTGAATGTAAGCATTCACAAACTTTCACATGAATTTCTTCCAAATGTGTAATGTAGCTTTTCAGCGCAACTATATGGCATAAACCAAAAACTATATCTTATTTATTCAGCCAGAAAATGGTTTCCACTTCATTGCCACCATTGATAGTTAAGGAAATGTCTTACTGAGATGTCTGAAATATTTCCGTCACATTTGAACAAGGGCTGAAGAACAGAGTTCTCTCTGGCTGCATTTGATGAGAAATTCTCTCTCCTTATTGCTCAGTTTGTCTTGGCTGCTCAGTCATGTAAAAAATGATTTACTTGTTGAACTTTAAATAGAAAATAGACCTCAAAAAAAGCACTTTTTTTCTTGTCAGTTACACTCTACATCCTGAGAAGGTAAAATTTCCAGCCAAACCAAGAGGAGATCTTGGAAGAAAAGTGTTGGATCCACAGAGAGACAATATAGATATATTCAAAGAGAGAGAAACAGATTTGAAACCCACAGACAGTTGCAAGCTCTATTTTACTCATTCATAAGATTTGTGCATTTAGAATTGGCCATTTTTCAGATTAGCACAATGCATGATGTGTCGCAACAGAATTAAGGGTCATCCAAAAACCACATAGTCGTATAGATGTCCCCCTGGAGCGTAGCAGCTACTCTTCCTTAAACATTTTCACTAAGAAACAGATAAAACTGCATTGGCCTCAAAGGAGACATTCCAGAATCTTGACCCTTGTGTGGTTGCATACTCTAAGCTCACCCTAATGCTTTCTCTTGAAAAACAATCCCTACCTAAAAGCAGTCAGCAGCGTTCAGCTCAAACTGTGAGCCCCAAGCTTATTTTTCTATATTTCACCCAGTGTAAAGCTACATTGTGCTCCTTTAGATTCTCACAGGAAGCGGTTTTTTCACTCTTCATGACTTATCCTTCCCCCCTCCAACATCCTCCACTGACCAGTCTGTCTGTGAGAAAAGTTAGCAGCCCCCTCATCTACTATCCATTACTCCCCACAGGCCAGCAGTGTAACACTCCAGTGCTTCCGTTCCCCTGTAGCCTCCACCCCTCAACAACCAAAAATGCTCCAGTACGTCAGTGTGTCCCATTCCCCAACCTCCAAATGCTCCGTCTCAGGCTGCTGCATGCCTGTGTCCTCTCAGAACCTTGCTAACCCTGGTTCCTCTCTGTCTCTCTCCTTCTCACTGTGCATGTGACTGTGTCTGCTGTGACTGACCAGGGCTTAAAGGGAAACCTGGGGGAGAAGGTAAGTGCAGGACGTCAGCCTGCATGTGCAAAATTGAGACTCTCTCACTGTGGGTGGCTGTGTTGATGCGGGGGGGGGGGACGACCTGAATCCATTGCACAAAGTGCACAGGCATCGTGATTTATATCAGGAAGGCTTCAGGCTTTATTTTGAAGGGCCATGGGGGTCACATTCGGAAGACGTTTCCCACAATGCTTGGATTACCTCTTTATTCTTGTAGCACTGTGAAGTTTTAAGACTCCACAATCTAGACAAAGAGATGTTCGGAATAAAGCAGCGTACAATATCCTACCACTTCAGGACACGTCCAAAACTATCCAAATGTTGTGTAGTCACTAGAAGTCTGTTCAAGTCTGTATTTGGTATGACTGAGCACTCTAGACTGAATTTAGCACGTTGAGCTTCAGTTCCTGTTGTGGCAAATGTGGTTTGAGCCATTCTTAAACCAGTCCCATTTGGCAGCTCCGCTCAGTGTTTGTACAAGCAAGCAGTTCTGTGGCCTCCCTTCATCAAGCTGGAATGATATGTAATGTCTGAGGCCGAACAAGTAATGTGAGGAGAAACATATTCTTCATCCTTCACCATCACAGAAAAGTAGTGAAACTTCTGGATGGTTACCCTCGCTAACACTGTGGTTCTAAAGAACTTAGATGGGAAATAAATAGTGATGTGACCACCGGGCCGGCAAGTAGAGAAGCAGACAATATACGACCTTGGAAAGACCCACCACATTCTCATCCAGAATAATCAGTGGGCTTCCCTTGTTGTTTCAGGGGTTTACTTTTATCCCTACTTTTTAAGTGCGGTCATGTTTTACCTTCCAGCCAGGGTAAGTCTTGACCCAACAAATTTTGGGTGAAGAACTTCACATCATTGGATATCTAAACAAACCCCCTCAAGATAAATGGGCACACTAACCCTGAAACTGGCAGCCTTAGCGCTTCAGTCCTCAAGCAAATAAATTCAGTTGAATAATAAGTGGTTGCGTTGTAAAGCTCAAGCCAAATGAAAATCAGCCGAATTGGTGATTGATTGGTTGAACTTTGCAAGAACTGCAGAACTTGAGACAATGTATTCTTTAGACAGAAAGGATTACTTGTTGAACGAAATGAAATCTGTGAAGATTGTATCATTCATTGGTAAGACCAATTCTTAAATATCAGCAGAATTTGCTCCTGCTTTGGCTGAATATATTTGGACTCTTTGTCCAGTACCCATTCCTAGCTGCCAAATGCTTGTAATGTAAGCCTGTTCAAAGGAATATCTCTAGATCTGCAGTTGTCCTGTTGCACAGATCTCTGCAAGATTCTGTGGGTAACCATAAACCTTGAGGGGCAAAGCTTAGGAGTCCTTTCCTTTTCCACAACCTGAAAATCAGTTTTGTACGTCACCCCTTTCACTCTCTAGTGACCTTTGTATGAATGAAAAAAAATGAATGAAAACCTTTATTGCCCCTTGGGGAATTTGTTTTACACTCATGGGAACCACAATAAACATAACCACAACAAACATAGAACAACAATAACACAGCAAATTGTGACTTTGGAACTTTAAGTATTTGGACAACTTAAGGAATCAATAGATAGATATATTTAATAATACGCATCTAAAATGTTAAACAGCTTAAAGAATCAATAAATAGATATATATTCAATAATGCACATTTAAAATAAATCTATGTGCCCATAGAAGATCCATTTAATAATTGAATGCTCCTCGGCACAAATGATGTAATATGTCGTTTAGTTTTTGTTCGGGGCATTCTAAATCTACATCCAGAGGGGAGGAGGGAATATTCTGTGCGAAGTGGGTGCACTGGATCCTCCAGTATCCTCAGTGCCAAATTGAGGGTATGCTGGTCAGTAAGATTTGTGATGCTTTTTTTAGGTGACTCAAAAAAGTGCTAAAACAAATACTCCTTAGTCCTCTGATAAAGTGGGCATTGAACCAGAAAAATTAAAAATTGTCCACAATTTGATGGATGGCTGAGTCATCAAAGGTGTCTTCCTGATAAAGTTTCACATGAGAGAGCTAATTAGGGAAAGTGCTGGAAACCTGAGAGCTTTCCTGTCTGACCACAGAGCGTAGCGGGATTGCACTTGGATGTTTGGTGCAGTGCTGTGGACAGGCAGACACCGTGCAAATCACCTAGTTTACGCCAGATAACCAGCCCGCCGGGCCGTTTGCTGTTTACTCAGCAGTGCTCCCTGACCCTCTCAATTCGCTGTCAAGATGTAAACTACAACTCTGAAATAAGAACCAGAGTCTGCTGACATTTTACTTAGACCAAAATACGGTGTTCACCTCTGAGCCACATGCAAGCGCTCTCCGTGAGGCGGCTTAGCGAAAGAGTTATGTTAAACAGATGTTATAGGGTGTTTCAGAAAGGGTTATTCTATTCTGCAGATACAATATATTCACTGATACATTTGGCTTCCTGCACTAGGTGTAGTTTAGTGGATATCATTCTTTTTCTTTTCTGTCACTTCCTCTCCTCACTGTCTTTCTACCTCTCTTATCTGTCCGTAGGGAGCGCCAGGAGAGCCAGGTCTGTCTATCATTGGCCCACGAGGACCTCCTGTAAGTGTTTGCTCTGTCATTGCTTAAACTCTTCAACATCTTCCTCTAATGTCAGATCTCCAGAGTAGATGCAGGTTATAGGTGCAGATTTTAGCTTTTGGCCTCAATCCTATGATTCCAAGAGTTCTTGGCAAGGGGTTGTTCTATTTTCTTTCCCCATTTAACTTACAGACCACCCCAAAGTGAGTTCGATAAATATATGGTCTAGGCTAGATAAGCAGGATCAACGTCATCTAGCACACTACTGTATGTGGAGAAAATCCAATGAATCTCGTCTAATCAAGACTTGATCTCTAATGTGCACGAACAGGACAGGAATCCCACTTCAGCTTGTATGGAAGCACTTACACTTCATCAGTGTATTTCGGGGCTGTGACTCCCACGTAATGACGCCCATTTAGAATCTCATCTTCATTAGCAAGAAGGAACGAAAACATCCCGGCCCTTGTCATTATAATCCAGTCATTAGACGTGCAGATTGTGCTGTATCTGTTAATGAGTGGTCAGTCATCAGGCGAAATGGGGCTTGTCCCCAAACTGGCACTCTTTCCCTTTCTTTGCATTCCATTCAGCAAGACAGAACTGTAATGTTACGCCGTCAGAAGCGCAATTTCCTTGTTGATTATGCCGTGCAAAACTTTGTCCTGTGGTTTCCCAGTTCATCCAACACACTATTATGGCAGGGCCATCAGACTGTTCAGACATCTGTTTTTCTGCTTGATGATTATACACTTTTCTATACCTCTGACCCATCACCTCTAATAAGGCGGTCAGGAGTGGACATCAGGCATAGAGAACTGGTGACAGGTGAAGTTTCATTGCAGGGCTGCCTCAAAGGGAATGTCTTCAGCAGTTGTTCTGAAAGCATAGGCTTTGTCCTCATCTCCAAAAGGGTCACAGAGGTTGATTTGAGGCAGAAGTGTGGAGAGGCCAGCGGAAATGACTGCTTTAGCCAGGCAGGTAGACCTGATAGTTTCTTTTTCACACATAAGTGGAACAGTTATGGAGTAAACAGAGAGATCATTAGATGATGTGTTGAGTTTTCATTACATTTACAGTTATTGTCTTAGCTGATCAGGTCAGGGCCAAGGTTTTTGAAAGTTATAAAGATACAACATAAATACAAGCTATTCTCGAATACGCAAAAGGAAAGAAGAAATACTTTTTATTTCTTACTGATAAAAACTGAGGCTATCAAAACAATTAAATAAATGTGATTATTCCTATGATTTCATTATATCGGTCTTTGGAAGGTCAATTAATTACATGAATTACAGGATATATATATATACAGGATATATATATATATAGGTAAAATTGTTACTTTAAAAACAAATACATTTTTCCAAAATCCCTTTTGTAGATTCCTTAGTACCACTGGACCTCAGTTTGAAAACCCCTGTCTTATGTGTCTTTGTGTTTGTCATATTTTGTTCAAAGTACACTTTGTCCTGAAGACGACTGAAAAGTGATATTTAATCTGGGTTTAATTCCAAGATTAGATTGCGGTCAAAAAAAAAATGTTGTATCACTCCTGAAGAATGTTATGGATTGCGTCCATAGTGATTTTTTTTTTTTTTTTTTGCTGGACTGGACTTGTATTCAATTGTTTTCTATTACTTTTTGTTACATTTTTGTGCCAACAAAATGAATGTTGTCAGTCCTGTTTTGGGTGATTCTGAGGGGGCACATGCTGCTACTTCCATTATTCCAGACCTTTAGGTTCCCAAGGCAGAGAAAATCAGCCATGTTCCAATAACTACCTGAGACCCAGACACACAATCCCCTTCATTAGCTCCGTTCACCTCTTCCTTGTAATTTTCTCTCAGGTTGCTCCAACGCGGCCTTTTTTTTGCCAGGCATATTGAATGACTTCCTTTTTTCCCAAGGGCTGCAAAAGTTTATTCAGGAAAGCAAACTTAGTATTGTTCACAGGATAATGTAGCACTAATGATTACTGACATTTACTTATTCAGAATGTGAGAGCCAATAAGACAAATTAAATAAGGACAACTCTAATGTTTTCCAGTTAGTTCTTTCCAGTGTTGAATTTCAGTCAGTGTCCCACAGTTTTTAGAGCTTTATTTGTCTTTGTCTCCTCATCCCACACAAAGTGCTTCCTACAGAGCAGGAAGGCTCCTGTCCTTCAACCTCAATTACGACACAAGTTTGGAGGAACAATACTCCGTCTCTCAACACAGACCTCCTTTCATCGAGTTCACATAATCCTCATGTTTTTCGTATAGAAAATAACTGCTTATCTTTTTTCTTTCTGTCTCCCCTCAGGGACAGCCCGGTACTAGAGGATTTCCAGGCTTTCCGGTAAGTGACTTTTGTCTGAAGCCAACTGGACAAACCTCTAGTTTATTTGTGAGTTTATAAAAGCCACCAATTAGCTACTGGTTGCCTTGACCCCTTATTTAATTGATGCACATGGAAATGACTCAAGGAAGTGCGACTAAATGTACAGTAGGCTTGTGCAGCTGTCATATAAGCACTGTAAGGTATATAAATGTCCTAGAACCCTTTCTATAGGCTGTCTAGCTCCTCTGGATATTAAAGGCCCTTTTCAGGTGTTTATTACCCTGGATGATCACTGTTCAGCAGGACACGTTGTTAAAATACAGTACCCTCAGTGTGTCTAGTTAGTGTTTTACCTTGACTTTCAAGGCAATAGTTTTTTTTTTATAATAAACATTGTCATATTAGCTTGTCTAGACAGAAAAATTGGAGCTGTTTTGTGCCTTCACAATATCGCCAACCTGCTGTTCTCCCACTTCTTTTCCAGGGCCCCATCGGCTTGGACGGGAAACCCGTGAGTTTCGCTTCATTCCTTACAAATGTTTGAGTAATTGACACTCATGCAAGTTTTGAACCTCCGAACCCTTGCACCAAATTATTTGGCAGTAATTGATAATTGACGGTCATTTTGGCAATGAAGAGGATAATTATGGTAATAATAATTATGCCAATTATCATAATAAATTCACTATTGTCGCCATCATGACAGAAATCAATTATGATGTGTGTTCAAAGAATGAAGTAATTTGTGCTACCTAAAAGACTAAAGAGAATGGATATTTTGCCTTTGCCTTTTTTCCCCAACCTTACAGGGACAGAATGGTCCAAAAGGTGATATGGTAAGTATCTTTTGTAACCATTTAACCTACCATTGCAGTGCAAAAACAATTTCCTATAAATGTGATCCTAAGAAAACACACCTTGGCTAGAATTAATTGAAGTGTTAAAATATAAATATAAATACTTTTAGTTTAAAGGGACACATAATGAGATCTGTCATGTTCACTTTTACTAGTGAAATACCGCTGGAATAAAAACCATTCGTCATAAAGAGAAATATGTAAAGAAGTAAAACATATCATGAAGAAAAATTTGTCAGTGTCCATAAAACTCACCAGTAGAGCCATTTGTTTTCAAGATGGCTTGTTACACTGATGTTTATCTAGGCTGTAAGCATGGCCATATAAATTCACAAGAACAACACTCTTGTAGTTTGATTTATGGGTAGAGTGACTGAATGGCATGTGTGTGCGTGTGCGTGTGCGTGTGCGTGTGAGTGTGCGTGTGTGTGTGTGTGTGTGCGTGTGTGTGTGTGTGTGTGTGTGTGTGTGTGTGTGTGTGTGTGTGTGTGTGTGTGAGAGAGAGGGGAGAGAGAAAGAGATGATAGACCACATTTCATTCAGTGGGGTTTGTCAAAAGTAACTTTAAGTATTTAGTCGCCTGTGGTATTAAAACAAGGACATTGGGTTGGCTCTGTCCTCTTAAACTGCGACTTGAAAAATGTAGTCAACAGTTTTCTTTTTGTGATGAAAGACAATGGGCAGATAGTTTAGGCTCCCAGGCTGTGCGCTTTAAACCATTCCTTATGAAATATAGTGCAACCTCTATGTTCCTTCTTTTATAGCATCGTGAGAAAAGGCCAGCTTAAAAACTATAAAAGAGAAGCACTTTTCCGAAATGACACCTTTATAAGACAGCATCAGAGCTGAACGGCCCCTGCTGAGCTTTTGAACATGCTTCACTGAGCTTTCAAAGTAATACATAGTAGCCTATATATTTATATAATTTCATTGATAAGTTTCTTCTCAGAATCTTCACCCTCCACATTTGCTTTTAGCCTTATATGGAAGTATTACAGAAATTGATTTGTTGCTATTTCTAAATCAATATTATGACTTGGAATCAATCTAACTGTCATTTCTAAGGTTGTGGGTTATATGTTTTTCAGAGGGCATGATGAATTGTGGGGCATTGATTTATTAAAAGCAGCCACTGGTGCTCTCCATACAAACACACAATGATACTTCTAACCTAGTAAAAACACTTCAAAATGGTGTTAGTTTTTTAGCAATTAGCCTTTTTTGTATTTCCTTTTTCAACATAAGAAATTAATTTATAATGAACTGTTTTGTGTGTTTGTGCATGTTATGACTGAGAGGTTTGGCACTGTTGGTCGTAAACAGGAAAATATAATCCAGTAACATCCCGTATTGTAATTGTGATTATTTCCACAGGGTCCTCGTGGTCCTAAAGGAGTACCAGTAAGTATTTGCTTAAATATATTAATACATCATCATAATTCCACAGTTTTTATGTGGCAGTGGAATGTCATGCATGAATTATGTTGGATGGATTTTTAATTGTTTTGTTAAAATCTTATTTTTTCAGGGCGAACCTGGTCCAAAAGGAGAGAAGGTAGAATCATGCTTAAAATGCATTAAAATAGCAGCCAATTTTCTTATATTTTGTGAGGACGACACATGATAGATTTTGTTTTTCTTTGTTTTTCTTTTTTATTCTAGGGTGTATGTGGTGACTACACTCACAGGGTGAGTGAATATTTTATTGAACTTATTGTTTTTGTGATATCATAAACACTGTGAATGTTTCATTTATGGTTTAAAGTAAGCTACCAAATATGCTTCAAAGGTTGTCTGGTGTTGAAAAATCCGAAGTATATGTTTTCATTCAGTTTGTCAAAGTGATTTCTTTCGTTTACCCTTAAAAAGACATGTACAACATGTTTTGTGGTTAATTTAGAGACATTAACAGAGGGAAAAAGGGAAGGAATAATGGATTGGCAGCTTGGATAGTCTCAGATAGGCAGCACATGCCAAGGCAGGGCCTCAAATTTGATCAGCCCTCTCTCGGGGAAATCACAGTTTCTTGTAAACACAGCAATTTTACCAACAGCCTGCTGAATTAGATTTGATAAGACTCTCTGTTAAAAGGGTTTTTTGTAACAGCCCTAGCCTATTTAAAAGTAATTTTGCCCTTTTGAAGCCATTTTATCAATTAAGTAATCTCAAAAACAACACGCAATATAGAAGCAGAAAATAGTCTTGGCAGTAGATGTTTCTACTGAATCTGTGTTTTGCTTGAAAAAGAAAGTACAGAAACAGCAGCAGGACACGTACAGTTGATAGATTTGTTTCTAAGAATTTAATCGCTGCTTTTATTGTGTAAGTGTAGTCAGTATACCATACAGATATATCACATCAAAACAGTCATTTTTCATGCATGTCAGCCAGGCCACGTGCACTATTTAGAAAGCTGCACATAAGGGAGGTCTTTTTGGGTGGTTGTAGCACTGTAGGTTATTTGCAGTTAGGGTTAAACCCAAAGGTCACTGCGCTAGACTGAAAGGATACACCCTTCAGTGATGGAACAAAAATGGGTATTATCACTTGAATGTGTGTGTGTTTATGTATCCGTATCCATGTCCGTGTATTTGTATGTTGGGCCGTTTTAAGCAGGGGCTCCCAATGAAAACGCTGGCAGCTTTGCGCTCCAGTCAGGCTCTGATGTTGAAGGTTTGTGGGCTGTTCGCTGTCCCTCATCCCTAATACCGTGATGTGTGTGTTACAGTCCTGCTGCAAAGAGAGACATAGCTGAAAACTGTGCTCTAGTTTATCCACATGCACTGTTGGAGGTGCAGAGAGGTGCCTGTTATTATAACTGATTGAAAACTCTATAGGAATTTATAATGACACGTTTTAACACACAGCTGTTTTCCTGCTTTTTCTTTGGCCTTCTCAAGGAACTTTTATGGTTGTGGTATATCATTTTAAGGTACACTATGCAGCTGTAACTTTATATGTCATCGAAAATGCATCCAAATGTTTTTTGGATATGTTAAATACATAAATACAATGTGTCTTTTATATTTTGATTGGCCTCCCAATGCATAGAGTACCTTAACACAATGTAACATTCTGGTTAAATTGGTGAAAAACCTTCTGCAGGGAGATAAGGATACTTGAAAACACTTGCCTTCCTTATTTGTATGTATTTTTCTCTTACTCGGTAATTCAGTGAGACAATCGGTGCGCTTTGATATATATGATATTATAGATTGTGTATATTGCTTTTTCATATATTGCTGTTATATATTGGAATATATTGGAATATGTACACTACGTTCAGAAGTTTGAGGTCAGTATGATTTTTTTCAAGGATGCATTAAATTTATCAAAAATGACATGACATTTATGTTACAAAAGATTTCTATTTCAGATAAATGCTGTTCTATTCTATTCATCAAAGAATCCTGAAAAAATGTGCCACTGTTTCCAAATCTTTAAGCAGAATAATAACAATAAATGTTTCTTGAGTAGCAAATCAGCATATTAGAATGATTTCTGAAGGATCATGTAACACTAAAGACTGGAGTAATGATACTGACAATTCAGTTTTAAAGCTTCAATATGTAATTGTTTTCGCCGCTAGGGGTAACTAACCTCTTAAAATAGCAAAGGCGTAGGTTGATGACGCATAAGCGGAATTATGGAACTTGTCGTCGTGCCGATGAATCTAATAATGGGATGAGTGAAAACATTGATGTTTAACATGACTGTGGTATGAAGCAGGGCGCGATTGATAATGAGAGACGCATATGCGCCACACGCGAGTCCCGCTTATATAATGGAATAAGGACATTTCATTCTACCGAACTACCCGCAAGTGCTGAATTACTACTCACACAGGTCAGTTTATTTGACGAATGTAGCTTGTGAGGTAACGCAGCGCTGTTTGCCTTGGTCTACTACACTATCACACTAAACTGCATTTGAATGTGTTAAAAGTTATAATGTTATTCTATGTGTTAGTTTGTTGACTGTATGAGACTAGCAGTAAGCTAGATCAACATTAGAATAACATACTGACCATATTCTAACATTTCATTATGTTGAGCTATATAACATTCATTCGTGTTATGTACATGTGCTCACCTGTCTAATAAAGTATCTGCAAGAGTGGCGTCTCTATCAAGTCGAAGTTAGTCGCGGATGTGAAGCTCTCGGCATCTCGAAAACGCCACGCTGATATTGATCCTCGTTTTATTTCTCCTTTTGCCCCAAAGTCTGCTTGCCATGGTCCATAATGTTTGAACGAAACAACAACAGCGTAAGTGTAACGCAGTTGTCCACGTCTGTCGCCATGGTTACTATGGCAGTACGAGCGGAAACCAGGGATAATACGGATATTACGTCATTGACAGGCGACAATGACCAGGGACGAGCCATTGTTTAAAATAGGAATTTCTCTGAAATTAAAAATCTTTGGGAACTCTTGGGAAATTGTAAGTACAAGTGATTTTTGGATATTTTTTTTGTACAAAAATCTTAATGTACCTTTAACATCACAGGATTAAATTACATTTTAAAATATAATAAATTAGAAAATAGTTATTTTAAATAGTTTTTTTTTTTTTTTTTTTACTGTATTTTGTTCAAATAAACACCGGCTTGGTGAGCGTAAGAGCATACAGACCTGAAACTATTGAACAGTAGTGTATATTCCATGTACAGTAAGGTCCAAAAGTCTGAGACCTCATTGAAAAGGTGACCTAATTTTAAATTAGAATTAGAGTGCAAAATTTGATAACTTTTGGAACCATAGATGTACATTTTTATGTGTAATTCACCGAGCAAAATTATGAAATACAGGCAACTCACAAGAAGGCAAGTTGTATTTAGGGTAATATCAACTGTCAATGGTATATCTATAAGTCAATAACTCTTCAATCTGTGCTTTGGAATGATGCTGATCTCAACAGAAACGCCGTATTGTCAACGTCTGTGCTGGAGGACAGGCCACAGTAAGTCTGTTGCGAAACTCTCTTTGTGGCAAGACTGAATCCAGCCTGATCTACACAGCATTGCTGCAGAGTTACAGGTGCCGTCACAGTGGAGATGAAACATTATCATTGGTAATGTTTGATATGTGAATTAATAGGGCTGTCAGTCAACTACAAATGATCCAAATCGAATCAAATGCATAGTTTATAGTCTTTTACCTGCATATTACTAAACATACATCTTTTATGTTTAATTTGAGATATTAATTTGATAATTGTGAGAATCTTTACATTTATAAATAGCAAACCTACAGTACTCCACTCTGATGGACCTGTGACTCTGTTCAGTGATGCTGAATCCTTTTGGCTCTGTCTCTCTATCCCCTTGCCTTGCTTTTTCCTTACTGTTCACTTTCTTTTTCATTTGTTTGTCTGTTTTTTTCCCTTCCCCTCCTCATCTATATCTGGCCCGTTTCCTTCCTTTGGCCTCCTGGTGAACTTGTTGGCCTGGTGGTTTTGTGCACCGTGGCCCACCTGTGCTTTGTGACCTCAGCAGATGTTACCCATCACCGTCCGCAACATGCCCTCAATAAGCCCTCTAATCCTAAAGCGCCTCAAGGTACATCTCTCTGCCACCCTCGCACCCCTTCCTTACGGATGCCAACCTCTATCCACCGACTGCCAGCCAGGCCTCTTAGTGCCACCTGTGTTGAGTTCATTAACAAAGCTCGAACAAACAGCCGGGGTTGAATTATCTTAGCCAATAGTTGCATTGTCTTGATATGACATAGTCCACTTGAAATAAACTTCTTTCCTAAAGTAATGTCCAATTCACAAAATTTATAGGCTTATAAACTCTACCCCACATCAAGAACTTCTGTCAGGCCCTCTCTGTCTTCTATGTCCATCTGTTTTAACTGGACATTATCTCAATAAAATTCTCTAATACATAATGGATTGTCCGCATATGTCTAGTCCTATGATAATGTTGGGTTTAAGGATCGGTCAGGTATTTTTGAGCTGATTTTGGATGTAAAAGATTAATACAACTACTAGAGAATTTTGGATGCGATTAAATATTTGACATGGAGTCTTTTAGTTCATGTCTGTTTTAATTAGTAACATTTACAGTTCATGTGTTAACATTAGTTAATGCATCTGGTATCATAAACAATAAACAAAAAAATGTTGTAGCATTCATTATATTCATAATGTATTAAAGGCCACATTTGTCCTGGTTACGGTGTAATTATGTAAATTAGTTCTGGGTAATATTAATTGATATGCACTTACTGTAGGTTCAGGTTTAGGGTTTGTTTTAGTGATAGTTTCTTGTAATTATGCATAATTTACTGTTAGTACTATAGTAAATACATTTAACATGTATTTAACACATGTATTTAACACATTAAAATAGTGTTCCCATGTTAACTAATGTTAGTTTATGCAAATTGTTAAAAATGTATTTATATAAGTAGGAATTAACCAAAATTAAAGTATTTTTCATTATTTAATTTTAGATATTGCATTAACTAACGTTGACATATTATCGTAGAGTGTATTAACTGACTTTCAGAACATATGCATTTAAAATGAACAGTCTTTTTTAGGAAAATAGACCAACAAAATCTTATGACAGCAACTTGCACTCATAGGCGTGTCCAATTTGTTTGTCCAATCAGATGCTCTAAAGAAATAATTACAAAAACACTCGTTAGGCCATTTCATTGGGTGTTTAAAAGTTCAAAATGTATATATTTTATTCTTCGTCAGTCTACAATGACTCGTCAGATTCCTCAAGAACAGTAAGCAGGGCTAATAACAAAACAAACATAAGGTTTAAAAAAAAATGTGACAGTCAAAAGATAACACAAAAATGAGACGGCTTAGCAGAAAAGTGAGGCTGTTCTAAAAGGCTCTCTGCTTTTACTGCCCACTCCAGGAAGTGCCCCTGGCACAGGTTGACCACGGTTGGCACCCGTCCTCCACCTTAATTCTACAGGTGTGTAGTCTGTGCACACCAATTTCGAGTACCATGCTTGGAGACAATGGTACAGACTGTGGAAGACAAAAAGTGTTAGGGAAAGATCTTTGCAGCTGATTGGATGGGTCTCCGAGTTGGGTCGGGTCTGTGCATTGGATGGAGATCATGGAATGTCTCCATTTAATGGATCTACATCTGGCCTCATAAATCAAATCTCGACAAGTCCTGTCAAGGAATAAATGGATAAAATATGGATCTGAAGCTGATGGATGCGTTTCGGATTTCTTTGAGCTTCAGACTTTGCTACTGAACAGAGACCGTGTTAAAGAAAGGGTTTTCTTTGTCACGGTATCTGCTCTATTTGTGGTTAATCAGTCTTGTACACGGTTGCCAGTATGTAGGAGGTCTTAATTTTGTGTCTATAGTAGCAGACTTGGAAATAAATGCTTTTAATGGAAGGAAAATTGAAAGTTCTAACACCAAATTTTCCGTTTGCAGACTAAGCCTCTTTAATGTTGAAAACAGACATTTTAAAAATTAATTACACAGCAGAAATCTTACGTAATCAGTTTTCCTCATGGTCTCTTCTCAGGAAGAGTAAGATATTGTTTAGTCGAGTCTTATTTCCTATTTTCACATCCCTCTCGGTGTGTAAATACTGGACACTTTCCTGTAGATGATTTTGTTTAGTCTCTTTTTGTATTGAAGGTCTCGTCTTGCTCATAACTGAGAAGTACCCGAGATAGTTTTCAAACAGCCATAAGTGCATCGTGTAGAGCAGTGGTTTTCAACTGGTCGGTCGGTAGGATTGCGGACACCTGGGAAAAGTTATGCTAAATGCAATTGATAAAATAAATAGGCTTAACAACATTTCAGAGGGAGGAGAAAAATCTTCTCATATATTTTGTTCTTTGCGTAAAAGGCTGTGTCCAATCAAACTCACCAGAAAAAAACATGACCCGGAATTTATGGAATTTGAGTTCACTTACAGTGAGGATAAAATTCAAGGTTTCAATTTTAAACAACAAAATATTTTGGGTTCCCACTTCATGTCCAATTCTAAATAGCGTCTTCGAAAAAAACTCAGTTGGGAACCACTGATTTAGACCTGACTGAAGAAGTTTCATGGTGCCACTAGCAAAATTTTAGGGTTTGTTAAGTTTTAGACATAAGTTAAAGGGATACTTCACCTCTGGAAAGATGAATGTGTATTTAAAATGGGTCATTTATGTAGAAGAAATGTGAAATTATTTTTGAATTTGGAGCTTTCTTGACTGAGAAAAGCCAGAAAATGTATTTTTGGCTTCTGTGGATGAAAGACAACAACTCCCAGAATGCACTTGCTTCGCTGCCCTAGGAGGCCACGCGTACCGGCAACAGATCGCAGTAGTTAAACAACAAGTCTAGGCTACTAGTGAGTCTCCGTGATGAGTCTGCCGGAAAATGTGTTTCGAGATCGCCCAAAATGTCCGGGATTCGGCTTTTGCGTTCTACAGTCGCCATTCATCATGTTTACTGTGGCGAGCAGGACGAGTGAGGGCCGCGGGAGAACGGCGCGAGGCCGGTGGCGTGATTACCGATTAGCGACACATGTGAGACGCACCGGTCTCGTATCTCTCACGGAGGACCGGGAATTTTCTTAGCAATGTTAAAACGCACATCAACCGATCACTTGTTTAGCGTTCATGTAAACACTACATTCAGATTCACCAATCGGAATGAATTAAGTTAGATTGAAACAAAAGGTGTGCATGTAAACAATGGATGGCGACTGCAGAAAGCAAAAGCTGAATCCCGGACATCGACGGCCGGACATGTCCGGGAAAAAGAGGATGGTAACCCCTGCTATATATTCCGCTTTCTCCACAGAACAAGGGCCTGCTAAGCTTAGCTTCCAAACAAAAATGTCTGACACTGTGTACATTCTGCGAGTGAGATACCAGCCTCTATTGGCGGGTTGAGAGCATGCAGGACAGCCCCTACTACTGACTGTAGTCTTTAGCCTCTGGTCAAAAAATCCTCCGATGACGCAAAATGACGATTTTTTCGTCATCGGAGGATTTTTTCCAGACAAAAAATACATAAATCTCTCGTCTTAGGGGGATATGAGGATGGAAAGCAGGTGATTCGAAAATACTACAGGTTTTCTACTAAAACAAAGCGTAATGCTAAATCCTGAAGTATCCCTTTAATGGTTAGTGGGCCACTGAAGAGGTTCTTAAAAGCATTAAGTGAAAATTTAAAAATGTTCCTAACTTTTTTCCCAAAATTTCCCCCCCACTATTTTCCAAACATGGTACTCTATAAACTAGAATAACATCAATCATCTCATCCTGACACTTTGACTTTCAACTTAACCTTCAAACTTGGGTTCCTCTCAGCTTCAAATCCATTGTTTCATTTAATTATTGTAAATATTTTTTTAAAGAAAATCAAAATCACATTTTATAAAAGATTTTGAGTAAATATTCCATCAACAAATTTGTTCATTCTTTAATTTCATATCTCATTATTGTGAATTACTGGATTTGAATCGGATTGGATCCTGCCACTGATGTTATGAATTGTACTTTATATCCAAATGATTTCTTTATCTCAGATGCTAACTTCCTGTCTCTCAGCAGGGCGAGCCTGGAGCACAAGGACCACCGGGACCTCCTGGCCCCCCAGGGCCTTCGGGGACTCCTGGTCTAAATGGTGTTAGTGGGCCCCCGGTAAATCTCGCTTTATTATCTCATACTATATGATGTTTTACAGAAAGTTTTCTGTGATTGGTAGGTTTAGGTGACAAAATATACAGTTTTTTACAGTATAAAAATGTGTGTGTGTGCGTGTGTGCGTGCGTTTTAACTATCTACCTACTCTTTTTCGGCAAAGGGTAAACCCGGAGAACCTGGAAAACCTGGAAAAGACCCAAGGGTGAGTATTCGAATACATGCATTGTCATCCTTACCTTCATAGCACGGATACTCAACATCAGAAATCTATAATGCTTCAAACTGAAATGTTGTTTCTTTTTCTTTGATTTTAGATGCTACCGGGGCTGAAGGTAAGCTTGAAAACCACACAGCTGTCCAGCTGCACAGCAATGATAGTATTTTCCACAGGCGAGTCATAAACAGGCTCACATGAAGTTCACACACAGTTCAGCAGCCTACAGGGTGGGTCCGCTCTGTCTTTGCCAGTACAGAAGGGGTGGATACGCCATAATTGATTAACCGTGTTGCTGTTGGATAAGTATGTATTTCCCCTGATCTGTTAATTGCCACTGAGTTTATACTGGGAATATTAATTGTGCTCCATTTAGTCTACTAGTCCCTTGTAGGAGCGTACTTCAGCTCTCTATAAAGATTGCCTGCCGGTCTATATAAGAGCTGTAACTGGAGGCTTACTGCTTTGGACATCAAGTTCCCAATAAACGAATACCATTCTGCTTATAGCCCCTTTTAAACAAATTCTCGATAAAAGCCACAGAGCAAATAGGTCTTGGATGGATATTTGATTGTTTTTTATTTTTATTATTTTTATAGGGTGAGCCCGGTGTACCTGGACATAAGGTGAGTGTGTCCATCAAAGTTCATGAGTAAACATTTATTGTTTGTGTTATCCGAAAAGCCATTTTTTAAATCCCACATCAACTAGAAATTTGGCGCTGCTGCTGATTGCTTAAACAAAATGGATCCTCCTTCTCAGAGGAACCTTCAGGAATTAAGCAGAATGACGCATCAATTAATCATTCGGCAGAGTGATTGAAAACCTCTAAGTTGCAGGGCAGAGCCCTGAATGTTAGTCTTATTAATCGCTATGCTAGATGAAAACTTTGAAACTTGGAGAAAGAAGCTTGGCAACGTCATGCTAGACCATGGATAAAATATTAGTGGATTAGAAAGAACACAATTCATCTGGTCAAACTCTACCATTTGCTTCCTGCATGGCCTTTTTTTCTCTTACTGATTTTGTTCCTTATCTCTCAGGGTGATCGTGGTGAAGGAGGTCCAAGTGGACCTGAAGGCCCCAAGGTAAGAATCTGTAACCTTTGACTGGTTTAAGCAGCTTAAATAATTAACCTACTCCACAGGTCACCCATCACTTCTGGGTCAACCCATTACATAATCCCATACATCAGATTGACAGCCCCTTTTGAGCCTGATTCCTGTTGTTTTGTCAATCAATGTCTTGAAGTTTGGGTGCAGAGAAAGGCGTATTCAAATTATATCCTTTATTTAATCAGGCCTCCAACAGAAGAGAGTGGGATTTCATCTAAAAGTGTCATTAGGTGTGACATCAGATACCCAAAACATATAGTTTTGATTAAGCCAGTGGGACGGCACCTTTATTGGTTGAGTTTAAATACCACTGGAGCACTAGAGGATTTAGACAAAGTAATGGCTGATAACAGCATCTGTTTGGGGTTTTACTGTCTTCCCCTTCAGCAATGTGCTTAACTCTAAAGTCATTGAGTGCATTATCCCTGAGGTAATGAAAGATTGAATCAAGATAGTAGATGGGGCTTAGTGTAATGCCCCCTATTCTTACAAAGGCTGGATTTATTTGAACCTAAATATAGTAAAAACAGTAATAGTGTGAAATATACTTACAATTTAGAATAGCTGTTTTCTATTTTAATACATTTTAAAATGCAATTTATTCCTGTGATGGCAAAGTTGAATTTTCAGTAGCCATTACTCCAGTCTTCAGTGTCACATGATCCTTTAGAAACATTTATTATTATCAGCAATGCTAAAAGGAGTTTTTTTTAGGTGCTTCTTAATATTTTATTTGAAACCGTGATACATTTTTTCAGGATTCTTAGATAAGAATTTATTTGAAATAGAAGTATTTTGTAACTTTACAAATGTCCGTACTGTCACTTTTGATTAATTTAATGCGCACTTGCTGAGTATGTAACCATATATTGTAGAGAAAACTATCTTTTGGTCTTTTTTTTCTTTCTTGAATACTTTCCTGCACACAATCAATCTTTCCACACTTGTTTCCAGAATAGCACAGAACAGTGGGTCAAACAGCTTAGCCTATGTGAAGTTACAAGTGCATTGATTGACACTTTTTGAGGGATACATGTTGGCACAAAAACCACATATAATTTGTTCCATGTGAAATTGAATTTGCTTTGCTTTGAAACAACCTATATAGTTCGCAATCTTGGATTTGTTTTTCGCTTTTACCCGTGGGAACTCTGGAACAACCTGCATATCGATTCCCATCCAATCTACCTTAGTGAACTTGAGCTTTCTTCCATCAGCCACATAGTTCTTGTCCAACACACGCACCCAGTCAATATCTAAAGCTAGATTGATAGTAAGCATGTCACACAGTGAGCTTATGGAAAATTCCTCTATTCTAGAGTTAGACTGAAGTAGCTTTATGTTTGTCACGTTTATGTTCACTTTTTTAAACTTAGCTTCAGGTGAAATGTTTTGTGCTACTGCAGAGAAGCAGCTATTTTGCACAACCGCACCACCTTCTGGATACTGGCAAGTGTTGCGCTCATAAAAACTCACAAAACCAAAGATTAATGAAGGCAGCTCAAAATGCATTCTCCCCTGTGTGCTGAGGTTGTCTCCTGTCATGGCCTCTCGTTTCTATTCAGAAAAGAGATGTCTTTACATTCATCTGTCAGAGAGGCAAAGGGCCAAGTCAATGGCTTTACAATTAAAAGGTTCAAATCAGAGGAGACATGTTTTCCGGCACATTACCAACGCCATTAATCAACAGCGGACTTTGTCTTTCTCCCTCGAGACTTTATTTCTGAAAAATTACTGTCTGTCGCCTTCGTGGTTGTTTAGTTGTTTACTCAGCACAGCCAAACCACGCGGCATTGAATAGCACAAAAAAGAAATGTTTGTTCAAATAATTCCTCCACTGAACAGGAGACAGAACTGGTTGTTTAGATAAATTATGTCATGGACTGAAACTGTTGTCCTGTTGCTGTGAGAGATTTAAATTAGTTGCAAATTAGTTGTTTTGGGCTGAGGAAAAGTTTATTTTGCATTTCATAGCATATTGATCACTTTATTTGCTTTGTTTCTCTTTAGGGAATTAAAGGAGACGAAGGACTGAAGGTAAGAAACGCATTTGGTTCTACTTGCTTTTTTTTTTAAATCATGTTTGGAAGTTGAATGCTAAAATACTTACTCAGCGGTAAGTAACCTATTCGTAGGTTGATCAACTCCATAAAGTGTAAACACTGCGTCTTTATGGTGCTATCAAAACATTAATCTGTTTGTTTGATCTTGACCAGCTCAACATGGCAACATTGACTCAACCAATAGCATGGGATTGGGGGAGGGGCTAACTGTTTGTTTAACCAATGGTAGACGAACTTGTAATTGCGTGTGGTGACACAAAATTTGCACTTCACCTTTACATATTTTGTTGTTTTTGTTGTTCTGTGTGTGCAAATCCTATATTTGCATTCAGTTTTGATTATCATATCATCTTTGAGGTTTATTAAAGTGGAAACACTTTACAGTAAGGTCGTTAACATTTGTTAACTACATCAGTTAACATGACCTAGCAGAGCAATATTTTAACAACATGGATTAATCTTTGTTTATGTTAGTTAATAAAAATACAGTCGCTGCTCTCCCTGCTCTTATCCATGCTAGGCTGCATGAATGGCCAGGGAGTTCTTGCCCAGGACGGGACCATACCACCAATCCAAACTTTTTGCTAATTAATCATCTTTGACAATAATAGTCCTGACAGAATTTTACAGCCTAAGCATACATTCAGGCCTATGTATAAAACAAATTTATAAAGAAAAAAACTCTAAATAATAAATCAGCTCAATAGCAGATTCCAAGTGATCAAGAGCTTTTGGATTTCCATTTAAACCCATCACAAGGGTTCGATAAGTAGTGGCAGAAGCAATGACATACATCTGAGTGAACGAGATGGAGGGAAGTTACAGAGGGAAGGGCATAAAAAATGGGATTTAAACACTGTCCTGTGTTGTGTCCGAAATCGCCTCCTATACCCTCGTTCACTATTCCCTACATTAGTCCAATAATATAGTCCACTTGAAGAAGTGAATGAAAACGAGTGAGTGAATTCAGACACTATGTCTGCCGGAAGGGCTGCTGCTTTTGCATAGTTTGTGCTTGTGGTTTAATAATAGTAACTTAGGAAACTGGCAGCTCTAGTAGTAAAATGAAAAGATTTATCTTGAACTCTGCCATGGAAACTAGCATCAACCTTATTTAAACAATTTAATAATCAATTAAAAAGGCATTTATACCGGTATGATATTACACTATAGCCACATTGGACCAGCGTTTTGGAAAATGGATGGATGGAAGATTCAGCTGCGGGCGCCATCTTCTGGCGAGACGCGGGAATTCATTCATTCATTGCATTATGGGTTGAGCTTATATCGGTTGTACTCATTATTGCAGTGCACTGTGGAATTGAATGAGTGCGCTCGATAATGTCCACTGTGGTTTCGATAACGTCCACTGTGGTATTGATAACGTCCACTGTGGTTTCGATAACGTCCACTGTGGTGAGGGGACAGCCACTACTAATGGCTGTCCCTTCAAATAGTGCCCTATTAAAAGGGTATGGGGGCGATTTCGGACACAGACACATTCAAATAAACCTGAAGGACTTGGTTAGCTGGATCAGGTGAATTTAATTAAGGTTGAAGCTAAACTTGCCCTCCATGAACTGAGTTTGACTACCCCGGCTAAAGCATCTTGAAGGAGCAGTATGGAGAATAGAGAGTAAACCTAAACATTTAAAGATTTATGTTTGTATAACTGTATCACATGTCTGAGGCATTTGCTCCTACTGAAGACGTGCATCTGCTGGAGTGATTACACTGTTTCTCAATGGGGAGGTTTTGGCCTGTAAAGAGGAGTGGGACGCACGTAAAGTTTACACCTGCTGATACACAAATAGTCCCTACAGGATTCAGCTATGCAGACTGTCTAACTGCTTAATGCTGAATGTTGTCCTCTAAAGCCAGCAGTGATAGACAGCCTCCCTGAACTGATCTGCGTAAGATGGATGAGTTGGAAGATGGATGGATTAAATAGATAAAAATAAAATACAACAAAAAAAATGGGGGGGGTGAGGGATGGAGTGTGAATTTTTTTTATTTTATTTTTTTTTATTAAAATTTTCATTTGAAAATAAACAAAATACGTGTAAATTAGGCCATTCCGTGAAGTATCACTATCAGGCTGAAATTCTGATTCTGAATCCAAAGAACATTTTACAGCTGTTTAGAAACTTTGGTTTCATTTCACCCACCTCTTCCCTTCCCCTAAGTTATTACTTTTTTTAAATATATTTTTCAATGATAGCTAGTGAACTCGCCAATTATAGACAAGCTGGCTGATGATTAGTTTTCATTTCCTTACTGTTGATGTGCATTTCATTGGCGAGGAGTATCCTAGATAAATATGGTGATAATTTTTTAATAAGGTTCATTTAGTTAGCATTAGTTAACTACCTTTGTTAACTGAATGAACAATACTACTTTAGAATTTATTAATCTCAGTTGATATTAATTTCAACATTTACTAATACGTTATTAAAATCAAAGGTTGTATTTGTTAACATTATTCAGTGCACTGTGAGCTAACATGAACAAACAATGAACAGCTGAATTTGTATTAACTGACATTAACAAAGATGAATAAATACTGTAACAAATGTTTTGCTCATTGTTAGTTCATGTTAGTTAATACAATGTTACTATAATACTAATACTTTAATACTAATGTTAAATAACGAACCTTATTGTAAAGTGTCACCCTTAATATTTTAAAGGACATTAAATAATAGTTGACAGCAATTATTGGATTTTTGCAACAAGTAGAATTAAACATCAGATTCTCAGCTTCTTGTAACTTTTAGAACTCAAAAATTCAAAGCTAAGTTTCTTAAAGGTGCAGTAAGTGATTTCTGAGAAACGCTGTTGAAAGTGGATCGGACCGAGCACCACAACACAAAATCCCTTACTGCTTCTGACTAGCAAATAACTTATCGTAGATGGACGTAGATAAAGCCTACCTATTTTTTTTTTTAAATATACTGTATGTCCCACCCCAAACTTCCTGTTTCCTTTTGAAAATACAATACAATAAAGAAAACTGTGCTCTCTAAACAATTTCATGGGGTCTGTATAATAAACTCAGTGTACAGATGAGAGAGCAAGCTGAGGCTTGAGTCCATAGGCCAGACATCTTATGTGAACTCTGTCCCACCGAACTCCTTTACAAGCCTGAGTTTGATGGAATTTTCATTTCCTCTGCACATCCTCTCCTCCCCCCCGACGTCTGTCTCAGGACCACCCTAGAGCCCTATAGACAAACGTCCTGATGCTCACAGGATCAGAGGCTTACTTTAGATCATCATCCTTATTGATTTATCGTTTCTGGCTTCTTTATTTAGATTGTGCCAGAAGAAAACACTTTCTCATCTCATGGTTTTGTTTGGGATCACACAATCCCATGTCTGCATATGTTCTCCAGTTGGCTTCCAGCAGTTTGTGTGTATTTGTGGTGTACAGTTTGTTTTGATCTGCTGAAGATGTTCCCATCTGTGCATTTGTGTAGGGCGAACAAGGGACGGATGGGCAAACAGGAGAGAAGGTACTCTGAGCCTGAGAAATGTAGTTTGTAGTGCATTTAACTTTTGGTGTGTGTATGGAGCGAAAATCTAACTATCATGATATACGCATGGCATTGCATGATCAGTAATGTTCTCAAACCTCTTGGATATAGACTTGCAACACGATATAAGAGACTTGAGATTGAGAACTAAAGTGGACAGGAAGTTTTTAGTGAACAACGTCTTAAATTCTGGTCTGTTCGTTCATTCATTTTCGGATCTCTTCTAAATGTACATTCTTATAACTCATCCACCTTCATTGACGTGTGCACCACTGGTAGACACCAGCTTATGTTACTAAAGTGAGGACTCGCAAGGGCTGAGGGCAGGACATATGCTTTGCAACTGAAACCAGGATGCGCACAAAGACATATGACTCGGTACCGGAGTCATGCTGGGAGACCAGAGGGATTGCACGCTAAGAGAAAAACAGGCCGCTAGCTCGAGACATTCCCTCCTTCCTTCATCTGATCACCTGTGCATCTGATTTACAGGCTTCTAAACCTGCTGTTTGTGGAGAGTCCCCTGTTACACACAGCTTGATGGACTTAGCACACTTATTTTTGCTACCTGCCGTTGTCCCTGCCAAACACATGCTGCCATACTCTTCGATTGTTAGGTCTGTTGTCATGACAGTGCTTTGTGTTTCTGTATTTGAGCGGTCTGTTTAAGTATGAATCTTTTCCTCATCAGACTCAGAAGATGTGCCAGCTGGGGAACTGACAGATGAATAAGCACATCTGCAGCGGTGCTATATTTAGTATTTTTTTATACATTTATATACATATACAACTTGATCAGCGCCTCTAATTGAATGCAGAAAGAGTTTTTTGCGTGAGTTTGGGATATGATTGAGGTTGCAGGCTTGGGACCAGGCTATTGCTTGTTTGAATATATCATTGAGGGATTTAAATGTAGTTGCAATGAATATCCTTTGACTGTGCTCCTTAACACAACACTGTATGTAACAAATTAAGGCAGAATCAAAAACGAACCAGAAAATGGTACTTGCATGTTTTATTGGACGTAGTAGTTCTAATAGTTCCATGATATTCTTTGAAATACTTAGAAATGTAAATAACATTACAGGCTATCATTCAAAATGATTTTTAAAGAAGCATTTATAATACAGTAAAAGCAGTAATATTGTGAAATATTACTACAATTTAAAGTAACCGATTTCTATTTTAATATCCTGTGATGATAAAGCTGAATTTTCAGCATCCTTATTCCAGTCTTCAGTGTCACATGATCCTTCAGAAATCGTTCTGACTTGCTGATTTGGTGCACAAAAAAAAACATTTATTAGCATGATATTTTTTTGGGAAGTTGTGACATTTTTTTTTTTTTTTTTTGATTCTTTAATGACCAGAAAAAAGTTCAAAAGAACAGCATTTATTTGAAATAGAAATCTTTAGTAACATTATAAATGTCTTTACTGACACTTTTGATCAATTGAATGTATCCTTGCTTCATAATCGTGTAAAACAATTTAAGAACTTTTGAACATAACTATGTTAATAGTGTACATAAATATAGTACTATGGTAATAATAAAAGTTTTGGACAAACCTATTATACAATTTAAAATAAAAAAGTGACCCAAATTTTTAAACAAAACTGTTTCTTGTAACTATATTTCAACTTAATCTTTGTCTAGATTCAAGCTTTACTAACTATGTTCATTCTCACAACTGACTTCATGAGGTGCATCCAGGGATACTTTGCAAACTGTATCTAAGTAGTTCACACGTGCAATATGATGACAGTAAAATTAAAAAAGTTAATTTCATATGTTGGCACAAATTATGTTTGTCTAGATAACTCATTTCAATCATTTTAGCATAATAATGAGAAACAGATTAAACTTAAATTTTGAACTAGTATTATATTAACAATGTGTACCATCACTTTACTATGGGACCGACACAGCTCCTTTTTGTTGGGGGAACTGCTGTCTTCCATCAAAAACATCTGTCTTTCTCATTAATAGGCAGTACTAGGTTTTGTGTCATGAAAGCCAGTGGAAATTTATGAGATAAAAAGGAGATAAGCAAACGCTTAATTTACTCCTTTTACTCCTGCAGCCAACAGTGGGTGAGCCTCATCTGTATTAAGTGAGGCTGCTAAAGACTGTCTGCATTTCCCTCCAACTGGAAGAAATATAACACACATTTACAGAAACAATCAAACGTGCACACACACACAGAGTAAAAGACAGATGTACACCCACGTAACGCGTGTTGTCCCTCTGCCATTAGACTCTTATGTCAAGTAGGAATAAGAGATGATGGCGTGACATGAATTTAAAGAACCCCCCAGTGAAGTGGACCTCCAAGATCAAATGAGAGCCGCTTTGTTTCTTTCTCTTTGACATTGGCTCTCAAAACTTCTCAGTTACACGCTCACCTCCAGACCGAGATTGCTAAAATAGAGCCCAAGGGCTATTAAAGCAATAAGTCAGAAGAAGCCATGCATTACAGTGATTTTACTGGGTTTTAGGCACTACATAAATGAAGTTGTACTGAGCACTTAAACATAAATCCAACATAAAACAAGAACATTAAAAAAGAATTGTTCGGCAAAACAGACAGTCCTGTCCCAAACTCAGGTCATTGGCTGGCGTGAGTCTGGCCACACCCAATCAGAATGTTCAATCAAACAGATTGCCATTGCGCTTGGTGCTGCTAGTGCACACTGTGTCTTTAAAAGTCAGAACTGAATTTGTAATATTGTTTTTCTCTTCAAACAAGCATTCTTTGTGTCTCAAAGAACTTGAGCAGTTCATGATGCATGTCTATATATAAATGGAAATTATAAGGTTTATTTTTGAAATTCCTTTCACCCGTCTTCCCTTTATACCTTGGGCCAAGCACGTATATCAAGCTCTCGTATTTCATAGGAGCCAAAGTAAGTCATTACTTATTATGAACTGTCCTGAAGGAATCAAGTTTGTCAGCAAAGATTGCAGCCACTTCTTCTCAGTGCTGATGACTGTTCTCTTCACCTTCCCAGAGTGCCCCTCAACTCCAAAGGCTCCGTCCTCATAATTTTTAGCCTGAAGATTAGCACTCCCATAAATCACTTGCAGCCTGTGTCAGTCCACACACTAGCCTCTGCCCCACCAAGTGCTCCTCACTCTAAAATAGAAGCAGACGGGGTAGAATGAGACATGACGATGGGCAGCAGGGCCTAACGGAATGGTGTGAGTTGATTGGAAATGAAGATGATCAAAGAGACTTCCTGTTTTCAGCATGGGTCCAAGAAGTTTCTCTTTCATGATTAAAGTGATCAACCATCACTACATCGTTCCATTCCCTAAACGGGACGGGTACATGCAGTCGGACTCTTTCATCTACTGGGAACACGCATAAGCTCTCCTACGGCTCTCTGCCTTGTCCAAACCCAACCGCCCTTTCTGGTCCCTGATTGGACGGTGTTTATGAAAGCAGCTGAGTATGACAAGCAGTCTTGTCTCAAGCCCAAAAGCACACCAGACCAGAGTGCCTTGGATCATTAATACCCTCTCAAAATGCACACGTGGCGTCTGTCTCTCTTGATAACCTGCAACCCTCTCCAAGGTCTGACCACTGCACCTGTCAAAGCGGGTTATGCCAAGCTAGGCTCTGCCATCTGGCCTCTGCTCAGACTCACTGGAGTCTTCATGCCATCTTTGACCTCTGCCCTCGACTGCCTGTTGTCTGACCGCCAGTCTTCGAATGTCATGCGTTGTTTTCTGTAGAGGCTTTCTGGACATGTTGTAAAATGCTTCCCTTGTGGCACTACCGTGTAATGTAACGATTGAGGACTGACTAATCTACCTGTTTGTTTGTGTGTTTGATAAACCTACTAAAGAATCCAGCTTAGTTTCCATACTGGTCAAAGCCGGTTTATGATGATTAGGTGTGCTTTGTCTATAGCTGATTGACCAGTGCACTGTTGCTGGTTTACTGTGTTGGGAAAACTTTGCTTTTAAATGCAACACATTACTATGTTGCTGTAATTATTATAGAAAGTAATTGTGTTAATTTGCTACTTTTTGGTGGAAAATGGTGTGTTAATATTGCCTTACTTTTTCTCACTGTCAGCTGACTGAAAATCTCTTTCCTCCAGTGGAAGTTCTTGGCTTACAGTCATCTTTTACATTAGAAATACATTGGAAATGTATATTTTATGTTGGAAATGCTGAATTCCACTGAAACAGCATTTTGACATTTTGAGAACATAAATCTCAGGTTTTTGGTGTAAGTTTAACAAGTAACGGTACAGTCACATTTACTCTTGTTCACTGTTGAAATAGTCATTGCAGTCGAAATCTGCACTATCAGAAATTTCGATTGAGGGCGAAAGATTTCCCAACACAGATTTCACATCTGGTTAAATTTGGTCGCACGCTTTGACCAACAGAAAGCTGCTTGGTTTGAAAGTGACTTCTGCGTGAGCTGTGCTTCATGCATCGCTAGATTCACCACTGTTGACACTTGACCAAAACATTACTTAATTAATGTGTCTATTTGACACGTTACTAGTCCCAACACTGCCAGCACACAGAGCACAACTTGCAATACAGTGGTGAGCAGATGTGCTGGGCAATTCTGGTTTGTCATCGTGTCTAATAATCTGCTGAAGCAAAAGTCTTTCAGTGGTGTTTTGCTTGTGTTATGCAATCTTTGGTTTTGGCTTGTGAATGTGCGACTGCTTAAGTATTGAAATGATGAGTAATTGTTGATGATTTTGCAGGGTGAGCTAGGGATGCCTGGAATGCCTGGGAAACAAGGAGTGAAGGTAGTTCACTTCTACTGCAGCCTATATCTAACCCCATTCCCTTTTACCCATGATCCCCAGCCTTTTATAAAGAACTATCCTTTTTTCCCAGAACCTTGCATGCTCTTTCAGATGCATTCCATTGCTAAAATGCTCCTTTGAGAGCTCAATCTTATCTGTTATGATTTTACGTAGAATTGCTTTCACACCAAAGGCGATTAATAGCTCATTATTACACGGCTCTGTGGAATACTTGATTCTGATTGGTCAATCGCGCCATCCAGCGGTATGTTATTCCCAGATAACAAACGCTGAAAACAGATAACACAGGCTCATCCGGGTTACTGAAGTCAGCAGCGCTATACGCTTGCTAGGAAAGTTTTTTCTTCGTGGAAGTTTTGCATTAAGTGAGCAAATAAAATATTAAAACTCAGTCAAATCAATATTTTGTGTACAGTTATTAAATTATGCCATCCAGTATCGTGGACTCGCTCTATCTTGTTTCATTCAAACACTGCTGCTGCCATTTTGTGACTATTGTTTTGTACACTGTTGGATTATAAAATACAAACAGGTACAATTTTAAAACCGTTTAATCTGAATTCAATATCTCTTATCTCCATAATTATTTATGTGTCAAAATGCTGTGTAATAAGTGGTATGACTGTTTACCGTAGCTCTTAAATGTCCATCTATTTTGAACTTGCCGCGCTAGCTACTGCTCTCTCCGTGGAAGCTTTGCGTTTAAAGACCTAATAAAGTATTTCAATTCAGATCAATATTTCGTGTCTAAATATTTATCTACTTGGCAAGTAGCCGTTTAATAAGCGGGATAATATACATCCAGCCGGCTGTTATCTCAGAATAAACCCCTTTAGGCTGATGCAAGACCGCTTCGCGTCGGGGTCTTTACTCTGTCGGGGGTTTATTCTGAGACAACAACCGGCTGGATGTACATTATCCCTTACTTACACAGGCACGTCACATCTAACCGTCTCACCTTCTGACACTGTAAAGTGGCGTCTGAGACTTGAGGAGGGAGATGGCAGGAGAAAGACTGATGGTGCCACAAGCAGTCAGATCCCCCAGTCACCCTCGACCCCAGTGGGTTGAGTGTCCTCATGCAGCCACAGCTGTGTCTCTAAATCACTGCTTTCATGTCTGCTCATTAGTCTGAGATAACAGACATGAATTAAATAACTGTCATGTGCTCTTTACTATTAATAACAAAGCAATTGTAGGGGGGTGGCTCATTGCAGCACTGCTAGAGATCAGCTATGCGTGCCTGGAGAGCACAAACTTCGACATACAAATCTAAATATTGATTCCAGCATGTGTTTTCTAATTGCTTCAATAGAGATTATGACATCTGATAGAGATAGACCATTGGGGCTTTACGATAGATGTAAACAGTGTTTGGCTAAATAATTACAGAAAATAATCTTCAGTTGAAATTAAGAATGACTTTTTCAGGCAACATATATGATGTTGATTTTCAAAGGTCAGCATTTGAGGATGTGTTTAGGTCTTTTCTCACTGTTTTCCTTTCCTTTCTTTCTCTGATTTTCTAATGTTGACATCTTGCACTCTTAAGGGAGAGCCTGGTTTCCCAGGCGTCCCTGGACGAAAGGTAAAGGCCTGGTTTGGTGTGGCTGTATCTGTAACACATTTGTTGAGCATATGCAATTCTTAAAGAAATGTTTCTGTCACTATGAAGGGCCAGGCTGGTATTTCTGGTATCCCTGGAAAACGGGGCTACAAGGTACACTTGAATGTGCGCTGTGGTTATGTCTTGCATAAGTGCTTGTTCTGACAATATTGAGGGTGAATTTTACTCACCCTTTTGCAGTTTCAAACCTGAATGACTGTGTGTTTTTTCCCATGGAACACAATGATCTTTTTTTTTTTTTTTTTTTTTGCCATTCTTTTGAGTTTAATGATATTGTTAAGCTTCAAAATGACAAAATAAAGAATCATAAAAGTGACCATACAACGTATGCACCTTACTTATGTACCGATACTGTGATTGTATTTATTGATATTTTTCATTTAAAAAAGTTTTAATTTTAATTTTGTTGTGTGCTATTTTATTATGTTTCTATTTAGTGTTAAGGTATTCTCATTTAAGTTTTACTACAACTTTAAAGTTTACGTTTTTTCATTAATAATTATATTTTATTTTATTTCAGCTTTATTTCAAATACCGAAAACGTTTTGATCTGGAGGGGAGGCGGAGGCTTTTAATGCCATTTCTCAAAAAATCTCCTTTTTTGTTCCACAGAAAAAAAGAAAGGCATGTGGGTTTGGAATAAAAAGAGGCTGAATAAAAATAGCAGCATTTTATTTTTTTGTTTTATTTTTTGAGTGAATTGCATTGATTCGACTTTAAGTGGTGAGCTGAATGTCTGCACTCAGTGGTGTTTGTACACCTGGATTTATTATTTGCGTCAAACTAGACTTGTATTTCCAATTTATTTTCATTTATGCACATGCAAATTCAAACAATCATTACATCTGCATGGTTTACAGTGTTGCAACAAATGGAAGACAGTTTGTTTTAACATTTTTAAAAGTTGTGATAAATTAATAAATGAGGGTTTCTGCTAAACAGAAGCCCTACAATATCCTGTAGTCCATATTTGTTGTGGTGTCTGAAATAATTTCATCTAATGTGACCACACCTTTATCCTCGCTCCCTGTGTTTAAGTACCACATCTGTTGTGAATTAAATACGCTAACTCTAATGCTTCAAAAGCAAATGGGAACAAGATGCTTACACTAGAATGTTTATTATGCCTTCATTAAATAGAGCTGTGCTTTGAATCTTTGAATCAGTCAAGTCATGGTTAACTCCTACATTTTTATTTATTGCCAGGGAGAAAAGGGCGATGCTAATGCTGCAGGAACTGGCATTAAAGGAGAACCAGGTACCCCAGGACAAGCTGGACCCAAGGTAGACAGCCCGCGTTCTCCACCAACTAGCTCTAAGTAGCCTTATATCTGCTGCTAAATGGCTTTCTTGGTGTGGCATGACATGCCCAGTATATGCTTACGGTTTGGTAAGAAGTGAATTTCAGGTTCATTATTGCATTGTCTTTTCACAGGGTGAGAAAGGTGATCAAGGCATAAAGGTGAGCAATTGTGACATTTTATTACCCAAAAAGAGTGCTTGCTCATTGCAACTCTAAATCTAAAGAGTCTAAAATCTAAATCTAAAATCTAACATTTCGAGATTAAAGTCGAAACGTTTCGAGATTAAAGTCGAAACGTTTCGAGATTAAAGTCGAAACGTTTCGAGATTAAAGTCGAAACGTTTCGAGATTAAAGTCGAAACGTTTCGAGATTAAAGTCGAAACGTTTCGAGATTAAAGTCGAAACGTTTCGAGATTAAAGTCGAAACGTTTCGAGATTAAAGTCGAAACGTTTCGAGATTAAAGTCGAAACATTACGATAATACAGTCTTCTATAGAAGTGTGTGCATTCATAACAGTGCGCGTCCACTGGCTCAGAGCGCGCGCGCGCGTGTGTGTGTGTGTAAATAAATGCACTTGTGAAGTGAACTGCCATGGATCAACACAAAATAGTAGCTTTTTACTTTTATCTGGGCTTTCAACAAAATTCTACACAGGTGCTAATCTACCAACAAGAATTACCATGGCGTTATAGACGAGCGCACTGACTCCGCCGGAGGATCACAATCTGGTCCACACTTAATGTGGCAGTGTTTTTGAGGTGTTTTTGTGCTCGTCTAGGCAACACTATCTGGGTCGAGAACACAACAGTAACCGTTCTGTCTCCCTCTTCACCGTAAATATGTTCTGGATACATTTTAAGTGCATCATTCTGTATCCAATCATTTGGCCGGATCACGTGATTTCCTCAGATTTAATAATCACTAATGGTGGTTGAGGAGAGATTCTCTGATATGATTGTAAAGTGCTTTGAGTGTAGGCTTAGTAGACATATGAAAGCGCTATATAAATGCCTCATTCATTCATTCATTTATTTATTCAGTCATTCAATCATTCATTCAATCATTCATAAAGCTGGATATCTCCATCCAGTCTGAAAAGTGTTCACACACACACACACACACAGTGTGAAACACTCGCTATGCACCATTATGAATGCCTGTGTGGCCGGCAATGTGAAACAATGGCAAGCACACACGCAACTTCTATGGAAGACTGCATTCTCGTAGGCTACTCTCAAAATATTTCGACTTTAATCTCGAAATGTTTCGACTTTAATCTCGAAATGTTAGATTTTTTTTTTTTTTTTACATATATTTTTTTTTTACGTTGCGGTTGAGGGCTTCCGTACTAAATGACCTAGTATCATTGTTATATTTTAAATACGTATTTGGAGAACAATAGCACAAATTCATGCATTTTGCCTTGCAGGGTGAAACTGGCCAGGAAGGCCCATCTGGACCAAGGGTGAGTAGAGACCATGTGCACAGTGTAAGGTTTGTCACTGACACGTGTGGTTGATATCAGAAGTAATGTTATATATTAACTGATTGATTGTTCTCCCATCACTCAACAGGGACCACCAGGTCCGACCGGGGAGCCAGGAAAAACTTTAATCAACAACAATGAAAATGTATGTCTTTATTTTCTATGCATACAAATTGTACTTCATTTATAATTTGGTCAATTTGCATATTCCCTTCTCTGCCTTGTTGTAAAAGTTTCAATAGATTAATTTGTAATGTATGAAGACACTAACTTAATTTTGTTTTTCAGGATATTCGCAATGTGCATTCAGTGGTAAGTATCAAAGGCATTTTCTGTATTTGTTTGTATTGTTAGGAAACTGGATAACATTTTGTTTGAGTATCTGGACAAAAAAAAAAAAGTTGCAGTTTGGATTTAAATAAGCAAATGCTTAAGAGTCTATGATTGGATAATTATAAAAAATTGATGCACCTCTTGATGGAAATAAATGTTGTTGTGATGTTTTTTCCATCAAAGATTTTGCTCAAGATCTTGTATTGAGAATGCAAGAGTCCAGCACTCTGTAAAGTCTCCTCCAGCACATCCCAAAGACTGGTATTCAAGGTCTGGGCTCAGATGCCAATTCATCATGTGTGAAAATAATTCTTCATGCTCCCTCCCGACTATTCCTTATAATTCGAGCCTGATAAATCTTGTTATTGTCATCCTGGAATATGGCCATGTAACGTCTTCCTACATGGTTGTTTAAGGAATGAAAAGCTACACACTCCATCAATTAGGTTTAGAAGAACTGTTGCCAAACATATAAGATGCTAGAAACATAATAATCACTGCAATAATGATCCAGTCATAGACTCTTAAGTATTTATATAAACAGATAAAAAGAGAACAACTTTCAGTGTTTAAGCATCTATTTTTGTCATTTTAGGGCGCTCCTGGTCTACCTGGGCCTCCAGGGCTTCCTGGGACCCCCGGTTTGAAGGTAGCTGATCAACTTCTCTCATTCTTAACTCTTTTATCCTTGATTTATAACATTGGGAGAATTTCATACTTAATTTTGGTTTGATTTGAGGAAGTATTTTAAGAAGCGACTGTACTCCACCCTGTTTTTTTGCATTAAACATCACTTTTTTCCCCCTCAGGGTGACGTTGGACTTCCAGGTCCCCCTGGTCTTGATGGGGAAAAGGTAAATAATAATTAACATTTACTATAAATGAAACCTATTTTAGCCACTAATCTGTGAGTAGTCCTTTGGTGGATGTATTTACTCAGCTCTTGGTCCTTTCTAATGCTGAGTGATTGCACCTGTTTACTTCTGTTTAGGGTCCAAGAGGAAAGCCAGGAGAACAGGGACCCATTGGCCCTCCTGGACTAGAGGGACCACGGGGAGAAGGAGGAGTCATGGGATTCCCTGGCCCAAAAGGAGACAAGGGAGACATGGGCCCCTCGGGATCACCTGTGAGTGACTGTGGTAGTCTGTCTGACTACACCTGAGTTGTTAAATAATCACAAGGGTCTTGTGTCCTTTAACCCCTGCATGAAACAATATTCTGATATTATGCAACGTATCATAATATTCAGATGATGTAAACATCATGTACTTTTATTATTCAGATTGCAATTGCCAAATTAAGCCAATATTTGTTTTTCTAAAAAATTTCAATTCATAAAAATAATAAAAAATAAGCACCTCAATAAAACGACAGAATCATATTTCCAGAATTTCAATATCAACATTTCAATATTTCCAGAAGACAATGTATTTGTATTTGTGTGTTTGGAGTATTCTGAATTGCAAGAACATTGGAATATTCCAATAATTGTGGAGCATGTAAACATCTTTTTGAAATTAAAGGCTTAACCAGAAAATAGAACTTAACCAGAATATTATTTGCATGTAAATTTGGTTTTGTTTCTTTGAGCAAGTGAGATCATCCTGAGTGCTTTTGAATTTTGAAAAAGTTTGTGGTGAGTGGGCAGCATTGCATCCTTAAAAGCCTACAATTTACTAAACATTTGTCCTATGTGTTGGATGTTATGAGTTAAAAGGTCTCTTGGTTGTGGACTTTGTTTTTAAGGATGTCCCCGCCAACTTGAGTTTTCTGTTCATTTTCATTGCTATTTCCCATTCTTTCCTCATTCTGTAGGGTTTAGATGGCCCTACTGGAGAAAAGGGGGTTTCAGGGCCCCCTGGCCATATTGGATTGCCAGGCCCAATGGTATGCAATGGTGCCCCTCAATCAAACGTCATTGTTGAAAAGACATCACATGACTTTAGGGTGCAGTGTACTGTATTTCATCATGCCAGTTTTAATTCTGTTGAATGAATGGTAAAGTTGAATATTCCTTCTCCTTTTGCTTTTTCATAACGTCTTCAGGGTCAGAAAGGTGAACTTGGAGAGAAAGGAGATAAAGCACAGCTGGTATGTTCCACATTTTTTTATCATTTGATTTACACATTTTGGGGGTTTTGATTTGGTTTCAATAGACATCAGCTTAGCCTGTGGGTTTTCAAGGTTAGGAAATATTTAGAATTAAATATCTTAATGGTGACTCTCCTATCTGTGTTGTTTAAGGTCTATGGGCCTGCTGGGCCTCCAGGACCTGCAGGGCCAGTTGGGCCAATGGTGAGGGCATTGTCTACTCCATAAAAGCTTATGATAACAGCACACATATTACAGATGGATATGTGGGCCTAAGGAGCATCAGTGAATTTTATTTTTCATTTGATGGTCCATTTATAAAGAGGAACTCATTTTAAACAACTCAAATGTTTGGCTTTTAATGCTGATATCTCATATTTATTTTTTGTGCTTATCAGGGAACTCCAGGTTTGTCAGGACCAAAGGTAAGTATCGCAGCCCAAGTCACTTTTATATTCCAGTTTAACTAACTTTAAAGAATAGTTCACCCAAAAATAAAAAAATCTGCAATCATTTACTCGCCCTCAAGTTGTTTTAACCCTGTATGAGTTTGTTTCTTCTGCTGAACACAAAAGAAGATATTTTGAAGAATATGGGTAATCAAACAGTTGATGGGTCCCATTGACTTCCATAGTATGCAAAAAAAATACTATGGAAGTCAATGGGGCCCAATATTTGGTTACCCATATTCTTCTAAATATCTTCTTTTGTGTTCAGCAGAAGAAAGAAACTCATACAGATTTGTAGCAACTTGAGGGTGAGTAAATGATGACAGAATTTAAATTTTTGGGTGAACTATGCCTTTAAAATGAATAGTTATGTGCCTTGCCATATGTTAAACAAGACATTCAATCTTTTATGTTCTTTCTGGGTCAGGGAGAGCCAGGAATAGGCTTGAGAGGAGAGAAGGGATCACCTGGACAGAAAGGAGATAAAGGAGACAGGGGCCATCTGGGACTCCCTGTAAGTACATTTCTGATTATTATAATCTAGTGTTTATTACTTTGCATGCATTGCAATAACAATGTAAGATAAAATAGCTGTTAGTTTCATCAAATCAATCCTTATGGTGAATTAATGATGAGTACGTCATATCAGTGATACCAGTAATTAATTTGATAATATTCATAAAATCTTGTTAGCTGAACCAAGATATTTTTGTCTTTCCTGAGTGCAGCATTAGTGGAAAAGCATGTTTTGTGTAAGGTTTGTGCTTTAGACCCGTTAATGCAAATATCATTGTGCTGCTATTTCATGTGTCTCTGTAACTAGACGTCATGGTTCATGGCTAAGTGTCACATTGCATGAATCAGTGGATCTCCACATTTGGCAATCATATACAAGTGCCATCATGTAATCATCTTGTCACATTGTTTTATACACATTTCGATAGATTACCAACGAGTTCCTGATGGTTTCATATTACTGTAACTGACTGACATCCATGTTATTATTTCAAAATACTCTGTGGTTGTTTATAAAATGTTTCCTCTCTGTTCGTTAAATAGCATGCTATAGGTTGTTACTGTGAATTTCAGGGGTCTTTTCCTGACTTCTGGTGTATATCTGTGGTGTCAAAGTCATTGATAAACTTGTTCTAGTCACATCATCAATGGCACAGTAACTCCTTTTAAACAAATAAGAGAAAGTGTTGAAAATGTCTAGAAAATCTTTAGAATGCACTGCAAAAAAAAACCTGTTTTAATGAGTTTTTTTCTTCTTTTCCTCAGTAAAAAAAATAAAATAAAATAATTTACCTATTTTTATCTAAGCATAAACCTCACAATGTTGATTCTTAAGAAAAGCAAAAACATGTTACCAATGTGGAAAGAAAATTAGAAATTAGAGCCTTTCCAAGTAAATTTTACGTAAAATGAAAATTGTTTACAGATTTTTACTGGAAAACAAGAAAATTCTGCTTAAGAATATGAAAAAAAACAATGATCCAAAGCTTTTTGTGTTGTGGAAGGGCTAATATTACCCAGTGTGCTCCTCTGTTCCATAACCTAGTGAGCTGCCTACCTACAGTAGACATAATTTTAAGGCATCATAGGTACACTCCTGCCACAAACACTTGGCTGCACCAATAACCTTTTGTTAGTGTACCAATAACATTTAAATAACTTAAAGACATAGTTCTAAAATCGTCCTAAATATAAGAGACTAGCAGAGTCCATACAACAACTTTAACGACACAGAGAAAATATATCGTTGAAATCTATTTCAGAACAATATTTTCCAGCTGATGAACATTGACACCCATCCTGTTTTAAAGCGGCAGACGACAAACCTGCAGCGCGCCGCTTAGAATAAACAGAACTATACCGTCGTCTGCTATCGTTATAGATATCTTTATAGTTATCGTTCTCGGTGTGAACAAGCCTTTAGCTTCGAGTCAACTCTCCCATGCAGAGATTGGAGCGCTATTTGTGTTGCTGCCTATGTATAGTGTTCCTATTCAGTCACTTATGAGGTTGCGTTTCAGTTTAACATGCCACCTTAGAAGGTAGTAGACGGCAGTGCAGCTTACTAGGTTTTGGAATCGAACAACTATTTACAAGTATTATTTTTAGTTTTAGCATCTCTTCTGGAATTTAAAACCCACCTGTTGTTATTTTATCACCTTTCATAGAGCTGAAAGGAATGATTGAAAACAGCATGCTGTATTAAGGACCGGTTTAAGTCGTGTTCACTAGCAGTCACACTATAACAAGCTAAAGTCACATTGAAAGGAGTTACTGCCCGTCTCTTACATGTCATCTTCAACATGTCACCCCTCCATCAAAACTAGTGTTGTTTTTATGTGGCACACAAGTCACTGCTTCACTCACCCACCCTCTCCTCCCCCCACACTTCTCCCCTCCCTCTCCACCACCTCCATCTCTCCTCTCGCTCTGTAACTCTTTACACACTGTCCAGGGGGCTCATGGTTTAGACGGCAGTCCTGGTCCAGTGGTGAGTGGCGCAAGACCCGTTCCCATCATCCACCCCTCTATTTCCATTCATCCCTCTCTCTGTCTGTCTGCCTCTGCTTGAGCCGTTGCTTGCTTGTCTTCTGTGTTTGTGTCTTGTCTGTGTTGTCTAATGGTCAAGGCCTTGTTTAGATCTCTATTGAGGTTGCATCAGCATGAGTATGACTTTGATTTGACTTTGTCCCTAAGCCTGTTTGGCTGTTGCCTCTTGCTGTTTCCAGAGGTACCGCGCTCAGTTTATTTCTCAACCTGTCAACACGCGAGTGAGTGAAGGGGAGCATGGCCAAACACTTATAAACATCTCGCTCGCTCGCTCTCTCTGAAACGCACTTTCTCTTTCTTTGAAAAGTACGTACTTAGCGCTCTACCAGTGAATAATCCCTTTGCATTTCATGCCGTCGCAGCCCTCTTTACCTTTATATATATATTCGAACATGCCTGAGCTCTGTTGACCTTTCGAAGGCTTAATTCCCTTCAAGCTTCGAGCTTTATTTCATTCCAAGACAAGCTTTGACCTTGTAATGTCATACCAGGAGAGAGCATGATGGGATGCGGCTGCATGAACAATGATTACAGTATGGCATACGACTGTACAAATGGCTGAGAAGCAAGACTCCCGAAAAAGCAAGATGTCTAACAGCCCTTCTCTTGAATCCTCTCCAAGTCAAGAGAGGAAAATGGAAGATGGATTCGCTGTTATATTTACTTGTGTGTCTGTTTATTTCCCCTTAGATCAACAAACTTTGGAGTTTTTTCGAGTTTGGACCTCAGATGACTGTTTTCAAACATACATAAGGAGTTTAAAACTGCTTTTATTCAACTCTGAAAAGTTTGTTGATCTATTGGTGCTCAACACTGACTAGTTTCTCTCCCTTTCTGACCTCGTCACCGAACACCATCCCCTCTGTTGAAGCTCACGCATGTCACTTTCTTTGTTCGAAGGGTCTGATAGGACCAGCAGGAGTGTCCGGGCCTGCAGGACCAAAAGGAGAAATGGTTAGTGCTCCCATCCTCATGACAATTGACCAAATGAAATATTTTTGAATGTACATCACAATTAATTGCATTATTACTATATTATCTGATATTATCTTATCACTGATTATATCAGTTGTTGAATTATTACATGCTTAACGCACACGCAAAATAGTAATGCAACAGTTTGCTCTGCTAATTCAACATCCCCTTGTCAACCTATCAAAAACATTCACTGATTGTACAAGGTATAAAGTCCAGCGTAATAGTTCAATATAATGTCTATGCATTTTTTTACTGTACAGGGGGAAAAGGGCGATATGGGAGTAGCAGGACCAATTGGCCCTCAAGGCATCCCAGTAAGTGCTGTACCAAAGCACAATTTAACATTTTAAATATTGTTACGTTTCCAAACCACATATAAGTGTATTCAAATGAAAAATAGACCATCATTAATGTCTCTCCCCCTTTCATTCAGGGTTTAGTAGGACCACCGGGATTAAAAGGAAATCGGGTAAGATTATAAATGCTTTTTTGATCGTAGTTTGTTTGCAGAATATGTTATTGTGACTTTGAAGGACAATAACATGAGTCCACTTTCTTAAAATAAAGGGATGGACGATATTTCTAAACCAGCATGAATCTGCCAAACTTTTAAGCATTAGCTACTGTTCATTATCAGTTATTATGCAGTATTTAGCCGGGCTCAGATTCGGACTCAGACAGAATCACAATTCACAAGACTTTATAACGTGCAATTTCGTCTGAGTCTTGTGAGATAAAAAGTCACAATTACCTTTTTTATTTTTTATTCTGTGGCAGAAACAAGCCTCCATAGAGCCCGGCTTTATCGATTTGTATTTGTTATGGAGGTTTTTTCAAAGACACAAGCAGAAGCATGCTGGGTGTAAGAAATTAGAATGGCTACTGCTCACTGCTAGAAAATATGTGTATATATACAGTGGGGTCTAAAAGTCTGTGAAAATAAGAAATTAAAAATCTAAAATGAACAAACCTGGAAATAAATGTCTTTTGACACATTTTAAACGCAAAACCGTAATGACAAATAATGAGGAAAAATGTACGTTTCTGCACTCCTTTTCAGTCATTATGGATCAGATGTCCTTGCTCTCTCTCAAATCATTCTGAATTGAGCATCAGATTTTATACACACACACACACACACAAATATTTATTCAATTGTAAGTCACATTGATATGTTAATAATTTAATTTGTATTTTATAAAATGTATTAAATATACAGAAATGCTAAACAGTCTTTTGGATGCCGCTGTATATGTTAATTGTTTATGATAGAATTGTTTAAACATATATTCTTCCTCCAGAACTGTTTATTTGTCAGTCCTTTATATAAATATATTTGCAATTTATATATTTTAATCATTTATTTGCAGTATATTTAATACATATTTCTGCATGATTAATGCAAAAACTGACCTATGATATAAACTGCTACATTTTAAATGTTCTAAGAGTTGTTATTATTATAAAAAGAAGAACATGTGAATTGACCATTGCTTTTCTGTGCTTTTCCTGTGCTTTCATCCTCCTAGACTGTATGCCTGTCTCCTATTAACAATAATTTCCTCAGTTAATGATTGAATGTCTCCCACCTTGAAAGTCAGGACATGTCAGTGCTCCTCCCAACATCCTCCACTGGTTTTGTTAAATCTGTCAGTATGCTGCTGCTCAGCTCAGTGGAAGGTGCTGTGGAGGACCCTTGGACACGGTGCTGTTTTTACTCTTGTCCTTTCCTTGTCTTCCTCTCTTTTTTCCACAGGTCTTCCTATCCCCTTTTCCTCCCCCCGCACCCTAGCCTGTGTCCGTGGCTCTTTTTGCCGAGTCGGGCCGGGTCGTCCTCTCTGTCCCCCTCTCACTCCCTGGCCTCCTCCTGCTCCTCCTGCATCCTAATGTCGTAGCCTGGGTTAATACTCCTCCTCTCCCTTACCTCCTATACTTTTGTTCATATCCTTGACTTACCTCCCTACCAACCTGCATTGATTTTCTCCCAATTATGCTAATGCACAGAGTTCTTATTGTTCCACGAAAGCCACATCTGGATCTATTTTCAAAAGGCACATAACCAAGCAATGTTGGAAATGGCATTATGTCGGTGTAGAGCTCATTCTGACATCCTGATGAGAGTATTTAGGACTCCCGATATGAGCCAAAAGTTCAGAAACAGTCTTAAGGAATCAGTATTCATCAGACAGGATTAGAAAATGAGCTCCATGTTGATTCATAATGTAATTTTTCCTTCCTCCATTAAGTGTTAGAATAACTGTCATGATGAGGGCTGTTCGGAATGTTAGAACTCTGTATTAAAGCATAGAAAGATCCCATTTATATAGCTTAAATGTAATAGTTTCCTCCAAAGAACCCCTTAAACTTTGCGTGCAGCCTTGAAGATGAATCATGAAACACTCTTAAAAGCAAAGCTGGTCTTAATTAGTATAGAATAGGGATGTTGATTGAACAGTTTTAGTGCCTCGTCAGCTTTTGTACATTAGCCTTTGTAATTTCATTTCATTGTTCTATATGGAATCAATCACAGATTGTCTACTTATTAGAGACAATATTTGCTGCCAAGAATAAGGAATAAAAATATATTCCCTTCAAAGGTTTAGATGTAGGGATCAAAAATGATGTTCAGTTATCATCATAACCCATTACCTTTATTCAGCAAGGACTCATTAAATTGATCAAAAGTACCAGTATAGAAACATTTATAATGTAACAAAAGATTTCATTCTATTTCATTTATAAATGCAGCTCCTTTTCACGATTTCCACAAAAATATCAAGCAACACAACTACTTTCAACAGTTGATAATAAATGTTTCTTGAGCAGCAAATCAGCATATTACAATGATTTCTGAAGGATCATGTGACACTGAAGACTGGAGTTATGATGCTGAAAATTCAGCTTTGCATCACAGGATTGAATTGCATTTCAAAATAGAAAACTGTTATTTTAAATTCTAATAATATTTCACAGTATTACTGTTTTTACTGTATTTTTGATCAAATTAATGCACCTTGGTGAGCATAAGAGAATTCTTTTAAAAACATTAAAACATCTTACTGACCCCAAACTTTTGAATGGGAGTGTATGTAATTGAGGCTTAGAAATTTGGCTCCAAAGAGCATGAGCACATTTTTTTTAATATTTAGTAAATTTGCATTCAGTATTATTTACACAAAGTTAGTAATACTTCAAAAAAAATATTTTTAAATCCCACACTAACCACACTGGCTGACCTCCTTTCTCCTTAACCCCTCCACTTACTCTCCTTAAATGATCCCAAAACTCATTGTAGCTCAATTCAAACGCACATCTACTTTTAGAGTGTCTTATAGTTATTCTTAGTGATGGTGCTTTTCTTACAAGTACTGCTAGTAGACTAGGAGGTCTGACTTTTTTTCGAATGCACTGTTGTTTGCAGGGGGAGAGGGGCAAGAAAGGCAACAGGGGGGCCAAAGGGGATAAGGGAGACCAAGGAGCCCCAGGATTAGATGCCCCGTGTCCGTTGGTATGTCTTTCGTTCAACGTGCAGCACTAAGGCAAAAGGAGACTTCACGAAAGCCATGTCTCCTTATGTCTTTGTGTAATAAACACTAACAACTGCCCAGAGGAGTTCCGGTCTAAGTCTTAGAATTACAATGTATATACATATAAAGAGACTTTGTGCTCATATATTACTCATAAATTACATAAGAACCAATATAGATAGGGATTTGTATTAAAAATGACTAGGCACCAGAACTCTTAATGGGATTTTTGCTTTTCAGGATTAGGACTGACAGGAATTTGGTTCAGATGAACACAGTGGGATGGAGCCACTATTCGATAAATTATAGTTGAACTATGTGGAGTTTACATCCCTGTGGATGTGGTGAACAAAATCCTGTCAGTCTCAGGTCCAGTGTGCTCTGGACCGATCAGACGCTGGAACACAGCGGCCATTGTGGGGGTGTGGCTGGACGACAGGATGTTTATTTGATTGATTTCATAAACAGGGTTTCCGAGGCTTTAAAGGGGAGAAAGGTGAACCGGGGCTGCCAGGCCTGGACGGGCTAGATGCCCCGTGCGCTGTGGTATGCTGCTGTCTATCCCTTTCCTTATTCCGCATGCTTCCTGCCGTCCTGAAGCGAATGCTGCAGCATTGCCCATTCGGAATGGAGAACAAATGAAGAATAGAACAGAAAAAAAGCTTGCATGGCATCTCAGCATTAATATCTTTAACTCTGTTAAATCTATAAACTTTCAAGGCGTCATGAATTCAGAAATACATTTTTCCTTGATCTTATGACAAGAAGTCATTGTACTATAAAAAATATCCTGTAAACTTCCTCGTTTGTTCAAAAACAGCTTTTATTGAAACCAAGCTCCCAAAACGACTCGTTTCAGAATATGTGTCTTGACTACTTCTACATCTTTGCCTCTGCCTACCGATTCGCACATGTCATGTAGTAGTATAAATCCGAGAGAGACGCAAAGTAAACAGACTTACTCGGACAACAGAACAATAGAGGATTACAAGATGTTTTGCAGTGCCAAGTTGTGGGAAAACACAGTGTTGGCATTGCCTTCCTTGTGATCCAACATTCAGAAAGCGTTGATGAACTTTATTTTTAACGGCGTTCCGGATCGCGTCGGTTCATGTTCGCTTCATTTTACTGCGGATTCGTTTTCAAACGAGAGACTGAGAATAAAAGATGATGCAGTGACGACTATATTAGTTCCGATAGAAATGTCGCAACACAAGTGTGAGTAACAATCTTTTTACCATGCGTCACCATTGCTTTGACTGATACAGATCAGATCATATGTTCTCACTTTACTGAAAATTATGAACGATGAACATAAGAACGACATATATGGAATATAACTCCAAGTACTTAAATTGTTTTTGCCACAACAAAGACTCATGTAGTACAGTATATGTAATGTATGCATAAATATTTCACAGTTGGCAAATGTTTCAATTAGATAAACACTTTTCTGTAGTGTCTTTGTTTCAACACTAATATGTAACGTAACCACAACAATACTATCTCACAAATACATAAGGAATAAATAAAGATGGTTAATAGCCATACCACGCTATCACAGACTGGAGTATCCTTGATATTTGAGGAGTAGGTTCGTTTTCTTCTGATTCGAGATCAGACTCTGGCTGAAACTTATGGATGAATTTCACTGGTTGGTTTCCGATATTCAACATCGGACCTTTTTAAAACAGATCCACATGTGTAATGGCGGAGACGTTAAAAATGATTTTAAAGTGTCCCTATTATGCTATTTTAAAGTTTCCTAATGTTGTTTTGGAGTCTCCTACAACAGGTTTACATGCATCAAAGGTCAAAAAACACTTTCATTTTCTCATTATGTATATTTGCACATCACCACATTTTCAATGATTCTCAAACGACTCGTCAGATGAAACAATCTTTCTAAATCCCTCCTTTCCGCGAGCTACTCTGCTCTGATTGGCCAGACAGCTCAGTCTGTTGTGATTGGTCTACCGTGTACAACGCGTGTGTCGAAAACAAAAACGCCCATTGCCATGCGTTTCCTGAGACTTTCTACACCATAAACTAAACACAGTAATGAACAATGACGTCGATTTTACCATAGCAATCCAAGCACGAGTGCGATGATGAAACATTGGAAGAGCTATTCATTAAACCCGAACCTCCATCACAAGGACAACTCTAGCAGGACGTTTCTCGGTGATACGATACTCAGTTTGAGGTACATTATGAGATGTTGCAACTGTAACTCCTCACCATCTGCATTAACAAGTGCATGTCCATCAACAAACCGATTATTTTACTTGTACTTATTTGAGTATTTTTCTAATTTATTGCAGTGAACGTGGAAACTGTATCAACAACAGTGCATACGTTAGCCGAGCTCTTGTGAATGACTGATGTAACATAAACGTTGGTAAAACAAATCTTACTCCATGCTTAATCTTTCCTCAAAGTAGTGAGAACGACAGACAATCTGCATTAATAGACACAGTTTTAGGTAATAGTGGCCTACAACTGATCAGCAGAAGTATTGCAGTAAGACAGTGATAATGCGAGTTAGCCAGTTAGCAGGAGACCTACACAATATAAAACTCAAAAATAAGTATTTTGAACACCATCTTTCAAGAGCAAGCGGTTTGCGAATCCTGCATTGAACTCCGAGATTTGAGAAGCAGCCGTCAGTAAAATAAAGGGAACACCGCACAAGTTTAGGATTATACTGCTGTGATATTGTGATAAAGATGAATTTTAACCACTGATTCTTCACATGCTCGTCCTTGGACTGTGAAACAAAACTGGCTTTACCGTCGCATTGTAGAGCACAGCTTCTTCTGGACATGATGCTGTCCAGCATCCACAGGAATCAGTGTTTGAGGTTCAAGTTTTCCCTGGTGTCTGCGTGCGCAATAAGTGGGCGGGCAGTATGCTAATGTTTCGTCTAGACGTCACAACGAAACGGCTCGTTTGAAAAACAATTCATTTTACTGACTCAGTCGACCGTACTTTAGAAAGATAATAACTTTATATACAGTGCACTTTCAGATTCAAAACTTTGCAGGATGTTTTCATTCACTTCATGAGAGGTCATTTTGAAAAATACATAATAGAGGCACACGGCATGCCCATGAAAACTGAGTGTTTTAAAGAAAAGGTAAAAACAGGATGGAAAATAGCTGATTACTTCTAAATTAGTATGTTTTTTTGGTGAAAATCTTGCTTACATTATCAGTGAACCTCGAAGAACATTATACAATTTTATGAAAAAATGCAGTTCATGACCCCTTTATTAAGCATTTTTTAAATCTGTGTCAGAAAAAAACTACATTTAATATATTATTAAAATAATAAAAATCTAACCGTTTGTTTTCACCAATAAGTTTTTTGTGTGAATTTAACACTTGCTTAATTTGATTTCTGTAAAATATACATATTGAGACTACTTGTAAAATAAAATGGTTGCCGCCTTTTGCAGTTTTTCTTTGTTTAACATAAATGCATGCATTCAATTTTATTTTTTATTTATCTGTGTATCCAATATTCTTACACTAACCTGCATATTAACGAAATAACACTTTTCACCACGTCTGTTTTCATCCGGTAAATTGGAGCACCCTGGATCACCACAAATATCTGCATGAAAGAAAGTGTTCAATAGAAATGCCTTGTTGCAAAAAGCAAGAAAGTATCATTCTTGACTGATCATTATTTTCTTAGTAATTTACCCAATTGAATTAAGAATGTAAACACTTTGGTTTGAAACATCCAGGTACATCATCTTTGCATATATAGATAGCTATATTATTATTATTATATATTTATTCTTATAGTTATAGTTTTGAGTGCTGCTTTGTAAGTGTTTATGTTTGTGTGAATGGATACAGGATTGATTGATTGATTGATTGATTGATTGATTGATTGATTGATTGATTGATTGATTGATTGATTGATTGATTGATTGATTGATTGATTGATTGATTGATGGATGGATGAGGAGAAATGTATGTTTCAAAAGTGGCTACTGAAATGGTTATGTATACTGTATGTGCGCGGATACTGTTATGTTTCCTATCTCAAGAAACTGAAATGATTTGTAACTATTCTTCACCTCTCCTCTCTTTGTTTTAGGGCGATGATGGTCTGCCAGTACCAGGGTGTTGGAATAAAGTGAGTTCTCTTGACTGATTAACATTTTGCTTTTGACATAATTGCGCCCATGCCATCCTTACTATGATATAACTCGTGCAATGAATTCATGATATGGAGGTATAGATTTGAAGTCACTATATTAACTGTCATCTACAATCCGTTTTTCATATATAATCATAATTTAATACAAATTGGTTTATCATTTTCAATCTTCAATATAGCTCTTTATGACCAGTTGTTTCGAATTGATTTGAGCTTTATTAGCGACTACAATCTTTTCTTTCTAAACAACATCTGATAGGAAACAATCTATGCCTCCATTTGCTTGAAAGATGTGTGCTTTGAAAATAACATGTGGTCTTTTGCCTCTTGTCTTGCAGTGATGTTAATTCCTGAATGCCATGTGTGATTGTAAATAGAATATTTATTTTTGTACTTTTTTTGCCATTGATCTGTTATAAGGATGGAGAATACAGCAAACCATAAAAATATTGGCAGGACTTTTGTACAGATGTTTATTTTTATTACTGGTAATGTTTTTTTATGTAATGGACTTTATACTGTACCTATGCATTATGTCAAAATGTTTTGATCAAGGAAGAAATATACTGTGGCAGCATATGCATGATATTTGTGCATTATGTTAACTGATACGTGCCCATTAACTTATTGTATCATGGTGTTTTAATGTGTTGTGTCGGACCACGCTGCACTGATTAGTGGGGCTGGAGTTACAGATTGGCCTTGTGTGTAAGAGGAAACCCTTTGCTCTGAGAATAACATGGACGTGTTCACACCAAACCTAATGATCTTACACTGTAACTGCATATGTTTACTGACAATTAAAATGACTCATTTCAAAGTCCATTCTACATGCAGTATAATTCTCAAGTCAGTAGTTTCAGTGCATAAATGATCAACATTTGCACTGCATGACTTATTTAGTGAGCATTTCAAACTGTTTTGACTCTATATTCACCTGCCAAATATATTATTGCAAAATCTGAATTAGTCAACTGCTTCATGTAAGGGAAAAAATGTAATCTTCATGCAGTGCTTTTCCTCCATGAGCTTTATGTAAATATGCCAGAATCTTGCCCTTTCAGCAGTTATTCTCTGTTTCTATTCTTATCTCTGACAGTTTAATAATAGAGAGAAATTCAATTTACATACAATTTAGTGCTTTTTTTTAATCTCATAGATTGCTGCTCACCGTCAAGCACATCTTTGTGTTTGCTAATAAGCATCTACACTACTGTTCAAAACCGTGGGGTCAGTAAAATATATATACTGTATATATTTTAAAAAAAACAATGCTTCTGCTCAGCATGGATAAATACATTTAAGCAAACGTGACACTAAAAACGTATACATTGTTGCAAAAACAGTATATTTCAAATAAAACAGTTTGTTTGAACTTTCTATTCATCAGGAAATCAGCATGATTTCTGAAGGGTCATGTGACACTGAAGACTGGAGTAATGATGCTGAAAAGTCAGCTTTGCCATCACAGTAATAAAATAATTTAAAAAAAATATATTACAATAGAAATAGATGTTTTAAATTGTAAAAATATTTCACAATATTACTATTTTTATTTGAAAAAATTCAGCGTCTTTGAGCCTAAAAGAAGGGGGGGGGGGGGGGGAAACATTTAAAAAATCTTACCGACCCTAAAATTTAAAACAGTAGTGTATGTCCCGTTTTACCTCAACTATCAAGTACAAATGAAGAATAAAAGTTAGTATTATAAACCTGCAATTTACATTATAATATGTTGATTCCCAAGAAACATCAGGGTCATAGAAAAAGGCCCTTAGCTAAAATGGTTTTGTTTTGTGTTCATCCGGTGTTGAAGTCATTGAGTTGTGTAGGGTTGTTGCTGCTTACATTGACAAGCTATCCGGGTTCCATTTTGGATGGAATAATTGCCTGTTAATATGGAGTTAAGCATGGTTTGTAATCATCAGTGTCTATAAACTCTTTATTCGTCTGTAATACCTCATACTAACATGTGCCTTAATGCTTTTACTCTGCCAAAGTAGTTTTGAGACATATCCATAATGTAAAAGAAGCTATGCTGTTTACATGAGGAATATAAGACAATAAATGGCTGTAAAAAAGTTCAGCCAAAACGTTTCCTAACATGTCTTTTTGAACTGTTTGTGATGAAAAATTAACACCCTCTGGATGTTCAAATGCTGCCGGTTTGCTTGTTACCGTGATTTGCATCTGACTGAAGTGTGAAAACTGCATCAGTAGGTTATTCTCAGTGTTGGGGAAAGTTACTTTTAAAAGTAATGCATTACAATATTGTGTTTCTCCCTTGTTATATCTTTTTATGGAAAGTAATGTGTTGCGTTACTTTTTATCATCTGGGATGGGCTTGCTTGTTTGTTTTTAATAACAAAAAAAAAGAAGTTCTGTTTTTGGCAAATGTGAAGGCCTTTCACACCAAAAGTGAAATGAATAAGCCTCAGGCTGAAGGAAATGCACATTCACTCCTGTACAGTAGAGGGCGCCGCTCAAACAAACTTTCAGCTGTGCTGCCGTTCTGGAATTATGCAGAAGAATAAGACGACAACCTTGATTTTTCTTTTACTGTCTATGACAAAAGCTGCCTCCAAAATCGCATACTGTCTGAGTATGTACTACATTTGAATTTGAACTTACTTCACGACCGTTAAAAAAGTTGTTTCTAAAAAGTATGAATGAAATGTGGACGTAGGCTACTACATTCGCCATGCTGTCATTATCATGTGACCTACCAGTGTGTCAGTTACGTAGCTTCACCTCCATTCATAAATCCTCTCCCGTGGCCTCATGGGATAGTAAAGTGTCCATTGTATACGCACTTCAGAATATCGCTGGAAGTACAGTAGGTCATCCAGGGACTTTTCGCCTACTGTTTTTCGTATATCAGCGTATCTGTATCTGAAATCGCATATAGGTACTTATTTTGAATAAGTAATTACTTCAAGGCCACTAAAAATGTACATTCTATGAATGTAATATGGACATACTAAATCTGCCATATTGTCAATATCATGTGACCTTCCAGGGTCAGTTACATCGCTTCACTGCCAATCATAAATCCTCTCCCGTGTGCTCATGGGATAGTAAAGTGTCCATATGCACACTTCAGAATCTCGCCGGAAGTAGTAGGCCATCCGGAGACTTTTTACCTACTCATTTATGAGTACTGTGAATTCGGACATACTTCATTTGTCAAATTCTGTTTTCCGCCTATATAGTATTGGGAAATATGTGATTTCGGATGCGGCCCAACACTGAATTCAGCAATACAAAAAATAACGAAACGTTTATGTAAAGTCATTTTTGTTTATTCGTGCAGTTGAATTGGATCATCGATGATCAGCAGCAAAGACATTGATTAATAAAGTGAGATTAAATACATAAAGTATTTTGTCTAATTTAACATGTAATTATTGCAGGTTTGCTTAATATTCTGTGTTTGCATTTCACTGTTTTTTATTAATTTTGAGGGGTACTGAATCTGTTTTTGTGAGATGAGTAAATGCTTACATTTAGTCTAGTAAACTACAGTTACCATCATGCACCTACTCCTGATTTCTCTCAACATGGGGACAGGAGAGCTCTCAGTCAATAAATGGGAAAACAAAGTAACTTGCTTTACTTATTTGAAAAAGTAACTCTGATATCTTGTTGTAACTTTAGCTATATATAATGCGTTACTTTACTCTTTACTTGGAAAAAGTAATCTGATAACATAACTTGCTTTTCTTGTAATGCATTACCCCCAACACTGGTTATTCTACATGCATGTTGTCTGAAGCGTTCTCCATCTCCAAGTCAGGAGGAAAGTGCGTCAGTGCATTACAAATGTGTGTTTCTTTTATTAAAAGGGTCAGAATCCGTTCCAGCTAGCCAAGAAGTAATCCAGCGTTGAGATTCACGTGATCTCCTTTATAAGCAACACAAAAGCTTGAAGAGGTTTTGGACGATCTTTGAGTTTGGGCTGCTCTTTGGCGGCTGTGTAACCGTCCTGTAGTTCTGGAAGGCCCTGCAGAGGGCAACAGATATGAACAGACTAAAACTGACTGAACTACAGAAAAGACGATAATTCAGAAGTAGCCTGTCATTTCTCCAAGTTTTACACTCTTTTCTTTCTCTTTTATATTATTCACTATGTGAAAGAATCATTTTAGCACATTTTGTTCCTTTTTAATGACAATGTTATGTACAATTATTAATGTTTGTGAGCAGAGGATTCAGCGCAGCTCATTGAACATGCAGATGTGGTGTTATTGTGTTTCCAGACAAACCAAAGAAAGAAAAATCTTTGATGATTCCTTATTCAAACTATCACTGCCTTCTGTTGAGAGTTGTCGGTAGAATGTAACCTCACACTTCACTCATACACATTTACACTATGCGTTTTATCTCACATGTATAACGGTTGCGCTTGTACAGCATAGTGATTAAAAATGAGAATAAAATCACTTAGCTAAAACCAAAAAGTGAATGAAGGACTATCACTGTAACTGAAATGCTGTGTACCAACTTTCACCATAAACCTCCTAAAAGGTATTCAGCAAAAACAGTATTTAAACCTTTTTTAAAAGCTAGTTGCAACAAGGGCATTTGATGGTGTTGCAACATGCATGTACATTTCACTGCTGTAAACATAATGTCAATGCTAACTTGATCTGTATATTTTGCAAACTCTTTTAAATGAAAATAACTGAGGTCAGTTTGTTGGGGTATTTGTACAGAACGGCTGTAAATTTAAGAATGTATAAGGCAGCTAAAGCAAAAAACTAAATTAACCAGCAGTGACGCATTTGCCGTTTAATTTATTGTTGGTTCACAACATGTGTGACCGATCGGATAAACTATTTGTTTATATGAAGTTTTATGGCTGCGAATAATTAGAGTAAACATCTTCATCTGTTTTTGGTTGTCCAGTAAATGCAAGTTATTGTTATCAAATTCACAGAATATGCAGTCCTGCTAGGGATGACAATATCACTGCAATCATAGTGGGGTTAGTAAGGGAAAATGTCCTTACAATAATTATGACCTAGATAAAAAAACAAGGAAAATAAGATGTGGTAGCAATTGTACCAGCAGCTATTTTTAAAGTAAATGCAAGCATTCCTTACATTATATTTTGACCTGTTTCAGACAAAAATTGGTTGTATATAAAACCATTGTATAGTTTCATTAAATCTTCTTTTCTGTCAAGTTTTAATCGTTTAAGAAGATGTTATACAGATAACATATATAACTCATTTAAGCCTAAAAAACACCTATTTTCTTATCAGTATATAGGCCATTGTTTTCATGGTGACTATTAGAGGATAAGTCAATAAGGCCTAAGTGAGAAATGACAATTCATTTTAAATATGTCTATTTGTAATATTGTCATTGGATTATAAATGACAGAGGTCTACTTGTATTTGATTTTGAAGACATTGTGTGATTATGTGTAAAAATTAACATTTCATAATGATACACTCAAAAATAAAGGTTCTTCAATGGGTTTATTGGAGCACATTTTCACTGTATAAGGTTCTTGAGTCGACTATGTCAGTGTTTCTCAACTTGTGTGGATCGCGGAGTGTGTAGTCAAAGAAACAACGACAACAACAACAAAAAACTTAATTCTAAATGTTTTTCTGGTGCGAGACTTTTATTTTGAAAGACCCCACGTCGCAAATGAGAGGTTGTTGAACGCAAATGAGATGTTGTTGCCAGGCTATGTCAGTGTCATTATATTCTAAAATTATTTTACTTGTTACGAAATGAAAAGTCTCTCGCCTCATAAAAACGAACTTAACTGTTCTGTTAGACTTTGTGCTGTGCTCGCGACGCGCAAATGTTAAGAAAAAGTTTTTTATAAGTAGCTTATCAGGCTGTAAATCGTGTAAATTATGGCATCTGCCAGTAAAGCCCTTCTAATTCTAACCTTTATTTTTAAGTGTTCACAGCTGTATGTTCAAAAACATGTATTTCTATGTGTTTTTTTCCCTTAGTTATAATATGATATTGGTTGCAAACTGGCCTACTAATCATTCTGTTCTGATAATCTACAATGCTCAAAAGAAGAATGAATCAGATCTTATGCAATCTGTATTAAAATAGCATTAGGTGTTTTTTAAACTTTGGGGCATGCCATGTTATGAAGTGGTTTTCATATTATTATCCACAAGGCTTCATTTCTTTTTCTCAGTATAATTTTGCACATTGAAGTGTGTGTGACTTTTTTTTTCCATGTCTTGAACAAGAATATAATATTTCTGTAAATCATGTATTTTTTATACATTTCCCTGTTGACAAATGTTTTGATCTCATGTTGTCCGACTTTGTACAGTGTACTCTTCAAATAATGAGTCTCTCCCGATATAACTGTCTTGACTAAATTCAAATTTGTGACAGCATTTTTAAAATGCTTTATAATCAGTTATTTCCCATATTATAGGCTTATACTGACCTTTAATGAGGAGTACACATTCAAAACAGCTGTCAAGCCCACAGGAACATTAACCAAACTTGCCAGTTGCAGTTTTGAATGCCAGTTCAATCTTGGATCATTCTGATGTCCACATCACACTGCCCATATTTGAGCACTGCTGTCTTTGTTCACCTGCTGCTCACAGATTTCTTTCTTTAGATCATTTACAAGTGTGTTTCATACCAAGAACAAATTATCTGACCGTTTGTGTGATATCTTTGATACTGTTGTTGTTGTATGTAATTGAACATGGATAAGAGGGCATTTATTTCAGTGCTTTTACAGGAAGTGCAAATGCAAGATGAATTGCAACCACTTGCATGGTTATTATGCGCCTACTTGTATACATCTGTGTGTCAATCTGACTAACATGTTACAGTCTGTTTGACTAAAGGTTGGCTTTAGGGTTATATTTATCTTTTCCTTCCATTTCCCTTCTTTAAATTGTTTAAAATCATGCATTGAATGAATATGTCAAATGTTATTATTGCTGTTTCAATATATGCTTTTGGAGACACCGTTATTATTATTTAAAGTTTTGTTAAGTTCTTTTTTTTCATAATGACTTTCTTTTTTTAAGATAGGCTATCTAGCTTTTTGTTTATTTTTCAAAAAGACATCAGAACTGTATTATCCATGCATTGAAATAAAAGGAAATTGAATAATGCAAATGCACCGACTGAACTGTTCTGTTTGGGAAACGAATGCTGGTTTTAAAGCAACTAAAAACAGAGAAAATTCACCCAAACATTTTTTTTAAACAAATTCTGTCATCATTTACTCACCCTTAAGTTGTCCCAACCTGTATTCATTTATTCTTAGCCATTTATTTTGCTGAAGACAAAAGAAGATATTTTGAGGAATATGCCAAACCAAACAGTTGATGGGCCCCATTAACTTCAATAGTATTTTTTCCCATATGGAAGTCAATGGGGGCTATCAACTGATTGGTTACCAACAATCTTCAAAATATCTTCTTTTGTGTTCAGCAGAAGAAAGAGTAGGGGTGAGGGTGAGTAAATGAAAACAGTACTATTTTAATTTTTTGGGTGAATTATCTCTTTAAGGCATGCTGTTCACAAAATAAGAAACATTAAAAAAGAAAGCCAAAGACAAAATTTGTCATGAAGAAAACAAAAAAAGAAAATTCTGAAAATGCTTTTGATGTGTTCATAAAAAATTGCGCAAGAACATTAATCTCTTATGACAAGATAGCTGAAAGTTACAATGAAACGTTTCCCGTGTCGTGTGTAATGCTACACTGCCACCGCTAGATGCCAGTAGAATCAACAGTTCCGCATCAGCGCTCAGTCTCGTGAAGACAGTCCTGCTGCTGCTGCATCCTGTCAGCGCGCGACTCAGACTCAGACCGATCGCTCATATGAGGACAAGCAGCGTTTCTCAATTATACACAAACAAACAGCTGTGGAAACTCTATTACACCCTGACAGGTGGTAAGTAGTAATTCAGCATTTGCCTGTCCGCTGCGTTTAATTTCGTTTAATATCAAATTTTTAGAAAATGTATGTCATATTTGATTCAATTTGTTCGTTTGTAAAGGTCTTTCAAGTTCATAGTCTTAAATGACAGTCTAATTGTTCCTTCATCTTAAATCAAATCTGTCGCTAATGCCAGGTGTAGTATGATTAATTACATTTTGAATGAGCATATTCAGACAGCTGCTCAGTTCAAAGAATTATCCTCCATTCATAGTCAGTAATGTTGTTGATGGTCTTTTTTCCATTAATGTCATTGTCATGTGTTTTAAATGTTTTATATTTACACAATTTATTATTTACGATATGAAGTACATTTTCCCATGGACAATAGCAGTGTAAAAAAATACAGTGTTAATAGTGTTTTTTCATGCAATATTTACACAAAATTCAGTTAAAGTCTCATGCTTCTAAATAATATTTTATTAAATCATTTTTTTAAGGAAACTGGTAGCACTTTATTTTAGAGTCCTGTTCCGCATGTACATAGCTACTATGTACTTATTATTGAAATTACAATAACTGGGTTATAACTAGGCATTAACCCTGAACATACCCCCAAACTTATATTACCCAGTACTTTCTTAGGCAAGTACAAGTACACGTAGGCCTACTGTAAAATAAAGGGTTACCTAGTGATGTAGTACTCGAGTCCGAGACCGATTTCTGCTTTCTCGGACTCGACTCGGACTTGTTCCTTCAAAGACTCGGTCTTGACTCGGACTCGACCCTTCAAAGACTCGGTCTTGACTCGGACTCGGACCACAGTGGGAGGAGAAGGGCTCGTAATTTTCAGACCGAGTCCTTGACATTTTTTTTTTCATATAAAAATGTTCATATAAAAAAAAACACACAACACATAACAACAATAATAATAAAATGCAATGTTGACGGGCATTATTTGAATATGACATCCCATTGTGCAATGCAAAGATACTGCCGTCAGAGCCATCAGTGTCTTCAGTTGCTGCCTGGTGTGAGAGGCGGCAAGATGAGCAACGAGTCTTCCATCATCAAATTCGCCTTTCAGAACCACAAACCGTTGGTGACCATACACCTGCATTATATGACTGACCGACAAGAACAGTTTGGCCTAAAAATATCAAAATTGAAACTACTGCAGAAACAAAGACACCTACATCTTGGATGCCCTTGAGGTAAGCTAAAACATACCAAAAATTAATTTCAAAGTGAACTATCCCTTTAAGACGTTAAGACGACTGCTCTAAACAATTCCCAATCTAGCTTAGTCTGTAGGCTTAACTGTTGATCATTAACTGGGGTGATATTAAATCATGAATATCAAAACTGAGATGTCGGGACAAAATCTCGACTCGGACTTGCTTCCTCAAAGACTCGGCCTTGACTCGGACTCGACTGTATTTGAAAACCAATGGACTCGGTCTCGACTCGGACTCGACCCTTCAAAGACTCGGTCTTGACTCGGACTCGGCATAGGCGGTCTCGTCCCCATCACTAGGGTTACCCATTTTATTTTAAGGTGTCAGTGTTACAGTGTAATTATGCATTTGAGTACTGTGTAATAACAATTAACCACGTGTACTTACTATAGGTTTAGGATTGGGGTTTGGTTTAGGGTTAGCCGCATGTAATTATGCATAATTTATAGTTATTACTACAGTAACTACATGTAATGTGTAACAAGGGCACTAAAATGAAGTGTTACCAAGTAAAGTGTAACCAGGAAACATAATATAGTATTTATAATTATGTTTCCTTTTTTAAAATAATTGTATTAAATATAATTTAGAAGCTTGAGACTTGAGTACGATTAAATTGGATGCCTTGTCTAGATCTGTATTTTGTCTTCTGATTGCAGTGGCCAACCAGTGAACAAATTTAAAAGCCCAAAGGCCTCTCTATGGTTCCTAGTCACTCTCTGATCATGGGGAACGGTTCGATCAAAGCTCCTCGACTAGAGGAGACCTGCCTGTCCTCCGGTATAAAAGAAGCCCCTGTTTGGGAATCTGTGGAGCCCCTGAGGATGAGGATCGCCCATCTGGAGGAAGAGTTGGCACGGAGGGACCAGGAGTTCCGTGCACAGGAGAAGCGTTTACAGAGCCTTCAAAGGGAACTGGAGGCAAAAGTTTCCCAGATCGATAAGCTCCAGGATGCCATCGGGTATAACAGCCTCGGGCGTTCCCCGCCGGCACCACTGAGGCACAGCCGCAGACTCCTGAGTGTGATCAACCAGGGCTCCACACGCTTTCACAGAGTGGCTGTGGAGGTGCATCGACGCCTTAAAGCTAAGGAGGGCGTTTCAGCCGAACCTACATCGAGGCACTTCTGTCATGACCACAGGGTCCATCACATCTCCACTGAGAGACCTCACATCCGCAAAGACTCCAGGTGAGTGTGCGGACACTGACTGCACCACTGGATTGTTTGTTTCATTATGGAGTCACTGGAATACTGACTCCCCTGGAAAGGTGGATATAGGAGTAAGGTTTAGCCAAGCCTTTGTAGTGTCTCCAACCCCAGAGCGGGCTTGAAAGCCTTGATTTCCATAACACACTCTGAAGGAGATGGAGTGGCTAAAGAGAACACAAACTGTGGGCTATTTGTATGCATGGACAGGAATCATTACTGTTTTAATTAAACACGCTCTTGATGGCAGTCTACAAATCTCCTGCAGTAATTCATTCATAAGATCCATTTGAGGTCAGTAGAGAGTTTCAGATGTGATAATGAGAATCAGCCACAGTATAGTTCTGAAGACAAAAAAGCATCTGAAACTGACATGTAAAATGTAGACGTTGTCCCCAAGTCCAGATTTCTCAGCCCTCCAAAAGAAAGAATGAAAAATGTATGCTTTGTTATGGAAGTACATTTATCCAAGAATTAAAATTCCCCAAATTAAGTCTATTTATACATTATACATAAAATTCCAAACTCGGATACTGTTTTTTTTTTCTGGATAAAAGTATAAGAGTATTCTAAGTATAAATACTTGCCCATAATTTAGATTTATGTACTGCATTTCAAGTCATGTGATGGCTTTGTGTGAGGAACAGACCAAAACTGAGTAAGAATTAATAAGAATAGGAATGGTTCTTATAATAATTAATACGAATTAATTTCTCAGTGATCGTCTTCCCCTCCGCCTCACCATGTAGTTTCGTTCGAAATTAAACATACCCTGCCATATAATATTTAGACATTCTTGCACCAGATTTGAATTTTTTACTTAAGTTGATTTCAGTTTAGTCTGTTCCTCACACAAAGTTCACCAATTATTAAATGAGTTCAATTCAGCTATAAGCAGCTCTACAGAAGACGACAGTGTCGTTATTCACTTTGAGTCAGTTCAGTGTTGATTCAATTCAGTTCAATTAAAGTGTCGATGTTGCAAAATTCGTAAATTATGAAACAGTCAATCATGAATTTTGATAGATAGATAGATAGAAAGATAGATAGATAGATAGATAGATAGATAGATAGATAGATAGATAGATAGATAGATAGATAGATAGATAGATAGATAGATAGATAGATAGATAGATAGATAGAGCTAGATTTCAACAAAAACATTATGAATTAGTTTATTGTAAAGTGTTGGGATTTTCATTCTCCAAACTCTGTTTGCTTCTTTTCCTGTAGCACTAAGAAACTGATCAATGAAGCCATCATGAACAATGACTTTCTGAAGAAGCTGGAGCCTCAGCACACTCGAGAGATGGTGGACTGCATGTACGAGAAAATCTACCCTGCTGAGCAGCTGGTTATTCAGGAAGGAGAGCCGGGGAACTACCTCTATGTGCTTGCTGGTAAACTCCAGATGTTTTTTTTTTACCTGCTTTTCATACTTTCGTATTTTTGAAATCAAAATATTTCTCTGTACTCCACTGTTTTATATATTTTTTTCTCTGATTTGATTATCTGTGTTTAGAGGGTTTATTAGAGGTCATTCAAAATGGAAAGCTCCTGGGTCAGATGCGTCCTGGGACGGCCTTCGGAGAGTTGGCCATTCTCTATAACTGTAAAAGAACAGCCACAGTCAAAGGTGTGTGTGTTCCTGTTTTGGTGTATTTTTGTGTTTAAACTAATAGTTTACAGCAAGATAATAATAAAAAATTTGTATGAGTAAAAAAGTCATTTTTTTAAATCATGGACTGACCTATTCCGAGTATTAAGTAAAAAAATCTGTCATCTTTTATTATCATCAATTTTGTTTGTTTTTTACAATGAAAATAAATGTGGTCTAGTGTTGTTTGGGACCACAAAGTCTATGGACAAAAACTATTGAAAATATCTTCTTTTGTGCTTTTAACAATCCTTTTAAGAATACTAATAAATCTGGCTAAATGTGAGTGTAGTTCATAATGTTTAAAACATCAGAACATCATATAGATGTGCTCATGTTTGGATCTTTTAGCATATGTGCCTTGTAGACTGTTTGTGTGTATTGCAATGCTGCGGTGATACTGGTTGAAAAGCTGCTGTAGGTAATGATGTTAATAAAAATTGCAATGTCAATGTAATAATTAAATCCTCATTTATTTATTTTTTCAGTGAAATGATTTTGCTTCCGTTACCTAAAAACTGATAGGTGCATTTAAAAAAAAATAAAACATTTACGTTTTACTTAATACAAGTCCAAAGCATTACATTTGGATGCAGTCTGCAAAAAATTGGGTTATATCAAACATGACCTTTTTTCTATTATTGTTGACCCACTTTTTATTGTTAACATTGGATTTGTGTCATAGTTATAGATTTGTGAAGTGGAATTAATGGTGATTGCATTTCATTAGCTGTGAGTCAGTCCCACATCTGGGCTCTGGACCGGCAGACGTTCCAGACTATCATGATGAGATCCACTCAGGCCAGACATGAGGAATACTTCAGCTTCCTGCGCAGGTACATTCATGCCACTAACATTTGTGCATATTTATCAGTTGTCAACTTCACACACACACTAACAAACACACACTTCTCTGCTTGGCTGCTTCAACACACATTCAGCGCTTATTTAAATGCTTATTGTAGGACCTAGTCACAAATGCGTATCAGTGCATCATAAATTGATGTAAAAATGTAACTGTTAAAATAATGTTGGTTTGCGCAAATTTTGAATGTGTTATAATGAAGAATTTCTTTCCTTATTTTTTTGTGCACCTTTTGACATAATTTTTACGGATTCGATTGCATGCTGTTTACCTTTAATGCTGATTAAACATATTGTTACATTTTTTTTAGTGTGTCTTTGTTGAAGGATCTACCAGAGGAGAAACTTGCCAAAATAATTGACTGTCTAGAAGTTGTAAGTTTTCAGCATTTTATTGTGTCTATAGCATTGTCATTTGTTGGTAATGCACATTTATTTCTGAAATGAAATAAAACCAAATCATATTCATGTTTCAATCTTTTTTAGGATTATTTTGACAAAGGAGAGTACATTATTCGTGAGGGCGAGGAAGGAAACACTTTTTTTATCATTGCTAAAGGAGAGGTATGCATTATTGCATTAAGTATTTATTTATATATAATCCATTAAGTATTATTTTCTTTTTTATTTCATTATTGTAGCATTGTGCAATCTTTCTGCTTTGCCAACATAAATATGCAGAATCAGCAGACACACGGCCCATAGAAGCCCCAACTAGTGCTTAAATGGGAGTCTATGGCAGATACCTGTACCATTGATTGTAATGGAGCAAAGATTGATGTTAATTGAATAAGAGACTGGAGATTAATTATTTTGAGACCAACCCAGAAGCCATAATTCACTAGTAACCTGTATGAGTATGACTGTTACTTGCATGGGATAAGATGTTTTTTCATTGGACATTGAGCTGTCAATCCATATATTTTAGAGATATTTGGCATTCTTCGGGACCTCCTTATTCACTGATTATTGTCACATGTGTCTTGTTCAGTTTCCTTGTTTGTTCTTGTCAATTTATACCCCTGGTTCTGTTCAGTTCTTTGTCAGTTCACGTCTGATGTTAAGTTTGTTTAGTGGTATTGTTCTCTGTGTATTTGATAATCTCTGTGTTTATTAAAAGTTTCTTTGATCGAAAGTCTGTGCCATGCATCTGCTTAATACCACTGTGTATGCGTCAGATAAACCATAATGAAGAAGGACTCTTATCTCCAGAATTCCTGACGCTGGAGGAATATGTTGCGGGCTTCGTGGATCTATACAATGAGTCACGCTGGTACGATGAAACTCTAAAACATCTCTTCTGGAGCGGTATGGACGACATCCTCGGCTAGATGCTGCTGTTAGGGGTTGAGTACACCTTGTGGCTGCACAGATCCTCCCTCACGTGGGAGTCATCAAGGACAACAACACAATCTTCGACTCCGCGGCACATGTTCCATCGATAGCAGCAATCTTACTGCCCGCTCCAGACAGGACTAGTCATCCCAGCCCGGAGTGTCGCAGATGGAATGAGAGATCTTCCGCTATGGAACTGAGTTCGACGCCCGAGCCCGCCATGAAGATTGAGCCCGAGCCAACACACGCCACGGACCATATGTGAGACCTGCTAGCCAACGGGTCTGTCCTGGAGCTAGAGCCGGAAGCCTCCTCCATTCTGAGACTGCAGCCCACTACCAGGTCCCTCCTGGATCCATGCCGTGGCGTCAGTTCTTTCCTGATCCGGTAGAAGTGTGCTGGCTCATCCACCTTATCATGGAGCCATCTCCCACCCTTGTCCCCACCCCTGAACTTTTCCCAGAAACTTCTCTAGATTATCCTATTCTCTCTGGTCACCTGCCCACTCCGTTGTCCCCATTACCATTGCTGGCTCCGTCCAGTACCTACCCAGGACTCACTTGCCCCACTGGTTTCGTGCAGCTCCTTGGCTCCGCCCCCACCGAAGATTCCCACCAACTCCCTGGCTTTGCCTCAGGTCTCCTCTCCGTCTGCCAAGCTCTTCAATACGGATCCCCTGGCTTCACCTCAGGCCTCCAGGCCCATGACTCCACCTCGGCCTGTCAGCCCATCGGCTCCACCGGGTTCCTCCTTCCTTCTGGCTCAGCTTTGGTCTTCTCTCTCTCGGGTCTCTCCCCGTTCTGTCAAGTCCCCATTGTTGCCTTGGTCCCTTAAGCCGTCATCCAGCCCTGCGATCGGGTCCTTCGGCCCTTCAGTTATGCTGGGGTCTCCATCTTGCCAAGCTCCGCCTCCGTCAGTCGGCACCCAGGCTCTGTCCATGAAACCCAACACAGCTCTGCCTTGACTCCTCCCTCCGTCAACTCTGCCATGGTGTTCTCTTCGATCAGCTCCTCCTGTTTCCTGTCCTTCGCCCGCCCCTCGTCTTCCTCCTAAACCCTCTCCCTGGGTTCTGTCAACCTTTTGTCAGGGTTCTGTGTAGTTTTATTATGTTTCTTTTCATGTGTCTTGGTTTCTTCTATATCATTTTTAGCGTTTTTCATGACCTCAATTACTCCCTGTTTGTTTATATAGTAACTCATTATTGTCAACTGTGTCTCATTTGTTTAAACCGCTGGTTCTGTTCAGTTCTTTGATGGTTCACATCTAATGTTAAGGTTGGTAGTGGTATTGTCCTTTGTGTATTCAACTGTGGATAATGTACATATTTATTAAAAGTAACTTTAATTGATAGTCTGCATCATGCATCTTCTGAATATCACTGCGTATTTGACAGTAAGGAGATTTCAGATGTAGGACAGTAATTCCAATTATGATGGCAGTGAATTTTCTTAGTCATACAAACAAGAAGTAAAATGTACAGTAAGATGTTTTTGTGTGTTCTTTTCCAGGTGTCTGTAACACAGACTACAGAGGGCTTTTCAGAACCACAGGAGATTAAGACTCTTGGAGTGGGTGATTACTTTGGGGAAAAGGCTCTCATAAGGTTTGGAGAGGGTATCATTGTGAAGTGTTTTTAACAATATTGAACACATCCAACAATGACTCCTTTGTGGCTGTGGACTTCCTGTAGGCCAGGAAAAAGACTAATTACATATCTCTACAATGTCCACAGATTGTTCGCTAAGAGCTGTAAGAAACAGAGATTCTGTAGGGGTGGATGTGGGAGATGGAATGTCAGTCATCTGAAAAGATGTTCATTCTCAATCTACCATTGTTGATGGGCTCACATAGGCTACTTAGACACAGGAGAGCCACTTGTCATATTCACTAATTTGTAATAATGATTTAGATTCATTTAAAGCTGAGATGAAATGCTCTCAATATGGAACAAGCAAATGTTTTTCTGGATGTTTTCAGTCACTGTTGATTTATATACTATATATATATATATATATATATATATATCTCCAAACTGGCACAACATCATTACATATGTCTTATAATTTCATTTCAGTGAGGATGTCCGCTCGGCTAATATCATTGCAAAAGAAAATGACACACAGTGTTTGGTGGTGGATAGAGAGTAAGTGATTTAACACTAACAAGTAGGGTTGTCACCTTATCATAATTTGATTATCACACATGTCGTAAGTTGTCAATACCAATTTTGATACCACAGAAAAAAAAACTAATATGTTATTAAACATCCTGTGTTATTTTAAAAAAATCTAATATAAATACCGTGTCATGTAGCCTTCAGGTATTTCTTAATTAGGCATATTTTGTTTCATATTGTTCAAATAATTATCAAAGAAAACTGTTTATTTTACAGTAATAAAATAAAAGAACAAAAACAAATAACTAGAAACATAACAAATAAAACAACAATAGAAGAGATACAAATTAAGTGAAAAATACAAATCAAATGTAATCAAATTAAAAATAATAAATATATATATATATATATATATATATATATATATATATATATATATATATATATATTAAAAAAAAAGATTTTAAAAAGATGAAATTGTCATTGTTATAACTCTATTGGATACATGCCACTAATACATTGGTGGTTGTCTGGTATAACTTTAAAATTATAATTGTATAGCTTTTTACAGCTTTAAATTAGTCTTAATTATTAAGAATGATTGACAAACCTTTTTATTTTAATATAGACTACTGCTACATCCCTACTAACAACATACAATGAAAAGAAATGGGTATAGGATTTACTTTGAAACAATTTTCCCTCAGGAATTGAAAGTAAATGTTACAAATAATTACAAATAAATAAAAATAAAAAAAAACAATTAAACTGTAATCTTTGTTTTATTTACAACTTTGACAAATAAATTTTTACAGCATACTATTATTCCACCTATGACTAAAACAGTTACTATCACTGTCTCTGGATTTTTAAACAGTAACTTCAATCAGATGGTGGGAACCTACGAGGAGCTGCAAGCCTATCTGAGGGAGTATGTGGAGCAGCTTTCTCTGAGTGATGAGATGAGGAATGCCATGTAAGAACACACCTAATGGAAACAGACACAGCTAACAACTGTAGGCCTACTCCATTCCTGTATGTGACAGTCACAATCATTTCCCCACAGGCCTCAGTCGCCTCTTTACGAACGCTCTCCAGAGGCAGCAGAGTTCAGGAGGCTGAAGGAGAAGGCTGCTGGTTTGTCCAGTTGCTCGTTCATGAAAGAACTTCAAGTGGTGGCCACACTAGGGATGGGAGGCTTTGGACGAGTGGAGCTGGTTAGATTTCATTTATACAGCATACATATCACTCTGATGCATGAATATATCTAGTAAAAAGTTTTGCACGAATGGCGTGTAAAAAAAAAGTGTTTTATATTGTTTATTGCATGCATTTTGTGTCTTAGGTCAAGCTTAAAGATTCAGAAGATACTGCGTTTGCTTTAAAGTGTATTAAGAAAAAGCACATTGTGGACACCAGGCAGCAGGAGCACATTTATTCAGAAAAGGACATCCTCCAACAGACCCGTTCTAACTTTATTGTCAGGTCAGTCTAATGAGTATATCTTTCCTGCCGCATACTGACATATTGTAATTGGAGAAGTGTAAACACACAGGAATAATGGTACAATTTAGATTCATATAATCCTCAAGAGTGATGAAGGTATCTGTACACAGATTGGGCTCAAGAACAAGACTTAAGTTCCCCCTGAAGGCCACTAAATTAATTAATTAGTTAATCAATATAATGGACTGAATGAATGGCTTGCTGCTAGACCGCAAGACCGGTGGGAGAAACCTAGGTAAACAGATGTTGTTTGCTGTTTGTTAATTAAGATCTGATGGATGAACTTGCACTTCGATTAGACTTGTTTATTAGATAATGTTGTGTCAATTATGATAAGACTTTCCGGTGATTTGGAAGCTGGCAACTTTGATATTTATTTCAGTCATTGTCACTAGGGCTACAGAAACTATTTATGGCTATCATAGCTGTACATAGAAAATGGCCAAATAGAAAATGGTCTTGACATGATGCAAATTTTTTTGTCTGGATTTATTAATTTACTCAAAAATACATAAAACATGTAGTTCATCATACATACAATGACATAAACACACTATGATAGACAAATAGAATTTCTGAATAAAAAATATTTGTATATATTTTATATATAAATTCTAAAATGTCTAATTAAAAGGATGATTTTTTTTAAATAACCTTATTAAGTAGTTTGCCATTACAATTTAATATAATTTATTTATTACTATTGATTTCGTATTATTGATTATTATTCCTAAAAGCAATTAAGCAGTATTGTTCAAGTTGTTTAAATATATATATTTTTAAAATTGTTTGCCAAATCGGATGTTTTTAAACATAAAAAATATACCTATGATGGTCACACCGCATGACATTTTTAGAGCCATTAAAATAAACTTGTTGAAAATGGTATAAAAACTTTCAACACGTCAACTGGTCCAATTCTAGAAACTTGGCACATGTGTTTTAAACCAAAAGATTTGTCCTTTTCTTCATCTTTTTTTTTCCACAAGATTGGAACTGCTGAGTGTGCTTAATGCATGATTACATCTGCATTCAATCTAACTATTTAAATCTACACATTACACCTGAAATATGTCGTTTATAGCAGACACTTTTATCCAAAGCGACTGGAGGCCACAGTGGTGTCAGAGCTCAGTAACCTGCTCCATTCCTTCAAACAATGTGGTGGAGCGGACAGAGTCATACTGACACACTAGACATTTATCTTATATCTGTCACAGTGGTCTCAGTGCCATTGTGCTTTTCATCTGTATCAGAAAAGGGGCTTCTACTTTGCATGTTTCTAGGACACTCCTCAGGGAATTTCGAACCATGCTTATATTCCTGTCTGAGTGTGTGCTCTGGCTCATTTTATTGCCTCTCTGGCATTTGTGGACGAAAAGCTAGCACAGCTTTACATGCAAGTCTAGTTCTCTATGAAAGCTAGCAGTAAGAAATGCTAAAGAGACACTAATCGAGTGTGTCAGGCTGCCCTTGTGTGTTTCAGGTTGTTCCGGACTTTCCGGGATGATAAGTACGTTTACATGCTGCTTGAAGTCTGCTTGGGAGGAGAGCTGTGGAGTGTGCTAAGGGACATGTGAGTGTAGGTTGTTTTGACACTGCATATTGCATATCACAGCCCACCGTCTTTGATAAACATTTATTTTGATCACATACACGGTTATTATCGACTTATCACTAATTGATTCATAGCTGCTAATAGACGTAGAATACGTAAATCTCTTAATTTAGGACGTCATGATGCTTTGATTTCATTTAGGAGTTGCTTTGACGAGCACACTGCCCGTTTCTGTACTGGATGTGTGCTGGAAGCTTTTGATTACCTGCACAGCAGAGGCATCGTGTACCGAGACCTGAAGCCAGAGAATCTTCTTCTGGATGGGGAAGGCTATGTCAAAATGGTCATTTTACATACATCACTAAATACCATGGTGAAAGGTCCAAAAGTCTGAGGCCACATTAAAAAATGTTTTAATGTGGTAATAAAAATTAAAGCAAAATTTTTTTTTTTAAATTATGTAACATGAATAAGAATTATTTCAGATTTTTCACTATTTCAAGGCTTCAAAGCCAGTGATGGTCTTATTATCGGGATATACAAGGGTCTGTGGCTCTACCGTTGGAGAAAGCATAACGGCTAACTTGGATCACGTGTGCCTTGATAACCAATCACATTGCAGCATTGACGTCATTGAATTTCGTACAGAGTTGTGCTTCAGTCAGTCACTGTTTGCAGATACCATAAAAATATAAGATAAGTGTGTAAACTGAATCATACCTGTCGCGCAATTGTCTGTGACCTCTTATAAAACAGCTTTTTTTTCAGTGTAAACTCTAAAAATTAATTAATCCAAAACTAACGTGGGCTGTCGATTCATATAAGCCGGTTTCCCACAAAAGCAGTTTATTCAGCGTGGTGAAGCCTCTCCTCCATTGACATCCAATAAAAAATAAAAACGACCTCTGCGTACCACAGCACTTTTTTTTGTTTTTTTGTTTTTGCTAACCTTGCAGGCTTGCCTCAAGTTGCTTTGTCGCTGCTTTTAACTCATTTGTAACTGATCATGTGACAGTACAGACGTTAAGATGTTTTAACTTCTATTGAAAAACAAGATGCTCTTTGGATCATTCTCAAATAATTCTGGAGAACATTGTCATCAGGTTTTACATAACAAAAAAAAACAAAAAAATTGTATTTAATATTTTCAATTGAACTTTTCACGCAGATATGATCATATAATTTTTGATTATTTGTAATACAATAATTGTCACTAGTGGTCTCAGACTTTTGTTCCTCACTCTGTATGGGAGTCTGGAATATGTAGCGATGTCTCAGACTTACACTGAGCATTATCTATGCTGTTTTTTTTTTTTTTTTTCAGACTGATTTTGGCTTTGCCAAAAAGATTGGACTAGGTAAGAAGACTTGGACGTTCTGTGGCACTCCTGAGTATGTGGCTCCTGAGGTCATCATGAATAAGGGTCATGACTTTGGAGCTGACTGCTGGTCCATGGGCATCCTTATCTTTGAGCTCCTAATGGGCAGGTAATCGTGTGTGTTTCATATCATGTGTTTCATCCACCAAATGCTTCCACGGGACTGAGTTTGTAGGCTGACTTCCCAAAAACGGAAATATTAAAAAAATAGAAACTTTTAAAGCAACTTCTGGTTCAACCAATGCTGGGACGGACAAACAATGGAAAGTGTTTGGTAGAATCAGTTTCACAATTCTATTTGGTGCCACTAGTAGCGCAGAAAAGTGCACATTTCACCTTTAAAGAGCACAGATTTCCCAGACCTTCAGAGAATCGGTTCTGTTGCTGAATTGGCACGGCTTTCCCTGTCCTCTGCCAATACTCTCTGCACCATGTTCAACATCCCTTGTATAAAGGGCAGGGCTCTCTTGACCAGAGCAAATGGTCCTCTAGTGAAATTAGCCGTCATGGCTTTCACTGTTTACTCTATTGCCTCAAGCTTCAGTCAGCATCACCATGGCAACAGAGTATTGGGGATTGGACTATGTAATATATGCAGTTGCAGTGTGATTAACCAGCTGGACGAAATTTTTATGATGTAATGCCACATGAAGTATACATCTTCTCAAAGCTTACTGATGCATACTGTTAGCTGAGCTCATTTATTTACAATCTTGTGCACAGTTGCGTTATGCATTTTGTGACATTAATCATGTATTGTTTAACTCAAATTCACAAAGAGAAATACATTTTAGGCATTGTCTGCTTTATGGTTTAATTTGAGCAGTTTAAGTGGCTTAAATTATGACAAATTACCTTTGATTGTGTTTGAAATATAACATCTCCCACACGACTGTCAGCCCTCCATTCACAGGCTCTGATCCGATCAGGATCTACACTATGGTTCTTCATGGGATAGAGAAGGTGGACATTCCCAAGAGGATCAGCAAGCGTCCAGAGGATCTCATACGGAGACTTTGCAAGTATGTTTCTCTCGTTCTGACACTTTTGTCAAACTCATCTCAAATACGCAGCAGTTCGCTGACCAGAGGTTTTGTAAACACATAATAGCACATTACTGTGCATTTCTCTTGAAACATGTTGTCATGTATTTAAATGTATTTGCAATGATAAAGTTGCAAGATTACATGTAATATTATATTAACTTTAAATGTAATTTCAAATATTATAATCAAGTACTTTACTTGTGCTTTTGTATGTTAGTCAACACATTAAAGATGTGTACTTCTTTAAAGCACAACAAATTATTATAAAAATATGATTTAAAATGTAAAGTAAAACATTTAATATGCCATTTTTACAAAGTGCACTTTTTAAAAGTGTATTTAAGTGTGTTAAGAAGAAATATGGTCATAAAAGAGTACATTTAAGTGGCAAGTTATCTACAAGTACAGTTTCTTAAATATATACTTTTAAGATTTGAACTACACAACAAGTGCACATTCAGTACAATTAAGCAGACATCTTTTTCATGCGAGTATTTATAAACCACATCCCTCTTTGTCCACCAATTTTAATGAATTATTTCTGAGCTTGTCGCACTAGATTGCTAACTTGAAGCATATGTGTGATGCTGCCACAGAATTTGGCATAACATAGTCGTTATATGCCTTTATATGCTGCCTATGTAGGGAGCTTACTAGATTTTGGACAGAGCCTCTGTCATCATATGCTCCAGACATGCTATCACTTCAGATTTGATGATCTGTACAGATTGTAATCAAGAATAAAATAGGATTTGATGTTCACTGTGATTGCAGCATGTCCTGATTTTGACAAGTTAGACAAGTTCCTGGGTCAGTGTATTTTGTTGATCCTGGAACAGAATTCCTGTCTAAAAATTGAATCCTAACCATATCCCTACCACTAAACCCAACCCTACCCATAACTTATCCCTAAATGGGATGGAAATGGTAGGTAAACAACACTGATGTAGAAGCACCAAACCCTAACCCTAAATTTGACAAACTGTAAACTTGTTTCTCAAATCTGATTTGTTGATTAGAAGGTTTGTATGAGAATCAAAAAATATGTTGCACTTGGTGAAATCAGATTCTGCATGTATCATGCATGTATGTCAGTATCAATGTGTCCCTGTCAATGTATGTTATAACACAGTATATTTATTGTTGTGACTTTTTCTCTTGCTTGGCCTGTATGAGAACAGTCAGAAACTTACTCATCTTCCTCACTGTCTCCAGACTCAATCCAGCAGAACGGCTTGGGAATAAAAAGAATGGGATCATTGACATCAAGAAACACAAGTATGTCAATTCACAAGTTCGCTTGATCATATAATCATGTGGAAAATATAGTTAAACAGGTTAGGTGTGCTGTCCTTGGTTAAAGGACACTATACAAGTGAAGATTAAATACAATTAAGTGTACTTATTTATTGAGTAAATAGTGACTTTTTTATTACTATTTATTCCTTAAATGTTTTATAATATTGATTTCATTAGGTTTAGTGTCATAACTCCGTCTCTGTAGCCAATGTTATGAATCCACCAATCCTGCCCATACATTTTTGTAACTTTAAGTTTAACTTTAACTTTATTAAACTTTATTATTAACTTCATTTGTCTCACTGTACACTGCAGGCCTTACACTCTCATATTCTCATGTAAGTGTTTCATTTTTCAGCATTAAAGAACATTAGACCCACCCGGGAGTAGACTAAACCACTGATCCATGTGTCTGATCAAGGGTAGTGGATTGTTGAGTCTGTTTTGCTGCTGGTCTGTTCGCTCTTTTGTATGTCACAGCACAATGGGTAGCTGAGCTAGCCTGCCAAATTAGCCTCAGTGCATTCACAAGGGGAGCAATTAGTGACCAAAACGAGACGCACAGCTGTTGCCATCTTCCACAGAGCAGTGAAGCCGCAGACAGCAAGGTGAAGCGCTGGGCCCATCCTTTAACAGTTACACAAGTGATAGTGCCTAAAGTGCATGAGCACTGATGATGCTCACTGGACCAATAACAATCGACTGGGACTCGCCACACTTATTATGTTACTAACTCTGTGTGTTTGTACTAAGAAGCTGTTGTTTTTATATTCATTATGCTTGAGTATTCTTATCACGCAGGGGTGATTCAGGTAACGTACACACAAAGAGCTCAACATCATTTGTATTATGTCACTAAATTATGTTCAGAGCATTATGCAAATGAAGGCGCATGCTCTTGATACAGGCATGAATATGCATGTGCAGGTAACAATGTGTCGTCAGCCGAGTGAGATCTGAGATATAAAACCGTTCAAAAGTCAGATCATTTGTACAAATAAAAACCCCGGAAGGACACGTTAAATTGGTCAAAAGTGAAAGTGAAGACATTTATAATGTCTTAATACTGAATGTTTTAGAAATGTTTCTTGAGCAGCAGATCAGCATAGAATGATTTGTGAAGGATCATGTGATTCCGAAGACTGGAGTAATGATGCTGAAAATTCAGCTTTGCGTCACAGGAATAAATGACATTTTAAAATATAGTAAAAACATTTTTAAAAAATCTTACCGACCCCAAACTTTTGAACGGAATCAAAATGTTTGTCTATGAAAATATACAGTAACTTTCAGAACTCAAAACATCCTCCCCAGTCCAAAAAAAGACCATTAAACCGCAAACATGCAAAGAGGCTGTTATGGGGCAGTTAAAAACTATTGAAAAAGAGAGCATGTGAAGAGAACCCTTGCGAATGCATCTTAAAGGAACCATAGCAAAAATAAAAGTGCACTAGGCCTGTTAAATTCTAAAGGTCAGTGAGAGTGTGGAAATGGGCATCAAAATTAAATTAATTTTGGAGCAGTAAAACGTTTTCTAACAATAATAGTGGACCACAGGGGAAAGAAAAATAATAATCTACAATATGTTCCCTTGAAACATTTTCTCACTACAAGGAAAGTGTCAGATGAGGCTGAAGATGTGTGCAGATGCTGTTACTGTACTGTGGAGGTTTAGTTTGTTCCACTGTTTTCCCACAGGTGGTTTCAAGGCTTCAACTGGGAGGGACTCAGAAGGCGGAAGCTGACGTCTCCTCTGAGGAGAGAGGTGAAGCATCGCTCCAACAGATTTTAGGCTGTATCCCAAATCGCATACTCTCTTGAGTAGGTGCTTATTTTGAATAAGTAATAACTTTGCAAACTCTAAAAAGTAAGTAATATACAGTATGAATGCGTGTAGTATGTATGTAATCCGGACGTACTGTATTCGCCATGTTGTCATTATCATGTCAGTTGTGTCGCTTCCCTGACATTCATAAATCCTCTCCCATGGCCTCGTGGGATAGTAAAGTGTCCATGACTGCACACTTCAGAATCTCGCCGGAAATAGTAGGTCATGCAGGCACTTTTTGCCTACTCTTATAAGTACTGAGAATTCGGACACACTACTTCTGTCACATAATTGTTTTGCCTCCTATATAGTAGGGAAATTTGCAATTTAGGATGCAGCCAATGTTTTTACATATGTCTTGAGAAATGAAAGCCAGTTATCCTAAACTTGTGGTATTTTCCAGCTAAAAGGACCTCTGGATCACAGCCATTTCGACATGTTTCCCCCTGAGCTTGAGGAGCCTCCAGATGAATTCTCTGGCTGGGATAAAGACTTCTGAAAACACGTTCTGCAGAGCATCGCTGTGCTCTCAACTAACTATTTTCAGACCGCTTCACTGACCAGTTTGCCTTTATAAGTGAGCAAAGGCTCAAATACGATCTAATATAAAGTGATGGTGGACAGTGTCTGGACTGGAGAAGTCTCAGTATTACCTCGATGTGCTTTATGGAGCATTGTGCAATCTACTGACTTGTTCAGATGGACAAGAATCTTGTTAAATCTCATTTTACGAAGTGAAAGGTTTTTGCAGTGATATCTCATTATATAGATAAATCACCGATGCCTAAAATCTGTCTGTTTGTGACATTTACACTTCATTTTTTAAGACCTAATATGTCATTAAGTCACTGACAGATCAGTCAGATGCGTTTGAATATGATTCATTTTGTAATCATTCAGCCGGAACTTTAAGTGAACAGCTAATATTTTAAGAAGCTGCTTTTATACTCCATTTTAAAAGCAGCATATACTCCATATATACCATTTTATATTTCTTCTTGGAATTGGATATGGCTTAAAACATGATGTTTTCAAGAGAAAAAATGGATGTAATAAATAACCATAATCATAGACTTCGTTTTTAGAAACTCAAATTCATCCCTTTATTTGAAAAAGGTTTTGATTATGAAACAGATTTATTTTGCTAATGATGGATGTAAAGCACAGCCACAATGACAACATGAAAAAAAAGTTCAGACAATAAACAAAGGTGGGCCTTATATTTTAATAATATAGTTACTTTATACATTTTGATGAAAAAGTCCTTTCTTTAAATTCTAACTTTATAATACTAACAATATTTCATGTACAGATGTAAATAATTTATTTTCTGTTGTACTTATTGTGGTTTATCTAAATTAGTGTATTTCATTCTTTGGATCAGAGTCTAGATATTTCACTAATGAGAAAAACAACACTGTCATCTACTGGTAAAAAAAACTGCAAGCACAAGCAAGAGAGACTTCACCAATGTGTTTCTAATCAATAGTTGAATATTTCTTCATTCCGTTAATCACACAAAAATCTGACCAAGTCAAATATCATCGCAAAATAAAAAGAAATAAATTTAAATTAAGCACATGTTCCCACCAAATTAAATTATTATAATGCATCCACGTAGACGAATGGTTCCCTTTTTGTCTAATTATTAAAAGATAAAAGCAAGAAAAGAAGCACTACACTTGCTAATGGCTCCAAATAAATACAACACAATAATGCAGAGACCGCGTGGACGTGGTTAAGCTTTCGATTAGTGATGAATACTACTAATGTAGAGTTTACAACATGGTCTGTCATTGAATATTTTTTTGTAACAATATTAATATTTTTCACACTAATACAATAGTATTCATTGCAGTATTAAAATTACTACAATAATTTTAAAAGATAAGACGAAAAACGACATGTAAGCCAGTGCTTGTGTAAACTCAAAATTCATAAACTCACATGGGGAGTATATATTATCTCAGAGCACCGGAGACTATCAGGACAGCCACAGGAGGGAGACACAGAGCAAAGATGACATGTTTACTACAGTAAAGTACGCCCCCACTGTTGAGACTAATAGGGACTAATACAACAGTTAATTATACACCCGCTGAGGTACACATTGTTAGTACCGGAATGGACCCCTTTTGCCTTCAGAACTGCCTTAATTCTTCGTGGCATAGATTCAACAAGGTGCTGGACACATTCCTCAGAAACGTTGGTCCATATTGACATGATAGCATCACGCATGCTGCAGATATGCCAGCTGCATATCTCTCCAGAAGGGCTAGCGCAAAATGCGGCATCGGCATCTCGAAGCGGCACTTCCGGTGGCATCTCCAGCGGCCATCAGTGAGCGGCATCTCCAGCGGCCAGGACTTTCCGGTGCAGCGGCATCTCCAGCAATCAATATTTTTTATTTTATTAACTGCATTTTAACTAAATAACATTATGTAGCTACCACAGAGTAGCAGATATATCATGTGTAACTTAGCATATCCTTTATCCATCAATTGAATCTTCTGTTCCGCCACATCACAAATGTACTCTATTGGACTGAGATCTGGTGACTGTGGCCATTTGAGAATAGTGAACTCATGTTAGTTCAAGAAACCAGATTGAGATGATTTGAGCTTTGGGACATGGTGTGTTATCCTGCTGGAAGTAGCCATCAGAAGATGGGTAGGCCTACACACTGTGCTCACAAAGGGATAGACATGCTCAGCAACAATACTCAGGTAGGCTGTGATGTTTAAACAATGCTCATTTGGTCCCAAAGTGTGGCGAGAACTAAGTTATCCTTCTCACCATTACACCAGCAGCAGCCTGAACCGCTGATACAGGATGGGTCCATGCTTTCATATTTTTGTTCTTACAAATTCTGACCCTAGCCTACCATCTGAATGTTGCAGCAGAAATCGAGAGTCATCAGATCAGGCTACGTTTTTCCAGTCTTCTATTGTCCAAATTTGGTGAGCCTGCGTGAACTGTTGCTTCAGTTTGCTGTTCTTATCTGACAGGAGTAGCACAGGTGTGTTTTCTATTTCTGTATCAAGGTTTGATGTTTTGAGCATTCAGAGATGCTCTTCTTCTATTAGCTGAACCAGTCTGGCCATTCTCCTCTGAACTCTGGTATCAAGAAGCCATTTTCACCCACAGAACTGACGCTCACTGGATATTTTCTCTTTTTCGGACCAGTCTCGGTTGTGTGTGAAATTCCCTGTATATCAGCAGTTTCTGAAATACTCACACCAGCCTGTCTGTCACCAACAACCATGCCACGTTCAAAGTCACTTAAATTCCCTATTCTGATACTCAGTTTGAACTTCAGTAGATTGTCTTTACCATGGCTGCGTCCGAAAACTTAGGCATCTGACTTGTTGCCTCGATGCCTTATCAGGTAATGACCTGATACCTCACGAAACTGATTTCAGATAGACTTCTGAGGCAACGTTATGGTTTAACTCAACTGTGTTGACCTAATAAAGTGTACATTACTTATTCTGCTGAGCAACATTTACTCTGATTCATAAAGTATCACTGTATAAATTTAATTTGTGATATAGTATCACTGTAGATATAGCATGCATGCTATCTGAATTACTTTCTTTCTAAACTGGAACACAGAAGAAATAATGGGAAGAGTGTGATGGTTTTTTTTTTCATTGTGGGGAGCTATCCTTACTGTGACAAGGTCAATTTTTGGCTGACATATGTATGCATTTCTGTTCTTTTTTTATATGGTACAAAAATGGCTTCCTGCATGTTGGTTATACATTTGATTTGCATTTTATGAAAAAAAGAATATTATAATTTTAAATATGAGTAATATTTTAAAACAAAACAAGTGTTTAATAAAGGTTTCATTCCATTTTACAGCCATTTAATGACACTTTTTTTTTCTCAAATGGGCTACATGTAGAATTCAGAAACCCTTGTTAATAGTGACACTGGTGGCCGTTAAGTGAACTGCAGCCAGCAAGCAACTTACGTACTAGAGACTGAACGTAATTCAAGGCCACGATATATTCACGCGAAGTTCTTTTTCGTTCTTTGCTTATAAGTAACGAGGTTAGAAATACCTTTGCAGCGACATTGTTAACGAACATCCAGACGCTGTCCACGCTACTGAGAGCGACGTTTAGATGGATATGTAAGTAAATAGGCCTATGTGATGTGCGCTTTCCTCTCATTAACAAAATAAAACACAACACAAATGGCAGCGGAGAAATCAGCATAAAGCTCTGCAATTCACTGGCATCATGTCGACAGATGAGGTATGATGAGGCTAGATACAAATCTTCAAATCACTTTGAGCAGCTTGTAACAAAATTAAAAAAAAACGAGACTATAAGTTCCTGTAGACTGATTTTTATGTGAAGGAATCGATACGTTTTTGCCGTAAAAATCAAAAGAATGTGACGTTTACGCGCGCTCCCGCGAGAGCCTCCTTTCGTTCTATGACACATGAAATGATTGCTTAGGCCTACAGTGTTCAGGATATTCCCGAAAGAGCTGTTCTATACTAATGTCAATGTGTCATGCAAAGAAAGGGGATTCATTTAAACTATAGTCTCACTTAGCCATATCTGTATAGTCTATAGTAACAGATATAGGCTACTTTACTCAAACTATGTTCAGTGAAATTGTAATTATAATCAACAGACAGGCAAATCACTTTGACATGTTTCCCATTATGTCGTAACATGCTCATCATAGAAAATGTATTAATTTCACTGTCTATTTTGAATTATATTTAATTGCATAAGGTTATTTTTTAAATAAATATAAATGCAGACAAATAAACAGTCTAAGTGTCACAGAATTTATTGACCCATTACATAATAAGGATTTCATTCTGATCTCCACGTTCTCTGTGGATATGTCTGGAAATCGTTGCTACAGGGAAAAACCTTATTTGCTCCCTCAATGAAATGCCAAAGCAGTCTGCAGCTGGATCTCAGCCAGTGTGTGTGTGTGTGTTTCAGGACAGTGATGGCCTGAAGTGGGATATGCATTGTGACATTAGTGGAGATCTCATCCAACTGCCCAGCCATACTTGAGGAAATGCCAAGAGGCAGGGGTGAGCTGTTGTCATAGCGGTGCATCAAGTATGTCCTCTTTCTACTATTCTGCCGATCAGTAGTGTATTAATCACAGTATGACTCAGTTCTGCTCAATGAGCAAATCACAATCTCTTGCACAGGAGGAAATGATTCTCTAGACAGATATAAAAAAATCAGTGTGTGCCCTGGATGGAGAAACATCCACCTCCTTTAACACTAACAGGATATTGTAGATCTGACTGCAGTGTTGTTATAAGTTTATTTTTTATAAATTGAACACTTTAATTTTTTGCATATTTCAAAACCGCAAATCACAATCTATTTTAGTTGTGGAAATTATGACACACAACATACACAACATACTCAACAGTGTGATTATAATTATTAATTTTAGGCATTTAGTAAGGCATCACTATTATGATAATTAACTGCATAGTGGGTTTCGCAATGCAAATAGTTACAAATAAAACTATGCATAATACATCTGCGTAATGTTTTGTTATACTGCAAGACTTTAACATTTATCGCAGTTTTGTTATGGACTCCTTTTCAAACACAGATCAGTCGGTTTCCTGTCTGATTTTTTTTTTTTTTTTTACCTGCACTGACCTACTTTTGCATGTTCTCTGTATTAAACTACACACAAAGACAAAAAACAATAATAATGCGATCCCGATGTTGCCCCACTGGAGCACAAGTATGCGTTTCTGTAAATCATCAGTCACTGGCACACATCCACTTTATATTTCCCAGAGTCCTTCGTCTGTTTCTGTGGTATCTGTAGATGCAGAGGGTGGGTATGACATATTTTATGACTCCATTGTGTTGGAGTTGCTGGAATGTGTGCAGCTACACCGGCCCTCCTCTAAGTGTACAAAAATTGGGCTCTTATGTCTCTCAGCTTTTATAAAATGTTCTATAGACTGCCCCAAATACATCAATTGACAACAATTTTGTTGTATTTCTGTAGAGAATTCAATTCAAATGTGCTGTATCATGCTTTTGTTACCGCAATTTGTTCTATTCCTTAGAACGGTTAGAAATGTGGCGTTAGTAATATGGCCTATAGCTCATAAAATGTTCTAAAGACTGTTTCTATTATTACTACTAATATATTTAGTATTTACTTCAATGCTACAAATCATTCATATCCCTCTGCTGCTTTTTAACCATTGCCACACAATGACTAAAGTTGACTGACTTTGACTCATGCATTACCGCTATCTACCAGATGGAGGCGCTAATATCAAGTGTGCTCAACTTTGCCATGCTGATAAACAGCTTGACTCTCAAGTGTTGAGATTTTATAATACATTTTTACGAGTGTGGTGCACACTTATAGAGTCTATGACTTCATAAGTCCCACATATGCTATGATTTTACATGTATTGTTTACTGTGGTGGGGGGAATCACATTAGACCGTTTATTTGCTGTTCTGTTTGTGCAGCAACCGCTTGAACTCTGCCATCCTCAGTTTTGAGTGAGAGAAATCTGAGATTCTTCATACTGAGAGTAATGCTTATATTTGCTGTCATTCTGTCAATGACCTCATGACCTGGATTCTGATGTTTTCTCACCTGATCCTTTAGTCACTGCATATAGTCTAAATATTAACATTGAAAGGTGTTCCCTCCCAACATTTTGATCTAAGTCATTAATAAATTTCATTTTTATCTTTTGTTCATTTTATTTTGAACTATTTTAGTTCTAAATCTCCAAAGGGGCATGGTGATGGGAGGGGAATTTGGGGTGGAAAAATCATATTTCAATGTGTTCAGTCACAAATCTTTTGCTATTCACCAAGAAATTGAGTTTTCTCTTCCATCTAATTGTATTTTACATGATCATTTCCCTTTTGGGGCTTTGTAAGAATCAGAGTATGTATAGTATATGACTATAAGGTCTATTTTTTAAGTGCAGTACATCAGTACATGATGAAAGAAATTTAAACCAAATGATGTTATTTAGAAAAACTTATTTATTAAAAAATACATTTGAATAACAATGCAATATGCATAATGAATTATTCCGTCCATTTGGTACACTACAATACACAAGATAAGTACAAATCGCTCGTCATCATATCATTTGTCCCTAACAGACAAAGAATTCTGCCATACATCAGCTCTCATTAATTTTGACACACGGATCAACACCATTACTCAGAACAGTGACTGAAACGATAGGGCAAGCGTACATCAAAAGACAGTACTACATGCTTTAATACACCTTCCTGGCCGGAACAATATCATGTTACAAAAGTTTGATTAGAAAATGTGTTTCATCTTTCACACGGAAGGCTTCAAGTGGTCTGCAAAACAGCTAGACCTTATCTAGACATCAGTATTTTAGTACCTCACTCACCCAGCTGTCAACAAAGACAGTTCAACACTTAATGCTCACTTTCGGAGCTTAACTTAATGTTGTCCAGTATACCTGACTGTTTTCACTGTGGATTAACTTTAGAGTGCAACAGTTGGGTTCTGGAAGTACTCCATTCATTTTCAACCTTGGGAAATTGATTTTGAATGATAAGTTATAAACCCTTTAAGACAGACCTATATAGTCTAAGCTACGAGTTTGTAAATCCATGGAATTTGCTTCTCCTGAAGCCGTCAGCCCGCATTATTTCAGCTTATTTTTAAAATAATTGTTTAACGGCAGAATTCCTGGTGAAAAACTACATTGTTACCCTTTGTTGCTATACGGAATATTACACCAGTCAGAGAGTAAAAAAAAAAAAAGCAATCCTCGCCAAAATAGCTCTTTAACTCTTTAAGCCCTGCGAATGGCAATAAATTCAATTCAGATGTACTACATCCGCCATGTTGTTACTGGTAAAGTGCACTTCAGAATGTCGGCGGAAGCAATTTCGCCTACTGCTTTTCGAATACTATGTTTCGGACATACTACTCTTTTGTGGTAATGTTTTTCGCATACTATATAGTAGGGAAGTATTTGATTTCGGACACAGCAAATCGCACTCTCAAAATACTTACCGTAAATGTGTGTGTATATAATTTTTTGCTGCAATTAACTCAAAATATATTGCTTTTATATATAAAATAAACATTAGTAAATGAGTAGTTTTATATTTCTCCATCATTTTTTATTTGATCATGCTGTTCGCAATGCTTTGTGGGATTGTAGTTCTTTCCCTCACTAAAGCTGTTAAGTACACAGTCTTGTACCTTTGTCTTTTTGTCTGATTTTCAAAAAAGTTTTTGCTTAAAATCAAAGTTTGCAGTGTTGTTATTCAGCTCGTAGCTGATTGGCTTGGTTCATGGCATATAACTCTTTAACAAAGACAAAATCACTATGGGGAAAATGAAAAAATCTTCCAGAACCAGCGCAGCTGAAAAAGACGGTGGGCACTGTTGCACTCTTCATAACTTTTTAATTTCATTATTATCCCTGAGGTCCACTAATAACTTTAGTAAAGTTTATGACCAATGAACTTTTCCAACTTTTTTTTTTATTGTATTTTATCTATTTATTTTAGCCATTTTCAAACTTTTTTACATTTTTACTGTCATCAGTTCTTCTGGTGTTTATGATTAGCAGCACTTATCTAACTTACATTAACTCACTATGACTGGGCATAATGTTTTGGGTTTCTGATGTCAGAAATCAGAGGAATTGGTTTTCAGTTTTTTAAAGGAGTTCTGATAGTGACATGCTCGGTTTGGTTAGTTCACTGTATATTGCATTTTATTCGGTTTAATTAACCATTAATGTCTTTGGACTGAAATTTGAATGGCACATAGGAAGCACTTGTTATAGTTTAGGATGATATTTCAGGTTCATACTCTGGGCATTGCTTCGTTTTTAGGGAGGCGAAAGGCCGCACACATTATATAACATCAAGACAGGCGAGCAGCGTACAGAACTGCCATAAGTCATTTACATGTTATCATAAGCCCCGTCATCACATTGATATATGTCTGTAGATGGAGGAATTCACATGTGGGAGCGCCCCTCTTCCACTCTCATCCACACATACTGTATGATCCATGCATCATGGACACATACATGCATATTTGTTATGTCTGCATATACACACTTACACATGGCAATTCTTATAATTGTGGTACAAAAGAATGTATATAAATTTATAGCATGCGTGTTCAACATTTGTTATGATTTGGGTGTATTTCAAGTATTTTACAATTAGGACAGTGTCTGGTAAATTGTCCCAGACAGAAATTTACATTAGACTATATTTAAGAATTTACTGTAATTCAATTTTTGGAAATCACTTTCTGTAAAGCATCTTTCCACGTTTATATAGTCTTTAATAGTACCTCATTAGCTGACAAATCTAATGAGTGCTTTATAGAAATGTCACGTCACTCAAACAAGCTCCATCAACAGGTTCCATCAACAACTTAACACTTGCATTAACATATAAACATCTCACCTAGTTTTATATACAGTACACACAATACCAGTATTTTTCTCTCATTACTCAAATCCTGTTCGTCTTTTTCTTGTGCATTCTCTCCCTTTTTGTTCCTCAGTCTGGAATCCTCAAACTGCAAAGAAACATCACTTTGTCCTTTTTGCTTTTTGGAAAAGCTGCCCCATCGCCGGCCATCTGCTCAATGTCTGATGAGAAAACAAAAGCTGAGAGTTAACATGCTGCTCATTCACTGTGTGCGTGATATCAGTTGTACTGAAACAACACTGCCGAGAGATAGAGCCTTACTGTCCAAACAGCGCTAAAACAACAACTGACCTGGAACACAAACCCTCCTCTGCACACTGGACATCACTGGGGACCAACACTTTGTTGTTTTTGTTTTATATTGTTTCTGTTCTGACCTCTATTTCTTCTTCCTCAGCTATGGGAGTCCATAACAGACCATATATAACTGTATGATGAAAAGTTGTGAAATTTGGTTCACTAATTAAGGTGAATAGTATGAGCAACTTGGGACCAATTCGGACCTTTAGGTTCCTTTTGTTAACTTTTGTTTTTAGTTTTTATTACTACTCAAATTTTGTGACCCAGTCATTTGAACTCTCACCAAGCTGAAAAAAGTAAGAGTGGAATGAAATCAACAGTGCAATATCTCTGCAACGCTTGATAGAAAACTGCCTCTAATGATTAATTTAAAGGGATAGTTCATCCAAAAATGAAAATTCTGTGATCATTTACTCAGCCTTATGTTATTCCAAACCCATAAGACTTTGTCTTTGAAACACAAATGAAGATATTTTTTTTAAATATTCTCATTAAACCAGTGAGATTTGTTCAAATGCCATTTATCATATTTGATGTGTTCTATGTATGTGTTCTGATCAGTGCTTATATGTGAATAAAAGCCTAAATTAAATCTGTAAAATTAAAGCATCATATAAATTTTTTTAAGAAGACTTGGATTCAACCACTTGTACTACAAAATATAAAAAAATATCTGCATTTGTATTCAGAAGATGGTAGTATTTTGGGTTTGGAATGACATCAATTATGTCTATTTAAATTTTTTGCTCAACTATTTAAGGTAAAATTATAACATTTGCAATAATTGGCATTAAAATCTTAATTTTTTTCTGAAGAATGCAATGTACTCAATGCCATTAATGTGCTTGGCCACAATTTTGCTGCTGGCAGCTATATTTTACATTTACATGAATTTCGCAGACACTTTTATCCAAATTGACTTGCGGTGCCTTCAAGATAAATTTTGTCTATTTACTAGTCAAAAATGTTATTATTAAATTGTCAGTTTTTGATCTTCATGTTCATAGTTATTGCACTAGGAACTGGCAGATGATGTGTTTTTGGCCTACCTGATCAATACTACTGTGGCCACAGATAGTCCAGTTTCTGATGGCCCAAAGCGATCATGGAGTTTCTGTTTGTCCTGGGGCGCTCTGCTGACATCACATCTGGGCTGTGAGGAAGATTGAAACCATTTTAGCAATCTTAATCGTATCAAATTCTGACACATTTGCAGTCATTTGATTGAATTTCAAGCATGCTTTCCTTATCATGGCAAATATTGGGAAACTACTTAAAATATTTTAAATATGTTTGGAATAACCTTTTCTAAATAGCGCGAGAATGTTAATGCCTCATTGAGTTGGTCTGAACTAATGGAAGTCAGTCTGACCTAATTTTTTAAAATGGTATTGGACTTATGCAACACATTGAATATTAAAATACAGTAAGCGTATTGTATGAATCACGTATGGATATTCCTCAGAAAATATCTACTCTCGGGAGGAGAGTGCGTTTAGCATAACTCCCATATCTCATCTAATGAGTGAACAACATAGGGAATTCTCCAACTCCCACCAGCATACCTCCAACCTGACACTGCAGCCCTGGAACTATTCATCTGAGTCTGTGCCAACCTGTGTGTTGGATCACTTACTAACTTCGAATAAGTTGAGATTCAAGATGTCTTTTGTAGAGGAAAAATACATCTTTAAGGTATTTGTCCCTATACGCTCTTCCTGACGTCACAGAAGTGTCTGTTATTAGTTCAGAAAGTGATATAGAGCTGCAATTTGGTCAGCAAACTTGGATCTAGCTTCTAGCCTTGCAGAAAACGAATAAACACCTTGGTTAACCAATCAGTGTCGCAGTATAAACCGATTTATTAATATTGTGAAAAATGCAGTTATAGATGTACTAACAGCAAGTATAGTGACTGAATCAGGGTTGTTATTTTTAACAAACTGAAAAATCATAGTTGATATAAAGCTAAAATTAAGTTAAACTTAAATGAAAATTAGAAATGTTGCTTTGGCAACTGACTGAAATAAGTTCAAGTTTAAGTAGCCTATTAAAATGACTAAAGCTGAAATAAAAATAGATTAGGCCTAAAGCTAATTAGAAAAATTAAAAACGGTAACAATACGGGTGCACTAATATGTATTAATTCATGCTTAACTAATGCACAGATAATCTTGAGTTCATGTATGACTCATGAAGAACTTCATGGTATCCCGTTGCAGACAGCTGAAAGTTGAAATACATGGCTTCGACCCATTGTGAATTACACAAATTTTCACTATTAGTTATACTACTAAATGTTTGAAGAGAATTCATCTTTGATGGCACATTTAATTATTAGCAATTAATATAAGACTTAATCAATTAATCAATCATTAATGAATGACAGGTCGTGTGTGCATTAGTTAAGCATGAATTAAAGGTGCAGTAAGTGATTTATAAGAAACGCTGTTGAAAGAGAGAGAGAGAGAGAGAGAGAGAGAGAGAGTGAGCAAGAGGAAAGACTGTAGAAAGAGAGATGGCTGAGAGACATTACAAAAGAGAAAAGGTCAGAGGAATATCACTGGAAAAAGAAGGGTTATGATCAGGCAAGAGCTTTAGGACCCGCGTTAATATTAGAAAAGCTTTCCAGCGCTGGCGAGACCCAAGCGGGAAGACCTGAAAACGGACGCCAAGGTTGTTATTTCTGCTCCATAACTGGATAACATTGGTTTTGCTGTTTCACAGAACATATGCTGTTGTTGTAATGTTAGCTGTAGTAACAGGACAGTTTTGAGGGTCATTGTTTGTCTGGAGCTGCTGTGCTGCTGGCGACTAACAACTAACTCTTGCTTGTATTTACTGTATGTTCAGTTTTTGTTCTTCCTTGTTGTCATCTTCGCTTTTTTTCCCATGAAGCATTATATTGCTGTTTATATTGCTTTATAGTGTTACCAAAACTAATAAAAATTACAAAATCACATTACAAAATCATTAAAACTTAAACTTCTCTTTAAATGAAAATAAAATAATTCAAAATACTAGAAAAGTATAAAAAAATACCTATTAGATCCAATACCTAATCAGTGTTCTGCTCTCTGCTCATTCATACAGCGTGGTGCTAGTCACCGACTACCACATGAGCCCAGTGCTGAGGTATTTAAGAGGAGGCAGCATTCAGGCGAGATTAGGACGCCCCGCAGTTTACCAGCGTTCGGTTGTGATGAGAGTCTTATCTTGCACACATAGTGAGTCATAACATCAAAAGAGCAGAGCCATTAGTACTACTTGTGTTTGTGATGCAGTTTCCTAGAAGTTACTGTAGTCCAAATGGGAACAACACAATTGGGCAGTGTGCAAAGCTTGAATTAATTTCCATTCTGATTCATTTTTAATATCAAGACTAATTGTCTGTGAAATAATGTTGATCAGGCTTTTAGAAATAATATATATTCTATTTATTTATAAAATAACATTCAATGAGCCTTCAGAGGGAGATCAAATCTGACCATTGTTTTGAGTGCTAATGATCCGAAACTCCTGAATTATTATGAAAACAGGGATGGAGTACCGGTAAAGCTGTGGACATGATCTCTTCAAGGAGCCTGAAGACAGTCCCAGCCTGCTCTGGTTCCTCAGTTTAGTCTTCTTCACCAGTTCCTTCACTCTTCCCCAAGTATAGTTCTCACTCAACTAGACACACAAAGGTACAACATTATTTTAAACAGTAAAAGTTCTATGGTTAAAACCTGTTAATTGGTTAAACGTGAGTTCCTTTATATATGGCGAAAAACTAAAATAGATCTAATGGGACATTTGATGTGATTTTACACAGTTATATGTACAGTTTCTAGAAGTGATAAAACATTCCCAGAATTACCTGTGTGACACTTTACATTTGATGTTTCTTCTTAGTTTTTTTGTTACCTCGGTTATATACTATCAGTTATATACATGAAGGTTTTGTTACATCTTGTGTTGTTAAATTCGGGCTCTAGCGTTGTGTGTTACCATGATGGTGTTTTGTATATGACACCATGCACCTTTTATATAATTAGTTTTTACTTCAGCTTGTGAAAAAGCTACTTGTGATTAACTTTGATTCATCATGTGGATTTCTCCTTACCACCTTTTTTTAAGTTCTTTAAAGTTACAAAACAGATTTTAGTACTTTGGAATATTAACATTATTTATCAGTTGATGAAAAATACAATTGTTTTTAGCTATTCCTTTTATGTCATAATTTCCACATCCCTGAAGTGGAATGCTTTGTCATCTAAATAATTGTTTCTAATGTGACTAACAGTTTCAACTGTCTCTACTTCCATTCCTGAGCAGATTCATTTTCTGTTGACTAAACTACCACAATCTGTAATTTAATGAGTAAACCAATGCGTGAGACAAAGAGGCTTGACCAAACATTCACTATAATCCGCTTCCCCTGAGTGTTGAAAGATGTGTTTGTCAAAGTGAGTGTGTTGAAATTCAACTGCCTCACCCGTCTGTGAGGAGCAGAGAGGACCTCAGTGCTGTCACTCAGGTACTTGGCTTCTCCCTCTGTGTAACTTCTTCGATTCAGACCCCTTTTCCAAACGGGAAGAGCAGGTTGACATCCCATCTCACCATCTGTACAGGAGAAAACATGCTCGTATATAGTTCTCTCTATGAGAGGAAATGACTATGTACTCTTGTGAATTTGTGATCTATGACTTAACTCTATGACTTAACTCTATGACTTAACTCTATGTCCTCTGAAGGGTGGGGTGCATATAGATACTGAAACATACATTAGCTCTGTTTTCCCGCCCACAAAAAGTCCCAGAATCCCTGAGATATGCTTCTTCCCTCTATATGGAATTCCAGAAATTCCACCTATCACTAAAGTGTTCATTTCCCATTTCTCCAGAGACTAATGTTTGGTCGCCCACCCACCTGATGGAACATGAGATGGAAGGAAAGCAACCAGGAAAAACATGACTTTAGTGCTACGTGGACAGCAAGGGTTTATATGCGGGACACTTAGAGGGGGTTATCTTGATAGATAGATAGATAGATAGATAGATAGATAGATAGATAGATAGATAGATAGATAGATAGATAGATAGATAGATAGATAGATAGATAGATAGATAGATAGATAGATAGATAGATAGATAGATAGATAGATAGATAGATAGATAGATATATAGACAGACAGACCGACAGATAGATAGATAGATAGACAGACAGACAGACAGATAGATTGATAAATAGATAGATAGATAGATAGATAGATAGATAGATAGATAGATAGATAGACAGACAGACAGACAGACAGACAGACAGGTTAGATAGATAGCTAGATAGATAGACAGATAGAGATAGATAGATAGATAGATAGATAGATAGATAGATAGATAGATAGATAGATAGATAGACAGACAGACAGACAGACAGACAGACAGACAGACAGACAGACAGACAGACAGACAGACAGACAGACAGACAGACAGACAGACAGATAGATAGATAGATAGATAGATAGATAGATAGATAGATAGATAGATAGATAGATAGATACTAGACAGAATTATTGAATGATGTCAGTCCATCAGTTAGTCTGTCAGATAGATAGACAGACTGTTCTATATTCTACATTCTCTCTATCTACATAATCTTCTATAATATTCAAACTTCAAAACATTTTTGAACTTTCAGCCATGGCTTTTTCAAACCAACCATCAGCATTTGTCAATGTAAACACAGATTAATCGTATCCCTGTATGTAGGACTCCAGGTGTGTTTACACACTGACCTCTCACTGCTGTCCTGAGGGGGATGCGCGTGACCTCAGGGATTGTGGTCAGGTCAGACAGCGTGCTGCTTGATGCTGTTAGGCTGTAGTGATCACTGTAAAAGTGTCTCTTGAGCTCTTGAAAGGCCAAGCTGGCTGCTCCACAGCTGCAGTGATGTATGAAAAAGTCCTGAAAAAGAGTTTGAATTGAGAATCTGTCTCATACATATAATATTGAGGCCATTTTATTTATTCATTTTGTTAGTCATCTATTTATGAATGCATATGCATACATTGTAAATGCGCACATTTGTAAAGCTTTTGTTTTGTATAGATAAAATGCTCCAAAACAAAATTAAAATGTGGTCATTTGGGATAGAAGAGCACTCAAAATAGTTCACTTTATGAAATCTAAATTCAATTTGTTGATGTGCACGCCCCTGGGTAAAGGATGATAGCACATACTTGGCCCGTAGATTAGACATCTGGTTCGGATTTATGCAAGTGTAAAAGTACTGAAGCCCTCAAACACGTCCATTCACTGACAAAATCTATGTGAATAGATTTTTATTTCAATATATTTAGGGTTTTCTTGCTGTTAAATAAATGTTACATTAAAAATATGGTTATTTTTTTAATCCTACGTTATCTGATGTTATCTTTATCTTACATGACATGATTTATCCAACCGTGATAGACCAGAGTAAAACTGTACTTCTTAAAGGTTACTCATTTCATGTAGATATCAGTCATATTTCATTTAAATATCAAGGTTTACTTCTAAAATATCTTATGAGAAAGTCATCTTCACTTGTGTCTCTTTTTTTCTATTACACATTCTGTGTACAGAGCTATAAAATGAATGAAGATAAGAGCTCAGGTAATTAGGTCTTGAAAGAATTTGATGAGAAAGTTTAAGTTCATATTGAGAAGCAAAAGTCTCCATTTGCTCTACAGTTCAAATTCACTCACAACAGGTAAATCATGAGACAAAATCGAAATGACCCTGATTTTGCTTTTCCTTTGGTATATGTTTTTATCTGGGTCACTATTTTAAGCATTTTCTGGTGTCATTTCCACCTATTTTTCTTATAATTACACATTCTTTTCCAAACCAGATGTCCAGTGTAGTAGATATGACTTATGCATATTAATACACAATATTCAAAATATAGGAACCTACACTTTTTAGATAAAAAGACTTTGAGTTTTTAGCCTCTGAAATTCACATGACAGTGTTTTGTCTAAGTGATAAGATGTTTCCCAAAATCTGTTTACCCAAGATTATCCTATTGTTTCCATTACATCTGTATTTGCATGGTAAATGCTTTCTGATCGATGAGGTGAGGATGCCATGGTGGATCCGTTTGCTAAGAATTTTGTTGTTGTTGGCACTGAGAGCAAAGACATGCTGAACACTGATTCCTCTTTAAGTATCAATGCATCATAAAGATTTGTTGATGTATTTGAGAAGAAAGAAGCATGAGCATTGAACATGGACTGAAGATGAAAGAATTCACCTTAAAGGGATACTTCACCTCTGGAAAGATGAATGTGTATTTAAAATGGGTCATTTATGTAGAAGAAATGTGAAATTATTTTTGAATTTGGAGCTTTCTAGACTGAGAAAAGCCAGAAAATTTATTTTTGGCTCATGTGGCTGAAAGACAACAACTCCCAGAATGCACTTGCTTCGCTGCCCTAGGAGGCCATGCCTACCGGTAACAGAGCGCAGCAGTCAAACAACAAGACTATTGTTGAATGTATTCTTAATGTATTCTAAACCATAATTTTCTTTTGTTTTGAAAGATTGTTTATATTTCTTGTTTGTATCGACTTGTTCTGTTGGTTAATATTGCAATAAAAAATAAAAAAAAGTCTAGGCTACTAGTGAGTCTCCGTGATGAGTCTGCCCGGGATTTCGAGATCGCCCAAAATGTCCGGGATTCGGCTTTTGCGTTCTACAGTCGCCATTCATCATGTTTACTGTGGCGAGCAGGACGAGTGAGGGCCGCGGGAGAACGGCGCGAGGCCGGTGGCGTGATTACCGATGAGCGACACATGTGAGACGCACCGGTCTCGTATCTCTCACGGAGGACCGGGAATTTTCTTAGCAATGTTAAAACGCACATCAACCGATCACTTGTTTAGTGTTCATGTAAACACTACATTCAGATTCAACAATCGGAATGAATTCAGTTAGATTGAAACAAAAGATGTGCATGTAAACAATGAATGGCGACTGCAGAATCCCGGACATCGACGGCCGGACATGTCCGGGAAAAAGAGGATGGTAACCCCTACTATATACTCCGCTTTCTCCACAGAACAAGGGCCTGCTAAGCTTAGCTTCCAAAAAAGATGTCTGACACTGTGTACATTCTGTGAGTGAGATCCCACCCTCTATGGGCGGGTTAAGAGCATGCGGGACAGCCCCTACTACTGGCTGTAGTCTTTAGCCTCTGGCCAAAAAATCCCCCGATGACGCAAAATGACGATTTTTGCGTCATCGGAGGATTTTTCCAGACAAAAAATACATAAATCTCTCAAGGGGGATATGAGGATGGAAAGCACGGTAATTTGAAAATACTACAGGTTTTCTACTAATACAAAGCTTAAAGGGTTAGTTCACCCAAAAATGAAAATTAAGTCAATAATTACTCACCCCCATGCTGTACCAACCCCGTAAGACCTTTGTTCGTCTTCGGAACACAAATGAAGATATTTATGATTAAATCTGAGAGGTTCATGACTGCTACATAGGCTCCCTAAGGGAATGAAACTTGACGGCCCAGAGAGTCATTAAAGAAAATGTTTAAATATTCCATGTCACAACAGTGGCTCAACTATAAGTTTATCAAGCGACAAGAATACTTTTTGTGCGAAAAAACAAACAAAAATAACGACTTTATTCGACTATTCCTTTTCTTCCTTGTAGGCCTGAAACGAGACTTCAAGAGATTTCCACGACGCGCACGCGCGAGAACTTAACTGAAGTAGTTGAAGGAGATCGCAATTCTCGCGCATGCGTCGTGGAAATCTCTTGAAGTCTCGTTTCAGCCCTACAAGGAAGAAAAGGAATAGTCGAATAAAGTCGTTATTTTTGTTTGTTTTTTCGCACAAAAAGTATTCTCGTCGCTTGATAAACTTATAGTTGAGCCACTGTTGCGACATGGAATATTTAAACATTTTCTTTAATGACTCTCTGGGCCGTCAGGATTCATTCCCTTAGGGAGCCTATGGAGGAGTGATCAACCTCTCAGATTTAATCATAAATATCTTCATTTGTGTTCCGAAGACGAACGAAGGCCTTACGGGGTTGGTACAGCATGGGGGTGAGTAATTAATGACTTAATTTTCATTTTTGGGTGAACTAACCCTTTAATGCTAAATCCTGAAGTATCCCTTTAAATGTCCCATAAACCAAAACAGCAGATCCTTCAACATATCTTTTGATCGGATTGGTCACGGCTGAAAACTGAAGAGATTAACATGTAGGACTAACAAGAGAGTAAGAGGACACTACAATGGTGGTAACTGCAAATTGTTTGAGTCCTGAATGCTTTTTATGTGTGCAGATGAAAGCATCCTGTGTGGGTTTAGGGGTAGGTGGGTAAAACAGCCAGAGAGGAGACTGGCGAGACAGCTTGGTCCATTATAGTGGAGACTGAGGCACGTTTCAGGAGTTCCCCTCCCTTTTGATGTGTGTAACAGCATGTTGCTGCCTGTTGCTTGTTCTCCAAAGACACACACAGCCCAGGGAATCGAAGACCCAGCGAGACCACCACGCTGTGTGGTCCATAGACTATTCATGTGCCACACTTTTTCTCCTTGGAATTTTAAGGAATAAAGAATTTGACAATTGACATTCAACTGAACATTTTTGATTCCTTGACGATTCCACTGCTTTTACTACTGAGCATTTCACTGAGTGAACAAGTTGTTTAACTGGTTCAAAGAGATAATTCATAAGTTTATATTGTATCAACCTGGGGCCTTATTTATAAAATGAGCACAAAAACATTTCTCTTCTAGAAGTGAAATTTATAAATCGCAAATGATAAGTGCACAGCTGAATGGTTTCAGATCTCTGTCTTGTAAATGCCCCCTAATTAATGTCATTAACGTATAAAAGAGCACTAGTCAACGTCCAAATCCTTTATTTGAGAATGGTGAGCAGCAAGAATTGCTTAGATTTCCACGTGTGTACGTCTGCTTAGACCCTGACGTGGCACTAAGCACTTTTCCACATCAAAGACCCATCATTTTTATAAATATGAACGTTGACGTTGATTTTAGCGTACAAACACACAAATCTTACCCCGATCTCACAGGGAAAAATGGATTGGATTTGTGTGAAAATGTATAATTTGTATGAAAAAAATGATGAAGCTCTATCCCTAAACCTATACCCCTCAGTGGGATGAAAGCATATCGTACAAAAAACGTACACATGTGGTTTTATGGATTCATACGAAGTTGCAACAAATCAAAATATTCGTGAGACTGTGTTGGATCTTTTAGTCTTTCGACCAGTTAAATAAATGGAACCAGTTCTGAGAAAACGTGATTCCCAAACCTAAAATAAGGCAAAAATATTTCATGCAAACACGCATGCATGGTTTCTGTAAAAAATCTATTTTTTTAAATGTCCTCCTTTCTTTTGCCCCTCATTCTCCTGTGCTTTCTTTGATGACTTTGAAGAGCAGGCCCCCGCTGAGCTCACTCACTGTGACCATGTAAAGTCTTGTCTGGCCCCAGGGCCCGACCTGACAGAGCCAGTTTAGAGTTGACTCTCTGAAAAACCATGAACAAAACTGTTCTCATCCAGCAGCACAGCATCCAGAGGTCAGGAAGACGTCCACACAATATACTGTCACAGCCTTTTAGTCGGTAAGCAAAGGACTTGAGAGAAGAGACTGGGGCGATGGACTGGCAAAGGGGAAGGTAGATTAAATACGTTAGCAAATTTCACTCAGGAATTATAAAAATGGGTTTTATCCTCCATCACATACAGTATTTGAAAAATGTGATATTGAAACCTGCCACAACAATGAAAGTATTATCTCAACCTATAGCAGTTTCAATGGCTGCTGAGATAAGCACACAAGGATTTGTATATTGTACAGGATTTGATATACCGTGATTTACTGATTTTATTTTGAAAATATTTAAAAATGCACAATAAGCTAAATAAATGAATACATTTTAATGGCTCTTAACTTTAAATAAAAAACATATAGAACCAAACAGAAACATCTAAATTAACATAGCAAAATATGAAAAACTACTTAATCACCCACTTAAAATTAATCTTGGACAAAGAAACATTATATAACACTTAATTTGAGCATTTACTCTCCCGTACGACTACGAGTGTCATGGGAAAGCATGCTGGAAAATAGGTTAAATTTAGGTTTACCTTACCAATTAATTATTTTGAGCATTAGGGCCCACAAGGATTTACTAGATTTTGTCAATGTCACTTTTATTAAAAGTAAAAAAGTCATTAAAAATTTTTTTTAACTAACTATCTCAATCATCGAACATTAAACCACATATAAATCAAAACTGCCTAACGTTACCGAATTAAATGTTGACCCATGAAGGGGTATGTGTAAGCTTTGGGGGTGTTGATGGAAGCTATCTACCCCATCTATATGTTTGATCATCATTCTGAATCCGATACGGACAGCTTTTTGTTGTCAAAATGTTGCTTTTTTGTATGAAACTTATTTTATGAAAAAAAATGCATTAAGCTAGAATATTTTAGGCTCTGTTCTTTCTTTTGATTTATAGCATGTTCAGATTTTCATTAAACAAAATATTCTGGGGGTCTCGTAAAAGTTTTTTTCAAAATGCTGGTGGGGAAAGAGTTAATATAGGCTTTATCCCATTTCTGGGGGTTGCGTCCAGCTTTCTAACTGGCATCCGCATTCAACAAAGACAAGCTCCCTTCCTGGTCTCAATATTTTGGAGTTGTGTTACTAATTCAGGAGAGGTACAAATCCAAAGGGAAAAACAAAGGCCGACATGTTAGAAAAACATCCATAACTTTATACAAAACGTTGTAAAAGTGTTATGTTTTTCCTGTGGCTTTTGGCTGATAACATTCAAGCCAGATGCACTCTTGTTCTTTTTCAATCACGTTTGCTGAGTTCAGATTTTTATGGGTTCCACATTGTTAACTTAATTGAATCTGAACAGCTGATTTACCAGAATTCTTTCACATGTTGGTATTTTGCTGTAAATAACTGCTAAATGACATAAGGTAACACTTTAGTGTCGGGTCCAATTCTCACTATTAACTAGCATGCATATTACTACGATAGTTGATGTTTAGTACTTATAAACCACATATTAATGCCTTATTCTGCATGACCATATTCTACATCCATAATCCTACCTAATACCTAAACTTAACAACTACCTTACTAACTGTTAGCAGTAAGCAGTAGTAAGGAGTTTATTGAGGTAAAAGTCAGTTAATAATTGGTTAATAGTGAGAATTGGACCCTAATCTAAAGTGTGACCTGACATAAACCTTTCTGTTTTCCATTTTTTAACCATATTTTGTTTAGCAAATTTATTTTTGTTAGGTATATATCAATGCTCATCTGCTTTTCAGTCAGGCCTTTCATCAAACAAAACGCATTTCATGACTGAGAGAGCTTCTCTCAATGACCCACTAAACAAAGACACAGGAAAAGACTTTCGTCCTGAATAATGTCAACATGGGACGCATAAAAACAAATGAAATCCATGTGAGGGGACATCAGGTCCTTTGAAACGAATACCCTGTGTGCGGGTCGAAAAGGGCTGAACCCAGCAGCTCTGTTTATTAAATACACTTTTATCCATCATGACTGAAAACCCCTAAACCCCACTCAAAACAGCTGGATTTACATTGACACAGTATGAATCAATAATCCTTTGCCCCAGGCATCAATATGGGGCTTTGACCCACAACAAATTATAATTCCAAGACGTCATCTTTCAAACCCAGACCTACAGCAATGTCTTTAACCAGTTTCAAATTGAGAAGAATGATGTGGTTTCAAAACTTGATCTACACTTTTTTATTCTCTGGGCCAAGCTTATAAAGATGAATGCTGGCAGATTGATACCTCTTTAGTCTTGATTACTCGGCCATCCTTCTGCAGGCCACAGATCTGTTTCTGTAGTCGGAGGTTGTGTTCCTGTAGCTGACCGATCTTCTCTATAAGTTGGCAGATGTGCTCTAGGTACCCCAGTCCAGAGCCCAGTGGGTTGGGCTGATTGGCCTGGTTCACCTGGTTGTCAAGACAGAGAGAAAAATCATTACGGTTAACTACTAATTTTATTTCAAATTTCACAAAACAATGTAAAAATGGGGGCTATAAACTTATTCACGCTGGCTGGGACTGTTCCCTTAGGTAAGGACCCCCCATCCCTCTCTGGACAATAGGCAGGCTCTAAATAAGGGGATTACCCGAGATGTTTATGTACACTGTAGGGGGTTAAGCAACTTTTGTTAAATAAGTCAACAAGAACAGTGTGAACTGTATCCTATTGTTTGAAAGCCAATGGCTCATTTGATGGGCTAATGAGCACAGAGCAAAGCAAAGGTTCCCACAGTAACTGATAAAGATCATTCCAGGAGCACGACTGCATGTGTTCAGGTGAACCCAGAGGGTCTTAAACTGATGACATAACCACCATGATCTCCAACCATTATTTAACACTAAAAGTATTTTTACTATCTCAGTGGAATCGTTAATAGGATTTATCATAGCTCTGGAAACACGTTTAGACGAACAAGATGGTCTAAAATAGAGTTTGCCAACTAGTCCGCTGCATTTCATTAAACAAATGGACACATTCCTGGAGACCAGCTATCATTAGACAACTGTACATCATTCGTTTTTTTAACCAATACTGACACTAGCTATGTTTCCATCCACCCATTTTATGCGCATTTTGGGATATCGCTTAAAAACTGCTGGATGGAAACGCCAAGATATGCATTAATTCAAAAATGTGCGTAAAAAGCACATGTGCTCGTTTGAGTCGGAACATGAGCATAAACTATAATGGAAATTAATTTACCAAATAAATTCCTCGATGCACATAAAAAAAAGGGACGCATCTGAAATACTGTTTTGGTTGTTCTGAAATGCCTGAGCGAAGTCTTTCGTCAAAGTGGTTCGGTATAGTTACCTCCCAGAACTCTTACAAGACTGGGTTCCCAAACAGCAGGATCTGCTTCCGAAAGTAAGATAACACGTTTATTGAGTCTCATCTGCACGTTCTGAGATGCAAGAAATTTATTATATACGAAAATTATTATATACAGTGGCTTCTCCTACTTTTCTTAGTTATATTTAGCACCAGTTTATCAGGAAGTGACGATTTTCTTCTCTTCGACTCACTGGATGGAAACGGTGCTTCATTCGCAAATGTTTTATGCGATATTCCAATTTGTGGATGGAAACATAATTCGCAACTTTGGTTGGAAACATACTGTTACATAATGAAATGGCTTTATAAAAAAAAAAAAAATACAAGTCTCGAGTGTTTGGACCCCACACAACTGAAAGCTTGAATTTTCTTTTGCTTTTGAAAATGAAGGTAACTAGTTTAAATGTGTGATTTATCATTAGGAAACGTGTTAGATCCAGTTCCTATTGTTTATTTGTTGACTCATCCTTCCATTTTTGGTTGTAGCTGCAGATGCTCACGTTTTTCAAAAAAATTCAAAGGAAATTTTAAATAAATATTTATACAATCATCAACATTCCAAAAAGTGTCCCAACAAAAGCAGGATGTGAGTTCAGGTCTCGGGCTTTCCCACCCCGAAAGCTTTTCCGTCCCACTTGCGTCCAATCCAGTCCCAAAGCCCAGCATTAATGGAAACACAGGGGCTAAACAATAGAGGACATGGCGGAGATATGAAATACTAGGAGCTGACATCACTCGTTTCCTCAGAAAGAGTGTGAGATCCTCGGCAGGTCACGCTTCTGCTCACTTGAACATGAACTTTTCTCATGCTTCTCTAGTAACACACTGCACTATCACACTTCCATATTTGATTTAGATGGATCATATAAGACATTTCTTATTTAATTTGATGTCCACTTATAATCAACCAAACTTGTTAAAGTGTCTATTTGAGGCTCTTTCAGGCTTGGACTTGCTTAGATCATGTACAATAACTACAATCTTTCTCTACACATTTGTAGACAGGTGGCTCACAACCAGGTGCTCTCTCATAAATCAGCAACCAGCACTGATGCTTGATGATGTGGGGTAGCCAAAGGAAAGTAATTGTTCCAGGCCTTTATTACTGCAGAAACATGACAGATCTTATCTGCTTCCCCTTGCCCAGGATCCCTAGTGACCCAGGAGAAGGGAAGACACAAATGTTTGAAAAAGCACCACTCCCTCAATGTGAAGGATCTGTGTTTCTCACGTGCGTTTCTGTACAGGCCCTGAAACAAAGCGGGGAATGTTTTCGTATACACAAAAAAAAAACATGGAGATGATTTTCTATAAAGCTGTTAACACTTAAGCGTGACGTTGTGGTTATTGATGGTGTAGCTCTTTCTGCTGTGAGGATGTGGTTTTTAAACCATACACTGAAGATCAAAACAAACTGGGAAAAACAATTGTGCATATGCCTCTGGGTTGGATTGCAAAAACAATATTTTTCTAATTACGTAAGCTCTGTATATGAGGGAAGATATTGTAAACCCATTCAGGCGTGTCTGAGAAAATAATCCTTTATTATTTGAAATATTTCACTGGGTCTGTTTTAAAGCAATACTAAATGTGACACCACTGTTGTGGTGAATGTGGAACCAGATGTGTATTCAGAGATATAGGGAAAGGTATATGGATTTTTATGGTGGTAACCAAGAACATTGAAAACAATGGTGAGTTCAACATATAGATACAGAAGCTGATTAGATGAGATTTAGAGAGAACAAAATTGTCACTTCCTGGGAAATTGGCGCAAAACATCTGTAACAAAAATGGAAGTTGCTGCAATCGGGGAAGAAATACATGGCTCTTTTATCCTAAATCATAAATGCGCAGACGAAGCACATAAACGCTGTTATTTTATCTTGGGTTCAGATGCTGGTGTATGGGAACGTGATCATGACGCTTCTGAGAGGGAATTAAACCAAATCATTCAGATGACAGACTTTGGCTCAGGCATTTCAGAATGATCAAACCAACATTTGAGATGCTGTGCGATGCGTTTGGTTCAATGCGATGCGATGCTTCCGCTGGTTAGTCCAGTTATCCAATCACATCCTCTGTTGAGGCAAAGTCACATGAGTTTTATGTTGCGCATCGAGGGATTTATTCGGTAAATGTGTTTCCTTCATAGTTTATGTGCATGTTTTCTTATTGGATAAAAATCAATAGAGCGCGTACATTTTTTATGTGCATTTTTAGAATTGATGCACATCTTGGCGTTTCCATTCAGTGTTTTATTTTATGCAATATCCCAAAATGTGCATAAAAATAGGTGGATGGAAACGCGCTGTTGTAAAACTACAGAATGCATAATTCCTCTAGATTCAGACGATTATTTCAGGTTCACTTGTTTTTTTCTAAAGATTCTTTTACGGCCCATCATCACAACCCAATACAGTGACCTCAGGTGATACTGTTCAATCCTGAGGGAGATACATGGTGCTTGTGTTCTTCTTGAAGTTAGCACTATATTTTAATTTATTGTACTGGCGGTTATGAGCCTTAAACAAAGCTGAGAACTAATATTGTTGGCTGATATGATCTCTCACAAAACAAGCTTTGTGTATTTATCCAAAGACGTCCTGCTAGATGTGTTGATATATCCTGTGTTTTTCTGTGTATCTGAAAACTATTGAAAATCCTTGAAGTGTCGCGACCTGTTACGTCACAATCCGGAGTGTCAGCCAAAAGTTTGAGGCTAGATGTGGCACACACAGCGCCGGTCTCCACGCCTCATCTATCATTAGATTAAAGCTTAACACTCGCATTATGGAAATGTTGGCGTTATGACTGTTTATGTGCTACAGCTGAGGAATTCAACTTCTCAGCTGTAGCTGTCCTGGGGGTGGCTGAGGAGCTCCAGAAGGGCAACAGCAATTACGCTGTCTTCATTCCTCCCTGATACCATATTTCGCTCTGCTCCACACATCCGTCAACTGAGACTCAAAAATGCTTTTAATGCCCCATTATACCACATACAGAGAGACTAACATATTCAAGCTAGCTGGCTACCAGCCGAACACATGCATTTGATTAACATATAAGAGTCTAAATCTCTTTTACATGATTTATAATTCCCAATGCCATCTTTAAATATTGCGAATGAACCTTTCTACAAGCTGTCCCTTCGCTGGTCCATATCTGATTGCTCAGGGCCACACATAATTTGAGCTCACAGGACTCCACAGAACTGGAAGTTGTACATCATCTGCCCCCTGTGCTTTCATTTCTGAAATATTTTGGCTAATTTGATTATGCTTTCATCTATTGATAATTAATTACAAGGAGTTTTGAGTATAAAGGGTTTATTAAGTGCAACTGTGACATGTTTCGGCATCTGCTCAAAAATGTGGGGCATGCACTGGATAGCACTAGAAATTAGCAAAAGTCCATATCTTATTGTTCAGTCAGTTTACTTCGTCAGATTAAGAATAAAATACATAGAAAAAGAATTGTCTAAATGAGTCCAAAACAGATTTGGCCACATTGACTTTTATTTTGGGGGTTGGAGTGCTGAAACACTGAGACATTTTTCAAAACATCTTCTTCTGTGTTTCACAAAAGACACAGTCAGGTTTGGAATGACAATGAGGGTGATTAAGTGATTTATTTTCATTTTGAGTAAAATATCCCTTTAAAAGTGTAGAACTGTTTGCTCAATTTCCCCCTAAATAAGTGCAGAAAATATGATATAATATAAGTAAACAATCAGTCTATTGTGATTGGCATACACCTGCATACAGTTAAATCTTCACTGTAGCTCTGTGTCCTTCCTACCCTCATAAGTTGGGAACAAATCAGATTAGAAACGAGGAGGAGGGAGGCCCTTTGAAGTCGCCATGTTTGAAGCGGATGGGAAAAAAGCTCATAGTCCCTTTTCAATATCCTCTTCCTCGGGCCACAGAGCTCCATTTAACAGGCAAGGGAATTAGCTTATTAGCTGTGGTGACAGGTGATGATGAGGGCCGAGTTTACCGCCCTGGCTACCTGTCATCGCAGCTCCCATAAACTCGACCATTCGTCAAAAAAAAAAAGTCCAGTCACTGGCCACCAAAAGACCTAAGAGCTATCAAAGAGGCATTATTTGGATAAATATGTGAGTAATTTGAGCTATTTGACACCTGTTTGATGCATCCAGGGAGGCTTGGACGAGCATGGTGGACTGAGGGAAACAGTCCAGATGAGAGGCATTGCATTGGCTGTTGCAGCTGTAATCGACTCAGCCATCTGCATGCCCTCTCAACACAGATGAACAGGTGCTGTGTGATGTGGCGGCAACGTTAAAGGGGAGAGATCTGTACAACACACCCCACAGAACATCCTCTCAGCTCTCAAAACTGTACTCCAGCACACATCTCAGGCCCTGTTTACACCTGCTATTAAGACGCGTTTTGGTCGATCGGATCAAAAGTAGACGAGGGAGACACATACCCGTTTACCACTTGCATTTTAATACGTCTCTTTTGTTCACTTTAAACCACTTCTGTCCTGATTTCTTCGAGGGGAGGGATAGGCTGGTAAATGTATGGTTGTTTTTTTTTTTTTTTTCAGATCTTTCGATCTAATGGACAAAATAAGCTCAGGCAATTTACATATGAAGGCACCTATTGACGACGGAAAAACACACGGACAGCATCAGCTTTCTGCTCTGGAAGCCGCAAGACCACGTCGAACATTGAGTGCGTGTTAGAAATCAGGAATGGTGAGAGAACATTGTGCTTGGTACGTTTGTCGTCTTCAAACCAAACTTGAGTCTCCAGCCGGCAAAGTTTAAAATCCGTCTGGTTAGTGCGCTTCCCATAATGTTTAGTCATTAAGTCCGTAGGCAGAAAGTTTGTCGGTCTTTTGCGGCTGTTCGAACACATTCAACCACATAAACGTCTACTATATGGAAGCAATCCGGTTGAATGCGTTTTCGACTAACTGGAAGTGGTCGAAAGTGGACAAGCTCAAAACTTTTTAGACCCAGTTTACAGCTGTGATCCGATCGACCAAAATGTATTTTAATATCAGGTGTAAACAGGATGACCTTTTGTGGCTGCTACGGTGGTTATCAGCAATTGCATTTAGCATTTAGAAACAAAACTCAAATTGTAAAGACAAGCTTTTGCTTTGAGTGTCTCCAAAACAAAATTCAAAATATTTTAAAACGTATTTATTGTATCGGTATTGTGTCACCAATGTAAAATTTGGGCCCTGAAGAAAAAACAATTGAGAATCACTTACTGTATGTAGACCAAACAAATATATAAATATTAATATGAATATTAAGGGCTGCTTGGAAGCGAGCTGAGGTGTGCTCATTTTTGTGTGCTATATTTTCATTTCGTGGGGAAAAAAATCTTTACAAATCAGCAGAAATGCTAAAAGAAGCCGTTTCTTTAGAAAGAAAAAAATTTCTACGGAAACACTGCTGACAGGAAGGCTTTTATCCTGTTTTCCTTTTTGGTCAAATCATACACACTCAGTGATGAGCTGTTGACGTCAAGCTGCGGGAAGACCGTCATTACGGTTAATGAGAAAGGATATGTGTGTGCTTCTAAACTGTAAACAGTAGCTATTCATTTTACCATGTTCACAATGAACATTTCACTGACAATCTCTCAAACAGCTTAATTTCACATTTTGCCCTTGCGTCTTACATTTTAAGAACCCAGGACTGTTTTCAGTTCACATAATGTCAATGAAGTGCTTAACTTCTGGATGCAATTAGCATTATATTATGTTGTGTTCATTGTGGTAAATGATCATTGTGAACTTGATTCAAGTTGTGATGATCAAAGACATTATTTAGACTGCTGATCTCCTAATCAAACTGCAAAAAAACCTTAATCAGTGTTTTTGCCTTGTTTTCCAGTAAAATAGGTAAACACCACTTCAGATGTTTACTTCTATTTGATAGATATTTCTACATATCTGTAACTGTTTTTACAGTACACGCCTTTGTTTTTGATTTTCAGTAAAAATACCTTATCTTTAGAAAAGACTAATAAAAAACATAATTCTCCCAATAAATGCTGTGTAATTCATAGCAGTGAGGTAAAAAAAGAGCAAAATGTTCGTTTATATCACATTTAAATGCTTGCTATATCATTGACCATTGTTGTTTATATAAAAGCAGACATAACTTCATGATGTCAAGTAAATAACAATAAAAGACATGTAAACTGTTATGACTACCTCACTTAGCCTGCAGCACTCTTCCATGTACTCATCCAAGCTGTCGCTGGTTGTGCTTTTCCTCAAAGGCTGTTGCTGAAATTCAGGTCCTGTTTCGCCATCGTAAGCTTCAATAGAACACTGGTTCCTTGACATCGTGTCCTCAGCCATTGCAGTGCCTGTTATTTCCACCTGTGCTGATATGATTTCAATTTCATCTTCACAGTTCTCCATGGTATTCCTCAGGGTTCTGTCCTCGGACCTCTCTGAATCTGCTATCAGGTCCATTAAATCATCATCAGCATTCTCATCCTCTCTTCTGTCTCCCAGAATGGTACGAGTATCTTGTTCAGCACATTTACAAGACATTTGTTCAGTTTCCAAAAAGACTGAACTGTCTTCAAGAGGATTGTCAGCAGGTACATGAGAGTTCAGGTTTCCAGAGTCACATGAAGACCCTCTACTGTGGACCACAAAGCTTTGCTCTGAACCAGTTGGGGTGGATGGGGAAGTTGCTCCACTAGTCATCTCTACCCCAGAGTCCTCAGATTCAAATTTATATAATCTTTGAAGCTCAGAATCAGCAAAAATTGAAGATAGATAGTCTGTTTTTGATTCAGTCACAGTTGTATCTGGAGCAGCGCTATGGATGGAGATCCCCTCATCAGCCTGGAGAGGCTCTCTGTTATCCTGCTCAGACATTGAAATGGAAATGGTTGAAATGGAATCCTCAACATTTAGTAGTTTCTCAGGGAAGTTGTTGAGGAGCTTCATTTTTGTTAGTACAACTTCATTCTCTAAAACAATATCCCCTTTACCTGCAAAACAAATAAAAACATTTTAATAATTTTGTACTTTCACAATATTTAAGTCATAAAATACCATCAATTCATAAAATCCTGTAATCACTATCCCTATTAAAGTTATTTTGAAGTGTGTATTTTATGCGTAACTAGTACAACCAGATGGAAATGCAAAGATAATGATTATTTTCAAACTGGTTTCCAGAAGACTCCCCCTGTCTACCAAACAGATTGCCCCACCCAAACTCACTCCATTGGCTGGACAAGATGCTCAAACAAACAGCAATATTTTAATATCACCACAGAGCCACAATGTTTACACTTCTCAGGGAAACCAACTATCTTCTGGACTTATATTTGTCTCTAAAGATTAAATTGGGATAGGGGAAAATATTTCAAATTGCATAAAAAAAAACCACACACACTTTAGCAGCTTTAAAGCATTGGTATTAGAAAAAATATCACTTGTGTAGAGACAAAAGTAAATTTCACTGCATACTTCAGCTCTCATTATTCAAATCATTTAAAAGAATTTGTATGCAGACATGCTTTCCTATGCTGAAAGAAGAGAGCTTATCTCACTATAAAGCATTCTTTAGCATCAGTTTTCTACAAAGAGTCATATAGTTCTGTCCTGTTCTAATCTTTGATCTGTGCATTAGCTTCCTGATATTATGTGGCTCATCTCTTTCATAGTATTAGAAATCTAATACATTTCAGGTGTCATTCATATAATTTCTTCATCTCACTATTTCCATAATAAAAGTCTGTGCTTGCATCTTCAACTGAAAAAAAGTGTAGGACTTTTAAATGCACTTGTCAGTCAAGTACTGGATAGAAATAAGACAGATTTTATACTGTATATATATATATATATATTGCTCAGTTCTCTTTTAGGTTTCTCTTTTTTTTTTTTTTTTTGTCTCTTGTTAGGGCCCAAGCCTTGAAAAGGCGAAGGCCCTATTGTTTTCCTAAGGATTATTATTAGGGCCCAAGCCTTGAAAAGGCGAAGGCCCTATTGTTTTCCTTAGGATTATTAGGGCCCAAGCCTTGAAAAGGCGAAGGCCCTATTGTTTTCCTAAGGATTATTAGGGCCCAAGCCTTGAAAAGGCGAAGGCCCTATTGTTTTCCTTAGGATTATTAGGGCCCAAGCCCTGAAAGGGCGAAGGCCCTATTGTTTTCCTTAGGATTATTTTTTTTTTTTTTCTCTTTTATTTTTCTTACGACTATTCGGGCACTTTTGGGGCCCTTAACGTGCTCGAAAACTCTTGAAACTTTGCACACAGGTCAGAACCCGCGGCCATCAGGGCCGGGCTGAAGATGGTACCCGGGCGTGGCAGGGGGGCTCGACAGCGCCCCCTGGAACGGGGTCCGAAAACTTGGTCCATAAATCAAACACGCTTGCATGTAATAATATGAAACTCGGTACACATATAGATCTCATCGGTTCATATATACTTCATGCTCTTACTTTTTACCCCATCCCAACAGGAAGTCGGCTATTTAGGGTTGTTTGTTAAACGCATGCAATGGAATTTAAAGTACTTCTCCTAGAGAATTCAAAGAAATGCCACGAAACTCGGTCAGCATGAAGTCAAGACATTGAGGATGAAAAATTGCCAGGGGATTTTTGATATCTCGAACGGTTTGGCCGTGGCGAGGAAACGAATTTATGGCGAGAAACGTGAAACAGGAAGTGTGTTATAACTTCAGCATACATTAGCTGATCTTAACGAAACTTCACCAGTGTGTTCGCTTTAAGAGGCCGATCACATGGATGTGACTATTGTGAGTCAAAGTTATAGCGCCACCAACTGGCAGCAGGAAGTGTGTCACTTTCAAAATGCTTTGAAATCACCCTCTTATTTTAACCCGATTTGCTTCAAACTTCATCTGTATAATGTAAATACACGGCAGATGTAGACCTGTGAAAGGATTATTGATATATTAGATACTGTTGCCGTGGCAACGCATCAAACTTTAATATTCTTTGTTGATGCTTTTGAGACTCTTAACATACTTGAAATAACATGAAACTCGACAGACACATCACATTTATTAGCCAGTAGACATGTGCAAAGTTTCAGAAACGGGCGTGGTGCAGGGGCTCAGTAGCGCCACCTTTTGACAAAAGTGGGGGTGTTAGTTCTATAGTTTTACCTACAATCATAAAACTCGGTACGCATATTGTTCAGATCAAGCCGGACAACTTTCTAATTTACTGTCATTAGCTCAGACCAAGAGGGAGTCAGATATTTTAGTTTGAATGTGGATGTTTCTGAGAATTTTCTCTCCCTCTCTTTCCGTCTCTGTGTGTGAGGGATTTGTCTATTGATTTTAATGCATTTCAAGGTTTCAGGGGATTTTGGGACTCTTAACGTGCTCAAAAACTTTTGAAATTTTGCACACAGGTCAGAACCCACGGCCATCAGGGCCGGGCTGAAGCTGGTACCCGGGCGTGGCAGGGGGGCTCAACAGCGCCCCCTTGAACGGGGTCCGACAATTTGGTCCATATATTCAACACGCTTGCATGAATTAATATGAAACTCAGTACACATATAGATCTCATCGGGCCAAACATTTTACCCCTGGTCAAGTTTTACGCCAGCCCAACAGGAAGTCGGCTATTATGGGTTGTTTGGAAAACGCTTGCTGTGGAATTTGAAGTACTACTCCTAGGCAATTCATTCAATCATCGCCAAACTAGGCGTGCATGAAGTCAAGACATTGAGGATGCTAAATTGCTGACGGATTTTTGATATCTCGAACGGTTTGGCCGTGGCGAGGAAATGAATTTTCATGACTAAAAAAGGACATATAAAGTGTGTTATAACTTAGTTAGATTTACCTACAGTTACAAAACTCAGCTTGTATATTCTTCTCCTCAAGCCAAACAACTTTCTAATTTACAGTCAATAGCTCCAACCCTCAGAAAGTCAGATATTGTGGTTTGAATGTGGATTTCATGAAATGGTATCTCTCTCTGTCACTCTTTGACAGAGAGAGGGCCCCCTCCCATTCTATGTGTGTGTGTGTGTGTGGCTGTCTGTGTGGGGAGGGAGGGGGAGGGAGGGCTGGTGTCTGTGTTTATATGTGTGTGTGTGGCTGGCTGGCTGTTACAGTGACATGATATTAAGCCTTTCATTGCTGTGTGATTTTTCCTGCATTAAAGGATAAAGAAATCTCTAAGGCCTTGTCTTTTTGCATAACAATTTTGTATTTTTTTTAAATTACAAAATATGCACAGAACCAAGATCTTTTAAATGTATAGTTTGCTTTAAATAAAATTAAGATTGTATTGGTAATTGAAGCTGAATGAATTTAAAATGAATGTGCTATATTTCAGAACAATATATTTGTTTTCCTTTAAATTGTAAAACACTAACTTTATTCTCATCTGAATTATAAATAATTTATTCCTGTATAAAATAAAAACACATTTGAATTTTTCTTTTTTAATCAATGTAGAATGTGTAATTGAAAAATAAACAGATTAGGGCTCTGAGGACAATAAATGAAAATCAATGCGATGTGGTGAATGTCCAAAAGATGGCACCCACAGACTGTTTTAAATGGGGTTGGATAAATATTTTTTGCTTTTAGACAGTGTGTGCGTGTGATTTTAGTTTGGTGACAGTTGTAGGTTACAGTTTGACAAGAGTTTATAGTTTGAAAAAAGCACTTTGTTGTGTTTTATTGGACGGAGTATGTTTTTATGTGTAACAGTTCAATCGCACCCGCACCTCACACACACACACACACACACACACACACACACACACATATTGAAACCTGAGTGAAGTACAAAGCCCATAATAAAGAATAGTTTAGCATCCAAATACATCGCAAATGTTGAAACAGTTTGATTCTAATGAGAGAGTTACGTGAGCCAAACACCACTTACTTTCACTTTCGCTTTCAATTATTTCGGTTAATTCTTAATTATAGTTTTTTTGAATTCTTGTTCTGTTCTGAATATCATTAAATTTAAAGAATTGCTTGTGTAATATTTTGAGTGTATCATCAAAACAGAATAATTCTCTCGGTTTAGTGATTCCCTAGTTTTTAGGGCCCAAGCCTTGAAAAGGCGAAGGCCCTATTGTTTTCCTAAGGATTATTAGGGCCCAAGCCTTGAAAAGGCGAAGGCCCTATTGTTTTCCTTAGGATTATTATTTATTAGGGCCCAAGCCTTGAAAAGGCGAAGGCCCTATTGTTTTCCTTAGGATTATTAGGGCCCAAGCCTTGAAAAGGCGAAGGCCCTATTGTTTTCCTAAGGATTATTATTTATTATTATTATTATTTTACTACCTTTTGGGCACTTTTGGGGGCCTTAACGTGCTCGAAAACTCTTGAAACTTTGCACACATCTCAGAACCCGCGGCCATCAGGGCCGGGCTGAAGCTGGTACCCGGGCGTGGCAGGGGGGCTCGACAGCGCCCCCTGGAACGGGGTTTGAACACTTGGTCCATAAATCAAACACGCTTGCATGTAATAATATGAAACTCAGTACACATATAGATCTCATCGGTTCATATATACTTCATGCTCTTACTTTTTACCCCAGCCCAACAGGAAGTCGGCTATTAAGGGTTGTTTGGAAAACACATGCAATGGAATGTGAAATACTCCTCCTAGAGAATTCAAACACACGGCACGAAACTCGGTCAGCATGAAGTCAAGACACTGAGGATGAAAAATTGCCAGGGGATTTTTGATATCTCGAACGGTTTGGCCGTGGCGAGTAAACGAAATTATGGCGAGAAACGTGAAACAGGAAGTGTGTTATAACTACTGCATACATTAACTAATCTCGATGAAACTTCAGCAGTGTGTTCGTTGTAAGAGCCCGATCACATGGATGTGACTATTGTGAGTCAAAGTTATAGCGCCACCAACTGGAAGCAGGAAGTGTGTCACTTTCAAAATGCTTTTAAATCACCCTCTTATTTTTACCCGATTTGCTTCAAACTTCATGTGCATAATGTAGACACACGCCAGATGTAGACCTGTGAAAGGATTATTGATATCTTAGATACTGTTGCCATGGCAATGCATCAAACATTAATATTCCTTTTTTTAAGCTTTTTCATGCTTTTTTATGCTTTCGGGCACTTTTGGGGTTCTTAACGTGCTCGAAAACTCTTGAAACTTTGCACACGGGACAAAACCCGCGGCCATCAGGGCCAGGCTGAAGCTGGTACCCGGGCGTGGCAGGGGGGCTCGACAGCGCCCCCTTGAACGGGTCAGACAATTTGGTCCATATATCCAACACGCTTTACCCTATTTGCTTCAAACTTGATGTGTATAATGTAGACACAAGCCAGATGTAGACCTGTGAAAGGATTGTTGATATCTTAGATGCTGTTGCCGTGACAACGCATCAAACTTTAATATTCTTTTTGGATACTTTTGAGATTCTTAGCGCACTTTTGGGGCCCTTAACGTGCTCAAAAACTCTTGAAACTTTGCACACGGGTCAGAAACCGCGGCCATCAGGGCCGGGCTGAAGCTGGTACCCGGGCGTGGCAGGGGGGCTCGACAGCGCCCCCTGGAATGGGGTCCGAAAACTTGGTCCATAAATCAAACAGGCTTTACCCGATTTGCTTCAAACTTGATGTGTATAATGTAGACACACGCCAGATTTAGACCTGTGAAAGGATTGTTGATATCTTAGATGCTGTTGCCGTGACAACGCATCAAACTTTAATATTCTTTTTGGATACTTTTGAGACTCTCAGCGCACTTTGGGGGCCCTTAACGTGCTCAAAAACTCTTGAAACTTTGCACACGGGTCAGAACCCGTGGCCATCAGGGCCGGGCTGAAGCTGGTACCCGGGCGTGGCAGGGGGGCTCGACAGCGCCCCCTGGAACGGGGTCCGAAAACTTGGTCCATAAATCAAACACGCTTGAATGTAATAATATGAAACTCGGTACACATATAGATCTCATCGATTCATATATCCTTTGTACTTTTACTTTTTACCCCAGCCCAACAGGAAGTCGGCTATTATGGTTTGTTTGGAAGCGTATGCCCCTGGAATTCGATATACTCCTCCTAGAGAATTCAACCAATCGCCACGAAACTCGGTCAGCATGAAGTCAAGACATTGAGGATGAAAAATTGCCAGGGGATTTTTGATATCTCGAACGGTTTGGCCGTGGCGAGGAAACGAATTTATGGCGAGAAACGTGAAACAGGAAGTGTGTTATAACTTCAGCATACAGTAACTGATCTTGATGAAACTTTAGCAGTGTGTTCGCTGTAAGAGGCCGATCACATGGATGTGACTATTGTGAGTCAAAGTTATAGCGCCACCAACTGGCAGCAGGAAGTGTGTAACTTTCAAAATGCTTTTAAATCACCCTCTTATTTTTACCCGATTTGCTTCAAACTTTATGTGTATAATGTAGACACACGCCAGATGTAGACCTGTGAAAGGATTATTGATATCTTAGATACTGTTGCCGTGACAACGCATCAAACTTTAATATTCTTTTTGGATGCTTTTGAGACTCTTAGCATGCCTGAAATTGCTTAAAATTGCATGAAACTTGACAGACAGATCACATTTATTAGCCAGTAGACATGTGCAAAGTTTCAGAAACGGGCGTGGTGCAGGGGCTCAGTAGCGCCACCTTTTGTGACAAAAGTGTGTGTGTGGGGGGGGTTAGTTTCATCTACAGTTACAAAACTTTTTCAACTTGATGAAAATACTTTAAAGATGCTAAATTGTGAACGGATATTGAATATCTCAAACGGTTTTGCTATGGCGAGGGATTATGTCAAAAAAAGAATCAGGAAATGTCTCATATCTTTCTAAAATGTAATTATACACCATTTATTTTTCTATAAAATTATACTAATATTAGAACTAAACCCATTGTCTTCCTTTTTTTCAATTTAAGATTTATGTTTAAGTTTAAAAACAGCCAGAATGGTTGTTTAGCCAAAAAAATAAAAAAAATTAAAATCATTCATAGTGCTTTACTGCCCTCTTGTGTTCAAAATCAGGTAGGCCAATTGATGCTACTATGGGAATATTTTCCCACCGTGACTCCGCTGGGGGCTTTAAAATCGCTAACTTGAAAGCGAAAGTAACGGACGTCTCCACAAGACGTGCAGCTGTGAGCATTTTCGTTTCATTTTAAAAGAAGCCCCATTTCGGGGGCGGATTTCTTGAATGTATTTTACAAAATCACAATGTTGTGTTTGATTGCGAGTATCCAAAAATTAGTAAACACTTTGCAGTTTGAATGATCTTCTTGAATAAAATGACGGAGTAGCCAATGTTTCCACTGTTCGATCGCGGACGTCCACACGGACATTGATAATGGTGGCGCGTGCAGAGCGCGTGCTTGAATTGTGAGTTCAATAGTCTATTATTTTTCACGGAAAACACAACAACAAAAGAGTATAATGATAGATTCGCTTAAATAGGCGCTTTTACATAAAATAGCCTATTCCGTCATAATCTTTTCAGTCAGCTCTTCACTCTCGTGATTAATGAAATTTGACTCCTGTTGCTGATATTTGCTGCAACTTTCGTTCAGCTCACAATTTAGTAAGCAAACACGCTTCAAATGTGTTTATTTTATTTTTGTGTATATATATGTGTGTATATATATATATATATATATATATATATTATATATATATATATATATATATATAGCTTATGTTTCAAATATGAGTTAATTAACAATCGTTGGAAAGAATGATACTTTTAAACATATCACTAAACCGTCATTAGGTGTCGCCAGGCGACCGTCTTAATGAGCGAGTCATTGATTCATTCGTTCAAACGATTCGTTCGAACGGTTGAGTCATTCATGAATGAGACAGATTATGGATTGGTCGTTGAATCTTTGAGTCAACCGATTTGTTCAAAATGCTGAATCATTCAGTAATGAGAACGCGTTGCTGTGAGATGCTCGATGGTTCTGCTGTGATCTTTGTCGAACTATTTTCGCTGCTGAAACAGAAAAAAAGTCAATATTGCATCTAAAATGTAAGTGATTTGACGTGTGTGTGTGTGTGTGTGTGTGTGATTGTGTCTGTTACAGTGATTGTTTAACCCTTGTTAAAGTTTAGGCTTTGTATTTTTGGATATATATCTTTTTATATATAAAAAAATTGCATACAACCCATATATTTTAAATGTATTGTTTGCTTTAAATTACATTGAGATTTGTATGTTTGGTAATTGAACCTGAATGAATTTTAAATGAATGTGCGATATTTCAGATCATATTTTTGTTTTCCTTAAAATTTGAACTAACACTAACTTTACTCTCATCTGAATGATAGATTATTTATTTATGTCTAAAATAAAAGCACATTTGATTTTTCTTTTTTAATCAATGTAGAATGTGTAACTGAAAAAATAAACAGATTAGGGCTCTGTTCGAGAACAAGAAATGAAAACCAATGCAATATGATGAATGTCCAAAAGATTTTTTTGCTTTTAAACTATGTGTGTCTGTGTGTGTGTGTGTGTGTGTGTGTGTGTGTGTGTAAGAGATTTTGGTTGGGTGACAGTTGTAGTTTACAGTTTGACAAAAGCACAATGTTGTGTTTTATTGCGATTGTACACAAATATAAGTAAACACTTTGTAGTTTGAATAATGTCCTGTATGAACAAAAGGACGGAGTATGTTTTTATGTCTACATTGTTCAATCACGCCTCACACACACACACACACACACAAAAACTATTTTTCTAATCAGATCAGGCAAATATTCTGTCTTGGCACACTTCATATAACTTTCAAACTTGTGTACTTATTTCATGTTTCCATTAAGTCCATGAGACCGTAGGGTGTCTCATTTTTCATTTTAGGTTTCAGAAGGTTGCTCACGCATACTTTGTGGTTGATATGTGCCCTCAATGCACACTTTTGCAGAGCCCACACTGATGCAAGCTCTACAGCACACATCTTCTCAAAGGTCAAAGCGGGGTTACGTTATTGCCCGTCACGCACAGTAACCCTAAAGGCACCGGGGTGGCGGTGCCACCGGCTTGTTTATATATATAAACAAGCCGGTGGCACCGCCACCCCGGTGTGCAAAAGTGTGCATATAAATATAGCTGCGAGCAGCGATGAAGGGCCAAAGCCGGCGGCACCGCCACTCCGGTGCCTTTAGGTAATTAAAGGCACCGGGGTTGCGGTGCCACCGGCTTGGGCCCGTAATCGCTGCTCGCAGCTATATTTATTTATTATTATTATTATTATTTTACTACCTTTTGGGCACTTTTGGGGGCCTTAACGTGCTCGAAAACTCTTGAAACTTTGCACACATCTCAGAACCCGCGGCCATCAGGGCCGGGCTGAAGCTGGTACCCGGGCGTGGCAGGGGGGCTCGACAGCGCCCCCTGGAACGGGGTTTGAACACTTGGTCCATAAATCAAACACGCTTGCATGTAATAATATGAAACTCAGTACACATATAGATCTCATCGGTTCATATATACTTCATGCTCTTACTTTTTACCCCAGCCCAACAGGAAGTCGGCTATTAAGGGTTGTTTGGAAAACACATGCAATGGAATGTGAAATACTCCTCCTAGAGAATTCAAACACACGGCACGAAACTCGGTCAGCATGAAGTCAAGACACTGAGGATGAAAAATTGCCAGGGGATTTTTGATATCTCGAACGGTTTGGCCGTGGCGAGTAAACGAAATTATGGCGAGAAACGTGAAACAGGAAGTGTGTTATAACTACTGCATACATTAACTAATCTTGATGAAACTTCAGCAGTGTGTTCGTTGTAAGAGCCCGATCACATGGATGTGACTATTGTGAGTCAAAGTTATAGCGCCACCAACTGGAAGCAGGAAGTGTGTCACTTTCAAAATGCTTTTAAATCACCCTCTTATTTTTACCCGATTTGCTTCAAACTTCATGTGCATAATGTAGACACACGCCAGATGTAGACCTGTGAAAGGATTATTGATATCTTAGATACTGTTGCCATGGCAATGCATCAAACATTAATATTCCTTTTTTTAAGCTTTTTCATGCTTTTTTATGCTTTCGGGCACTTTTGGGGTTCTTAACGTGCTCGAAAACTCTTGAAACTTTGCACACGGGACAAAACCCGCGGCCATCAGGGCCAGGCTGAAGCTGGTACCCGGGCGTGGCAGGGGGGCTCGACAGCGCCCCCTTGAACGGGTCAGACAATTTGGTCCATATATCCAACACGCTTTACCCTATTTGCTTCAAACTTGATGTGTATAATGTAGACACAAGCCAGATGTAGACCTGTGAAAGGATTGTTGATATCTTAGATGCTGTTGCCGTGACAACGCATCAAACTTTAATATTCTTTTTGGATACTTTTGAGATTCTTAGCGCACTTTTGGGGCCCTTAACGTGCTCAAAAACTCTTGAAACTTTGCACACGGGTCAGAAACCGCGGCCATCAGGGCCGGGCTGAAGCTGGTACCCGGGCGTGGCAGGGGGGCTCGACAGCGCCCCCTGGAATGGGGTCCGAAAACTTGGTCCATAAATCAAACAGGCTTTACCCGATTTGCTTCAAACTTGATGTGTATAATGTAGACACACGCCAGATTTAGACCTGTGAAAGGATTGTTGATATCTTAGATGCTGTTGCCGTGACAACGCATCAAACTTTAATATTCTTTTTGGATACTTTTGAGACTCTCAGCGCACTTTGGGGGCCCTTAACGTGCTCAAAAACTCTTGAAACTTTGCACACGGGTCAGAACCCGTGGCCATCAGGGCCGGGCTGAAGCTGGTACCCGGGCGTGGCAGGGGGGCTCGACAGTGCCCCCTGGAACGGGGTCCGAAAACTTGGTCCATAAATCAAACACGCTTGAATGTAATAATATGAAACTCGGTACACATATAGATCTCATCGATTCATATATCCTTTGTACTTTTACTTTTTACCCCAGCCCAACAGGAAGTCGGCTATTATGGTTTGTTTGGAAGCGTATGCCCCTGGAATTCGATATACTCCTCCTAGAGAATTCAACCAATCGCCACGAAACTCGGTCAGCATGAAGTCAAGACATTGAGGATGAAAAGTTGCCAGGGGATTTTTGATATCTCGAACGGTTTGGCTGTGGCGAGGAAACGAATTTATGGCGAATAAAGGAAACAGGAAGTGTGTTATAACTTCTGCATACATTAACTGATCTTGATGAAACTTCAGCAGTGTGTTCGCTGTAAGAGTCCGATCACATGGATGTGACTATTGTGAGTCAAAGTTATAGCGCCACCAACTGGCAGCAGGAAGTGTGTCACTTCCTAAAGGCTTTGAAATCACCCTCTTATTTTTACCCAATTTGCTTCAAACTTTATGTGTATAATGTAGACACACGGCAGATGTAGACCTGAGAAAGGATTATTGATATCTTAGATACTGTTGCCGTGGCAACGCATCAAACTTTATTATTCTTTGTTGATGCTTTTGAGACTCTTAACATACTTGAAATTGCATGAAACCCGACAGACACATCACATTTATTAGACAGTAGACATGTGCAGAGTTTCAGAAACGGGCATGGTGAGAGCAATTAGAGAATAATGTTTAAGTTTAAAAACAGCCAGAATGGTTGTTTAGTCAAAAAAAATTTTTTTCCAAATCATACATAGTGTTATACTGCCCTCTTGTGTTCAAAATCAGGTAAAAAGCGAAAGTAAAATAAGGACGTCTGCACAATTCATTAATAATGGTGCAGAGTAGAGTGAGCTTTTTCAATTAATTCCTATGGAAGTAGGAATGAACTAAACAACGTTCGCTCTGTTCTGCTCGTCCCTCACCGTGGGCGCGCAGAGTTATGAATGCCCGTGCAGCCGTGAGCATTTTAGTTTCATTTTAAAATTAGCGCCATTTCGGGGGACGTATTACTTTAATTTATTTAACAAAAACACAATGTTGTGTTTAATTGCGAGTGTACACAAATATAAGTAAACACTTTGACGTTTGAATGATGTCCTGTATGAAGAAAATGACGGAGTATGTTTCACTGTTCAATCGCGCTGAGCCACCCAGACCCCCACACACACACTGACACACACACACACACACACACACACACACACACACACACACACACACACACACACACACACACACACACACACAATAATAAAACATTCAACCTAACATATACAAATTACACTGCTATGTTGAAATAGTCAGTAGTACAATTTGTATCATTCACAGTAAGCACCGCTCCACTGTGATTTTTCCAAGCACATTTTTGCACAAGTGAAGAGGATGATTTTTTCCGTCGATATTGGAACGTGAGTGAAGTACAAAGCCTGTAATAAAGAATAGTTTAGCATCCAAATACATCGCAAATGTTGCAACATTTAGATTCTAAAGAGAGATTTACGTGAGCCTAACACCACTTACTTTTACTTTTGTTTTAAATTATTTCGTTTTGGCTTTATTATAGTTATTTTTTTATTTGTGTTCTGTTCTGAATATCATTAAATTTAAAGGATTTGTTGTGGAATATTTTGAGTGTATAATCAAATAACACTAAACCGTCACTAGGTGTCGCCAGGCGACCGTCTTAATGAGCGGGTCATTGATTCATTCGTTCAAACGATTCGTTTGAACGACTGAGTCATTCATGAATGAGACAGATGTTTATGGATTGGTCATTGAATCTTTGAGTCAACCAATTTGTTCAAAATGCTGAATCATTCAGTAATGAGAAAACACGTTGCTGTGAGATGCAATGGTTCTGCTGTGATCTTTGTTTAACTATTTTCGCTGCTGAAACAGAAGAACAGTCAATATTGCATCTAAAATGTAAGTGACTTGACACGTGTGTGTGTGTGTGTGTGTGTGTGCGTGTGAGTGCGTGCGTGCGTGTGTGTGTGTGTGTGTGTGTGTGTGTGTGTGTGTGCAATCAATCCCAGGTAAGAGGCATGAATAATGAGAATTGGACTTCTAGGAGTGAGGTTAATATTCCGGAGATGGTTCCCTCGGATTGTGAAAAGGAGGCGGCGCGGGAGTGGCCAGGCATTGCGCTACTTCTGTTTCAAAGTTTAAAACAATGCTAATATCATTTTTTTGAACGATTTCATTACAAATGTTTATTTTATATATTTATAAAATATTATAAAATATAATAACTATGTTTTGTCCTATTAACAAAAGACAGGCAATGTACTATTAACAAATGTTAATAGTTTTTTAAAAGTTAAAATGATACTTTATGCATTTGTTTTGTGTCAGATGATTAACAATATAAATTAAACAAAGCTTAAAACAAACAAAATAATAAAACGAAAACAAAGCTTGAACATTTTATTTAATTGAAAAGCCTTTTTGAAATAAAATGTGTTTTTTTCCCTCTGAAATAGCAAAAGCATCGCACACTTAGCTGTACCTGCTCTAAATAAATAATAGTATTTAAATAAAAATACAAAATCGAAATAAATAAATTATATAAAACAAAATCAAATCAAAGAAAATAAATCTTATTAAAGTTATGCAGGCACACATTTAACAATAATTTTCAAGTGACAAATAAAATCAATCAAAATTCCTTACACATGGAGTTAATCCTGACGATTCCTGAGGCGCCTTTCCTCATGACACTCGCTTTTTTTTTCGAAGATATATTTTCTTTGGTTTGATTTTGTTTTTGTAATAATTTATTTTATTTAGTTCGATTTTGTATTTTTATTGAATTACTCTTTTTTATTTAGAGCAGGTACAGCTAGTGTGTGATGCTTTTGCTATTTCAGAGGAAAACAATAATTTTATTTAATTAATAATTTTTGTTTCAGTCCACCATATAATTATGTTGTGTTTGATCTATGGAAAAAAGTTAGTTGTGAAATGGTTGAATATTAACAAAAGTTAATAGTTTTTTACAAGTTAGAATAATACGATATATATATATATATAAACAAGCCGGTGGCACCGCCACCCCGGTGCCTTTACGGTTACTGTGCATGACGGGCAATATCGTAACTCCGCTTTGACCTTTGAGAAGATGTGTGCTATAGAGCTTGCATTGGTGTGGGCTCTGCAAAAGTGTGTGTGTGTGTGTGAGGCGTGATTGAACAATGTAGACATATATATATATATATATATAAAGGCACCGGGGTGGCGGTGCCACCGGCTTGTTTATATATATATATATATATATATATATATATATATATATATATATATATATATATATATATATATATATATGAATATAGCTGCGAGCAGCGATGAAGGGCAAAAGCCGGCGGCACCGCCACTCCGGTGCCTTTAGGTAACTAAAGGCACCGGGGTTGCGGTGCCACCGGCTTGGGCCCGTAATCGCTGCTCGCAGCTATATTTATTATTATTATTTTACTACCTTTTGGGCACTTTTGGGGGCCTTAACGTGCTCGAAAACTCTTGAAACTTTGCACACATCTCAGAACCCGCGGCCATCAGGGCCGGGCTGAAGCTGGTACCCGGGCGTGGCAGGGGGGCTCGACAGCGCCCCCTGGAACGGGGTTTGAACACTTGGTCCATAAATCAAACACGCTTGCATGTAATAATATGAAACTCAGTACACATATAGATCTCATCGGTTCATATATACTTCATGCTCTTACTTTTTACCCCAGCCCAACAGGAAGTCGGCTATTAAGGGTTGTTTGGAAAACACATGCAATGGAATGTGAAATACTCCTCCTAGAGAATTCAAACACACGGCACGAAACTCGGTCAGCATGAAGTCAAGACACTGAGGATGAAAAATTGCCAGGGGATTTTTGATATCTCGAACGGTTTGGCCGTGGCGAGTAAACGAAATTATGGCGAGAAACGTGAAACAGGAAGTGTGTTATAACTACTGCATACATTAACTAATCTTGATGAAACTTCAGCAGTGTGTTCGTTGTAAGAGCCCGATCACATGGATGTGACTATTGTGAGTCAAAGTTATAGCGCCACCAACTGGAAGCAGGAAGTGTGTCACTTTCAAAATGCTTTTAAATCACCCTCTTATTTTTACCCGATTTGCTTCAAACTTCATGTGCATAATGTAGACACACGCCAGATGTAGACCTGTGAAAGGATTATTGATATCTTAGATACTGTTGCCATGGCAATGCATCAAACATTAATATTCCTTTTTTTAAGCTTTTTCATGCTTTTTTATGCTTTCGGGCACTTTTGGGGTTCTTAACGTGCTCGAAAACTCTTGAAACTTTGCACACGGGACAAAACCCGCGGCCATCAGGGCCAGGCTGAAGCTGGTACCCGGGCGTGGCAGGGGGGCTCGACAGCGCCCCCTTGAACGGGTCAGACAATTTGGTCCATATATCCAACACGCTTTACCCTATTTGCTTCAAACTTGATGTGTATAATGTAGACACAAGCCAGATGTAGACCTGTGAAAGGATTGTTGATATCTTAGATGCTGTTGCCGTGACAACGCATCAAACTTTAATATTCTTTTTGGATACTTTTGAGATTCTTAGCGCACTTTTGGGGCCCTTAACGTGCTCAAAAACTCTTGAAACTTTGCACACGGGTCAGAAACCGCGGCCATCAGGGCCGGGCTGAAGCTGGTACCCGGGCGTGGCAGGGGGGCTCGACAGCGCCCCCTGGAATGGGGTCCGAAAACTTGGTCCATAAATCAAACAGGCTTTACCCGATTTGCTTCAAACTTGATGTGTATAATGTAGACACACGCCAGATTTAGACCTGTGAAAGGATTGTTGATATCTTAGATGCTGTTGCCGTGACAACGCATCAAACTTTAATATTCTTTTTGGATACTTTTGAGACTCTCAGCGCACTTTGGGGGCCCTTAACGTGCTCAAAAACTCTTGAAACTTTGCACACGGGTCAGAACCCGTGGCCATCAGGGCCGGGCTGAAGCTGGTACCCGGGCGTGGCAGGGGGGCTCGACAGTGCCCCCTGGAACGGGGTCCGAAAACTTGGTCCATAAATCAAACACGCTTGAATGTAATAATATGAAACTCGGTACACATATATATCTCATCGATTCATATATCCTTTGTACTTTTACTTTTTACCCCAGCCCAACAGGAAGTCGGCTATTATGGTTTGTTTGGAAGCGTATGCCCCTGGAATTCGATATACTCCTCCTAGAGAATTCAACCAATCGCCACGAAACTCGGTCAGCATGAAGTCAAGACATTGAGGATGAAAAGTTGCCAGGGGATTTTTGATATCTCGAACGGTTTGGCTGTGGCGAGGAAACGAATTTATGGCGAATAAAGGAAACAGGAAGTGTGTTATAACTTCTGCATACATTAACTGATCTTGATGAAACTTCAGCAGTGTGTTCGCTGTAAGAGTCCGATCACATGGATGTGACTATTGTGAGTCAAAGTTATAGCGCCACCAACTGGCAGCAGGAAGTGTGTCACTTCCTAAAGGCTTTGAAATCACCCTCTTATTTTTACCCAATTTGCTTCAAACTTTATGTGTATAATGTAGACACACGGCAGATGTAGACCTGAGAAAGGATTATTGATATCTTAGATACTGTTGCCGTGGCAACGCATCAAACTTTATTATTCTTTGTTGATGCTTTTGAGACTCTTAACATACTTGAAATTGCATGAAACCCGACAGACACATCACATTTATTAGACAGTAGACATGTGCAGAGTTTCAGAAACGGGCATGGTGAGAGCAATTAGAGAATAATGTTTAAGTTTAAAAACAGCCAGAATGGTTGTTTAGTCAAAAAAAATTTTTTTCCAAATCATACATAGTGTTATACTGCCCTCTTGTGTTCAAAATCAGGTAAAAAGCGAAAGTAAAATAAGGACGTCTGCACAGTTCATTAATAATGGTGCAGAGTAGAGTGAGCTTTTTCAATTAATTCCTATGGAAGTAGGAATGAACTAAACAACGTTCGCTCTGTTCTGCTCGTCCCTCACCGTGGGCGCGCAGAGTTATGAATGCCCGTGCAGCCGTGAGCATTTTAGTTTCATTTTAAAATTAGCGCCATTTCGGGGGACGTATTACTTTAATTTATTTAACAAAAACACAATGTTGTGTTTAATTGCGAGTGTACACAAATATAAGTAAACACTTTGACGTTTGAATGATGTCCTGTATGAAGAAAATGACGGAGTATGTTTCACTGTTCAATCGCGCTGAGCCACCCAGACCCCCACACACACACTGACACACACACACACACACACACACACACACACACACACACACACACACAATAATAAAACATTCAACCTAACATATACAAATTACACTGCTATGTTGAAATAGTCAGTAGTACAATTTGTATCATTCACAGTAAGCACCGCTCCACTGTGATTTTTCCAAGCACATTTTTGCACAAGTGAAGAGGATGATTTTTTCCGTCGATATTGGAACGTGAGTGAAGTACAAAGCCTGTAATAAAGAATAGTTTAGCATCCAAATACATCGCAAATGTTGCAACATTTAGATTCTAAAGAGAGATTTACGTGAGCCTAACACCACTTACTTTTACTTTTGTTTTAAATTATTTCGTTTTGGCTTTATTATAGTTATTTTTTTATTTGTGTTCTGTTCTGAATATCATTAAATTTAAAGGATTTGTTGTGGAATATTTTGAGTGTATAATCAAATAACACTAAACCGTCACTAGGTGTCGCCAGGCGACCGTCTTAATGAGCGGGTCATTGATTCATTCGTTCAAACGATTCGTTTGAACGACTGAGTCATTCATGAATGAGACAGATGTTTATGGATTGGTCATTGAATCTTTGAGTCAACCAATTTGTTCAAAATGCTGAATCATTCAGTAATGAGAAAACACGTTGCTGTGAGATGCAATGGTTCTGCTGTGATCTTTGTTTAACTATTTTCGCTGCTGAAACAGAAGAACAGTCAATATTGCATCTAAAATGTAAGTGACTTGACACGTGTGTGTGTGTGTGTGTGTGTGTGTGTGCGTGTGAGTGCGTGCGTGCGTGTGTGTGTGTGTGTGTGTGTGTGTGTGTGTGCAATCAATCCCAGGTAAGAGGCATGAATAATGAGAATTGGACTTCTAGGAGTGAGGTTAATATTCCGGAGATGGTTCCCTCGGATTGTGAAAAGGAGGCGGCGCGGGAGTGGCCAGGCATTGCGCTACTTCTGTTTCAAAGTTTAAAACAATGCTAATATCATTTTTTTGAACGATTTCATTACAAATGTTTATTTTATATATTTATAAAATATTATAAAATATAATAACTATGTTTTGTCCTATTAACAAAAGACAGGCAATGTACTATTAACAAATGTTAATAGTTTTTTAAAAGTTAAAATGATACTTTATGCATTTGTTTTGTGTCAGATGATTAACAATATAAATTAAACAAAGCTTAAAACAAACAAAATAATAAAACGAAAACAAAGCTTGAACATTTTATTTAATTGAAAAGCCTTTTTGAAATAAAATGTGTTTTTTTCCCTCTGAAATAGCAAAAGCATCGCACACTTAGCTGTACCTGCTCTAAATAAATAATAGTATTTAAATAAAAATACAAAATCGAAATAAATAAATTATATAAAACAAAATCAAATCAAAGAAAATAAATCTTATTAAAGTTATGCAGGCACACATTTAACAATAATTTTCAAGTGACAAATAAAATCAATCAAAATTCCTTACACATGGAGTTAATCCTGACGATTCCTGAGGCGCCTTTCCTCATGACACTCGCTTTTTTTTTCGAAGATATATTTTCTTTGGTTTGATTTTGTTTTTGTAATAATTTATTTTATTTAGTTCGATTTTGTATTTTTATTGAATTACTCTTTTTTATTTAGAGCAGGTACAGCTAGTGTGTGATGCTTTTGCTATTTCAGAGGAAAACAATAATTTTATTTAATTAATAATTTTTGTTTCAGTCCACCATATAATTATGTTGTGTTTGATCTATGGAAAAAAGTTAGTTGTGAAATGGTTGAATATTAACAAAAGTTAATAGTTTTTTACAAGTTAGAATAATACGATATATATATATATATAAACAAGCCGGTGGCACCGCCACCCCGGTGCCTTTACGGTTACTGTGCATGACGGGCAATATCGTAACTCCGCTTTGACCTTTGAGAAGATGTGTGCTATAGAGCTTGCATTGGTGTGGGCTCTGCAAAAGTGTGTGTGTGTGTGTGAGGCGTGATTGAACAATGTAGACATATATATATATATATATATATATAAAGGCACCGGGGTGGCGGTGCCACCGGCTTGTTTATATATATATATATATATATATATATATATATATATATATATGAATATAGCTGCGAGCAGCGATGAAGGGCCAAAGCCGGCGGCACCGCCACTCCGGTGCCTTTAGGTAACTAAAGGCACCGGGGTTGCGGTGCCACCGGCTTGGGCCCGTAATCGCTGCTCGCAGCTATATTCATATATATTTATTATTATTATTATTATTATTATTATTTTACTACCTTTTGGGCACTTTTGGGGGCCTTAACGTGCTCAAAAACTCTTGAAACTTTGCACACGGGTCAGAACCCGCGGCCATCAGGGCCGGGCTGAAGCTGGTACCCGGGCGTGGCAGGGGGGCTCGACAGCGCCCCCTGGAACGGGGTTTGAACACTTGTCCATATATCAAACACGCTTGCATGTAATAATCTGAAACTCGGTACACTTATAGATCTCATCGGGCCAAACAACTTTCGTGCTCTAAGTTTTACGTCAGCCCAACAGGAAGTCGGTTATTATGGGTTGTTTGGAAACTCATTTTCTATATTTTTCTTACGACTATTCGGGCACTTTTGGGGCCCTTAACGTGCTCGAAAACTCTTGAAACTTTGCACACAGGTCAGAACCCGCGGCCATCAGGGCCGGGCTGAAGATGGTACCCGGGCGTGGCAGGGGGGCTCGACAGCGCCCCCTGGAACGGGGTCCGAAAACTTGGTCCATAAATCAAACACACTTGCATGTAATAATATGAAACTCGGTACACATATAGATCTCATCGGTTCATATATACTTCATGCTCTTACTTTTTACCCCATCCCAACAGGAAGTCGGCTATTTAGGGTTGTTTGTTAAACGCATGCAATGGAATTTAAAGTACTTCTCCTAGAGAATTCAAAGAAATGCCACGAAACTCGGTCAGCATGAAGTCAAGACATTGAGGATGAAAAATTGCCAGGGGATTTTTGATATCTCGAACGGTTTGGCCGTGGCGAGGAAACGAATTTATGGCGAGAAACGTGAAACAGGAAGTGTGTTATAACTTCAGCATACATTAGCTGATCTTAACGAAACTTCACCAGTGTGTTCGCTTTAAGAGGCCGATCACATGGATGTGACTATTGTGAGTCAAAGTTATAGCGCCACCAACTGGCAGCAGGAAGTGTGTCACTTTCAAAATGCTTTGAAATCACCCTCTTATTTTAACCCGATTTGCTTCAAACTTCATCTGTATAATGTAAATACACGGCAGATGTAGACCTGTGAAAGGATTATTGATATATTAGATACTGTTGCCGTGGCAACGCATCAAACTTTAATATTCTTTGTTGATGCTTTTGAGACTCTTAACATACTTGAAATAACATGAAACTCGACAGACACATCACATTTATTAGCCAGTAGACATGTGCAAAGTTTCAGAAACGGGCGTGGTGCAGGGGCTCAGTAGCGCCACCTTTTGACAAAAGTGGGGGTGTTAGTTCTATAGTTTTACCTACAATCATAAAACTCGGTACGCATATTGTTCAGATCAAGCCGGACAACTTTCTAATTTACTGTCATTAGCTCAGACCAAGAGGGAGTCAGATATTTTAGTTTGAATGTGGATGTTTCTGAGAATTTTCTCTCCCTCTCTTTCCGTCTCTGTGTGTGAGGGATTTGTCTATTGATTTTAATGCATTTCAAGGTTTCAGGGGATTTTGGGACTCTTAACGTGCTCAAAAACTTTTGAAATTTTGCACACAGGTCAGAACCCACGGCCATCAGGGCCGGGCTGAAGCTGGTACCCGGGCGTGGCAGGGGGGCTCAACAGCGCCCCCTTGAACGGGGTCCGACAATTTGGTCCATATATTCAACACGCTTGCATGAATTAATATGAAACTCAGTACACATATAGATCTCATCGGGCCAAACATTTTACCCCTGGTCAAGTTTTACGCCAGCCCAACAGGAAGTCGGCTATTATGGGTTGTTTGGAAAACGCTTGCTGTGGAATTTGAAGTACTACTCCTAGGCAATTCATTCAATCATCGCCAAACTAGGCGTGCATGAAGTCAAGACATTGAGGATGCTAAATTGCTGACGGATTTTTGATATCTCGAACGGTTTGGCCGTGGCGAGGAAATGAATTTTCATGACTAAAAAAGGACATATAAAGTGTGTTATAACTTAGTTAGATTTACCTACAGTTACAAAACTCAGCTTGTATATTCTTCTCCTCAAGCCAAACAACTTTCTAATTTACAGTCAATAGCTCCAACCCTCAGAAAGTCAGATATTGTGGTTTGAATGTGGATTTCATGAAATGGTATCTCTCTCTGTCACTCTTTGACAGAGAGAGGGCCCCCTCCCATTCTATGTGTGTGTGTGTGTGTGGCTGTCTGTGTGGGGAGGGAGGGGCAGGGAGGGCTGGTGTCTGTGTTTATATGTGTGTGTGTGGCTGGCTGGCTGTTACAGTGACATGATATTAAGCCTTTCATTGCTGTGTGATTTTTCCTGCATTAAAGGATAAAGAAATCTCTAAGGCCTTGTCTTTTTGCATAACAATTTTGTATTTTTTTTAAATTACAAAATATGCACAGAACCAAGATCTTTTAAATGTATAGTTTGCTTTAAATAAAATTAAGATTGTATTGGTAATTGAAGCTGAATGAATTTAAAATGAATGTGCTATATTTCAGAACAATATATTTGTTTTCCTTTAAATTGTAAAACACTAACTTTATTCTCATCTGAATTATAAATAATTTATTCCTGTATAAAATAAAAACACATTTGAATTTTTCTTTTTTAATCAATGTAGAATGTGTAATTGAAAAATAAACAGATTAGGGCTCTGAGGACAATAAATGAAAATCAATGCGATGTGGTGAATGTCCAAAAGATGGCACCCACAGACTGTTTTAAATGGGGTTGGATAAATATTTTTTGCTTTTAGACAGTGTGTGCGTGTGATTTTAGTTTGGTGACAGTTGTAGGTTACAGTTTGACAAGAGTTTATAGTTTGAAAAAAGCACTTTGTTGTGTTTTATTGGACGGAGTATGTTTTTATGTGTAACAGTTCAATCGCACCCGCACCTCACACACACACACACACACACACACATATTGAAACCTGAGTGAAGTACAAAGCCCATAATAAAGAATAGTTTAGCATCCAAATACATCGCAAATGTTGAAACAGTTTGATTCTAATGAGAGAGTTACGTGGCCAAACACCACTTACTTTCACTTTCGCTTTCAATTATTTCGGTTAATTCTTAATTATAGTTTTTTTGAATTCTTGTTCTGTTCTGAATATCATTAAATTTAAAGAATTGCTTGTGTAATATTTTGAGTGTATCATCAAAACAGAATAATTCTCTCGGTTTAGTGATTCCCTAGTTTTTTTTATTGTTTTCATTGTTCTCAGGTAAGGCAAGTGAGATATATATATATATATATATATATATATATATATATATATATATATATATATATATATATGTATATAAAAAATATATATATATATATATATATATGTATTTTTTATATATATATATATATAATTTATATATATATATATATATATATATATATATATATATATATAAATATAGCTGCGAGCAGCGATGAAGGGCCAAAGCCGGCGGCACCGCCACCCCGGTGCCTTTAGGTAACTAAAGGAACCAGGGTTGCGGTGCCACCGGCTTGGGCCCGTAATCGCTGCTCGCAGCTATATTTATTTATTATTATTATTATTATTTTACTACCTTTTGGGCACTTTTGGGGGCCTTAACGTGCTCGAAAACTCTTGAAACTTTGCACACATCTCAGAACCCGCGGCCATCAGGGCCGGGCTGAAGCTGGTACCCGGGCGTGGCAGGGGGGCTCGACAGCGCCCCCTGGAACGGGGTTTGAACACTTGGTCCATAAATCAAACACGCTTGCATGTAATAATATGAAACTCAGTACACATATAGATCTCATCGGTTCATATATACTTCATGCTCTTACTTTTTACCCCAGCCCAACAGGAAGTCGGCTATTAAGGGTTGTTTGGAAAACACATGCAATGGAATGTGAAATACTCCTCCTAGAGAATTCAAACACACGGCACGAAACTCGGTCAGCATGAAGTCAAGACACTGAGGATGAAAAATTGCCAGGGGATTTTTGATATCTCGAACGGTTTGGCCGTGGCGAGTAAACGAAATTATGGCGAGAAACGTGAAACAGGAAGTGTGTTATAACTACTGCATACATTAACTAATCTCGATGAAACTTCAGCAGTGTGTTCGTTGTAAGAGCCCGATCACATGGATGTGACTATTGTGAGTCAAAGTTATAGCGCCACCAACTGGAAGCAGGAAGTGTGTCACTTTCAAAATGCTTTTAAATCACCCTCTTATTTTTACCCGATTTGCTTCAAACTTCATGTGCATAATGTAGACACACGCCAGATGTAGACCTGTGAAAGGATTATTGATATCTTAGATACTGTTGCCATGGCAATGCATCAAACATTAATATTCCTTTTTTTAAGCTTTTTCATGCTTTTTTATGCTTTCGGGCACTTTTGGGGTTCTTAACGTGCTCGAAAACTCTTGAAACTTTGCACACGGGACAAAACCCGCGGCCATCAGGGCCAGGCTGAAGCTGGTACCCGGGCGTGGCAGGGGGGCTCGACAGCGCCCCCTTGAACGGGTCAGACAATTTGGTCCATATATCCAACACGCTTTACCCTATTTGCTTCAAACTTGATGTGTATAATGTAGACACAAGCCAGATGTAGACCTGTGAAAGGATTGTTGATATCTTAGATGCTGTTGCCGTGACAACGCATCAAACTTTAATATTCTTTTTGGATACTTTTGAGATTCTTAGCGCACTTTTGGGGCCCTTAACGTGCTCAAAAACTCTTGAAACTTTGCACACGGGTCAGAAACCGCGGCCATCAGGGCCGGGCTGAAGCTGGTACCCGGGCGTGGCAGGGGGGCTCGACAGCGCCCCCTGGAATGGGGTCCGAAAACTTGGTCCATAAATCAAACAGGCTTTACCCGATTTGCTTCAAACTTGATGTGTATAATGTAGACACACGCCAGATTTAGACCTGTGAAAGGATTGTTGATATCTTAGATGCTGTTGCCGTGACAACGCATCAAACTTTAATATTCTTTTTGGATACTTTTGAGACTCTCAGCGCACTTTGGGGGCCCTTAACGTGCTCAAAAACTCTTGAAACTTTGCACACGGGTCAGAACCCGTGGCCATCAGGGCCGGGCTGAAGCTGGTACCCGGGCGTGGCAGGGGGGCTCGACAGTGCCCCCTGGAACGGGGTCCGAAAACTTGGTCCATAAATCAAACACGCTTGAATGTAATAATATGAAACTCGGTACACATATAGATCTCATCGATTCATATATCCTTTGTACTTTTACTTTTTACCCCAGCCCAACAGGAA